>CM053143.1:107503828-108171328 GCA_028571685.1 Heterohyrax brucei | reverse complement strand
TACACATTAAGAGGACATGTTAGGAAACACATATTTGGCCCTCAAGCTCTCTTCTGCCACGTGTGTATTTTCCTTTTAAGGTAGTCTTCATATTAGAATATCTACTCCACCTATACAAAAACTACTGCCACAGAACTGTATATGTGAAGATTGTTGAAATGGTGAATGCTTCTTACTTATGCATAAATGATTAAAAAAAATGGAGTTTCACAAAAATTTTCTACCTTTTTAACTCAAGGGTCACAAGTTCAGATAACCCACAAAAAAACAAGTGGGAGAAACAATTTTTAAAAAAAGCAGAATAAATGTGTCTATTTGACAGAAAATGGTGAGTAGTAAGGACCATTGCAAACTGGAGTTCATAGGCTCAATCAACAGTTCCAATACTGCTCGCTCTTGCAAAGATTTAAGAAAAACTAGTTATCCAGAAGGTTTGTGGGAATATCTCAATTTCTATACACTGATAATGAAACACGCAGTGTAAAACAAGTAAAACAATTGTGTTGGTCATACACAAGGAGCCGAATACCACGTTTTTCTCAGCTTTAAATCAGTCATTCCTAAAATAAACCTGTCACTATTTCAGAGTCTATAATCAGTCTTAGTAAAACTTGCACATCTACATATGTTCAAAGTAAGAGGGCAATACAACCTATTCTTCATTTCTTCCCTATTCTCTGTAAAACAGTTACCTTATCTTAGGTAACTCCATCTAAAGTTGTATTGTAACACTTTCTCACTCTTCTACTATCAAGTTTCTCGAGAAAACAATGTATATCTGCTCAGCAATGGTGTGCAGACTAGGTGCTCAATAAATGAGAAAACGGCAATCATCTAACCTTCAAATTTTTGCTAATATTTACAATACTATTTGGCTCATTATTTAAAAAAAAAATCATGCCTACCGTAACTCCCAATAATTATGAAACGCTTAGTAAATTTTAGCCCACTTACTATGACAATTACACTAATTTTGGTACAAACTGGGTCAAAATATCATCACGTACCTCACCAAAACCACCAAAGTACTCCCTTATTTTCTCTTCAGGTGTATCTGGAGAAAGGCCACCAACGAAAATTTTTTTAACAGGCTCTTTTGTTTTCATGGCTTTGGCCCTTTTAGGATCAATCACTTTCCCATTCAATTTATGTTCTTTTTGATCCATGACCTAAAGAAATTAAGTTTTTCATTTTAAATGTTTATCTTAACGTTCACAGAAAATTAATTTTCAAATAATTACAGTTAAATGTAGTTAAATGCCACACACAGGTTGACCGACTCAAAACTAAACTGCGGCATGATGTGGTGATATGACATCAGCTAACAGAAAACCAGTTGCCACAGCTGAACCCAACTGGCAATCCCATTGTGCTTTAAAGTAGAACTGTGTTCCATCTGGTTTTTCAATAGCTGTTATCTTTCTGGAGATTGCTGTTCTTTCTTCCAGAACAAGCACTGGGAGAATCAGAACTACCAACCTTTCTGTTAGCAGCGCCCCAAGTGTAGCCAACACATACTACTTTCCAAAGCTAAGGTTAAAAGAATGCAGAGGGAAGAGAGGCGCAAATTTAATGATTGGGAATACCACACAACCTATTGATCTACAGTTGATTACAACTCATTGAGACCTGATAGAACAGACAACTGCAGACAACTGTCTCATAATAGGGTTTCCAAGGCTGTAAATCTTTAAGGAGGCAGACTGCCATATCAGGAAGCAGACTGTCCTATCATCTTTCTCTCAGCAGAGTGGCTGATGGGTCCTAACTGCCAACCTTTCAGCCTGCAGCTGAGTATTTAAATCACTGTGCCACCAGGTCTCCTTACAAGCATCAGCTACATAAACAGCTGCTATTTCCCTTTAGCAAGGACCAAAATGATGAGGTCCAAGTCTCTCACCTAACAAAGCTCAAAATCTACACTTCCATGAATTTGTCACAGTGCATCCTTTTAAGTTCTTTTTAAGTCTCCATAATTTTTTAATTTTAATTTAGTAGAGTGTGGCACACAGAATGCATTCAGTAAACAGTTTTTGAATCTAACTCTTAGAACTATATTGAGACAACCACTGTCTTTTCCTTCTGAGGTTTGCATAAAAGGGACCATAAACAATTAGTAAATTCTTAGTTATCAAGCTACGCACACTGTAGATTTTATACAGTGAAACCTATGAGAGTTGGAACTTGATGGGATTGTCCTTTCTCTGAGTCTTGAAAGTTTTCTGCCTTTGGCAGGGTATAAATCTTACCACTTTTCTATCACTTGTTTTTTTGGGAACTATCTTGAGTTTTCCTTCTGACACGTTTCAACCTTACATTGGCTCCAGCGTTCAAGGGTTTTACTGTATTACTTATTTAAATACCACTAATTAAACAGAACACATAAAACACTACCTTATCTACACTCTCCGACTCTTTAAATAGCACAAAGCCAAAACCCCTTGATCGCCCTGTGATAGGATCTAACTTCAGCGTGCAGTCTACAACTTCACCAAATTTGGAGAAGTAGTCCTTCAGATCTTTCTTTGTAGTGTCCCAGCTAAGGCCTCCTATAAACATTTTCCTGTAAAGACAAAAAGCAGTATTAAAATGCTAAAGATAAATTAAACTTTTCCTTAAGAATCATCCACGTTAGTAATAACAGCTTTTCCAAACTGCACCAATTTATCAGGCAGTACATTAAAATGTCACTCTGCCTGTATAACCACACATTAGGCCATCTTCCTATTCCACAAAGTTTTGCTTACTGCTGCTGCTCCTGTATAATTACAAAATAGCGAGCAAACAGCATGTTAAGTCTTTCAACATGCTAAAAAGATCAATGTAAAGTTTTCCTTGAATTGTAAGTTATCAATAGCAGCAAAACACAGAATCTTAGCTTAAGGATTCTAAATACTCATTAGATATGGCAAAAAACTATGCAGTATCCACTGATCACAGTGACCAATATTTCATCTATGCTGAAGTTCACATTCTAATTTAAAAATTCTCTCATTACCAAAATTCTTGGCACACAAAACGGGAAATTCTAGGGAAATTCTAGGTCTCACAATTAACTCGTAAACTTTCCGGATGTGCTAAGAGCCTTTAATAAAGACGAAAGCAACATCAACAGTTTAGCTTTGAAAAGGTTAATCAGTAGACTATTTGTAGACAATTCACTGAAAAATCCACTAATTAACCTTAACGATTTCTTTACAGCAGAACCTCAGTTAACCAGCAGTAACATAGTAAGACCTCTAAATGTTAGAGGTGATAGGTGTGACACTTGGGTGAGTGGAAACCTCAAAGATCAAAGCTGTATACTCAAAACAAACAAACAAAAAGTCTCAAAAATTTAAGGTGATATCTTAAACTACTACATGACATTATTAATACAGCAAAAGGCAATAAAAACTCTCATCTGGCAGTTTCTCCAATGGTTTTTTACATCCTGCCCCCTCAAAGGGGGGTTAACATACACCTCCTACTCTCAGGGTAGACAAAACTGGGTGTCTAAAGGTAAACTATTAGAATTTGTTACGTGAGCTTAAAAAAACCCACCATGGGGATAAAGTCTGTTTGTTCCCAGTTTTCTCTTTTTTTATAATTCAAGAAATGTGGCATAACTTGGTGTGGGGTTAGATGCATGTCAGTTTCTGAAAGAACTTAAACCAAGCCTTTCAATAGGAAACAACTCCACCTTGTGGACAAGTCCCATTCTTACAAGAGGGTAAATGACCTTTGAATTAAGGTCTTTTCCCCAAAGATGCCAGATTAACTGAGGTGCTACTGATTTTACCATTTATTTGTTTTACAAGTTTTCTTTTTTACTTCTAATGATAAATTGTTCAGTGCCAAAGCAGCTTTACTTCAGGCATACCCTGTGCCTAGACTAGATTAGGTTTTCAACTTGTACATGTATTCCAGAGCTGGGGTATTTACAGGCTTAATTTTCAGGACTTTCCCAAATAAAACTGCCATGCTCCAAGTAACAGTTATAACTCTTCCTGTATTTATAATCAAATGAATATAACAGAGACAGCCATAAGGCTGCATAAGTTATTTTTAATGTCTGCTGCCAATTCCACGGGCATTTTAAGTTTTTCTCTATGTAACACACATTTTCTTTCAATAATGTCCCTTCTAATATAGAATGCCTATTAAGTTTCTGTAACACCGTATTTTTTTCCTAGAGTACTTCTTCACAGATTATTCATTACCAACATTTACCCTTTAAAGGTGATGAGCCCACTGCTATTTTTTTTAAAGATGAGAAAGAAAACTGACTATAAAGCAATGACTTCTTACTCAGATATCCATGGAAAGTTCTAGAATAGAAACAACTTCAAGTAAGTTGAGATTTTAACTACTGAATTTCAACTTCTGATTACAAAGATTTTCCAGCAGTAATTGAGCAGATAGTTTGAAATTAACTGTAACTAAAGATTTTATACAGCAAAACTTGAAAACTGTCTATCTGTTCCTCAAAGACAGAACTAGTTTTGATTTTATTTAACCAAGATTATGCTTCTATTTTGAGATTATGCTTAGTTAAAAATTAAGATACAGAAAACAAGTACAAAAAAATGTTTAACAACCAAGAATGAGGCATGTTTGAACCAGTATTACTCACAGGCCCCAAAGGTTTTTCACTGCACAGGAAGTAGTTTTCTTAAATATTAGATAAGCATTATAAACACCAACTTGCCCAATACAGTGCTCTAAAAACTCTCCATCTTTAATGTAACTGCCTGTCATTTTTAGTCTAAATTAAAACATTACATGTGCCTACCTTAGAGCTAAAAAGTTTCATAGAACATCCTTTTCTTCCCAAACTGCAGGTATTAAGTATTAGATTGACTACATGTATACACATGTACAGATATATACATGTGCCACAGAATGGTTACTAGTTTTCTAAAAATTGGTGCAAATATGGTAATATTTGCATATATATAGTAACAAAATACATAGTAAAACACCAGCTGTCCAGCACCTTTAGAGAATGCGGAGCTAAGTATTTCAGAGCTGGAAGTTTCACCTTCCTTTAAATATCATCTGTCTTCTGCAGTCTCTGTAACTGATTTCTAGCCATCAACCATTTGCAATATAACTTTGTCTTCTTAAATACTGTAATCATCATTTAATACTTCATGGGTCAGTCATCACTAATAATTACACTCCTGTAAGATGTCTTCATGGTCATGTGAAATCAGAACTATATATTAATGCACTAACACATCTCATTTCTTAGCTCTTGTAACAACTTCTGTTTAACATTTCTGCCAGTTTAATCACCGCGTAGGGTGAGTAGAATTTACGTACTCAGGTCTCAGGTCTCAAACTTTCAAATTTTGTATAAAACTCTCTGGGGTGGAGCCTAAGTGGCTTTCGTATTCAAATAAATTAACACCTATTTTGAAGCCCCAAAGCCCTCCTTTATAGGAAACCCTGGTGGCATAGTGGTTAAGTGATAACGTTGCTAACCAAAAGATTGGCAGCTTGAAGCCACCAGGCGCTCCTTGGAAACTCTACAGAGCAGTTCTACTGTCTTATAGGGTTGCTATGGCTCAGAATTGACTCAATGTCAACTGGTTTTATGAAAAGCCCTTCGAAAGCTTTTTCTCCTGACCTAATGAAGAAGACCTGCTCAAGTAGCACGTGTATCTATCAAATCCATTCCATTACTGAATGGAAAAATTTAATCCCCTCATGTAGCAGGAATTATCAAGGTGTAACCGCACAGCACAGTGCTGGGAAAGGCTGTTCAATTTGGATTCTGAATAAATGGAATTTATTTTAGCCTCTCCAGAACATCAGTATTCCTACATTCTTCAAATCATGAGATGGCATAAAATTGTACCTATTTGTTTATTTCATGACTGCTTAGAATATACCTATGATCTCATCCAAACTACCTCTAACGTTCTTCAATAGACTGACTTGCAACACCGTCGTCATTCCTACACAAGGGTAAATGCTTTCTAACAGATAAAACTTCAGAAAAATGCTAAACAGCTAAGTGAAAACTGTCATAAGACTTACTCAAGCAGCAACAGAAATGGGCCCATAACACTGTATTTCACCCTTAGTTGCAAATCAACCAACAATCCTACAATTAAAAAACAGGGTTTCAACTTAAAACACCTACCTCAACAAGAGACGTCTTCTTGCTTTTACATACCGATATTAGCAAGGAACAGAATTAAATTAACAAGCATGAAGTTACATAATTCAGTATACACAGCTACCTGGACGTCACGCAGTGTTTGTAATCTCAGTTGCTTTGTGGGACACACTCTTTTACCATCCTTCGGAAAGATTAAGTCTAACTAACAGGATTTGAATCCTAGCTCTGCCACTAACTCTGTGATCTCACTAAAAAATAAACTCCAAGACTGTTGTCCATGTCTACAATGAGGAACAAAAGCACCTACATTTAGATTTCTGTAGTGAGGACTAAATGGCATCAAAGGGCATGGAACAGATAATGACACATCTGAAGTGCTCAGAAAACCAAGCTACTCATTTTAAAAAGGCAAAACATAATTTAATCATAACTACTGACAATGATCAACTACAGTTTATCATCCAGCAACTCTTTCATTTATTCACTGGCTTCTTCTTTTTTTTTTTCTTAATTAATGGGCTACATACATAAATGACCTGCATGACATTTCCAACATTTGGTGGACAAGGCCAGGATGAGATTAATATAAATGGACCCTACATTTTTTTTTTAATACAACAGACTTAAACTAGAAATGATTTTTAAATAGCCCAGAAAAAAATACAGAGACTAGAAGTTAGGCTAAGACTCTCAGACACAATACAGCATCCAAAACCATTTTCAAGACTCATTGGTACTGTACGTAAATACAAGTAATTGTAGTAAACAATAATTTAAGAAACGAAGGACAGATATATGGAGCAGTACGGGTTGGAAGAAAAACTGATTTAATAGTCCTGTTTTTCAACCTACCCAAAAAAAAGGAGTCTACTGCCTACTGAGATCACTAAGTTTAACACTCCAAACCAACGAAGAGTTTATTTAAAGATGCTTTCATCCTAACAAGTCTTTACCGTGAAACCAGACAGCTTTAAACACCTTATTCAAGGTAAAATGATAAACCATTACACTTCCTGACAATGTTGGAATAAAACCCAAACCAAACCCGCTGCCACTGAGCTGAATACAGACTCACAGCAACCCTACAGGGCACACCAGAACTGCTCCACAGTTTCCAAGGAGCACTTGACAGATTCAAACTGTCAACCTTTTGGTTAGCAAACATGTCACTTAACCACTACCCCACCATGGTTTCCAATTCTGGAATAGCGACCAAAAAAAAATAAATAAATAAAAAAGACTATTCTGTAACTCTGAAACACTTCCTACAACACATGGTTTTAGCGCTTCACATTAAAACTACAACAGAGTATTAACCTGATATGCACATTTCAGGTATTTAACATGACTGACCAATCACTGTCATCTTCCATAAGAATGTTACACAAATCACACACTCCTTAAATAATTTTTCTGGTATTTTATTGTTATAACTCCTTTCCAAATCCTAAAATGATACAAACTATAATACAATACCACAAACACATTAAAAAATCAGTATTTCTCCCTCAAAATTAAGTTTTAAGTTAAATCACTAGTTACCTATAACAGAGAGGTGCTTTGCAACTAGATAAGTTCACAGGTTGCTGCTGCATTGATTCCCTTTCATGGTGGCCTCACATGTGCAGTGTAGAACTGCTCCATAAAGTTTTCAGAGTTATGACCTTTCAGAAGTAGATGGCCAGACCCGTCCTTTGAGGCACTTCTGGTAGGTTTGAAGTGCCAATCTTCTGGTTATTAGGTGAGCACTTAACCATTTCCACCACCCAAGAATAATGGTTTTAAAATGTGTATAGAAATTACCCTTGGAAGTAAAATACGGACAATTTTTTGACCCATCAGTAATCAAAACAAATATTAACCAAATCTTTTTAGATGTAACCTGGTATATAAAACATAAAAATTCTTTCAATTATTTTAAACTGATAATTAGCTGGACAACAAATACATTTCCCCAAAAATGTTTTAGTTAACAAAATCTAAATTCCATTACTTCTCCACTATTAAATAATTACCCTCAAAATTTTGTAGAAGAATGACATTTTCAAGGTAATTGCAAAAAGGAATCCTGTTTTTATTCAAGACTATCATGTACAGTGGATACATTTGCAAAAGATTCCTCTAGCCTAGTATATTAAATCTCATTAACTCACACTTTAGTTGAACGCGTAACAGCTAATACATGATAGTTTTTAAATATACTTTTAATGTTTAACCTAATATTTCCTTTTTCATCTTATTATACTGAATGACATTTGTCACTTTTACTTTTTTAATAAACTACTAACTTTATAACGTAAACTCCATTTACCTAGACATTAAGGAACAGAACTCCTTTAATCCAGAGATTAAGGTTATGGTTAGTTTAGATTATCATATATTCCACAATTACGTAAGTTTCCTCCTGGAAATCAATTTAGGTATCAATCCTAAAATTAGAAAATGATTTTTACCTTTTGTGATGGAATTTTAGCTCTTGAAAGCTTTAAAATCAATTATTTTTCAGTAACTCTAAGGGAAAAATTACAGCAAGTCATTCTGCGGTAGTATGTTAGCTGCTCTGAATGTATCTGCTGATATAGTTTCACTTTTTCACAAGACTAAATACTGGCTTGAAGTGGGGGGTACCTTGGCTGTTTGGGCTTTCTGATGAAATCCAGATAAGGATTTTACAGTTATTAACACAATATTTAAAATTATTTTTATCATCATGACTACCGGCCAAACAATACCAGTAACACAAGCCCTCCTCTCCCCACAAATATTCTTAAATGGCTAGCTCCACTGTACAACAGAATACTCCAGACTGAAACATGCTTACCTTTACTCCACAGGAGTAAATCACTGGCAGTACCAACTATTAGGGCACTGCATTAAGTATACACAAAGCTATCAAAGCAGGCTATGCAGTCAATCTTCCCATGATGAGCATTGTTTCCAACACACAGATCAGCAAACCAGGATAACAAACCCCGCTGTTATTACCTGAGACCGACCACACTGTTGTTGAAAGTGAAGTAACAGAAACAGATCCCATGCTTCCAGCATCCAGTTCAGTGCCCTATCTAAATGTTAAAGCAAAACTAAAGACAAAGCAAACACGGGCCTAAGAGAAGTTAAATTGTACTCCATTTGTGAATCTGCATATACTTAAGATGTAAAGTTTTAAGTGAAACGGAAAAAAAAATTATCTTCCTTCTCAAATGCTTTCAAATGAGGCATGTTATTACTTGCAGGCCAAAACTAATCCTCCTCCATATTAGCCATAAATCACACATCACAGTGGTAGACTCAGTGATGCTTTCATATTAGTTCAGCCTTTCAGATGGCAGACTAGCCATACAATATTTTTAAAAAATGCAGGAAGGGGCCACATCACGTGGCTTGAGAAAAATACCTATGTTTGAGGCAATATTTAAGTTATCCAAATCCAAGTCCACTGTCATGGAGTTGATTTCAACTCAGTGACCCTAAAAGACACAGCAGGACTGCTCCAGAGTTTTCAAGGAGTGCCTGGTGGATCTGAACTGCCCAACTTTTCATTAGCAGCCTTAGCAGTTAGCCACTACACCACTTCAAAAAGCGTAAAAGCTTCAGTAGCATTCTACGAAGCCAAACTTAATAGGTCAGGTGATTTTCATATCTTGCCCAGACAGAAATTTGAAACTAGAAGTCTTGTATTTCTCCCTTATACATTAAGCATCTTAAGATTTGGGGGCAGCAATATCCGCATTTCAGTACCGACAATACGTCAAAAGCTCCAAACAACACTAAAATGGAGACCCTTCTCCTGGCCTCAATTTTACCGGTCATATAAACCCACCTTTACTGAACCAAAAGCTAAGCTTGGCATGAGACTGCCCAAAACTAATACATTTACAAAGCAATGTTCAGATTGCTCCATAAACATTCCAGTGTAAGTTATAATGATCAAACACTTAACAGTATGTTTCACTCCATTACATATGAACTTCTACACTGACAAATATATTTAGGACTATACTGCCTTGTAAAACGAAGTACTGCTGTACTTTGGCTGATAATTAAATGGGACTGTTTCCTGTTTGCCCAACTCAGCTCAATCAAATCAATATGAAAATGTGTCTACAGGTTAATTCAAAATTCTAGTTCTCCACCGATCTTAAGATTTTAAAATCCTATCCACATCCATCTACACTTAACTTGCTACATGGCATGTACCATTTTGCCACTCCAGTGATTTTACAGTCTCTAAATAATAGCAACATTGTAAACATTAACAAGTCCATACCATAAAGCAAAATGAATAATCCAGTGCAACTGCTTTTTACTGACTACAATGCTAGTCAGAAAAATCTGAGAGGTGCCCCTATAATAAACTGGAGAAGCATCTCTTGGAGGCATATCAGCATGTTTAACTAAACCAGTTTTGCTCATTTTTATAGCCAAAAATGATTAAGTACAAAGACAAAAGTTATTTCTGAAATAATTTTAGGAAAAATAATCACTTTACTCTCAAGCCAGCACTGTAAAAGAAAATACAGTAATGTATTTAAGAAATTAGATTTAAATTTTATTTACTAATTAGGCTTCTCCTCACTACTGAAGACTATTATTATTAGACTGTTACCAAACATCTTTCAAAACAGGAGACAGAAAATAACAGTTAAGGTGGCGCACCCACACAGAGACACACCACAAAAAGATTTAAAGGTCTTGAGGGGAACGTGATATGCCTGGCTGACCAGCAGTAAGTCATTGAGACAAACTCCCAACAGACCTTACAAATGAGAACTTCATTACTAGTAAGTGTAAAACTTCCTGAACTTCACGTGAACCTCAGTAAACACTTACTTTTTGTAGGTAACAACTGGTCATAATCTAACATGTTCCCTAACTATATTTAACTGTTCATTTTGCTTAAAAGATCAACCCCAAAAACTTATAAAATTACACAGTAATTTTAACAATGACCTTTCAAATCTGAATTTGTGGCCATTTCAAATTACAGAAAACAATTGCTATCTGAATGTGAAATACAGAATACAGTTTAAGTCTTTCTAATATAATTAAATCTCATTTACAGTCATCAAATAGACCATGAGCGTATTTTTTACTCAATGTCAAACTCTGACCTCAGCCTTTATTCTTCATTTTGCTTTCCCCTTTCCCTATCTCTCGTCTGCTTTCTGACAAAAAAAACTGTACAAACTTCAGTAAATGAGAATATAATAGTTAAGTTCTGTGAGAAATTACAAACTTATTCTAACTAGCTTTTAAAATCGAATGTAATTTAACATAAAGATAAATAAATCAACTATCTGCAAATTACTTATTCACCTGTGGCCCTCCAAACTCCAGTGCTGGTGGATACAAACCCCTGGAAAACTCAAATATGCTCCTAAAGGCAGAAAGATTGACATTTAGGGGAGGGGAAGAGAAGGATAAAAAGAACAATACTCAACCTATCAGGTCTTCCAAAGAAGAATCATGCAATTGTGAATACATGGTAACCAATTTTATAAATAACTCTGGCCAAATCCCATTGAAAATAAAAAGTATGCAAGAGTTGTAAAGCCACAACAGACCTCCTCTAAATGGTTCATATCCAATTCTCATTAACATTTCACATACAAATATCACTGGTGATAAAAGACAAGTTTTGTACGATACATACATACAGCATCATCTTAAAATTGTTTTACTTCTAACAATAGTTTGAACGTAACATGCAAGACACTTTAAACACACAATTTTATATTAAGTAATCTTTTAGCATTAAACTCTGAATTCCAAGTGTTTACATTTTAACAAAATCAACACTGAAATTACAGTAACATTTTTATTGCCCAAATATACTACTACTACTTAGCTTAAACTGGCCAAACCAAAAATACATGCATTACACAAACCAAAACCATGTAATAGCATCAGTTTTGCCCAAAGATCACACACTACGCCCAAAAAGATTTTATATTTTTATATCCCAGGTACAAAATAATCCTACTGTGCTAATGTCTAGAATTTCCTGGGGATCATTGGGCAACTAATACAAAGCCTCTGCATGTTATGGCTATCGAAACCTTTATAATACAGAAATAAAATTTAAAAGTTTTACCATTCTTCCCGCTGTGCCGTCGCTGCTTCAGTGTGTCGTGGGGAGGAGTTTGAATGGCTAGGGAATTAACAACCGGTACAGCAACCAATCAAAATTCTAGTTTTAGTTTTTGACACTGTTAGGGTTAAAAACTTTAATTCATTTACACTTCAGTTTAACAGTAGATAACTATGAAAGGAACTACTCTGCAATCTGAGTAACTCAGGGGTAATAGAAAGCCTGTCCCAATTGTCTACAATTAATCACTTTGGTGCCTTTGACCAAAGAAAAAATCCAGAAAACAAAAACCCGAATATTAAAAGGTTTATGTTTCCAGATATTTAAAATATTCCTTTGTTAATTATGCATAACTCAAGATTAGTTCTGCTTAACCAAAAAAAAGATAGTTTCCCTTCCCACTTCCACTCCCCCCAAAGCCAACACAATCCGCAAAACAGCTTGACAAGAACCTGCCTGGTCCGGGATTGTTAAACTCTATTTCCAAAATGCTTTCCCCTCTCCCTCCAAACTCTGTGCTCTGTAGCCTAATCAAGAAAATCGTTGTTTTCTTAATAGCAGATCAAAGCTACAGTTTACTGCTTTTACTTCTACCAGCATCTTTCTCGTTTGGGGGGGGCGACACTCTCCCAGGAAATGAATGGAAGCATTAACCCAGAACCAGCAGTAAGGGGAATAGCAAAAAAACGTTATCTAGTCCTTCCTGCTAACAACGTTTGTATTCTGCCCCCGTTCCCAAATGCTGCATTTTAATACACTAGATGCAGCTTCAAGCTCTAGATGCAACTGTTACTCCCACTGGAGAAAAGAAAATTTGTGTACGTGTGTGTGTATTCCTTAACATAAGACAGTGCTTTTCATTAATTTTGCAAAAGAGGGTGGGCAGGCCTTAACAGGGGGAAAGAGCGGGAAGCAACAGTCAGGCGAGACCAAAACGGATCGTGACCACCGAGGGAAAAAACAAAGCTACGCTTTGTTTTCAAAAATTAAGCTAATAAAAGTTACACAGAAAAAGCAAGGTTCAAGTACAACGTGTACGAGCAATTCAAGATGTGGAACCCAATAGCTGAGGGCGCGAAAAGGGTGCGCCAGAATAACTCAGCGGGGTGGGGGAGGGCAGCCGGCAGGCCAGGAGGCCAGCGCCAGTCAGGTGCAGGCCCGGCCGATCAGAACTAAACCAAGCCCGCGGAGCAAAGAAACGTGCCAACAGGTGACTCCAGAGACATCTGACCAGGCCCACTGTATTCGGAAGCTTGAAATACAGGGCCTATACAAGCACGCCTGTGAGACAGTGCGTAGTAGGAGAGAGGGCTACCACGGTCAAGGCGAAACTTCCAAATGCAAAAGAAAACAACTCGGCCTGAAGCTGAGGCGAGTGCAACAGAGGTGAACAGTACTCTTAACACGATCCCCAAAGCATGTTTTTTCTTTTTAAGGGCGGGTATCGTCTCAGGATGAAGTGAGGAACGTGAAGTAATTCTCAGCAACACAGACAAGAAAGCTTTCGGTATCTGTCTGCTTTTTTACGGCCAGGACTTTAGAAAACAGGGAAATGCCAACGAGAAAACAGAAAAGGTGTGCCTCAACGCGCGGGAAAAAAATCCCCGCGGCTAAATCGGTGGGAGGAGACCCACGACAAGGGAGGGAAAGAGGGCGGGCCGGGGAGCAGCATGGTGACGGCTAAAGGTGGAAACGTGTGTGATGGGGGAGGGGCGACAAGTAGGCAGAGGGAAAAGGAAACGAAGGCCCCGGGGAGTCCTACACGGAAAACAGTGCAAGGAGGCTGCATCCAGGCCCGGAGGGCCGGTGGGGGAAAAGCGGGAACGAGGCCTAAAGGCGGGGGAGGGGGAATTAGTTGGGCCTGACTCTCCCGGTCCGCCCCTTACTCACCCTTCATCCTCTTCATTCTTACTGGCGTCGATCTTCGCCCCCTCCGACTCTGCGCTGCCCCCTTCGGTGCCTCCCGATGCGGTTCCGCCCCCGGTCCCGGTTCCGCTTCCCGCCGCTGCCGCTGTCCCTTGCGCCGCCGCCACCATGGTTCCCTCCTGCTCGCCCGCCGAGCCTCCTACCGCCGCCGTTGCCGCCGCCGCCGCCGCCCCGTCCCCGCCGAACTGCTCCTCCGACATAGTGCTACTGCTTCCGCCGCCGCCGAGACTACACCCGCCGCTGCCGCGAACCGAAACTAGCAGCAAAGTAATCCCCGCCGCTGCCGCGCGCTCGCTCTTCCTCGCGAAGCACACAACACAGAAGGCGCGCGCGTGGCTGCAAAGGCTCCTGCGCCCCTCCCTGGCCTGCTTCCTTCGCCTCCCACTCTTGCGCGACACACTCCCGCTCTCCCAGGCTGCACTAAAAAAGAATAAGAAGCAGCGGCGGTCGCTCTCGCCTCCTCCTCGCTTTAATGGCGCCGCCGCGGACCACCTAAAATGGCCGACGGAAGAACGGCGCGTCCCGGTCACGTGACGCGAGAGCGCGCCCTTTGCGCCTCACCCGCCCCCTCTACCGCTAGGTTTCCCCCCTTCTTCCTTCTCGGTCCCGCCCTCTCGCTCTGTTTTATACCTCCTCTCACGCGCGGCGCAGTACAGCGTGGATCCTTTAAAAGGAACCGGAAGTGGCGTACACTAAGACGGTCGCGCGAGGACCATCGAGAACAAGGAGCGCTGGTTTCAAGTCGCGGCTAGAGGGGTCCTTCCCAGTGACCCTGCTTTTCTGAGAGTTCGCGGAGTCCGCGCACTCCTTCGGCTCCTAGCTGGCCGCAGGCGGGAGCAAGCACAATGAGTCGGGGTGCGGTTGGGCTTCTAACGCCTTAGCTGCCTCACCGTTCTTGAGCGCGACTATGCCCTTTGGACCTCCGGAGTTGGTGTA
Source organism: Heterohyrax brucei (assembly GCA_028571685.1). Lineage (NCBI taxonomy): Eukaryota > Metazoa > Chordata > Mammalia > Hyracoidea > Procaviidae > Heterohyrax > Heterohyrax brucei. The sequence continues at coordinate 108,156,260 of CM053143.1, read as the reverse complement.
AGGACAAGCATTAGAGGGCTATTTCTGTCCTAGGGGTACGTTGCCAGAGAGAGGCGGCTTTCCTGAGGTGCCGGCCCTGTGCTCCAGGCTGTGTCCACGGCGGCGCCTGAGGATGTCTGAATCGCCATAGGCAGAAGGGGTCGTCGTGGCGGGCCTGTCGTGTGCGTGGACTGCCTCAGCTCCTCCGCTTGTCTTGGACCCGCTGACACGGATGTTTCTCCGGCTGCCACACTCCCTGCCCGGACGAGCGGGTCAAGACAGCGGAGCATTCGTTCATTTCACCTTAAAGCTTAGCTTTTTGAGTTGTTTTTTATGTGCCTGTTTTCGTCCTGGAATTTTTCTACAAAAGAAGCTGGAAGCTTGAATATTTCAAAGAACAGATGTTTTACTTTCTGCTTGTATTTTGAAAATCCGAGAACCTATCACGATTCTTTTAAAGTGCTGAGAGTTTGGAAATAATGTTATTCTTTGGTCGAACTGTTAGAAATTGCAGTTGCCTTGGATGGAAAGTGGATTACAGGAGTTTGGGAGTTGCTACTTTTGGAGTACCCCTAAACGAAAATGGAAGCAGCAAATAATTATTTGCTTATTTGGTGTGTGTGGAGGACTGGAAAAACAAAGTGAAGTTCGCGGAATCTACCGAAGAGCTGTGAAGAATGTAATTGTTTAACTATTCTATTGTGTAACTAAATAAATTCGTATTAATTGGATACGATCCAAAATCTCAAAGATTGAAAATATAATTAATGAAGTTCTTAATCAGTTTGGATTGCAGAATAATTAAAACGCAAGAATATAGATAAAATTCTGAAAGTATCTTAAAAATACAGTCTTACTGAATTCCTGTACTAAGCAAATCTCACAGAGGAAATTTTGTCTTAGATCAGATGACACTGACTTCGTTTATGTCTACCTGCCAGATAATCAGCCAAGGATAATGGGTTCAAGCCATGTATTAAAAGTTTAAGACAACTAAGAAGAGGATCCAACTGAAAGGAGGTTCTTGAACCTCTTCTGGCTTCAAGAATGAAAGACTGATTTCTTTTAACCTTAAGTCCACTGGAAATACCCACCTTTTTAGTAATGGTGATTTTCCTAAAAGCAGCATTTTAATTCACATGTGACCCAGCAGTTTCTGGACTTCTGGGAATTTATATCAAAAATTCCAGATAGCCTGGAAATTTAAAGCTGACATTGTTGCTGTATGTTATGTGAGTGTATATGATGACCTTATTACTCATAGCTGTTTGTATTATGGTCCAAATTTCTGCGTCCTGTGCCCTTACTCAACTTTCCTCTTAAACATCACTTAACTTTAATTTTAGTACTTTGCATGTTTTTCTTCACTGCGTGGTAAAATTCTACCCATCTTTCAAAACCCCAGTAAAGTTACTACTTCTGTGAACCTGTCCCAGAGTTTCTGACAGAATTATGTCTTTCCATAGCTTTATATCTATACTTTCGTTATTCTAAATGTCCAATTGCACTAGAAATAATAGCAAAGACCTTGTTTTCTGTGTATCCCTTCCTACCACACACATACACATTTTTTTTTTAAAAAAAAAACCTTGCCATGGAGTCATTTCCAACTCATGAGGACCCCACATTTCACAGCAAATTATGCACCAGAGGGCTTTAAATGAATGTAATCTTAGACAAGTAGTCGCTACACTAGGTGGGTTCAAACCATTAACCACTGAGAAATGTTGCAGCACTCAGGGACCTCAATAATTGTAGGTTATTAAAAGACAAATCGCTGGACATTTACAACAAGCAGAATCAGAGCCTTTTAGGCAAGTTAGCTGTGCTTCCAGGGACTTAGGCCTTCTCCCCACCGCCTTACATCATCTGTCATGAAGACATTTCCTCAAACATTTATTGATGCTTGAAATTCCTTAGTTGGTTTGTTGTTATGTGTCCTCAAATTGCTTCTACACAAAGAGAAGGTATGTACAACCAAATGAAATACTGCCTGGTCCTGTGCCATCCTCACAACCAACTGTATTTGAGCCCATAGTTGAAGCCACTGTGTCAATCCATCTTGTTGACAGTCCTCTTTTTCACTGACCATCTGCCAAGCACAATGTCCTCCATGGACTAGTCCCTCCAGATAACATGTCCAAAGTATGTAAGGCAAAGTCTCACCATCTTTGCTTCTAAGAAGCATTTGACTGTACTTCTTCCAAGACAAATTTTTTCATTCTTTTGGCAATCTGTGGTATATTCAGTATTCTTCACCAACACCACATTTCAAAGGCATCGTTATCAAGCTTTCATATGCATATGAGGCTCAATGGCTGCGCTTGGATCAGGTGCTCCTTAGTCCTCAAAGTGACATTCAAACCCAAACCCAAACCCGCTGCCATGACCTGGGTACTGTTCTGGTGCTGGGAATACAAAATTCCAACGTAGCCACCCTATAAGTCAGAGTGGAACTGTCCCCACAGAGTTTCCAAGGAGTGCCTGGCAGGTTTGAACTGCCAGCTTTTTGGTTAGCAGGCATAGCACCTAACCATTACACCAGTAAGGCTTCCAGAATGAGATTAGTAGGAAAAAAAAAAACAAAACTTTCCATTGCACATTTATAGGAATTTCAATGTATTAAGTGACTGCAGATGCTACACTGGAGTGTTAGGTTGAATAGAACCCAAACTACTTGGAAAGAAGCAATACTCCCTCTCTATTTCCACTGTATTCCAGCACATCAAAAATTCATTAGGAGGGTCCATGTGTGTTTTACTTAACACACTGAAATACTGAGTCTTAATTGAATTCGGCCTTTGTCAGGTAATCTGCACACAAAACTAGAGTGCCAGGAAAGGTTAAAAGCTCATTTGAAATTTTAAATGAAATCTGTTTTACCCAGTATGAAATGCTTATATCTAAACCAAAGAGTCAGAGTTTTGACCAGCTAGATGGTGTAAATTTATGTCTACAAAGTGGGCAGGGGTACTTTATACTCAAATTTTAAAAAGTGGAATATGCATTCCAATCAGGAAAATATAGCAGAAAGAATCCATTTTCTGCAGTACACGCACCTGAAAGCCTCTTTTACAACTGTTGAATGTCTGGAACCGTCTACCTACCAAGTACCTTCAGTAGGATTTAAATGATTTGTTAAGGAGTGATTTGCTTGCAATTTTAGGGAAGGTGATGGTCCAGCAAACATTCCCAAACATTGGTGGTTGTTGTGAAGACTCACTTCTCTCAGAAGACAAAGGCCATATTATTATAAATAAGGAAGCCTGGTTGTGCAGTGGTTAAGCATTCAGCTGCTAAATTAAAGATCAGTTCAAACCCACTAGCTGCTCTGCAGGAGAAAGATGTGGCAGTCTACTTCTGTTGGGACTGCAGCTTTGGAAGCATCTCATAGAAAACCTAGCTCAAAAAGGGTTTGAACAGTAAAGCAATTTAATCATCTCAATCTAGATCCACATATCCAACCTAAATGACATCTCCTCTTGGCGTCTCCACAGGCATCTCAAGCTTAAGACACCCCAAACTGAATTTGACCTTCCTTATAAATCTCTTTCTCGTCTTACCCTGCTCAGTAATGACACCTCCACTCACCTATGTGCTTCTGCCAAACACTACAGAGTCCCGGAATTTTCCCCCTCTTTCACCCTCCACATCCCACTTCATCTACCTCCAAAATATATCTTGATTCTTTGAAATGCTTCTTGCAGCATAAATAGTGGGATCTGTGGTTTGATTTATTCACATTTACACATACATTTGTGACATGGGTATTGTTCTGGTGCTGAGAGTATAAAAATGACAAAAAAGGACAAGATCTCAGAGAGAAACAATTGACAAAATAAATAGATTAATAATATTAGTTCAGACATCTATAAAGCCAAAAGTCAAAGCCAGTGCCGTCAATTCCAATCCACTAAATCAGTTCCAACACCCATAGAGTTTCTAAGGAACACCTGGTGGATTTAAACTACCAACCTTCTGTTTAGCAGGCAGAGGCACTTAACCACTACACCATCAGGGTTTCCTTAGATAGCTGTAAGAACAAAGATAACGAGTAAGGTACTGGAGACAGAATGTGTGCTACTTTACATAGGGCAGTCAGAGAAGACCTCTTCAAGAAGGTGACACTCTGAGTAGAGCCCTGAAGGAAACAAACAAAAAAATTTGTCAACTCCAACTTGTAACAACACCATGTGTTTCAGAGCAGAAATGCACTCCACAGCGTTTTCAATGTCTGACTTTTTTAAGAAGTAGATCTCCAAGCCTTGTCTTCTGACACTGGGTAGATTTGAACCTCCAACTTTTGATTAGTAACCAAGCATGTTAACTACTTGGCACCACCCCAGAACTAGAGTGGTCAGAGAAGACTTTCAAGGAGGTAACATTTTGAGTAGAGCCCTGAAGGAAGTAAGGCAGAAAGCCATTCAGACAATTTAAGGAAGACTTCCCTAAACCCAGGTCTAAACCTGAGGCTGCAGTGCGCTTGATGTTTTCAATGAACCATGGAGGCCAGTGTAACTCTCTAGAAGTTAAGAAAAGTGTCACACGCATGAGGGGTATCTAGGAGCAAATTTGCACAGGACCTTCTAGCTGTGGTTAGCACTTTGCTTTTATTGAAATAATAAGTCGTGGGAAAGTTTTGAGCAGGGGAATGACAGAACGTGACTTAAACTTTGGGAATTTCTGGATGCTGCTTGGGCAACAGCCAGTGGGAGATGAGTTAGAAGACTCCTGCCATGAGTTGACTGTTTTTAGACTCTCCCTTGATTTTTGATACGAGGCAAATCTGCAAAGATGGTGTTATTTATTTTTTCTAGAATAGCACTTTTTCCTCAAAGAGAAACACTTTAATAACAACAAAGGATCATTAAAAATAAAACAAGTTTTACATTAACATAATTGATGGTATTTCCATTAAGCACTCAAGACTAGCATTTTCATTCAGTAAGGTAATTTTTCTCCTTTTTCTTGTCCCTTTTCTGAACTTTGAGATGAGATTGTGATTAGCCCTGCTGGTATGATTTGCCAGTCTTTTCATAATCCTACCTCAGGTATTGCAGGAAGTACAGTAGGTATATTTTGACTTCTATTGAGTTTTGGCATCTGGAACACTCCAGACTTCTTTCTTGTCCCAGGGTCCAAAGCTTAGGTCAAATAGCATCAGGTTTTGCTTCATAATGTACTTACAAGATTTGTTTATGCTGCTGATTCTATAATTTTCCTACTTAATTTGGGGGAACAAATGTAAGGGATAATTATTGATAGAAAGAGAACATAAAACAAAGAAGTTGGGGCTTTCAGATTAAGGGACAGCTAAGAAACACTGAAAGCCTAAGAAGAAATCTGGGCAAGTGTTTCTGCCCTAGAGCTATTTGGAGCTGTTTCCTGTGTTGCAGTGTTTTGAGTTATTTGGTATTCCTCATTCCGTACAAGCTGCACCAGAAAAATCACCTACACCCAGGTCTTCAGAGTTCTCAGGCTGTCAGACCATAGCACAGTTGCTCAAAAGTCATACTTTAAAAATATTAACTCGTATTTGGCAAACAGGAGATTCACCTGAAGACACGGCCCCTGGATTTTCTGTTAGCATGGAGCTGAAACCATTGCTGAAGTCAATCCTTCAGACAGTGATTGGACTCGACTATAAGACAAAAAATGATACTGGCTAACAGAATGCTTCTTGGCTTAAGTATATATGTGAGGCTAACAGGGCAGCTCCTGTCCAGAAGCAAGATGAGAGCTGAGGGGGGCAGGAACTGGTTGAATGGACATGGAAAATACCGGGTGGAAAGGAGGAGTGTGCTATCAGAGGGTGCGGAGAGCAGCCAGAGTTATGTAGCAGTGTGTGTGCAAGTTTTGATGTGACCGGTTGACTTGCGTTGTAAACATTCACTTAAAGCACAATAAAATATTTTTTTAAAAGAAGAAAATAAATGCGTCATCTATGGCATCTGTTGCAAAAAATACAAATACAAATGGAACCTCTGGGCATAGTGAACAAACAAAAATTACACCGAGTCCATTGCAACTCATGGAAATTCCATGTGTTTCAGAGTAGAACTGTGCTGCACTCCACAGCATTTTCATGGCTGTGACCTTTAAGAAACAGCTTTCCAGGCCATTTTCCTGAGAGACCTGTGAGTGGTTCAAATTCCCAAACTTTTGATTAGTAGCAGCCCAGCACTTAACTGTTCTGGCTACCCAGGGATTCCTTAACTGTAGTAACGAAAAAAAGCCACTGCGGTCAAATCGATGCAGACTCACAGTGACACTGTAGGACAGAGTAGAACTGCTCCCTAGAGTTTCCAAGGAGCACCTGGTGGACTCAAACTGCTGACCTGTTGTTCAGCACTTAACCACTATACCACCAGGGATTCCACTGGCTGTAGTAGGAGGGGCTTCTCTGTTTAACTGGTATTAAACAGAAACATGGCCTCAGTATTTCGGCTACTGTAGCAAACATTTGCTGTTTGGGCCCTCACCAACATCCATTTTCCCTTTCCTTAGTAATAACACAGAGGAAAGCTAGTGGGGTAGGATGACAGGGTTAGAGAACAGTGAGTTGCTATAGAAAATAAACCCTTCCCCTGTGAAAACAGTTTGGTGGAGGTGTCTGATCTTTCGTCTGACCCATAAGGAAAAGGAGAAGGAATGCTTACAGCATCAACAGCGCAAAGCTGATTCCTGTGAGGCATATGTCAGATACACCTCTACTCTCTAGTTTTCTTAGAACTCTGACACCAGCTCTTCTTCCCAGGGCACTCTCTTCTCTGCTGGGTTAAATAATTGATTGTAACAGTCACACGGAATTCACAGATCACATTCACAGCTATGGAGTTCAGTAGGGATGTTACAGTTTACAATTCAGGATCAACATCCATTCAAGTTACAACTGTCCTTACATCAGGACAGCCTCTTCTCAGCCACGACTGAAAGCAGGCGTCTCTCTGCCCCTCAGCCTCTCAGTCCCTAAGGACATTCTCTGGTCTGTCCAGGCAAATGTTACAAATCCCTTTCGCTCTAATAATAAGTGCCCAGAGGCACCCCACTCCATCAGTAAGCTTCTGCCCAGAGACGCTTATTTTGCTTTGTAGGTCAGGAAGCGTAGCTCCACTGACAAATACTCAGGCCTGAGTCACCCCACTCTGTCAGGAAGCCTCCTACCAAAAGGCACTTGCCCCGTGGGCTGGCACACCTGCTGTAATCACCTTACAGTGTGGGCTAGGAAATTCATCTGGCACTGGTCTCCAGGCTCTGGTGTTATCCCTTCTCTGCCACTGCTCACTATCTTGCACCAGCTCCTTTTTTTTTACTGTGAATTAAGAACAATTTTACAGTCTGTATCATGTTGCTATATAACACCCAGAACTTTCACCACTATTCAATTCTAGCTGCCCCACCCACTCACCTATGTGACAGCGCGCTTTCCGTTTTATTTGTAACTTCCTGTGACCTTTGAATAAAGGTCTAGTCCTCCTCACCATTCAGCTCGGCTCCAGTGAAATGTACCTCAGATAACCCCGTTTACATTTCTAAAGGTTTGTTTGCCTCCAGTATCACTGTATGTGTTGTGTGGTCCAGGTCAGTCTTTGTCTGGGGAGCTGGCCCTGGTGCTGGATGTAGTTTGGGGTTAGAGATCCCAGAGTCCACACTCCCAGGGAGCCCTCCATTCAGAAGGATCATCAAGTTGATCTTTTGGCAGAGTTTTAGCTCTGCCCTCAACTTCATCACCTGCTGTGTCCAGAGCTCCATTCCACATATTCCACCCAGTCTGTCATTGGTGGTGGCTGGGCACCATCTAGTTCGTCCGGTCTCATGCTGAAGCAGGCTATGGCTCATATGGCCTCTTCCATCTGGTGGGCTTATATTTTTCTCCTGTCCTTGATGTCCTCCATTTGACCCAGGTCCAGGTGGACTGGGACCATTTGGTGCTATTTAGATAGCAGCTTATCTTACACCATTTCCTGTGTTACAGCTCTGTCTGTCTCCTGGGTCTAGGACATTCTCAGTACAGGAACCCTGGGTCCCGAGGATGCACTTTGCTCCTGTTTCTTCTTCTTGGAGTTAGTGAGGTTTCTCCCTGCCTGCCTCTGACCCATTGTAAGCATGGCAGGATGGCAAAACTGACCAATCACCTCATTAGGGTAGCATATACCTAGTTTGCATGCCCCCTCCCTACAGGTGACAGACACAATATTTGTACTATTAGTAGTCTATCCAATCTCCTTGGTGGGACACGAGTACCTCATTCAGATAGTCCTACCCAGTCATTTCGTGGGAGTCACAAGACCATAACAAGAAAGGGCATATAAAAATAATCAGTTACACTGTATCAACCTTGGTCACATCATTTTGTTCAGTGAAGGGTACAGGCTCTAATATGACCAGTTATATTAAAGGATTCTTCTTGGGCAATTGGATGAAGAAATATTCTCCTACCCACTGGTCATAAACAAAGAAATGAAGAGCTGAGGAAAGTACTGGCAAATGTTTTACAACAATAAGATACCCATGAAGAAAAGAGCCAGACAGCAGGAAGAATTATGGAGTCTGGCCACATTCTTGGAGCTATCAGATCATTCTATACCTTGATCAGCTATCCCTACCACTAGACTTACCAGTCACATGAACCAATCAATTTTCTTTATCATTTAAGCCAGTTTGAATTGGGCTTATTTCTTGAAATAAAAAGTATGCTCACTTTCCTGAATTATTCGTTGTCAGCCTTGCACTACTACCACCCACTTGCAACATCCTTCATTGAAGAAGTCAGGAGCAACATTTCCCAGAATCTCCTTTCTCTATGATTACAAGTTAGAGTTCTCTAGTGAGATGAACTCACACTAGATTAGGAAGGCAGAGAAAAGCTTTTATTCTTAGGAGGTCATAGCAGTTTCACAGACTTCTCTTGGGAGGTTGTGCCAATTTTTGGCTTCTCTGACATCTCCACAAATTTCTACTTTGCAATTATGGAAGCCAAATGTAGTTTCATACAAACTATAACTAACAATGCACAAATACAACAAGAGAGCTAGATAGCCGGGAGCTCCTAAATATTAAGCACATGTTCATCAAAAAAACTTCACTCAAAGTAGCATCTGAGAGTCTTGAAAGCTTGTGAGAAGCCATCTAACATACATTTACTGATACCACTCTTCCTGGAGCAAGGGAGAATGAAGAAAATGAAAGAAACAAGGGAAAGGTTAGCCCAAAGGACAAATGAACCACAACTATCACAGCCTTTATCAGATTAAGCCCAGCATAACTGGATGGTGCCTGGCTACCACCGCTGATTTTTCTGACAGAGATCACAATAGAGGGTCCTGGACAGAGCTTGTGAAAAGTGTAGAACAAATTTCAAACTTACACACACACACACACACACACATATATATATATATATATATATATATATAAATACCAGACTTACTAGTCTGACAGAAATCCTCATTGCATAGTGGTTAAGAGCTGTGGCTGCTAACCAAAAGGTCAGCAATTCAAATCCACCAGGCATCCTTTGGAAACTGTTGGGGGCAGTTCTACTTTATCTTATAGGGTTACTATGTGCTGGAATCAACTCAATTGCAATGAGTTTGGCTTGTTTTTTGTTTTTTTGTTTGTTTTTTAGTGGTCTGACAGAGACTAAAGAAACTGAGAGAACATGGCCCATGGATACCCTTGTAACTGAGTGCTGAAGTCACTCTTGAAGTTCCTCTGTCTGCCAAGATTAGACAGGGCTATAAAACAAACAATAATACATGTAGTTCAACCATGCATATGATACTAAATGGGGGCACAAGCCCAAAAGCAAAGATGAGAAGGCACAAGGGGATAGGAAAGCCAGATGTACAGAAACGAGGAACCTGTGATCAAGAAACGGAGATTGTTGACACATGGCAGGGCTGGCAACCAATGTCACAAAACACTATGTGTATTAATTGTTTAATGAGAAAATAATTTGCTCTGTAAACTTTCTTCTAAAGCATACACACACACACAGCAATTTCCCAAAAGAGTTAATAAATAAATAAATAAATAAATAAATAACCTAGAGACTGGGGAAAAACTTTTGGCGACTGTGTATCTGACAAGTGTCTACCCTCTAAAACCTACAAAATACTTCAAGATCTCAGAAACAGAAAAACAAATACTCCAACATAAAACTAGCTAAAGGATATGAATAGACACTCCTCCAAAGAAGATATTTGGGTAGCCAACAGGCATATGAGGAAATGTTTACTGTACAATGAGATAGTATCTCACTCAGAAATTACTGATACCAAATTAAAAAAAGAAAGAAACAGAAAATAATAAATGTTTGAAAGGTTGTAGGGAAGTTGGAATTCTTAGGCACTTCTTGTGGGAATGTTAAATGGTACAAGTACCATGGAAAACAATATGGCATCTTGTTAAAAACCTAGAAATACTGTCTTAAACTATTGCTGCAATAATAGAAATATCATAAGTGGGTGACTTTAAAAAGAGAAATTTATTATCTAATAGTTTTGGGGAGCTAGAGGTCCAAATTCAGTACAACAGCCCCAGGGAAATGCTAATTCTGTCAGCTCTGGGGAAAGATCCTAGTTATCGATTTCCTCTTAGTCTAGGGCCTTCTCTGTGCAGAAACTTTAGATCCAAAGGGCACAATTTGCTCCCAGCAGTAGGCGGTCCTCTTGTTTCTCTGTTGGCTTCTCTGTTTTGTCTCAAAAGAGACTGACTTAAGGCACAACTGGATGGAGTGTTCCCACATTAACTACCACTAATTCCATCTCATTAGCATCATAGAGGTAGGATTCACAACACATGGAAAAATCACATCAGCTGACAAAATGGTAGACAATCACCAGGAATCATGGACTAGCCAAGCTGACACATTTTGGGGGGACACAATTCAATCCATAATAATTACCATGTGCTTTTGGAATCCTATTCATAAGACTTTGTCTTAGAGAAATAAAAGCTATCATATACGTAGACATATACACACCCATGTTTATTGCATACTATTCACAATAGCAAAAAGATAGAAACAGACCATCTGCAGGTGAATAGATTAACAAATTACAAAACATACACGCAATAGAACACTACTCAAAGACGAAGAACAATGATGAATTTGTGTAACATCTCATGACGTGGATGAATCTGGAACGCATTATGCTCAGTGAAATAAGTCAATCACAAAAGGACAAATATTGTATGAAACCACTATTATAAAAACTCAAGAAAATGTTTACACACACACACACACACCCTTGAACGTTATGAGGTGGTGGGAATCACTAAAAAGGGAGTAGACAACTGTCAACTTTGGCAAAAGGAAACACAGCACACATGTAAGAAACATCACAGAAATTTCCTAGACACACCCAAACACACTGAGGGCCCGTGTTACTAGCACTGAGGGCTGGGGATCATGGTCTTGGGACATCTAGGTCAATTAGCATTACATAGCTCATAAAGAAAATGTTCTATGTCCCACAACGCTGAGTAGTGTCTGGCATCTTAATAGTTTCTGAGAGGCCATCAGTTGTTGGTCCAGTCCCATTCAGAACAAAGGAGAACAAAGAAAATCGAAGACACAAGGAAAATGTTAGCCCAAAGGATTAAAGGATCACATGAACCGGAATCTCCTATAGCCTGAGCCCAGGGGAACTAACTGTTTCCCCAGCTACTACCAGCCACTGCTCTGACTCATAACAAAGAGTCTCGGACAGAGCAGAAGAAAAAGTTAGAACAAAATTCAGATATACAAAATAAAGACCAGACTTACTGGTCTGATGGGGACTAGAGGAACCCCCAAAACTATGGCCCCAGAAACTCTGCTCTTTCAAAACTGAAATCACTCCTGAAATGCATTTTCTAGACAAAAATTAAAGAAGCCCATAAAACAAACATTAACGCACATAAGGAATACACTGCCTAGTTCAATCGAGTATATGAGACCAAAAGCAAAAATCAGAAGGCAGGAAGGGACAGGTACTAGATGACTGGTCACAGGAAGCCTGGGGTGAAAATGGGGAGAATGCTGTCACATTGTGGGGACTGCAAAAAATGTCACAAAACAATACGTATTTAGATTTTTGAATGAGAAATCAACTTCGATTGTAAACTTTCACCTAAAGCACAATAAAATTAAAAAAGAAAGAAAGCAAACAGAATAGCTTCTCTGACATCTCTGCAAACTCTTCCTTTGATGTCAAAACCCAAAAAACAAACCAATAGTGACCTTATAAGACAGAGTAGTGACCTAAAACAACAGATTTTCATAATCCTCCACAGATCTGGCTTCTTTTATTTCTCTATGAGTTCCGGCTTCTCCATCTGCTCCAATGCTTCGAGCCAAAATAGCTAGTGCTTCTCCAGTCCTTTGACTGCAGCTCCAGACTTTCACTCCTCCAGCTTCTCCCACACTCATTTAACCCTCCGTCCTTATATTAAATAGCTTTATGCCAGAATACTTGCAATGGTTTTGTTTTCCTCACCACACCCGGTTTTTGGTAACAAAAGTTGTTTGCAGGGGAGAGAAGAGATCAGAACCCAAGAATGGTAACTAGTTGCCTGATTCTCCAAACCCACTAAATTTAAAGGTATTCATGGCTCCACTGTCAGTGGTAATGGAATTGGTGGTTCGTGGCATACGGTGGTAGAGTGGTTAATTTAATTATTGTCTTGAATGACCAAGAAACTGTTGCAACAAGATAACAGTGAAAATAAAAGGTACAAGGACTGTAGGGTGGGATGGGTTAGCTATTTCAAACTATACAGAAGAAGGAAAATGTTATGATCAAAGCTTTAAATTCTTACTTCAAAATTTGGATAAGGAACCAAAAAATTTTTATAACCCCGAAAAAAAGAAAACCTTTACCTATTGTAGACATAGGGTCATAATTTCTGAAAGCCAAGCCCAAAATCTGTACTGTAGGAGACCAAATTACAAAGCAAATCTGATCGTTTTACACAGTGTCATGAATTAATTATGTCAACCCAGAAATGTGTGCATCAGTTTGGCTGGGTCATGATTTCCACTGCTAGGTGGTTGTCTTCCATTTTTTGGTTTTCCTATGTTATAAATCCTAATCTCTGTCTGTGGTTAATAGTGAGAAACTGGATTACATTGAAGAGGGTTAGGGTGGCCTGGTAACAGGCTTACCTAAATCATCTCCCTGATCCACTGTAAATGGAGTTTCCCTGGGGCATGGCTTGCATTTCCTTTTGTCCTACAAGAGATAAAAGGAAAAGGAAGCAAGCAGAAAGTTAGAAACCTGAGACCACCAAGAAAACAGTGCCAGAAGGAGACTTGCCATTCCTGTGCTGAGATCCTCCCAGACCAAGGGAAGATTGATACAATACAAGGACCTTCTTCAACAGCTGGCACAGACAGTGTGTTTCCCTGGAGCCATCTCCCTGAATTTGGACTTGTAGTCTACTGGACCATGAGAAAATAAACTTTTTATTGAAACCATCCACTTGTGATATTTCTATTACAGCAGCACTGAAGGTAGGGAAAAGTTAGAGAAAGGGTAGAACTCTAAAAATTACATGGGGACATTTAGACAGATTTCTATGAAGCTAAGAACCTTAAAACTCAAAATTCTGCCAAGTCGTTCTTACCAGCAGAAATAGCTTTGCTTTTACAGTGGTAGGCGGCATAATGACCCTCCAAAGATTTCTGCGTCCTAATCCCCCAATCCTGTGAATATGTAACATCATATAGCAAAAGAGACTCTGCAGACAGATTTAAGTTAAGGATTTTGAGATGGGAAGAATATCCTGGGTTATGGTAGTAGTAGGCTCAATGTAACAAGGGTCCTTATAAAAGGGAGGTAAGAGGGTCAGAGTCAGAGAGATTCAAAGATGCTACACACTCCTTGCTTTGAAGACAAAGGAAGAGAGTCACAAACCAAGCAATGAGATGCCTCTAGAAGCTAAAAAACAAGGAAATGAATTCTTCCCTATAGTCTCCAGACATCTTGATTGTAGCCCAGTGATATCTTCAGAGCTGTAAGACTATAATTTATGTTGTTTTATGCCACTAAATTTGCTGTAATTTGTTACCACAGTAATAAGAATCTGATCCATCTACTATCTGCAGTAGTTAGCACCCTCTTCCTGAAAAACCTGTAATGACCAATCCTGAATTAGTTGTTTGGCAGAGGAATGTTGACACTTCTCAAGACACACACCTGTCATCACTCGTTTTATTGTTTCTATACTTAGAACTCTGAAAAAAGCTCACCACATGGAATACACAGGAATCAAATCAACTATCTCTATGTAAAGAAATCATAGAAAAGCTCAGTATCATCAGTCAGAATGAGGCCAGGGGCACACTGAAGAACAGACCATCAACTGCTCATAAGCAAGTTCAAGTTGAAGTTCAAGTTGAAGAACATTAGGACAAGTCCATGAGAGCCAAAGTATGACCTTGAGTGTATCCCACCTGAATGTAGACACCATCTCAAGAATGAATTTGATGCATTGAACCCCAATTATCAAAGACCAGATTAACATCAAGGACATCATACATGAAGTAAGAGGTCATTAAAAAGACAGGAAAGAAAGAAAAGACTAAAACAAATGTGAGAAGAGATTGTGAAACTGCTCTTCAAGGTCAAGTAGCTAAAACAAACAGAAGAAATGACGAAATAAAAGAGCTGAGCACAAGATTACAAAGGGTGGCTGGAGAAGACCAAGTAAAATGTAACTGCACGTACAAAGATCTAGAGTTAGAAAATCAAAAGGGAAGAACATGTTTGGCAATTCTCAAGCTGAAAGAACTGAAGAAAAATTCAGGCCTTGTGTTGCAGTGCTGAAGGATTCCACCAAGAAAGTGTTAAACAATGCAGGAAGCATCAAAAGAAGACGGAAGGAATAGAGTCACCGTACCAAAATGAAGTGGTCAATGCTCAACCACTGCAGGAGGTAGCATACTGTCAGTAATGAAGGAAGAGATCCAACCTGCATTGAAGGCATTGGCAAAAAACAAGACTATGTAAAGTGATGGGATATCACTCAAGATTTTTCAACAAATGAATGAAGCATGGGAAGTACTCACTTGTCTGCACCAAGAAGTTTGTAAGACACCTACCTGTCCAACCAACTGGAAGAGATCCATATTTGTACCCATCAAAAGAAAGCTGATCAAACAGAATGCAAAAAATAGCAAACCGTGTCATTAATATTACACACAAGTAAAATTTTGCTGAAGGTCATTCAAAAGCAGCAACAGGAAACTGCCAAAAATTCAAGCCGGATTCAAAAGAAGACATGGAATCACAGATATCACTGCTAATCTCAGGTGTATCTTGGCTGAGAGCAGACAATACCAGATGTTTACCTACATTTTACTGACTATGTAACTGTGTGGATCATGACAAATTATGGATAACATTGTAAAGAATGGGAATTCTAGAACACTTCATTGTGTTTAGGAGGAATCTGTACATGGATCAAGAGGCAGTCATACAAACAGAACAAGAGACGCTGCATGGTTTAAAGTCAAGAAGGGTGTGCATCATGGTCGTATCCTTTCACCACACCTTTTCAGTCTGTAAACTGAGGAAATAATCCAAGAAGCTGGACTATATGGAGAAGAGCACAGCATCAAGATTGGAGAAAGACTCCTTAACGACTTGCATTATACAGATGATACAACTTTGCTTGCTGAAAGTGAAGAGGACTTCAAGCACTTATGATGAAGACCAAAGCCCATAGCCTTCAGCAAGGATTGTACCTCAACATGAAGAAACCAAAAATCCTCACAAATGGACCAACAAGCAACCTCATGACAAATGGAGAAAGGACTGAGGTTGTCAAGGATTTTGTTTTAATGGATCCATGATCAATAACATAGAAGCAGCAGTCAAGAAATCAAAAGATGCATCACATTGGGAAAATCTGCTGCAAAATACCTCTCTAAAGTGTTGAAAAGGAAAGGTGTCAACTAAGGTGCACCCAACCCAAGTCAAGGTATTTTCAATCATCTCATATGCATGTGAAAAAGCTGGATGACGAATAAGAAGGATGGCAAGAAGAACTGATTGCTTTGAAATATAGTGTTGCTAAAGAATACTGAGTATACCATGGACTGCTAAAAGAATTAACAAATCTGTCTTGGAAGAAGTACAACCAGAAAGTTCCTTAGAAACAAGGATGGCAAGACTATGTCTCAGTTGCTTTGGACTCGTTATCAAGAGGGATAAGTAGAGGGTCCGCAAAAAAGAGGAAGGCCTTTAATGAGAAAGATTGACACACTGGCTGCAATGATGGGCTCAAGCATAACAGCGATCATGAGAAAGTGGTTGGACAGGGTCACTATGAGTCAGAACCAACTGGACAGCATCTAATAACAGTCACTCAGGGTATAAACACTGAAATAGAAACATGCTTACCTTTGTGAGACTCTCTAACACTAACTGTAAATCATTATAAACCTGTAAGTCATTAGAAAATTGTTCAGAAAACTTCTGAACATGGAAGCATTTGAAGCACAAAAATGAATATGATAAACACCTGCAAAACTGACTTTGACCTAATAGTCTGTGATAAAAGAAGACACAACATAGTCTTTGTCAAGTAGCCATGAGACATGAACCCAAGCAACTTCCCTAGTCTCTGACCTTGAAGAAAAAATGTGACATTAGGCTACTCTCTGTTGTTAGGTATTACTGGGTTGGTTCTGATTCAAAGCAAACCCATGAAGAACAGAACGAAGCTGCTCAGTCATTTGTCATCAGCACAGTCATTGCCATGTTTGAGCCTATTGTTGCAGCCATTGTGTCAATCCATCATCTTGAGGATCTTTCCTTTCTTAGTGGCCATCTGCTTTCCCAAGAATGATGTCCTTCTCCATGGACTGGTCTTTCCTGATAACATGTCGAAGTATGTGAGGCGAAGTCTCACCATCCTCACTTCTAGGCATTCTGGCTGCACTTCTTTCAACACAGATGTGTTCATTCTTTTGACAGTTTGTGGTATATTCAATATTCTTTAACAGCACTACAATCCAAAGTCGTCTTCTTTCATCTTCTTTATTACTGTCAAGCTTTCACACGCATAAGGGTGATCAAAAGTACCATGGCTTAGGTTAGGTGCAGCTTAGTCCTCAAAGTGACACCTTGCTTTTGAACCCTTGAAAGAGGTTGTTCACCGCAGATTTGCCCATTGCAATGCATTTTTTGATTTCTTGACTACTGTCAATTGTGGATTCAAATAAAATGAAATCCTGACAACCTCGATCTTTTCTCCATTTATCATGATGTTACTTACTGGTCCAGTTATGAGGATTTTTGTGGTGGTGAAATATAAACTGAAGGCTGTAGTCTTTGATCTTCCTCAGTAGGTGCTTCTTTAAGTCCTTTTCAATTGCATGTGGCAAGTTGTTAACGAGTCTTTTTCCAATTCTGATGCCTCGTTCTTCTTCATCCAGTCCAGTTTCTTGGATTATTTGCTCGCCATACAGATTGGATAAGCATGGTGAAAGGATACAACCCTGATGCACTCCTTTCCTGATTCTAAACCATGTAGCATCCCCTTGGTCTGTTTGAATGACTGCCTCTTGATGTATATACAGGTTCCTCGTGAGTGCAATTAAGTGTTCTTAAATTCCCATTCTCCACAATGTTACCCATAGTTTGTTATGATCGACACAGTCAAATGGCTTTTGCATAGTCAACAAAACACACATAAACATCTTTCTAGTATTTTCTGCTTTCAGCCAAAATCCGTCTGACATCATCGATGATATCCTTTGTTCTACATCGTCTTCTAAATCTGGATTGAATTTCTGACAACTCCTTGTCAGTGTAATGCATCAATATTTTTTTAATATTATCTTCAGCAAAAACGTACTTGTGTGTTGGTAATATTGCTTGGTAATTTCCACATTCTGTTGCATCTATTCCTTTATTTGGAATGGATGCAAATATGGATCTCTTCCAGTCAGCTGGCAAGGTAACTATCTTCCACATTTTCTTGGCATGAATGAATCAATGTTACATTCATTCATGGAAACATCTCAGTCGGGATATAATCAATTCCTGGAGCCTTGTTTTTCACCAGTGACTTCAGCGCAATTTAATACCATCAGTCTGGCTACTCTCTAACCTTGGAAAAAAAGACAGAACACTAGCCTTGCCACACTGGCCTTTACTATGTGAGGTCAAGGTGAGTATTTCACGTACAAACCCTGTATTTGTGTGTACTTACTGAAAGAAGGCAGAGGCAAAGGGATTATTCTCTATTTTTTTCTCTGAAGGCCTACAGCTGGCTGAGACTCAGCCCACTACTGCAGACCTCAGATCCCAGCTACAGTTCTGAATGAGTGTTGTAAAATCCTACTTCTATGCCTTGATATGACTGTTGTCATTGTTGTTAAGTGCCATTGAGTCGGTGCCAACTCATGGTGACCTTATGTACAACAGAATGAAACACTGCCTAATCCCGCACTATTTCACAATTGTTTTTATACTTAAGCCCATCGTTGCAGCTACTTTGTCAATCCATCTTGTTAGAGGGTCTTCTTCCTCTTTTTTGCTGAACTTTCATCTAGCAAGCATCAAGTTCTTCTCCAGGGGTTGATCTCTCCTGACAACACATCCAAAGTATGTAAGACACAGTCTCACCATCTTTGCTTCCAAAGAGCAATCTGGTTATGCTTCTTCCAGAACAGATCTGTTACAATATTCTTCTCCAATGTCACAATTCAAAATAAATCAATTCTTCTTCTGTCTTCCTTATTCATTGTCCAGGTTTCTCATACACCTGATGCAATCAAAAATAGCATGGCTTGGGTCAGGCACACCTTAGTCTTCAAGGTGACATCTTTACTTTTCAACGCTTTAACGAGGTTCTTTGTAGTGTTGGTGGGGCAGGACTCAATGTGTAAGATTGTATTAGCCCATGACAGTCTCGTGAGACAAAAGGTTGGGCACCTCATAGCACCAAGAAAGCAATGCCAGAAGCACAGCACATCCCTTAGAAAGAACCAGGGGGCCCTGCCCTTCAGAAGCTCCCAGTCCAGGGGCAAACTGACAACAAGTACCTTCCTCCAGAGCTAACAGAGAAAGCCTCCTGTGGAGCTGACACCTGAATTTGAACTTGCTGTCTACTGGACTGTAACAAAATAAATTTATCTTTTTTAAAGCTGTCCACTTTATTTCTGTTATAGCAGCACTAGACAACTAAGACAACACTTTACTAGAATGACTTACAAAACTCACAAAGACTGCCTATACATACAATTACACATTTATTTTGACCAAAAGAGATATAATCAAAGAGATGCATCAGATGAGGTCTGGGAGAGGTTCTGTGGAGCCTCCATTGTCCCCAGGATCATACCATACTCTCCCTTGTGTGGATGTTCTTGCCACTTGAGAGAGCCCCAACAGGAAATTTGAAACACTCAGCCGCTAACAGAAAGGCCAGTGTTTCAAACATACCAGTGGGTCTATAGGAGGAAAGATCTGATGATCTGCTTTTGTAAAGATTACAAACAAATAACCCAAATTAGAAATGAGAGGGGAGTTGTCACCACACATGCAACAGAAATAAAAAATATCATAACAGAATACTATGAAAGACTGTACTCTAACAAATTTGAAAACCTAGGGGAAATGGACAAATTCCTTGACTCCTACCACCTACCCAAATTATCACAATGTGAAGCAGAACAACTTAATAAACCCATCACAAAGGCAGAGATTGAAAAGGTCATCAAAACACTCCAACCAAAAAAAGTCCGGGCCCAGATGACTTCACAGCAGAATTCTACCAAGCATTTAGAGAAGAGTTATCCCCAACACTACTATTTCACAGTATAGAAAGGGATGGAGTACTCCCAAACTCATTCTATGAAGCCAGCATAACCCTGATACCTAAGCCAGGGAAAGATCCAACAAAGACAGAGAACTACAGACCAATATCACTCATGAACCTAGATGCAAAAATCTTCAACAAAATTCTTGCCAACAGAATACAACAACATATCAAGAAAATAATCCATCACAACCAAGTGGGATTCATACCAGGGATGCAAGGCTGGTTCAACATCAGGAAAACAATTAATGTGGTTAACCACATGCCAAGCCAAGTACCACATAAATAACACAAAAGACAAGGATCACCTGATTTTGTCCATTGATGATGAAAAGGCATTTGATAAAGTCCAACACCCATTCATGCTAAAAACTCTTAGCAAAATGGGCATAGACGGCAAATTCCTCAACACAATAAAGGCCATTTATACAAAACCAATTGCCCACATCATCCTGACTGGAGAGAGACTGAAAGACTTTCCCTTGAGATCAGGAATTAGACAAGGATGCCCACTGTCACCTCTCGTATTCAACATTGTGCTAGAAGTTCTAGCCAGAGCAATTAGACAAGACGAAGAAATAAAGGGCATCTGCATCAGCAAAGAGGAAGTTAAAATCTCCCTGTTCGCAGATGATATGATTGTGTATGCAGAGAACCCCAAGGAATCTATAAGTAAGCTACTCAAACTGATAGAAGAGTTCAGCAAGGGCTCAGGATACAAGATAAACATAAGTAAATCAGTAGGATTCCTTTATACCAACAAAGAGACTGTTAAGGAGGAAATTATCAAATCAATACCATTTACGATAGCCCCTAAGAAAATAAAGTACCTAGGAATTAATCTAACCGGAGAAACAACAGACCTTCACAAAGAGAACTACAAGCCCTTACTACAAGAAACTAAGAGAGATTTAGATAAATGGAAAAACCTACCCTGCTCATGGTTAGGAAGACTTAACATTGTGAAAATGTTTATCTTACCCAAAGCAATTTATTTATATAATGCAATCCCAATACAAGTTCCAGCATCATTTTTTTAATGAGATGGAGAAACAAATCACCAATTTTGTTTGGAAAGGGAAGAAGCCCCGGATAAGTAAGGTACTACTAAAGAAGAAGAACACACTGGGAGGCCTGTCATTACCCGACCTTAGCACATACTACACTGCCACAGTGGTCAAAACAGCCTGGTACTGGTACAAGAACAGACAGATCGATCAATGGAACAGAATTGAGACCCCAGAGATGACACTATCTGCCTATGATCAGTTGATATTCGACAAAGGCCCTAAGACATTAAACTGGGGTAAAAACAGTCTCTTCAACAAATGGTGCTGGCAAAATTGGTTATCCATCTGCAGTAAACTGAATCAAGATCCATATCTCACACCTTATACAAAAACCAACTCCAACTGGATAAAAGACCTAAATATCAAACCTAAAACGATAAAGCTCATCCAAGAAAAGGTAGGAACAACAATGGAAGTTTTAATACACAGTGAGGACAGACTCCAAAATCTGTCAAAGAAACCTCCATCAACAGAAGAGAAAATAGCTAAATAGGAACTATTAAGAATCAAACACTTTTGCTCATCCAAAGACTTTATTAATAGAATTAAAAGAACACCCACAGAGTGGGAAAAAATATTTGGCAACTCTATGTCAGACCGACGCCTGATCTCCATAATCTATAAGATACTACAAAATATCAATAAGAAGAAGATAAACCATCCAATTAAGCGATGGGCAAAGGAGATGGACAGACACTTCACTAAAGAGCAGATCCAGGCAGCCAAACAACACATGCAGAGATGTTCAAGATCTTTAGTTATTAAAGAAATTCAAATCAAGACTACAATGAGATACCATCTCACCCCAACAAGATTGGCCATGATCTAGAAAACACAAAACAACAAATGCTGGAGAGGCTGTGGAGAAAGTGGAACCCTCCTACACTGTTGGTGGGGTTCCAAAATGGTCCAACCTCTTTGGAAGGCAATCTGGCGCTTCCTTAAAAAAATGGATATTGATATACCATTTGACCCAGTAATTCCATTACTTGGAATATATCCTACAGATTCAAGGCCTTTCACACCAACAGACACATGCACCAGAATGTTTATCGCAGCACAGTCCACAATAGCAGAAAGATGGAATCAACCCAGATGCCCAACAATAGAAGAATGGATAGGTAAACTGTGGTACATATACTCAATGGAGCACTACGCAACGATAAAGAATAACGTTGATTCCAGGAAACATCTCCTAACCTGGTTTCAACTGGAAGATATTATGTTGAGTGAAAGTAGTCAGCAACAAAAGGACAAATACTGTATGAGACCTCTACGATAAGATCTCAAAAACAGACTTGTGTATAGAAGAAAAGACTCTTTGACAGCTGCAAGGGAGGGAAGGAAGGGAGGGGGAGGGGGGAAGGGTCTAGTTTAGATAGTTACTAGAAAGCTAGCTGGGAGAAAGTGGTGACAGCACACATTAGGAACAAGAACAACATTAAATGGACTTCAGCATCACTTGAGTAGTCCTTCCATCTTAACTCAATACTACAAGGATAGAGTAGCTGGGACAGGGGGCGGGGGACCATGCTCTTAGGTGAATTCCAGGCCAATTGGCACAACTAGTGTTTTGCTAAGAGAGCTCCCTGCACCCCACATTAGTGAGTGGCGTCTGGGGTCTTAAAAGCTGCCAAGCTGCCATCCGAGGACACAGCAAATGGTCCCAACTCAGCAGGAATGGATGCTCACTGAGGACCAAAATGACAAGCGGTAAAGACAACCGAGAAGATGGAGAGACCCACAAGAGTGGGTGCCTACATCAACTTGGGACAGGAAGAACCGAATGGTGCCCGGCCACCACCAGTGATAGCCACGATGGAGCTCACAGAGAGGAGTCTCACTGGCAACACAAGAATAAAGAGGTGCATCCTGAGATCTCCACTAAAAGACCTCAACTGATGGTCCAGCGGTTTTGGGGTTCCTCTGAGAGCATGGCCCCCTGCCCTGATGCTACCCTTTCCCATAAATTATAACAAAGGTCCACTCTTTGGACAGGAATGGATTGGACTTGGCAATGCAGAGTGACCATATATTGGAAGCACTTTATGGTTCTATACATCTATAGGATATCGTCTTGCTGACCTCTGGCTGAAGGAAGGGGAGTGGACGGAGAGGAGGGGAAAGGAGGCTCTTGGGAGGATGAGACATGTATGGAGCAGAGAGGAATAGTGTGCAGTCACCGGACAGGGAGAGCAGTAGAAGCTGCATACAGGTGGGCATGTAAATTTATATGTGAATGTACATTTTCACTCAGTTACGTTAAATAAAAATAAAAATAAATAAAAAATGCAAAAATAAAATAAAAGATTACAAACAAAAACCAAAACATTGCTGTTCACTCATAGTGACTCTTTAGGACAGAATACAACTGCCCCCATAGAGTTTTCAAGGAACAACTGGTAGATTCAAATTGCTGGCCTTTTGCTTAGCAGCCAACCTCTTAAACACTGTGCCGGGACTTCTGAACATTATTTCATGTGTTCAAATGTTGTGTCAAAAACCAAACAAAGCCCACAACCATCAAATCAATTTCAACTTACAGCGACCATATAGAACAGTGTAGAATTGCTCCACAGAGTTCCCAAGGAGCACCTGGAAGATTTGTAGTGCTAACCTTTTGGCTAGCAGATATTACAGCACTTGACCACTGTGCCACCAGGATTTCCAAATGTTGTGTAACCACCATGTTTATCTAAATAACAGCATTAGAGACCCTGTGGGGCAGTTCTACTTTGTCCTATAGGATTTCTATGAGTTTGAGTTGATTCAATGACATCCAACCATAATAACAAGGCCCAGAGTTCCTTTGTCACTGGCACCTCAATAATGTGTATGATTGCATCATGTCCCCCATCTCTTTCTGAAGTCAATTCTACCAGGTGTTCAGTTTCTGTAGCCCACACTTGTCTGGTTATTTTGGAAAACAAAGACATGTTGATTGCTTGAGTTATTTTCAGAAACCAGAGACAAAAAGGCCAAATCCAGTTCTTTGTCCCACAGTAGCTAACCGACCACATATCACATCACTCTTCTACCTTTCCATCTTCAACCTTCTATTAAAAAAAGTAGAGAATACTGTTTGTATACCTGAGTACTTCAGCGTGTGACCCAGCACTTCAAAATCCCTTAATATACTTCCTAGATCTCTTCCAGGAGGAATGGATGACTTCCCCACAAGTCGTCAGAATCAGATAGTGTCTATCAAGTTTGAAAAGATTGTAGACGATATGTTACTTTCTAGCAAGGTGTTCCAGGAAGACAACATACATTCCTATGGCCACAGTAGGGCCCAAGATTACCTCTGTCCTCTTCTCAGGAATTCACCAAACATCATTCAGATAAAAACTGTTCATTGTAGCCTCTTATATGGCAAACAGCATAACAGACCTAGAACATAGTCAATCCATTTCTTCTTTCTGAGTTTAGCAGCCTTATATCACTCGTCATTTGTGAAACCTCATTCTTTTTATTTTATATTGTATTCTTTTTATTTTAAATTAAAGTATGCAAGTAGTATATGACTGTACAGTTTCATAATACAAATAGACACAAACAGAAATACTTAGTGTCAAAATAAGAAAGTTCTGTCTATTCCACTATCTTACCCGCTCCTCCTCTCCACAAATAGACATATAAACTTGAGAATGGTATCACCATTTTTCAATTCAGCTACTAAGATTATTGAGTCTGTTTCCCTCACCCTCTCTTTAAATTCTGTTATGCTTCAGGATTTTGTCCTTGGTTGTCTTCTTATTGTCAATCCCTCACCCACATCTAAAAGTTATCATCTCATGTTGATAACTCTTTAAAAAAATCAATATACTTTACAGCCACTTAGTGCAGTGTCTGATCAGAAATTCTCAGTGACCCACTAGCTGCTAGGCTATTAATCTCTAGAAGCAAATATTTAAGTTAATCGATAAATAATTTAGTCCACAAATATCACAAAGGCAATTGGTTTTAATTTTTGAAAATCACACACCCACCTCCTTTCATCTTTCCAGTTGTCATCCTTCTTGTGCTGTGACTATTTTAGGTTTCCTTCCTAATACCACAATCTCTTTGACAGCTAAGTTTCTCCACCAGCACAGGTCTGAGTCTAGATGATTGAATGTCTAATACCACATAAAGAACAAAAATTGAAGGGCTAATTGTATAACAGAAATTCATTTGACACATGTGATGATTAGGAGTATGTGTCAACTTGGCTCGCCCATGATTCTCAGTGGCTTGGCAGTTATGATGCAGTTTGATAGCTAGGTAATGATGTAACCACCTTCATGATGAGTTCTGTTATGAGCAGCCAATCAGCTGAAAAGGTGTTTCCTTTGCCATGTGGATGGAATCCAATACAGCTGGTTTTTAGAAAAATGTCAGGCTTTTACTCACGCTGAATCCTATAGTTGGCTCCTGTTCATCTGACCTCCATTTCCTGAGATTTGAGCTAAAAGCTTGCCTGCATCTCTTGGGATCTACCAGTCTCTCTGCAGCTTGTGAGCCAAAGACCTACTGCCTGACCTGCAAACTTTGAGTTTGCCAGCCCCTGCAGCTGTGCCAGGAGAAACTTCCAGAGTGAACCATAGACTTAAGACTTTCCATTCTTTACAATCTTATGAGCCATTTCCTCATTATAGATCAGTCTTTCTATATATTTATACATTTCACTGGTTTTGCACTCTAGTGAAACTAGCCTAAGACATGTGGTGCCAGGAGCAGTTCTAAACAAACAAAATTGTAAGGATGAGCTTTCTAAATTTGTCCAAGTCTTAAAGATCTTGATGACTCTGTGTCCAATAGTAAAGAGAGCACTTCTAACCCATGGAGGTAGGTGGAAATTCAAATATGAAAAATATCACTACCAATGGTTTAGGCATTAGTGAAAGGTGAGGTTCTAGGTGATAGCATTATGAAAGCTTTCTATTTCTTTAAATTTTATCACAATGACAAGTTTAAGATTGGTTGGTCTTACTTTTGCTAGAGAAGGTGGTGAAAAAAGAGATGAGCTCAGGGCTTCAGAGTCGTAACTCAAGTGCTACATAAATAACCTCAAAGTTTCTACTTGTACCTTGAAAGAAAGATTTGTTACTTGTAGTAAAAGAGCTGATATTGCCAAAACCCAAACCCAGAGTCTGATAAGACTGACTAAATTACAACGGCAATTGAATTCCCAAGCTTGAAGGGTATATGAAGTTAAAGTGAGAGTATCGATTGGGAAAAAAATGGGCTCCCAGTACTTGAGATGGGAACATATGGGCAGATAATCATGAAGCGGGGGACACTCAGACCCTAAATTCTGTTGAATCATTCCTGCCAATAGAACTAAGCCTCTCACTCCCACATGAAGAGATTATATCATCTTTGATTGCTGAGCCACTAAGCACTCCATCCCCACCTGATGAGATTAACCCAGCTGTGTCTAAACAGCCTTTGTCCCATCATTCCCTAGGAGCCACCTAAGTCATTACCTGGGTCCTGGGGCAACATCCGAGGCTAATACCTTACACGATTTACATCTAGACCTATTACTAGATGTATGTCCCAGTGAGCCTCAAAATGTGAGCTATAGAAAATGTCACAGAAGAAGGTAGCTACACTCCAAAAGAACTTGATTTTTATAACATGCACAAATAGAATCCTGGAGCATGTGTACCAAAAAAAAAAACAAAAAAAAAACTAGTGCTGCTGTGTCATAGTGACCCTACAGGGTAGGGTAGAACTGTTCCATAGAGTTTTCAAGGAGTTCCCGGCAGATTTGAACTGCCAACTTTTTGGTTAGCAGCCATAGCACTTAACCACTACACTGCCAGGGTTTCCCAAGGAGTATGTGTATGGGAGTGGCTATTGTAGTTGTGAGATAACAGTGTAAAGAACATAAAGTTAGTTCAATCTAAGTTTGTTGATGTGAGCTTACTAATCACTGATTCTTCAATTAAGTGTTTCAGCTTGGGAGATTAGCAAATGATCTGAATCGTTTTTTTTTGTTGTTGTTGTTGTTGTTTCTCTCTAGCACAGATTATGTGGTGGCCTAACACTAAAGCAAATTGAAGAGCCAGACCTGCCTTGCTTGGTATGCTATACCAGAAGAATCCAAAGGCTTAGAAAGATTGGCATGTTAGAGTGGATTTATCAGATTAGACCTACAGACCCACTCAGAGAGAACATCATTTATAATAACAGTGAGGATCAAGTTTGGGAAGGCAGCTAGAGCATCCTTGAAGCCTGTTGTAAATGCTAGTTCATATAAATCAGATTTAACAGTAGAAACTGTCATAACTGAATTGAGACACCTAACTACAATGGGGCTGATTTTACCCATAGTGATAAGGGCCAAGAGATGGCACTTAATAGACAAAGACAAGGTGGGTAAGATTACTGTAATGGCAGTAATCAGAATAGCCTGATACATGTGGACTTATGGCATTGGCTGTTTAAGTCATGCTGTCCCTAGAAGTGAAACGTACTGGAAATCTACTAAATGCTTATTTGATTTTTACCAGTGGAAGAATTCCAGGTCAAATGAATGGCAGTCTAATCTGAGTCACTAAAATAGAGACTCACAACCTCTCAAATTGAAAATTTGAGCCTGTTTACAGACTCATAGCTTTGGGAATGAAGGGGAGTCCAGGTCTCTTGAGAAGGATTCCTCAAGAGACATTCTTCATTGAGACATTCCTTCTAAAGTGAAGGATACATTATATTATCACACAACTGAAAGGAGAAACACCTGGTAAGCCTCTGAATTTTGAAGACAACATATCCCTTATTTAGGTATATTACTCAGCCTTTCAATCAAAGGCTGAGTAATCAATCAAATCAATCAATCAAAATTTATGCCATGACTCTTCTTCCAGGCTTTCCCAAAAAGGTCTATGGACTGTGCACTGGGGAAGAGAAAATAATCAGAATTTCCAGGGATTGCTAGATGCTGAGTGTGAATTTACGCCAACTATGCAGGACCCCAAACTTCACTGTGACCAACCAGTCAGAGTGGGGGCTTGTGGTGGTCAGGTTGTTAATGGAGTCAGCTCAAGTTTAACTCACAGTTGGCCCAAGGTGTCCCCAAACTCACCCTTCAGTGATTTTTCTAGTTCCAGAATGCACTATTGGAATAGTTACACTCAGCAACTGGTGGAACTCACACAATGGATCCCTGACAAGTGGAGTAAAGGCTATTATGGTACGAAAAGCTACGTGAAAGCCATTCGAACTGCCCTTCTCAAGGAAAGTAGTAAACCAAAAGCAATACCACATTCCTGGAGGAATTGCCGAGATTACTACTTTGATCAAAAACTTAAAGGATGGTGGGGTGGGTGAATACCATGACATCCCCACTCAACTCAGCTATTTAGCCTGTACAAGATATGGATGGATTTGGAGAATAGCAGTGGATTATCAAAAACCTGACCAGGTGGTGACTCAAATTGCAGCTGCTGTTCCAGATGTGGTGCAGCTGCTGTTCCAGATGTGGTTTCTTTGCTTGAACAAGTTAACACATCTGCTGATACCTGGTGTGTAGCTTCTGATCTAGCTAATGACTTTTTCTCCATACATGTTTTGAAGGACCTAAAAGCAGTTTGCCTTCAGGTAGCAAGCCCAACAATACACCTTTACTATTCTACCTCAGAGGTACATCAACTAACCAGCCCTATGTCAGAATTTAGTCCATAAGAGACCTTATGGCCTTTCTCTTCCACAAGACATCACACTGGTCCATTACATGGTGAAGTTATGCTAATTGGACCTAGTAAAAAATACATGTTAATGACTCTGGACTTATTGGTTAAACATTTGCAAGACAGAGAGAAGAATATTAATCTAACAAAAATTCAAGGGCTTTGCACCTCAGTGAATTTCCAGGGGTCCAATGATGTGGGTTATGTTGAGACATTCCTGCTAAAGCGAAGGATAAGTTATTTCATCACACAACTGAAACAATACCTGGTAAGCCTCTGCATTTTCAAGGCAACATATCCCTCATTTAGGTATGTTACTCAGCCTTTCAATCAAGTAACACGAAAAACTGCTAATTTTGAATGAGGCCTAAATCAACAGAAGGTTCTGCAACAGTTAAGACTGTTGTGCTCTCTGCTGTACCACTTTGGCCACGTGATCCAACTGATCCAAAGATGCTTGAGTAGTCTGTAGCAGATGGAGATGCTGTTTAGAATCTTTAGCAGGCTCCTATTGGTGAATCACAGTGCAGACCTTTAGGAGTTTGAAGGAAAGCCCTGTCATCCTCTGCAAATAACTTCTCTCTTTTTAAGAAAGAGCTTTTGGCTTATTACCAGGCCTTGGTAGAGACAGAAATCTTAACAATGATTCACCACATTACCGTGTGGACCAGGCTGCCCAGCATGAACTAGGTCTTGTCAGACCGACAGAACCATACAGTTGGGTGTGCACAGCAGTACTTCATCATTAAATGGAAGTGATTTATACAAGACCAGGCCCAACCAGGACCCGAATGTACAATAAAGTAACGTGAGGAAGTGGCCCAAATGCCCACGATCTCCACTCCTGTCACATTATATGCCCTCTTCCAGTCTGCATCTAAGGCCTCAGGGACTTCTTAATGATTTGTTGACTGAGAAAGAGTTTCATACCTGGTTTACAGATGGCTCTGCATAATATGCAGGCACCAGTTGAATGTACACAATGACAGCACTACAGACACTTTCTGGAATCTCCCAAAAGCTAGTGGTGAAGGGAATCCTTTCAGTAGGCAGAGCTTCAAGCGGTGTATCTGGTTGCTCACTTAGCCTAGGAGGAGAAGTGTTCAGATGTGCAACTGTATACTGATTTATGGACTGTGACCAATGTTTCGGCTAAGTGGTCAGGGACTCAGAAGAAACATGACTGGAGGATTGAAGACAAGGAGGTACGGGGAAAATGTAGGTAGATAAACCTCTAGAAACAAGATGAATAAATGAAGATATTTGTGTCTCGTGTGAATGCTCACCAAAGAGTGACCTCTGCATAAGAGGATTTTAAGAATCAGTTGGATAGGGTGACACGTTTTGTGGAAACCACTCATCTTCTTTTCCCAGACACTTCCATCATTGCTCAATGGGCTCGTGAACAAAGCAGCTATAGTCGTAGGAATGAAAGTTGTGCATGGCTTAACAACATGAACTTCCATTCTTCAAAGCCCATTTGGCTACAACCACTGCTGAGTGCCCAGTCTGCCAGAAGCAGAGACCAGCACTGAGTCCTTGATATGACACTGTTACTCAAGGTGATCAGACAGCAGCCTGTGGGCAAGTTGATTACATTGGACCACTTCCATCACAGAAAAGACAGTGTTTGGTCCTTACTGGAACAAGCATTTGTTCTGGATATGAATTTGCTTTCCCTGCCTGCAATGCTTCTGCCAAAACTACTATCTATTGACTTACAGAATGTCCTGTCTGCCATCATGATAGCCCCTACAACGTCCTCTTGGATCAACGGACTTAATTCACAACAAATGAAGTGTGACAATGGCCCCCATGCTTATGGGATTTACTGATCTTTCCAGGTTTCCTACCATCCTGAAGCAACTGGTGTGATTAAACAATGAAATTGTCTTCTAAACACACAATTACAGCATCATCTAGATGTTCATACCTGCAGGGTTGAGGCAATGTTCTAAAGAAGGCTGTATGTACTCCAAACCATTGTCCATGATATGGCGCTCTTTTTCCTATAATCAGGATTCATGAGTTCAGGAATCAAGGGGTGGAAGTAAGTGTGGTAGTACTCAGTATTACCTCTAGTGACCCAGTGGCAAAATTTTCACTTCTTGTCCCCACAATCTTTTCTCTGTGGGTCTTAGAGGTCTTGTTTCAGAGGCCAGAGTGTTCCCACAAGGAGACATAACACTGATGCCATTGAACTGGAAGCTGAAAATTCCACCCAGCTACTTACAGCTCCTCAACAGGCAAATAAAAGAGTTAGTGTACTGTCTGGTGTGATTGATCCTGATTAGCAAGAGGAAATTGGATTGATATTACATAATGGAGGCAAAGAGGAGTATATTTGGAATACAGGAGATCCCTCAGGATGTCTCTTAGTACTACAGTTTCCCGGGATTAAAGTCAGTTAAAAACTATGCAACCCAGTTCCAACACATCTGCTAAAGACTCTGACCCTTTGGAAATGAAGATTTGGGTCTCCATACCAGACAATGAACCACAACCAGCTGAAGTGCTTGTTGAGGGTTAAGGGAGCACAAAGTAAGTGGTGGAAGAAGGTAGTTCTAAATAACTGTGACAACCACATCACCAGTTGCAGAAACAAGGACTGTAATTGTATGTGTACATCAAGTGCTTTCATTTTCTTCACTTATAAAATATGAGATATAAACAGGGCTAGCACATTTTTGGAAACCCTGGTGGTATAGCTGTTGAGTGCTATGGCTGCTAACCAAAAGATCAGCAACTCAAATCCACCAGATGCTCCTTGGAAACTCTACGGGGCAGTTCTATTCTGTCTGTGGGGTTGCTATACTTGATGTCACTGGGGTTGGGTTTGCTTTTGATTTTGGTTTTGGTTAGTGTAGTTTTGGAAATGTGGTGGTATAGTGATTAAGTTCTATGACTGCTAACCAAAAGGTCAGCAGTTAAAATCTACCAGGTCCTCCTTGGAAAATCTGTAGGGAAGTTCAGCTCTGTCCTAAAGGGTCAGTATGAGTCAGAATTGACTTGATTACAATAGTTTTCTTTGTCTATTTTATTTTATTGCACTTTTAGTTCTATATGTATTAGTTGTATCACGTTGGGTGCAAGCATGACTTTATATTTGTTTTTATTTAAAGATGTGTATAGGTACCAAGCTGATAAAGGGTGGACTATGATAGTTAGGGTTGTATATCAACTTGGTTGCACCATGATTTCAGTAGTTTGGTTGTTACGATATAGTTTCACATGTAATCACCTCCACAGTGAATTCTGATATAACGTAATCACCTGCTTGATGAGATCTGTTATTAGCACCAATCAGTTGAAACTGTCCACAGGGTTGTGGCCTATGTGTAATATAGCTGCACTCCCCAGCAAAACTTTCTTTCCTTTGTTGACTTCAGATCCTACAGCCTACACCTGGCTCTTGGGACTGGAGCTAGCAGCTTACCTGAAAATCCTGGAATCTATAGGTTTCTATAGCCTGTGAGTCAGAGACCTGCTGGCTGACCCACCACACTTGAGTTCACTAGCCCCTGAAGCTATGTAAGTTAGGAGAAGCCTCCAGTCTGACACACACGCTCAGGATGTCCCAGTCTCTACAACCATGTGAACTACCTCCTTAATATAAATCTCTGACTCGATGGCACTTCGCTGGCTTATATATTTATATATTCCACTGGTTTTGCTTGTCTAGAGAGTCTAGCCTAAGATAGTATAGAATTTTTTTAAGGTTAATGCTCTATGATTACTCCTCCCATGTTAACCCAATATTGCAAGGATGGAGTAGCTGGGTTGGGGGTCTGGGGACCATGCTATCAGCAGACATGAAGGTCAACTGGCATAACTAGCATTTTGCTGATAGATTCTTCTGCACCCCACATTGGTGAATGGTGTCTAGGGTCTTAAAAGCTGTCAAGCTGCCATGTGAGGTACATCAAATGGTCCCAACTCAGCAGGAATGGATGGTCTCCAAGGACCAAAAGGACATGGGGCAAAGAGAACCTAGAAGACAGAGAGACACACGTGAGTGGGTGACTACATGAACATGTGACCGGAAGAACTGGATGGTGCCCAGTGGCCACCAGTGATAGCTGTGATGGGGCTCACAAAGTAGAGTCTCATTGGCAATAAGAGGATAAAAGGAGTGCACCCTGAGATCTCAACTAAAAGACCACAATTGATGGTACAGGGTCTTGGGGTTCCCCTGGGAGCATGGTTCCTGGCCCTAATGCTGCCCCTATCCATAAATCATAATGGAGGTCAACTCTTTAGACAGAAATGGATTGGACTTGGTGACACAGAGTGACCATATCATGTTGTGCACTTTATGGTTCTATGTGTCTATAGGATGTCATCCAGCTGACCTCTTACTGGACACCGGGGAGAGAGTGAAGAGGAGGGGATAGGAGATTGTTAGGAGGATATGACATATACAGAATGGAGAGAGTGTGCTGTCACCAAGCAGGGAGAGCAGTGGGAGTTGCTTATTGGTGAGTATACAAATTTGTATGGGATTGTATATTTTCACTCAGTCATAATTAAAAAAAAAAAAGGTTAATAGTCTATTTCAATGTGATGTGCACCATGAGAACCGTACCATTAATTCTGTCTTTTTTTTATCCTCAGTTAAAAATTTCACTGAGATAATTGTAGGTTCACTAGCAGTTCTAAAAATGATATAGAGATATTCTACATACATTTTACCTAGTTTCTATTAATGCTAACATTTTGCAGAAGTATGGTATAGTATCACTAACAGGAAAATGACTTTAATACAGTTCAGAGATATTATTCACATTTCCTGAGTTATACAGACATATCTCAGGCATACTGTGCACTCGGATCTAGACCACTGCAATAAAGCAAGTATCTCCATAAAGCAAGTTATACAAATTTTTTGGGTTCCCAGTGCATGTAAAAGTTAGATTTACAAAGATCAACAAAATTGAAAAACCATTGGCTAAACTTACTAAAGAAAAACAGGAAAGGAAACAAATAACCCAAGTAAGAAACGAAAGGGGAGTTGTCCCAACAGATCCAGTCAAGCCAAGCCAAGTGCTGTCTAGTTGGATCCAATAGATCCAGCAGAAATCAATAATATCATAGCTGACTACTATAAAAAATTGTATTCTAACAAATTTGAAAACCTAGAGGAAAGGGACAAAGTCCTTGATTCATATCACCAACCCAAGTTATCACGAGGTGACGCAGAACAACTTAATAAGCCCAAGAGATTGAAAATGTCGTCAAAAAAATACCAACTGAAAAAAAAAAGCCCTGGCCCAGATGGCTTCACTGCAGAATTCTACCAGGCTTTTAGAGAAGAGTTATCTCCAATACTACTGAGACTATTTCACAGTATAGAAAGGGATGGAATACTCCCAAATTCATTCTAGAATCCAGCATAACCCTGATACCAAAACTAGGGAAAGACCCGACAACAAAGGAGAACTATAGACCAATATCACTCATGAACCGAGATGCAAAAATCTTCAACAAAATTCTTGCCAATAGAATACAACAACATATCAAAAAATAATCCATCATGGCCAAGTTGGATTCATACTAGGGATGCAAAGCTGGTTCAACATCAGAAAAACAATTAATGTGATCAACCACGTAAATACCACAAAAGACAGGAATCACCTGATCTTGTCTATTGATGCAGAAAAGGCATTTGATAAAGTCCAACACCCATTCATGCCAAAAATTCTCAGCAAAATAGGAATAAATGGCCAATTCCTCAATGCAATAAGGGCCATTTATTCAAAGCCAACTGCCTGGGCCATCCTGAATGGAGAGAGACTGAAACAGTTTCCCTTGAGAACAGGAACTAGACAAGGATGCCCACTCTCACTTCTCCTATTCAACATCGTACTAGAAGTTCTAGCCAGAACAAACAAGACCAAGGAATAAAGGGCATCTGCATCACCCAAAAAAGAACTAAAAATCTCCCTATTTGCATATGATATGATAATATTATGCAGAGAATCCCAAAGAATCCGTAAGTAAAATACTCAAACTGACAGAGGAGTTCAGCAAAGTCTCAGGATACAAGATAAACATAAGTAAATCAGTAGGATTCCTTTATACCAACAACAAGATTATTAAGGAAGAAATCACCAAGTCAATACCATTTACTATAGCCCCTAAAGTACCTAGGAATAAATCTAACCAGAGAAATAACAGACTTTTACACAGGGAACTACAAGCCCTTACTAGAAGAAACTAAGAGAGACTTGGATAAATGGAAAAACCTACCCTGCTCATGGATAGGTAGACTTAACATTGTGAAAATGTCTATTTTACCCAAAGGAATCTACCTATATAATGCAATCGCAATGCAAGTTCCAGTGACATTTTTTAATGAGATGGAGGAACAAATTGCCAACTTTGTCTGGAAAGGGAAGAAGCCCGGATAAGTAAAGCATTACTAAAGAAGAAGAACACACTGGGAGGCCTCTCATTACCTGACTTTAGAACCTATTACACTGGCACAGTAGTCAAGACAACTTGGTACTGGTACAAAAATGGACAGATAAATCAGTGGAACAGAATCGAGACCCCAGAGATGACATAATCTGCCTATGAACAGTTGATTTTCGACAAAGACTCTAAGACATTAAACTGGGGTGAAAACAGTCTCTTCAATAAATGGTGCTGGCAAAATTGGATGTCCATCTGCACTAAATTAAAGCAAGACCTGTATCTTACACTTTATACATAATCCAACTCAAACTGGATAAAAGACCTAAATATCAAATCTAAAACAATAAAGCTCACCCAAGAAAAAGAAAGAACAACAATGGAAGGTTTAATACACAACACAGACAGACTTCAAAATCTGTGAAACAAACCACAAATAACATAAGAGAAAATAGATACACAGGAACAACTAAGAATCAATCACTTTTGCTCATCCAAAGACTTTATTAACAGAATTAAAAGGCTGTGTACAGAATGGGGAAAAATATTTGACAACTCTATGTCAGGCAAATTCCTGATCTCCATAATCTACAAGGTACTACAAAATATCAATAAGAAAAAGATAAATCATCCAATTAAGTGATGGGCAATGGAGCTGGACAGACACTTCTGTAAAGAGGAGATCCAGGGCAGCCAAAAGACACACTCAGAGATGCTCATGATCACTAGCTTTTAAAGAAATCCAAATCAAAACAACAATGAGATACCATTTCACCCCAAGGTTGGCCATGATCCAAAAAATACAAAACACTAAATGCTGGAGAGGCTGTGGAGAGATTGGAACTCTCCTACACTATTGGTGGGATTGCAAAATTGTGCAACCTCTTTGGAAAGCAACCTGGCACTACCTTAAAATTATGGACATAGATATACCATTTGACCCAGTAATTTCACTGCTTGGAATCTATCCTACAGGATCAAGGCCATCCACAGCCACTGATACATGAACACAAATGTTCATCACAGCACCATGCACAATAGCAAAAGGATGGAATCAACCCAGATGCCAACAACAGAAGAATGGATGGGTAAACTATGGTATATATACTCAGTGGAACACTATGCAATGATAAAGAACAATGATGATAGCAGGAAACATCTCTTAACCTGGTTTCAACTGGAGGACATATGTTGAGTGAAAGTAGTCAGTGACAGAAGGACAAATATTCTACGAGGCCCCTGTGAGAGAAACTTAAAAGCAGACTCATGCATAACAGAAACGACTCTTTGACAGCTGAAAGGGTGGGGAGGGCAGGAGGGCGAGTGCAGAGGGTTTAGATTAGATAGTTGTTAGAAATTTGGTTGGGTGAAATTGGTGACAGCACACATTAGTAAGAAGATCAATATTAACATGACTTCAACGCAACTTGTGTACTCCTCCCATCTTAACCCAATATTGCAAGGACAGAGTAACTGGGGTGAGGGGGCAGGGACCAGGCTCTCAGGGCAAATCGAGGCCAATTGGTACAACCAGCATTTTGCTAATGAGCTCTCTTCACACCCCAAACTGGTGAGTGGCATCTGGGGTCTTAAAAGCTGCCGAGCTGCCATTTGAGGGTACAGCAAATGGTCCCAATTTAGTAGGAACAGATGATCACCAAGGTCCATAACGACATGGGGGAAAGAGAATCCAGAAGACAGAGAGACCCATGTGAGTGGATGTCTACATTGAAGTGTGACTGGAAGAACAAGATGGTGCCCATCTACCACCAGTGATAGCCAAGATGGAACTCACAAAGTTGAGTCTCACTGGCAACACAAGTATAAATAGGAGTGCATCCAGAGATCTCCACTAAAAGACTGCAATTGATGGTCCAGGGGCCTTAGAGTTCTCCTGGGAGCAGGACCCCTGGCCCTGATGCTGCCCCTGTCGTAAATCATAATGAAGGTCAGCTTTTCAAACAGCAATGGATTGGACTTGATGACGCAGAGTGACCATATTGTGTGGGCACTTTATGGTTCTAGGCTATATAGGAGGTTGTCCTGTTGACCAAAGGGTGGAGAGGAGAAGATAGAAGACTGTTGGGAAGATAAGACAGGTATGGAGCAGAGAGGAAAAGTGTGCTGTCACGGTGCAGGGAGAGCAGTGGAAGCTGCATGTAGGCAGTGTATATTTTCGTTCACTCATAATTTAAAAAAAGAAAAGTTTAGGTTTACACTACACTGTAGCCTACTAGGAAGTTCTGGTGATGCAATAGCTAAGAGTTCATTTCAACAATGTTCACAGCACCTTTACCAGGAGTAGACTTCATTTTAAGAAAATACTGTCTTTGCTTACCCATAGGAAGCAGCTCCTCATCCCTTGAAGTTCTGTCATAAGATTGCAACAGTTCAGTCACATCTTCAGGCTCCACTTCTAGTTCTCCAACTGCTTCCTCCATATTTGCTGTTACTTCCTCCAATGAAGTCTTGAACAGTCATTCATGACTGTTGGAATCAACTTTTACCAAATTCCTGTTAGTGTTGATATTTTTACTTCCTTCTATGAATCAAAAATATTCTTAATGGCATTTAGAACAGTGAATCCTTTATAGAAGGTTTTAGATTTACTTTGCTCAGATCCATCAGAGGAATCACTACCTATGGCAGCTGTAGCCTAACGAAATGTATTTTTTAAATAATAACACTTGAAAGTCAAAATTATTCTTTGACCCACAGGCTACAGAATGGATGTTGCGTGAAAACAGCATTAATCTCCTGCTTATCTGTGAGAGCTTTGGGTGATAAGGCATTGTCAATGAGCAGTAATATTTTGAAAGGAATCTTTTTCTGAGCAAACAATACGAACAGATGTACTGTCATCAGGCTTTGTTTTTCCATTTACAGAGCACAGGCAAAGTAGATTGAGCATAATCTTAAGGCCCACAGGATTTTTGGAATGGTAAATGAACTTTGGGTTCAACTTATCACCAGCTCCAAGACAGTCAGCCTGTCCTCTGAGGCTTTAAAGTTAGGCATTGACTTCTCATCTCTAGCTATGAAAGTCTTCGATCGCATCTTTTTCCAACATAAGGCTG
Source organism: Heterohyrax brucei (assembly GCA_028571685.1). Taxonomy (NCBI): domain Eukaryota; kingdom Metazoa; phylum Chordata; class Mammalia; order Hyracoidea; family Procaviidae; genus Heterohyrax; species Heterohyrax brucei. Next base: position 108,118,223 of record CM053143.1, on the reverse strand, counting down.
TTTCATCTACAGTGAAAGTCTGTTGTTTCACGTAGCCACCTTCATCAATTACCTTAGGAAGATTTTCTGGATAACTTGCTGCAGATTCTACATCATCACTGTCTGTCTCACGTTCTGGCTTTGATGGCTTCTCTGTGTAAACCTTATGAACCAACTTCTGTTAGCTTCAAACCTAAACAGCTTCCTCATCTCTCTCAGCCTTCATAAAAATGAAGAATGCTAGGGCCCTGTAGTGCTGTACTGCACTTTGGCTTAAAGGAATAATCTTCTATAAAGATTGCTAAGACATTCTCCATACTAGCAGTAAGGCTATTTCACTTTATTATTCCAGTGTTCACTGGAGTTGTAATTTCTTTCGAGAACTTTTCCTTTGCGTTCACAACTTGGCTAAACAGTCTGGCTCCGAGAGGCCTAGCTTTTGGCCTGCCTTGGCTTTCAACATAGCTTCCTCACTAAACTTAATCATTTCTAGCTGTTCATTTAAAATAAGAGACAAACAATTCTTCCTTTCCCTTGAACACTTAGAGGCCACTGTAGGGTTATAACTGACCTAATTTAAGTATTTTCACATGTCAGGTAATAGGCAGGTGGCAGAGGGGGATAGGGAAACGGCTTATCTGTAGAGCTGTCAGAACACACAAAACATCTACCAGTTAAGAAGGCCATCTTATTATGGCACTATTTGTGGCATTTCAAAACAATTATAAGAGTGTCTTAAGCTGGTTTCTCTAGAAAACAACACCAATAAAGAATATAAATATATATAGAGAGAGATTTATATCCAAGAAATGGGTCACACAATTGTAGAGGCTGTGAACATCCCCAGTCAGTGGATTAGGATGGAGACCTCTAGATTCAGCAGCAGCAGGCACTGGCAAACCCAAGACCAGCAAGTTAGAGAGCAAGTGGAAGCTCTTTTGCTCCAGACAGGACGGACCAATAGATGCATCTTAGATGGCTAGTCACAACAGTCGTTCTAAGACCCTAGATACTACTCACCAAAGTAGGACTGTGATCATTTTCTTATGAACTGGGTTATGTCAATTGACCTAGATGTTCCCCAAGATTCTGGTTCCCAGGAGTCAGTCCCAGCAACTCAGTCTGTCAAGGAGTTTAGGTGTGTCTGAGAAGCTTCTATGACTTAGCCTTTGTCAGGTTGTACTGACTTCCCACACATTGCGTGTTGTTTTTCACATCACCAAAATTAACGTTTGTATGCTGTCTACTTGGTGATTTCCCCTTTCCCTTCCCACCCTTGTAATCATCAAAGGATATTTTTTTTGTGTGTAAACTTTTTCTTGAGTTTTTATAATAGTGGTCTCATACAATATTTGTCTTTTTGTGATCAAATTATTTCACTGAGCACAACACCTTCCAGATTCACCCATGTTGTGAGATCTTCCACAGATTCATCATTGTTGTTATTGCTGCATAGCATTCCAGTGCATGTGTGAATCATAATTTGTTTCTCCATTCATCTGTTGATGGGCACGTAGGTTGTTTCTGTGATTTTACTGTTGTGAATTGTGCTCTAGTGACCATGTGTGTGCATATGTGTAGTCATGTGAAATAACTCTTATTTCTCTGGGACACATACCTAGAAGTGGGATTGCTGGATCATACGGTATTTCTATTTCTAGCTTTTTAAGAGGGTGCCATATTGTTTTCCATGAAAAGTAAAGACTAAGGTGTGCCTGAACCAAGCCATGGTGCTTTCAGTTGCATCACAAGGATACGAAAGTTGGACAATGAATAAGGAAGACAGAAAAAGAACTGATGCCTTTGAATTGTGGTGTTGGAGAATATTAAATATACCATGGAATGCTAAAAGAGCAAGCAGAGCTGTACTGAAATAAGAACAATCAGAATGCTCCTTGGAAGCAAGGATGACAAGACTGTGTCTTACATACTTTGAACATGTTTTCAGTAGAGATTAGTCTCTGGAGAAGGACATTATGCTTGGTAGAATGGAGAGTCAGCAAAAAAGAGGAAGACCCTCAACAAGATGGGTTGATGAAGTTGCTGCAATAATGGGCTTAAGCATAAAAACAATTGTGGGCACGGCACGGAACCAAACAGTGTTTCGTTCTGTTGCTATGAGCTGGAAATGATTTGATGGCATCTAACAACACAGTACTGTTTTCCATAGTGGTACCATTTTTCATTCCCACCAGCAATGCATAAGAGCTCCAGTTTCACTGCAACTTTTTCAAAATGTATTCTTTTCAGTTTTCTTTGGTGGGGGAGGGGGAGGATTAGTGACAGTAATGTTAGGGTGAGATGATGTCCTAGGCTGGGTTCTTTGGAGAAACAAAATGAATAAAGTCTATAGGTATCTACAGAGAGGGATTTATGCCAAGGAAATGACTCGTACAGCTGTAGAGACTGCAATGTCCCAAGTTTTTCTAGTTATGTAGGTCTCTTTTGGTTTCTTGTGGTAGTATTTTGTAATCTTCCTTGCATAGGTCTTTTATGTCTTCAATATTTTTATCTTCTTGAGGGCTATTGTAAATGAGTTCAGTTTGGTGGTTTCCTCTTTGAAATTCTCTTTGTTGGTGTAGAGAAATTCAATTGATTTTTGTATTAATCTTGCATACTGCTACTTTGCTAAAATCTTCTGTGAGTTCCAATAGCTTTCTTGTGGATTCTTTGAGGTTTTCTATATATAGGATTATATCATCTATGAAAATAGATGCTTTCTTCATTACCAATTTGAATGCCTTTAATTCCTTTTTATTGCCTCATTACTCTAGCTAGGACAGCCACTTTCTTTTTATCTCGTAACTTCAGTAGCCAAGGTACTGTTTAAGTGCATATGCCCACATTTTTAAAGTAAAATAGACAGTTACTTTACTTTTCCTTTCTTTCTTTTAGGTATTTTTGACTATGGATTAGGTATTCTTAGAATATACTCATGAAAGAGTGATTTTTTTTCTGATTAAATTTATCTGTAAAATTTATCAAGTGAGGGGAAAACTAAAAAACAAAACCCACTTCCATCAAGTTGATGCAGGCCACTGGTATTAGTCAAATATGAAATTATCTTTGAAGAAATAAACAATTTTTCCTTTACAAGGAGAAGGAAGAAAACGTGTATGTAGAAAAATCCATTTTGACATACACATTGACATGCACAGACAAAAAGGAAAGAATTATTATATCTGGTTTAAACAGTAACTTGGGCCTTTGACAATTTTATAAAGTTGAGAAATAAAAAAACTTGGTACCTACTAATCCTGTAAATATGAAAATGAAGGATTTGGAGAAAACAGTGTAGGAGAAACACTTCATTTAACTAAATGGTCTCTCTTTTAGAAAGATACAACAGACAATTCCCTCAGGAGAATATTTTCTTCCGTCTTTTTATTTCTAAGGAATCTCTCAAACGAGCTCTCTTTTTTTCCTATCAAAATTCTCCAAAGTAGTCCCTAGAATTCCAAATTGTACACTGCTACGCTGATAATAAACTGTTATACAAGTTTATTAGCAAGCAAACTTATGAGACATTGGCTGACAGTGATCAAAAATAAAAATATTAATTATAAGACTTTTGGGCTCTTAATCCCAAGAATAAGATGGTCTGCGTGCTAATCCAAGGAATCAGTACGTCGTTGAAGAGCCAAAGAAATCATAAAAGTTCAGACTTATTGCAAAACCCATATAATCAAGGACAGAAAGGCCTCAAGCAGGGGAACAAATTTATTACTGAGTTAAGGCTTCCAGTTCAAGACAGAAAGGGCTCTGATCATAACTCAAGGGAAATTGTTCTAGCCCAGTCTGCCTGAGTCAACCAAGGACAGACTTATGATCAAACAAAGTGAGATTACTGGCTTGTTGCAACAAGAGAGCCTTTATGGACCTGTCGCAACAAGAGATCCTGCACACCAGAGAAATTCTGAGGTGTCTTACCAGAAGAAAAGAGTTATAATTGACAATTAGGTGAAATGTAAATGAAACTGTTTCAATAAGATTGAAGCAAAGCAGGGCTATATATAAAAAAGAAACTCAGGTTGTACAGCAAAATAGAACAGGCCCCTGTTCACCTGGAAACGACGAAGTGAAGGGAAGGGTTGAATGCAGTTTTCAGAAATCCCTTCTCTGAAGCTCTGTACTTGAATTTGAAATCAAGGCTACTTCTTTATGGTTTAGAACCTTCAGGAAGAGTAAGCTATTTCAATCTTACTAATACAGTTTCAAAAGTTTCTAGCCTATGATTTTGGAGAACCAAGTTTCTCAGTGCAGAGAAAGCAGTACACCCATCAAGACAGGGGTTGTTCTGACACTTTATAGCTGCCACACGTCCTTAGCGACAACATTAGTTCTTGTTAACTTGGCATTGGCTTTGTCTGTGTTTGTCCTTCCAGTTTGATAAATGTCAGAACATATTTTTACTTTCTCGAGTTTGAAAGGTGTATGTTCTTTCTAACACCATTTAGGGAAGAGGGAAAAAAGTGTGAGATTTTATAGAACAATTTACTAGTTTAACAGAGCTGGAGTCATATACTGGTTTCGGTGAACAGTTCCATGAGGAACGAAACTAGGGAAAATGCCTCTGAGTGCAGATTGACAGACGGTGGAACATACAGAGAAGGGCACAGGCTCTCAGTCAGACAGCTTTCAATCCTGTCTCTAACAGAACAAGACGCTGGTCAGCTATTTGTACTCACTAAGCCTCCAGTCTTCATCAAAAAATGCTGTTACGGACTTTATTGTATCCAAGTCCATGATTCCTAGTATTGTGTGATTTCCATCATTCTGTCATCTGATGTCATTTTCCCATGTGTTGTAAATATTACCTCTGTGATGTTGAGGAGATGACTTGCAGTTATGCTAAGGAGGCAGGATTCAGTCTACAAGATTAGATTTTTTCTTATGTGAATCTTTTTTGAGATATAAAAAGAGAAGTGAGCAGAGAGACGTGGAGACCTCATACCACCAAGAAACAAGAGCCAGGAGAATAGCATGGCCTTGGGGCCCAGAATCCCTGCACTGAGAAGCTTCTCTGCCGGGAAACAACTGATGACAAATACCTTACTCCAGAATCTACACAGACAGAAAGCCTTCCCTGGATTTGGTGCTCTAAAGTTGGACTTCTAGACTAGTTAACTACTAGAGAATAAATTTCTCTTTGTTAAAAACATTCACCTGTGGTATTTCTGGTACAGCAACACTACTCACCTATGACAGATGTTCACACTCTCTAAACTGGATTTCTATCATCAGGGTTATCGTGAGAATTAAATAGGTTACTAGGTAAGCGTATTTAGCAGCACTCGTGTCTTCCAAAATATTGCCACCCAGAGCCTTGAAACGTCAAGTATGGAGATGGGGACCCTGGAGTCATTGATGTTTTAGGTCCTAGCAGGTAAGGGCAGAAATTATTGCAGCTTGCAGGAGGGAAGTAGAGGCCTTAAGGATAATTTGAGAACCAAAGATACATTTACAGGATGTTCTCTTTTCTGAAGCTAACCACTTCTCCGTATTTTGATATATATGAAATTAGGACACAACTTAAAATGTATCTATCTGTGTGTACATTTAATAATGTACTTCTTTCTGTTTGTCTTATTTTTTTGGGCTTTAACAAACAGAAGTAAATTTTCCCACAGTTTAGGAGGCTACAAGTTGGATCTCAGAGCTTTTGCTCTAGGGGAAGTGTCATTCTCTGGTCTGGGGGAAAATATTCGTCTCAACCTCTTACGCCCTGGAGTTCCTTGGTTCAACAATGTATTTCTTAATTTCTATGTGGGTGAATCTTTATGAATAATATTTTCTTTTTAGTTTCTAATTTTGTTGTATGGCAATCAGTGAATATGGCCCGATTTCTATCTTTTGACATGTGCTGTGATCTTTGTGGTTTTAAACATGATCATATTTTATGACTATTTTTCTGAATCAAGTTTGTTCATTGAATTATTTGGCTTTTCAATAGCCTTATTACTTATTAGATTGATTTATTTCCTAACAGAGTTGTGTTAAAATTTTCTGTTATGATCCAGTATTTGTCAAATTTTCCTTGATTTTTAATGATGTTTGCTTTATATATTTTGAAACAATTTTTACTAATGTTTGCCTTAAATACTTTGAAATTATTTTGTTTGGTTCATGAAGTTCAAAACATCCTGGTGTTTTGAACCTTACCAATACGAAATGTTCCTTATTATCTCTTTTATTGCTCTTTAGCTTCAAATTCAATTTGTCTGTTACCTATGTTATTATTTCAATGTAATTTGTCTTTTCCTATTCATTTATTTTCAGCTTTCTTATATCATTTTAATCAATCAATTCCAATTTTCAAGATATAGTTGGTAAGTAAAAGAATCAGTCTATATAGCACTATGTACAGTAGGCTGCCATTGTACTAGTATATGCACAGTATGTGTCTTGCAAGATACGTGGAAGCTGATGATACTAGCTACCTGCAGAGAAGAGAATGAGGAATTGGGAAGACAGGGGTGGAAGGTAGATTGTCCTTTACTATATGTCCTTTCATCTTGTTTGAACCTGTTTATAATGCGCATGCTTTACCTAAGGAAGCAAGAAAGAAAGATCCACTCTTTTTTTTTTTTCTTTTTTCTCTCTCTCTTTTAGAAAATTGGAACCCTGAAAACTTGGAACAGCTTTGCATTTCCGTAAAAAGAGTAGCTCATAATTCTAGAGTGAAATTGAATTGAGAGCCAGTGGGCAGCAGAAGCTCGAAGTCAACAGCTATGCTAACTAGCTGGATGGAAAGCCTGGCAGTTATTCATAAATATGCAGCCAGCTGCAGCTGAGGAAAGGCAGCCATGTCCAGGGCATGGCAATCAGTGAATATGGCCTGGGAGAAATCAGACTATACACTTTAGGCTCAGACATTTCTTGAGAATGCCAGCAAAGCAAGAAATCGGTAGGGATCATAGTTAATGTATAGGGTACTGTCTTAGGCTGGGTTCTCTAGAGAAGCAAAACCAATAAAGCATGTAAGTGTATGTAAAGAGAAATTTATATCAAAGAAATGACTCATGAAATTGTAGGGGCTAGAACATCCCAAGTCTGTGGACTAGAATAGAGGCTTCTCTGAAGTGATGTAGCTTCAGGAGCCAGGAACCCAAGATCAGCAGTCTGGAAAGCGAAGCTCTTGCTCACAAGCTGTGAGTATCAACGAATCCCAAGACTGACAGGCAAGACCACAAGACTTCCCCTGATTCCTGTAGCTGCAGGGGCTGGTGAACCCAAGAGAGCAGGGCTGCACTCACAGGCTGTGAGTATCAGCAGATTCCAAGACTGGCAGATAAACTGATAGCTAAAATCTGAAAATCAGAGGTCAAACAGAAGAATCTAGAGAAAGTAAAGAACCAGAATGTCTGCTTCTATTCAGATGCATATACACCTCCAGAGAAACTCCCTTTCAACCAATTGGCTACTTACAGCTGATGCCATCATGGAAGTGATCACTTATAAACACTGAGAATCATGCCCCAATCAAGCTGACACACAATCTTAATTATCACACATACTATATAGAATACACCTTCAAGACCAAACTCCTTACTTCCACAGATGCCACAAGTGTTGGAAGCTGATGATTTAGAGTTAAGTTCTTTCCCAGGAAATGGCTCGTTTAAGGAGCCACCTCCGCTCTGCAAAGGGAAGCCCATATTTAATAACACATTGATGTGATATACAAGGGCCCAACCCCTTGCTTCTTATTTGACATAATATCAAGGGCAATTCCAAAGTGTACCCGGAGTTTGGCTGAGATTGTTGCTACAATTGTATCTTAGTCCAGCTTCTGTCTCTCTGTGTAATTACAGTGTTTACAGTATTGATTCTAGGAGCATTACCCAATAAACGTGCTACACACAAATCGCAGAATCTCAGAGTATTTTCCCTGAGAAATCTAACCTGTAACAGAGACTCTGGATCCTAGAGGGGGTAAAGGATACTGGACTGAGAACCCCAACTTTTTCCAATCATGCAAGAACACATAAATCCCCTCTCCCAGATAATGTGCCCAAATGTCAACTTAGGAAGGAAAGCTGGATAAAGAGGAGGTGATATAAACTGAACATTTTGATCTAAATGAGGAAATATTAGAGTAGACAAAGGTTAAACTGTATTGAGTATTTAATAAATTTCCCTCCTACTAAAGAAGAGGGAAGTCAGAATTGTTTTAGTTTACATAACTGGACAATAGACAAGGGGTAACTTTGGTGAAAGGTAAGACAGTGAACAATACTAGGGTAGTCAGCACAGCTTGGCTAAGACAAGGTCATGAAAGTTTCATAGATACATCTAAACTTCCTAACAGACAGAATTGCTGGGCTGAGCACTGGGGATCATGGTGTTGGTAGACATCTAGCTCAACTGGCATAACATAGTTGATAAAGAAAACATTCTACATTACTTTTTGAGTATTACTTGTGAGCAACCATTGAAGGTACTCTACTGATCCCACCCCCTCTAGAGCTAGGGAGAATGAAGAAAACCAAAGACATAAGGCATAGATCAGCTCAATGGGTTAACAGACCACAACTACACTTTAGGCTCAAATATCTCTTGGGCATGTCAGCAAAGCAGACTGAGTCCAGCACGACTAGATGGTGCCCAGTTACCAGCACCAACTGCTCTCATGGGGATTACAACAGAGGGTCCTGGACAGAGCTAGAAAAAAAATGTAGAACAAAATTCAAACACACGAAAAGGACCAGACTTATAGTCTGAGAGAGACTGAAGAAACGTCTAGAGTATGCATCCCCCCAACACCATTTTAACTCAGTACTGAAGTCACTCCTGAGGTCTGCCCTTCAGCCAAAGATTAGACAGGTGCATAAAACAAACATTAACACATAACATACAGGAGACTAAATGGACACATCAGCTAAAGGGCAATGACAAGAAGGCAAGTTGTTGCTGTTAAGCATCCTTGAGTCACTTCCAATTCATAGGAACCTTATAGGACAGTGTAGAACTGCTCCACAGGGTTTCTAAGGAGGAGCTGATGGGTCTGAACTGACAGTCTTTTGATTAGCAGCTGGTTAGCAGCCATTCCCTTAACCACTATGTCACCAGGGCTTCTCCTGAGAAGGCAAGAGAGGACATGATAGCTTAAAAAAATGAAAATTGGGAATCCAAAATCAAGAAGGGGAGAGTGTTGACATATTACATGGTTAGCAACAAATGTCACAAAACAGTATATGTCTTGTTTATTGAAAAACTAATTTGTTCTATAAAGCTGTGTCTAAAGTAGTCAAGCCAAGCTCAGTGCTGTCGAGTTGGATCCGACTCACGGTGACTCTCGGGGCCAGGGTATAACTGACTCCCAGAGTAAGAAGAATAGTTTTAGGCTAAAAAAACTTATATCATAGCCCATAGTATTATTTTATCGGTATAAAATTGGTCAAAGTAAAGTATATAGCACTGGGGGTAATGGACGCATTATGGTTCAGTGTTACACTAATTTGTTATTGTAATTTATTAGCAATGAAGAAAATCTCATTCTGGAAAAAAAAATCACAACATCCAAGAATGTCAGAATGGACTAAGGTATCATATTTTCACTCACTAAAAGGTCAAGCCTGAAAGAAAAAGAATGTATCTGTTTTTCTGTACACCTGGATTGTATAAATTAAATTTATACTCTTACTGTATAATTTTATTAACAAATAAAATTATATTTTCTATCGCATACATACACACATATCCTGACCTGAAGAATACAGCACACTTTTCCCTGCTTTGAGGTTAAGAAAATTTTATTACTCTTTTTATCAACAAAAATATTTTAATAGAGTGATACATTGATAAATTGGCAATTATTTTCTTGAGCTAACTATAAAGTTTATGGAAATATTTTATTAATTTTATATTAATATGGCAGAAAAAACATTTCCAAGGTTTGTTTTCTTTTTATTTCTCTGAAATTATTTAATCAGGATCAATATTTGCTAGGTAATATTGTCTTGAAGCTTTGTTCATAGGGTTATTCATACCTAATTTTACAACTCAAGATGTTGCCACTCTAATTCCCTTTGCCACCATTATTTTTATCAATCATCCCACCTTATATTTTGCATCAGTAAATTTTGTCTAAAAAGATTTTGCTCTTAACTGAGTTGAGTGAAAGGAGGGACAGCACACAGAAGAGGAGAAGTCAGCATAACTGGACTAAACCAAAAACTAAGAAGTTTCCTAAATATAACCCAACACTTTGAAGAACAGAGTAGCAGGGACAGAGGTCTGTGTACCATGGTTCCAGGGGACGTCTAGGTCAATTGCCATAACAAAATTCTCTTTTTTTCTTTTCAATTTTTTTTATTGTGATTAAGTGAAAGCTTACAACCCAAGTCTATTTTCCATATGAAACCTGAGTATCTACCTCTCTGCAACTCTATCTGCTCTCCTCCGCCTGTGACAGCACACTCTTCTTTTTTACTCTTTACTTCTAGTATCCACTCAACCAACACTTGTTCTTTCCTCTCCACCCTCTCTTCTCCCCTCTGAAAAGTAACCAGTAGGACAGCCTCGAATATATATTAAACCATATAGTGTCCCCCAGACCAGTCCATTCCTTGTCTGAAGTGCTGGCTTCAGTACTGGTTTCAGGTCTGGGCTTAGCAGCAAGTCTAGAAGCTGTGTTCTCAGGGTACCCTCCACATTGTTGGACCATCAGTTCTGGTCTTTTAACAGAGTTTTTTTTTTTTTTTATCTACACACCTCTTTTTTTCATGCCACATCAGAAACTCTGCATTGTGATGCCTATCAGGCTATCTTTGGTGGTGGCCAGGCACCATCTTGTTCTTCTGGTCTCACACTGAGACAGTCTTGCAATCCTATGGGTTCTTGTGTCTCCTGGGCTCATTTTTCCTCACGTCTTCGATGTTCTCTGTTGTCATCTGTTTTAGGTGGGTTGGGACCAATTGATGTTCCTCATATGGCAGTTTGCTGGCTTTTAAGACCCCAAAAGCCACTCACCAATATGGGTTGTAGAAGACTCTCTTAGAAAAATACTACTCACAACTGACAAAACAAAATTTTTAAGAAAATGTTTTGCATCCCACTTTGGTGACACAGCCATCTAAGTAGCTCCAACTGGTCCCAGCCCACCTGAAGCAGAGGGCAATGAAGGACATCATAGATAAAGAAAAATATGACAGACAAGCAGAAAGGATCATATAATCCAGAGACTACATCAGTATGAGACCAGAGAAGTACATGGTATTTGGCCACAACCAATAACCGCTGCAACAGGAAACACAACAGAGTCCCTGGCATAGCTGGAAAAGAGTGGAGTGCAGAACTCAAACTCTATGAAGTAAGCCAGGCCTGATGGTCCAACAGGCTGGAGGGTCCCTGGAAGACATGGTGCCTGGACTCACTGTTAGCCCAGAGCTAAAACCACTCCCAAAGCCAACTGTTCGGACAAAGACTGGACTGGACTACAAAACATGAAATGGTACTGTCAAGGAGTGTGCTTCTTGGCTTAACTAGGTACATGAAACTAACTAGGCAGCTCCTGTCCAGAGGCAGGACGAGAGAACAGAGGAGGACTGGAGCTAGTTGAATGGACATGGGAAATACAGGGTGGAAAGATAAAGTGTGCTGTCACAGTGTAGAGAAAGCAGCTACAGTTACCTAGCAATGTGTGTATAAGTTTTTGTATGCCAAATTGATATCAATTATAAACTTTCACTTAAAGCACAGTAAAATACTCAAAAAAAAAGATTTTGCTCTTCAATTTTTAGTTAGTACGTCTTTTTATCTTAGCAGTTGAGAATTTTACTTTTGAGTTTATTATTTCTAAACTTTCCTGAGTCAGTATTTAAAGTTTTCAATGATAAAAAATAGATGAGAGCTTTATAATCTAAGTACCGATCAACAGATGGATTGAGAAACAAAGTGTGACATATACTTACAACAAAATATTTCTTAGCCAAAATGAGAAATGAAGTTCTGGTGCATGCTACAACTTGAACCTCAAAAACATTACACTGAATGAAGTGAGTCAGCCACAAAGAGACAAACATTCCATGGTCTCACTTACATGAAAAACATGTATTAGGCAAATGCAGAGATACCAGAGTTTGTTAGTGATTGCCAGGAGTAGGAGGAAGTGAAAAGTGGAGAGTCATAGTTTAGGAAGCATTGAGTATGTGTTAATGATGATGGTAAAGTCAGCAGTGGATGTTGATGATAGTTGTACAACATGATAAATGTAATCAATGTCATTGAATTGTGCCTGTAAAAATGTTGAAGTAGTTGTCCCAGGAACAGAAACATGCACACCAATGTTTATTAAAGCACTGTCCAGAATGGCAAAAAGATGGAATCAACCTAGGTGCCCATCAACAGATGAATGAATAAACAAACTATAGTGTATTCATTCAATGGAATACTATACAATGATAAAGAATAATGACAATTTTAGGAAACATAACATGAAGTCATCTGGAAGACACTATTCTGGGTGAAATTAGTTGCAAAAGGACAAATGTGGTATTACACCATTATTATAAGGACTTAAGAAAAGGTTTAAGCGCAGAAGAAAGTGATCATTATGTTGACAAGGGAGGAAAGAGAGGGAGAGAGGTATTCATAGACAGTTGACAGTAATTGGCTTAGGTGAAAGGAGTGACAGCACGCAGTAGAAAGTAGAAAGTTGTGTGACAGCACAACTCAACTACATCAAAAGCTGAAAGTTTTCTAAATACAACCCAACATTTGAAGGACAGAGTAGTAGGGACAGAGGTCTGGGGACCATGGTTTCAGGTTATATCTAGGCTAATTGGCATAACTGTTTTCAAGAAAATGTTCTGCACACCAATTTGGTGAGTGGCGTCTGGGGTCTTAAAAGGTAGCAAGTGGCCTGTCTTAGCTAGTGCTGCTGTAACAAAGATATCAAAAGTGAATGGCTTTAAAAACAGAAATTTTATTTTGTCACAACCTAGTAGGTTAAAAGCCCAGATTCAGGGTATCAGCTCCACAGGAAGACGTTCTTTGCCGAATCTGGAGGCAGGTTCTTGTCATCAACATTCTCCTGCACTGGAAGTTTCTAAGATGCAGGGACTTTGGTCCTCTCCAAAGGACACACTCAGCTTCCTGCATAGCTTCTTGATGGCATGAGGTCCCCAATTCTCTCTGCTATCTTCTTTCCTTTATGTCTCAAGAGACTGCCTAAAGGCCTAAAACTATCTTACATACTAAGTCTTGCCCCACAAACACAGCTGCACCCATCCACCCTCATTGACATCACAGAGGCAGGATTTACAAGATGTAGGAACAGAACACAGTACCAGAAATCATGGCCTAGCTAAATTGCTGCACAGATTTTTTTGGTGCCTATGCATCTGGAGCAGAGGAGAAAGAAAGATATCAAAGACATGAGGAAAATATGAGCTTGGCAGACAAAAGGTGTCATATGCTCCAGAGACTACTTCATTACAGACCAGAAGAACTAGAGGGTGCCCTGCTCCCATCAGTGACTGTCCTGACAGGGAAAGCAATGTAAAGTTCCTGATGTTGTTGTTGTGAGGTACTGTTGAGTCAGCTCTGACTCACAGAGACCCTATACACAATAGAATGAAACACTACCTGATCTTGTGCCATGCTCACAGTCGGTTTCATGTTTAAGTCCAGTGTTGCAGCCCCTGTGTCAATCCGTCTCGTAGAGAGTCTTCCTTTTTTTCACTGACCCTCTATTTTACCAAGCATGATGTCTTTCCCAGGGACTAACCCCTCCCAACAATGTGTCTAAAGTACGTGAGACACAGTTTTGCCAACTTCTCTCACAAAGAGCACTCTGGTTGTATTTTTTCCAGAACAGGTCTGTTAGTTCTTTTAGCAGTCCACGGGACACTCAGTATTATTCCCCACCACCACAATTCAAAGGCATCGATTCTTCTGTCTTCTCTGTTCATTGTCCAGGTTTGCATGCCTGTGACAATAATCTGAGAAGATGGACTACATGGAAGAAGAACTGGGTTTTCGGATTGGATTGACTCATTAATAACCTACATTATGCAGATGACACAACCTTGTTGCTACAAGTGAAGAGGATTTGAAACACTGATGAAGACCAAACACCATAGCCCTCAGTGTGGATTGCACCTCAACATCAAGAAAACAAAAATCCTCACAACTGGACCAATAAGCAACATCATGATAAATGGAAAAAGGATTGAGATTGTCAAGGATTTCATTTCACCTGGTTGCATAATCAACGCCCATCGAAGCAGCAGCTGAGAAATCAAAAGATGTATTACATTGGAAAGATCTGCTGCAAAGTGTCTCTTTAAAATATTAAAAGTAATGATGTCACCTTGAAGACTAAGGTATGCTTGACCCAAGACATAGTATTTTTCAATCACATCATATGCATGTGAAAGCTAGACAAAGTCCCTGATGTACCATGAAAAAAATGAGTGTGCAGAACTAGAACTCTACTAAAAGACCAGACTTGAGGGTCTGTCAGATTGGACGGTCCCCCAAGGCTCCCAGACTATCAGTTAGCCAAAGAGCTGAAACCAGTACCAAAGCCAACTCTTCAGACAAAAATTGGATTGGACTTTAAGACATTAAGTGATGTTGGTAAAGAATATGCTTCTTGACTCAAATATATACATGAGGCTGCCTGAGCAGCTCCTCAGCAGAGGAGAAATGAGAGGGTTAGGGAGGGACAGGAGTTGGCTGAATGGTTATGGGAAGTACAGGATGATAAGGAGGAAAGTGCTGTCAGGGGGTGGTGGGGGCGGAGAGCAGTTCAAGTTGTATAGTGGAGTGTGTCCGGGGTTTTATATGGCAAATTGACTTGGATTGTAAATTTTTATTCAAAGCACAATGAAATATTTTTTTTAAGAATGATAAATTAGAAAGTGTGTTGTATACATTTTTGCCACAATAAAAATAAGATCACCCACTTTACCACATACAGTTTTAGGTGAAATCACATCTATTTGATGTCATTCCTACCAGTCAAACTCATTTTGACATTGATAAAAGGCTGATGACTTGTTTTTCTTTCTTAGTTAGTTCATGAGAATATTTTGAGCAATTCCGTTTTGATCGTCCAGGATTCTTCTATTGCACTAGATTGGTCTAATACACTGTTAATCTGATTTTTCCATGTATTTAAGTTAGTCTGGCCCAGTAAGACCTCAGCTGTTAACCAAGAGGTCTACAGTTTGAATCCACCAGCTGCTCCTTGGAAACTCCACGGGATAGTTCTATTTTGTCCTGTGGTTGCTGTGAGTCAAAACCAACTTGATGTCAACAAGTTCGGTTTTGCGCTTGGTATGTGATGTAGATAGCTATCGACACTCTGACTGATACAAAGAACAAATTGTAATATAAACATATTTTGAATTGTCAAAATGACAATCAAAATGGCCTACCTCACTGACAAATTTTTTAAGGTATTTAAGGAACCAGTCAATCAGTCTAGTCACAGTAAAATATAAGGAAAACAAATTAAAACAGCTTTAAGTTATGCTTATATGGCGTTTAAACTAGAAAAATAAAAGTAAAGACCAATGCTGACACAATAATATATTATAAAAATGTTGTAAATGGCTCTGCACGTTATTCAGTGTTCTTGGAGATCAATGTGGTGGTAGTCATTAAACTGCACTACTTCGTGAAATATACAACAAAGAATTGCTGAAATCCAAGGAATAAAAAATATTGTACAAAGATAACTATAGTCTTCTTTGTAACAGTAGAACTGGAAATTCTAAATTGTAACCATTGCCTCATAAATGATGAACTTTTCCTTTTTTTTTTTTGCAGTCAACATTCATTTACATTGTCCCACATATATACCACTTCCTTTGATTTTTTCCTGCCTTTTTAAATCTTTTCCTTTGTCCTTTCCCCCCTCCCTACCTCTCAGGGCTTCTATCTGGGAATACTTGTCTTCTGTATCTAGTATATGCTTCAGAAATTTCCTCTAGTGAGAGGCTCCTGGTCATGAACTGTCAATTGTTTTTTACTTTTCAGAAAATGTCTTTGTTTCACTTCCAATCTTGAAAATAAATTGCTAATACAGAATTGTCAGTTGCAGTGATTCTCTTTCAGCATTTTGAATATATCATTTCACTATTTTCTGGCTCCCATTTTTCCATTCAGAAGAGAGCTTTATCATTGTTTCTTTGAAAGAAATACTTCTCTCCCAAGCTGCCCCTTTTTTTACTCTCTTATTAATTATTTTTTACATTTTTGCATGAAAATTTCAAAATATTCACTGTTGTTATTGTTAGGTGCTGTTGAGTTGGTTCCAACTTATAACAATCCTAAGAACAACAGAAGGCAACGCTGCCCAGTCTTGCAGTACATCCACAATCATTTTTATGCTTAAGCCCATTGTTGCGGCCACTGTGTCGATCCACTTCACCAAGGGTCTTCCTACTTTTTGCTGACCTTCCACTCTACCAACAATGATATCCTTCTCCAGGGACTGAGCCCTCCTGATGACATGTCCAAAGTATGCAAGACGCAGTCCTGCCATCCTTGCTTCCAAGGAGCACTCCTGCCACACCTCCTCCAGAACAGATCTGTTTGTTCTTTTGGTGGTCCATGGTGCATTCAGCATTCTTCTCCAGCACCACAATTCAAAGGCATGAATTCTTTTTCTGTCTTCTGTGTTCATTGTCAATCCTTCACATGCATATGATGAAATTGAAAATACCACAGCTTGGGTCAGGTGCATCTTAGTCTTCAAGGTGATATCCCTACTTTTGAATACTTTAAAAAGGTCCTTTGCAGCAGATTTTCCCAACACAATGTGTCTTTTGATTTCTTGACTGCTGCTTCCATCAATGTTGATTGTGGACCCAAGTAAGATGAAATCCTTGAAAATTTCAATCTTTTTGCCATTTATGACAATGTTGCTTACTGGTCCAGTTGTGACGATTTTTGTTTTCCTGATGTTGAAGTGCAATCATAATGAAGGCTGTGGTCCTTGATCTTCATTAGTAAGTGTCTCAAATCTTCTGCATTTCTAGCAAGTAAGGTGCTGTCATCTGCATAGTATGGATTATTAATGAGTCATCCTCCATTTCTGATGCCTCATTCTTCTTTGTATAATCCACCTTCTCAGATTATTTATTTGGCACACAGATTAAAAAGGTATGGTGAAAGGATACAACCCTGAGACATACCCTTCCTGACTAAACCATGCAGTGTTCCTTTGTTTTGTTTGCACGACTGCCACTTGATCCATTTACGGATTCCCTAAGAGGACAACTGGGTGTTCTGGAATTCCCATTCTCCGCAATGTTAGCCGTAATTTAGTATGATCCACACAGTCGAATGCTTTTGCATAGTCAATGAAACACAAGTAAACATCTTTGTGGTATTCTTTGCTTTCAGCTAAGATGTATCTGAGATCAGTGATGATAACCCTGGTTACATGTTCTCTTCTGAAACCAGCTTGAATTTCCAGCAGTTCCTTGTCAACACACTGTTGTAGTCACTTCTGAATGATCTTGAGCAAAATTTTACTTGCATGTGATTATCAACGATATTGTTTGGTAATTTCAGCATTCGGTTGGGTCAC
Source organism: Heterohyrax brucei (assembly GCA_028571685.1). NCBI lineage: Eukaryota > Metazoa > Chordata > Mammalia > Hyracoidea > Procaviidae > Heterohyrax > Heterohyrax brucei. The sequence continues at coordinate 108,100,693 of CM053143.1, read as the reverse complement.
CTTTCTTTGGAATGGGCATAACTATGGATCTCTTCCAGTTAGTTGGCCAGGTAGCTGTCCTCCAAATTTCTTGGTATAGATGAATGAGCACTTTCAGCATTGCATCTGTTTGTTGAAATATCTCAATTGATGTTCTATCAATTCCAGGAACCTTGTTTTTCGCCAATGCCTTCAAAGCAGCTTTAACTTCTTCCTTCAGTATCATTGGCTCCTGATCATATGCCATCTTTTCAGGTGGCTGAACATCCACCAGTTCTTTCTGGTATAATGACTCTGTGTATTCCCTCCATCTTCTTTTGATGCTCATTTAATAGTTTCCTTGTACAAATCATTACTATTGAAACTTGAGGCTTAAATTTTTTCTTCAGTTCTTTCAGCTTGGGAAATGCAGAATGTGTTCTTCACTTTTGATTTTCCATTTCCAGTTCTTTGCACATGTCAGTATAATACTTTCTTTTGTCTTCTCAAGCTGCTCTCTAAAATCTTCTGTTTAGGACTTTTACTTCACCATTCCTTCTTTTTGCTTTAGCTGCTCAACATTCAAGGGCAAATTTGAGTCTCTTCTGACGTCCACTTTGGTCTTTTCTTTCTTTCCTGTCTTTTTAATGACTTCCTGCTGTCTTCATGGATGATGTCTTTGATGTCATTCCACAGTTTATCTGGTCTTCAGTCATTAGCAATCAACACATAAAATCTGTTCTTGAAACAATGTTAAGTGGACTTCAACATAACTTGAATACTCCTTCCATCTTTACCCAATATTGCAAGGTCAGAGTAGCTGGAGCAGGGGACAGGCAACCATGCTCTTAGGCGAAATTGAGGCCAATTGGCACAACTAGCGTATTGCTAAGAGGGCTCTCTGCACCCCACATTGGTGAGTGGTGTCTGGGGTCTTAAAAGCTGCCTAGCTGCCATCCAAGGGCACAGTAAATGGTCGCAACTCAGCAGGAATGGATGCTCTCTGAGGACCAAAACGACATGGGGGTAAGACAACCTAGAAGACAGAGAGACCCACATGTGTGGGTGCGTACATCGACTTGGGACCGGAAGAACCAGATGGCACCCAGCCACCACCTGTGACAGCCACGATGGAGCTCACAAAGTTGAGTCTCACTAGCAACACAAGAATGAAAAGGGGTGCACCTGAGATCTCCACTAAAGGACCACAATTGATGGTCCAGCAGATTTGGGGTTCCCCTGGGATCATGGCCCCTGGCCCTGATGCTGCCCTTGCCCATAAATCATTATGAGGGTCGACTCTTCGAACACAAATGAATTGAACTTGGCAATGCAGAGAGACTACCTATTGGATGCACTTTATGGTTCCATGCATCTATAGGATATCATCCTGTGGACCTCTGGCTGGAGTGAGGGATGTGGGTGGAGAGAAGGGGAAAGGAAACAGTCAGGAAGATGAGACATGTATGGAGCAGAGAGGAATAGCGTGCTGTCACCAGGCAGGGAGAGCAGTGGAAACGGCATATACGTGGGCATGTAAATTTATATGGGAATGTACACTTTCACTCAATCATAATTAAAAAAGAAAATCTGTTCTTGAAATAGTCTTTAAATTCAGGAGGGATATACTCAAGGTCATACTTTGGCTGTCATGGACTCATTCTAATTTTCTTCAGTTTCATTTTGAAATTGCATATGAACAGTTGATGGTCTGTACCACAGTCAGCACCTAGTCTTGTTCTGACTGCTGATATGGAGCTTTTCCATCATCTTTTCCCACAGATGTAGTCAATTTGGTTCCTTTGTATTCCATCCAGGGAGATCCATGTGTACAGCCAGCATTGTGTTGGTTAAAAAAATGTATTTGCAATGAAAAAGTCCTTAATCTTGCAAAATTCTGTCATGTGATCTCCAGCATTATTTCTATCACCTAGGCTATATTTTCCAACTACCAATTCCTCTTCTTTGTTTCTAACTTTTGCATTCCAGTCGCCAGTAATTATCAATGCCTCCATATGGCATGTTTGATCAATTTCAGACTGTGGAAGCTGGTGAAGAATCTTCAGCCTCTTCATCTTTGGCCTTAGTGGTTGGTGTGTAAATTTGGATAATAGTCGTATTAACAGACCTTCCTTGTAGGCATATTGATATTATCCTATCGCTGACAGCATCGTACTTCAGAAAAGATCTTGAAGTGTTCTTTTTGAGACAAATACAGCACTGTTCCTCTTCAAGTTTTTGTTCCCAACATAGTAGTCTATATGATTGTCAGATTCAAAATGACCAAAACCGATCCATTTCAGCTCATTAATGCCTAGGAAGTCAATGTTTATGCATTTCATTTCATTTCTGACAATTTCCAATTTTCCTAGATTCACACTGCGTCCACTCCATGTCCTGATTATTAATGGATGTTTGCACTTGTTTCTTCTCATTCTGAGTTGTGCCACATCAGGGAATGAAGATCCCGGAGGTTTTACTCCATCCACATCTTTGAAGTAGACTCTACTTTGAGGAGGCAGCTCTTCCCCTCGTCCCCATTCATCTTCCAAGCGCCTTCCAACCTGGGGTGCTCACTTTCCGGCACCGTATCTGGCATTGTTCCACTGCTATTCATAAGGTTTTCCCTGGCTGATTCCTTTCAGAAATAGACTGCTGGGTCCCTCTTCCTAGTCTGTCTTTGTCTGGAAGCTCAGCTGCAACTTGTCTACCACGGTTGACCCTGCTGGTACTTACATACCATTGGCATAGCTGCTGGCATCACAGCAACAAGCAAGCCTCCACTGAGAGACAGATGCGGGAAACATGCACTAGAGTACAAAAAATTGTGTAATGAACCCATGCACCTCCTCTGTCCACCTTTTAAAAAAATCCACAGAATTTTAGTCTTGTTTTATTTACCACTTCTTTTTATACTATACATCTCATAGATCATATCATTTTATCATATTTTGTATTTTTCTCTAATATCTAAGGATGTTCTTTACAAAAATAACTGAACACTATCATCATGTCCACATTCAAATTTCCTTACTGAGTCTAAAAATTGTCTTTTTATAGTTGATTAGTTCTAACATGTTTCCAGTAGAGATACATACTTTATATTGGATGTGTCTCTTTTTTTATAAAAACTTTAGTGAGACATAATTCACATACATAAAATGCACCTTTTAACATGGACAACATAGTGGTTTGTAGTACAGGGCTTGCTTGTGTCAGACGGATCTTAACCGAAAGCGGAGAACACTAAAAAGGTGTTTACCTGTGTTTCATCAGTTGTGTAAAGGCATTCAACTGTTTGGATTATAACAAATTATGGATAACATAGGAAGAATAGGAATTCCAGATAATTTTTTTTGTGCTCACGTAGAACCTATACATACATAAAGATGCAGTCTTTTAGATAGAACAGAGGGATACTGCATGGTTCAAAACTGGAAAAGATGCACAGCAGAGTTGTACCTTCTCATCTTATTCAATCTATATGTGAAACAAATAATTCTAGAAGTTGGCCTGTATGAAAAGAGTGGCTGAAAGGAGATTCATTAACAACTTGTGATACGCAAACAATAGCACACTGTTTACTGAAAATGAAGAAAACTTGAAGCACTTACTGATGAAAGTTAAATTCCTTCAGTATAGGTTACATCCAAACATGAAGAAAACAAAACTCATAACTGGGTCAATAAACAACATTACAATAAATGAAAAAGAAATTTAAGTGGTCAAGAAATTCATTTTACTTGGATCAACAATCAATGCCAATGAAAGCTATAGCATTATAAAACTCTGTTCCAAAATACCACTTTGAAGTGTTAAAAGGCAAAGATATTGCTTCAATAATAACTAAGGTGCACCTGACTCAAGCCATAGACTTTTCAATCAATTTATATGCATGCTGAACCTGGACAAGGAAATCAGAAGAAGGAAGAAGACTGAATGAATTCAAATTGTGTTGTTAGCAAACAATATTGAATATCTTGTGAACTGCCAGAAGAGTGAACAAATTGGTCTTAGAAGAAATGCAACCAGAATGCTTTGGAGAAGCAAGGATGGCCAACCTTGGTCCTGTTTACTTTGGATATGTAATCAGGAAAGATCAACTGCCCTCAAGAAATGGACATCATGTTTGTTAAAGTAGAGGGTCAGTGAACAAGAGGAAGAAGAGGGCAACTTTCAGTGAACAGATCGACACAACTGCCACAACAGTGACTCAGACATTTGAATGATAATGAAAGTGGTGCTGCAGGACTAGAAACATTTTGTTCTGTGATCCATGATGTCTTTCTGAGTTGGAACAACAGGTAGCACTAATAACATTCAGAATTTTTTATTTTTCTTGAGGAAGTTTTAGTAATTTGTGTGTTTCTAGGAATTTGTTCACCTAGCTTATCTTATTGTTCATAGGATTCTCTTGTAATCCTTTTTTTTTTTTTTTTCCTGCAAGGTGGTAGTGATGTCCCGTTTCCATTCCTCGTTTTAGTTAGTTATTTAAGTCTTCTCTCTCTTGTTCTTGGTCAATATAACCAGAGAGTCTATTGATCTTTTTCAAAAAATAATATTTTGGCTTTATTTTCTCTATTGTTTTCATAATTCTATTTCATTAACTGATTGCCATCAAGTTGATTCCAACTCCTAGTGACCCCATAGAATAGAACAGAACTGCCACCATAGGATTTCCAAGCAGCTGTTGGTGGACTGCAGTTGCCAACCTTATGGTTGGCAGCTCAGCACTTAAACAGCGTGCCATCACAGATTCTCTGTTTCGTTAGCAATTACTTTAAGCTTTATTATTTCATTCCTTGGGTTCGAGTTTAGTTTGCTTTTCTTTCTCTATTTAAGGCAGAAGATTAGGTAATTCATTTGAGATCCTATTTCTTTTTTGATATGTTCACCTACAGCCAAAAATGTCTCTTTAGGCATTGATTTAGGTGTATCTCATAGTCTTCATATACTCAGTTTTAGTTCTTACTCATGTCAAACTTTTTTTTAATTTCTTCTATATTTTGTTCTTTGATTCATTGTTTATTTTGGAGTGTTTAATTTGTTGTTTAATTTTCAGATATTTGTGAATTTCACAAATTACTCTGTTATTAAGTTCTAATTGCATGTTATTATGGTTACAGAAGACATTTATATGACTTTAGTGTTTCTAAACTTATTGAAACTTGGCTTATGGCCTGGCAGATGGTGTATGCTGTAAAATGTTGCACAAATATTCTGCTGTTGTTGGGAGGAGTATTCTATATTAGATCTAGTTGGTAAATGCTGCTTGCTGTAAGTCTCTTTTAACCTTATAATCACTTTTACCCCCTACTTTTGTTCGTAACATTTATTTGTTGGAGAAACAGTCGTACTGTAGAATTTTCCTCATTCTGAATTTGGATGGTGGCATCCTCATGGTAGTTTAACACGTGCCTCTTTCTCTCATATTTCCTGTTTACTAGTAATTGGATCTAGATTTGTCTGATTTTAATATTTGCTCTTTGTTGAATTCTTTGGTTTCACCACTGTCTCAGTTATCTAGTGCTGTAACAGAAATGCTATTGGTGGATGGCTTTAACAAGCATAGATTTAGTTTCTCACAGTCTGGTAGGCTAGAAGTCTCAATTCAGGGCACCAGCTCCAAGAGGTGGTTACCTCTGTAGGCTCTGGAGGAAGATCTTGTCATAACTCTTCTCCTGGGCTATAAGCGTCTTAGCTCAGTGATCCCAGGTGCAAAGGATGTATAATCCCAATTCTGTTTTCTTGGTGATGTGAAGTCCCCACGTCTCTCTGCTCACTTTCTTCTATATCTCAAAAGAGGTGGACTTAAAACATAACCTAACCTTGTAGGTTGAGCCCTGCCTCATTCACATAACTGCTGCTAACCCCAGCTAATTAGCATCATAGAGGTATAACTTACAACACATAGGAAAACTGCATCAATGACAAAATGATCAAAAATCACGCAACACTGAGAATCATGGATTTGCCAAGCTGACGTACATTTTGGGCAACACAATTAAATCCATGACATCCTGTACTTTCACCGCTCCTCCCCAAAATTTATTTCCTTGCCATATGTAAAACACATTCATCCCATCACATCATAGCAAACGTCTGAAATCAACTCCAAGTGTAAAATTAAAAAAGTCTTCTTTACCTGTGAAATTGAAAATACACTACAAATTGACTGCTTCTAAAATGCTGTGGTGGAACAGGTACAAGCTATATACTTTCATTACAAATGTGAGAAATTGAAGGGAAAGAAAGAATATCAGGTACCAGGCAAGTCAACAGAACACTTTACATTAGCTCTCAAGGCTTGAAAAGAATTCTGTATTTTCTGAGACCATTCTGATAAAGACCTTGCCTTCTAGATTCCAGCTTTGGCCGCCCTCTCCAGATTCTAGGTGTTGACCCCTCAGCCCTGGGGTTCATCTCCACCTTCCAGACTCTGGAATGGCAACTCTGGATCCTGCATTTGGGTAGCCCCATTCTGCTGGTCCATCTGACCAGTGACTCTAAGCTTTCAGACTCCAAAGGTCACGGCTCTACTCTTTAAGACTGAGACAGCTCTGCTTCTTTGTCTCTTTAGCTTCAGCTTGAGGGTTCCTTGGCCTCTCATTGCCTTGGGCCTCATGCCCAAGTCTGTTCTGCTGGAGCAAGTGTTCAAAAGCTCTGTGTAGTTCTACCAGTAAATCCCTAGAAGCACTCTGCTTTGCCAGACAATTTTCGACACAGCTTTTGCCCTATGGATTGGCAAGCATAACACCCTTGAGAAGAGCTCTGAGGTACCCTATTCAGCAGGAAGTCTCCTGCCAAAAGCACTCAACTTTCCCATTCTGGGTTGACTCCAGCTCTGTCTCAAGACGGGAGGGAACTCTGTCTGTGGAATTCAGGGAAGAGTAGCATAAGTGCAGCCATCTTGTACAATGATCAGATCCTGCCGTTAGCTGAAAACAGCTTGGTGTGCACTACAGGTACCTGACCATAAAACTTTAAACAACTTTGGCATCAGCCACTCCCCACCTCCACATCAGAGCTTTCTTTCCCCTTTAAAACCATAAATAGCTTTTGTGTCAGTCACTCCTCACTTCCTTATTGGAACTTTAAAACTATAAAAACTTTCCTTACAGGCTATTGGGTGGGCTGAACCACATCTCAGTTCAGACCCCAATCTCTTCTCTTCGAATAAACCTCCTAGATCCTTGGACTAGTGTGTTTCTACCCCTGTTTTTCACTGTTCTACCCCCGGCAAGATTGTCTCATGGTTCTGCTGCTACTTCTTGCTGTCTGCGCCATCTCCGGCATTGTTACCAAGTAGAAACCCCAGGTTCTTACTCCAGGTGATTTATATTGGCCAATAAACAAGAGACCAAGGTAGGAGAACAGGAATCGCACTTTTATTCCATTGTGAAGGAAAATGGAATCAGTCAGGGCTGCTGCTACCAAAACTGCTTGCCAAGGTCAAGCAGGCAAGTTACTTTTACGATGGGTTTACCAAATACAGAGTTCATGCAAGTTACCTCAGCAATATTCTTAATCATACTGTAAAGGGAAATGGAGTTTTGCATGTAAACTCCAAGTAAAAGCAAGATTCAAATGCAAAGTTGGGAGGGGGCGTGTGGGGGAGGACCCCAGTAAAGGAAATAATTTTTTAATACAGTACTACAGAGGAGGAAGCCAGGTAAAGAACACAGCACTGTGAGGCTCTGTCTCCGTGTGACAGCTCTCCTCATTTCCTTCAAAGTCTTCACCAGAATTGTCTTTGAAGTCCATGAGTCCACAGTCTCTTCAAAGCAATCTAGGCTTTTACTATTAAAAACCTGAAAACATGGAAATGCTGGTGGCATAGTGGTTAAATCCTATGTCTGCTAACCAAAAAGTTGGCATTTCGAATCTGCCAGGTACTCCTTCGAAACTATGTAGCAGTTCTACTCTGTCCTATAGGGTCACTGTGAGTTGAAATTGGCTGGATTAGGCAGTTTAAAGCTCTTCCAGTCTCTATCCATTCACAGTTTCAAATCTGCTTCCACATTTTACTTATCTGTAAGAGCAGCACTCCACTGTTCAGGTACCAAATTCTGTCTCAGTTATCTAGTGCTAGCATAACAGAAGTATCACAACTGGATGGCTTTAACAGAGATTTATTCTCTCACAGTCTACCAGGCTAGCAGTTCAAATTCAGGGTGCCAGCTACAGGGTATGTTATCTCTAGTGAAAGGTCTTTGTCATCAATCTTTCCCTGGTCTAGGAGATTCTCAGCATAGGGACCCCAGGTTCAAAGACACATGCTCCTGACTCTACTTTCTTGGTGATATAAAGGTTCTGTATCTCACTGCTCTCTTCCCTCTTTTATTTCCCAAAAGAGATTGACTTAAGACACAGCCTAACGTTATAGACTGAGCCCTGTCTCATTAACATAGCTGCTGCTAATCCTACCTCATTAACACGTAGAGGTAGGATTTACAGCACATATGAAAATCACATCAGTTAATAAAATGCTAGATAATTACACAGCACTGAGAATTGTGGACTAACCAAATTGACACACATATTGAGGGGACACAATTCAATCCATGCTGACCAGGATGTGTCTTTATGTAGATTTCTCCTTATTTTTCCTGCTTAGGATTCATCGAGTAGTTCAGTCTGTAGTTGTCTTGAATCACTTCTTTCAATCATTATGTCTTCAAATGTCACCTCTGTCTTAATCTCTTTGAAACTCCAATTAATATGTTATAATACCTACCCTATATCTTCTAGTTCTCTTTGGCATTTTTCATCTTTTGGTCTTTCCATGCAATATATTTTTTAAATAATATTTTATTATTTTTTAGTGAAAGTTTATACAGCAAATTAGGTTTCCAATTAACATTTTCTATACAGTTTGTTCAGTGACATTAGTTACGCTTTCCCCAGTGTATCAACATTCTCGTTATTTTCTTTCTGATTGTTCTGTTTCCATTAATCTGATTTCCCATCCTTTCCCTTCCCTTCTCTTCTTTGCATTAGAGTAAATATTGACCTTTCAGTCTCATATAGATAATTGTTGAAAGAAGCACAATACTCACAGGTAGTGTTTATTTTACAAGCCAATCTATTATTTATCTGAAAGGTGACTGCCAGGAATAGCTTCATCTCAAAGTTATAGAATGTCTAGGGTGATAATCTTGGAGATTCCTCCAATCCCTATCGGTCCAACAACTCTGGGTTGTTTAAGAATTTGAATTTCTTACTACATTTTTCTCCTTCTGTATCAGGATCCATCTATTCTGTCCTCTTTTCGTGCTGTATTTTAAATATTTTTTTCTAATTTATTTTTCAATTGAGTAACTTCTCTTCAACTCTGTCTAGTCTGTTGTTAGACTCATTCACATTTCATATTCAGTTTTATTTATTGATGACACTGGGTTTTGGGTTTTCATTATTTCTGTAAATTCTTTTTGCAATCTATGTTACTTTATTTCTTCTTCCTTCAAAATATCTGAAGCTCATCCTTTGTTTCTTCCAACATAGTAAGTATTTACACCTGACGAGTTCCACATTTGTTCATTGTGCTAATTCTTAGCTGTGGTGTTTTATTCTTATTTTTATGTTTTGTCTTTTTTTTTTTTTGACTTTGTTTTAGGCATCTAGTGCTGCTTTAACAGAAATACCACAAATAGATGGCTTTAAAAAGAGAAATGTTATTCATCATAGTCCATTGAGCTAAAAGTCTGTCTTGGATTGACTTGTGTCCCCCCAAAAATATGTGTAGCCATGTGGCTGGGCCATGACTCCCAGTATCTTGTGACTGTCCTCCATTTTGTGGTTTTCTATGCTGTATGTTAAAGGATTAGTGTGGGACTGTAAATCTCTTTATAAGATCACCTCCCTGCTGCACTGTAAAGGGAGTTTCCCTGGAGTATGGCTTGCCCCACCCTTAATCTTTTCATCCTGCAAGAGATAAAAGGAAAGAGAAGCAAGCAGAGACTTGGGAACCTCATACCATCAAGCAAGAAAGCAGCACCGAGAGAAGAGCATGTCCTTCAGACCTGAGGTTCCAGCGCCAAGATGCTCCCTGGACAAATACTGATACAATACTTGACTTTCCTCCAGGGCCGACTTCCCCTGGAAAAGACATCCTTTCTGTTAGAGCAGCACTAGCTGACTAAAACAAAGTACAAATTCAGGGTGTCAATTCCAGGACAAAGCTTTCTCTGCTGGCACTGGAAGAAGGTCCTTGCTGTCAACCTTCCCCTGGACTGGAAGCTTCTGAGGTTTAGGGACCCTGGTCCTTTCCAAAGGACATGCTCGGCTTCTGGCACTGCTTTCTTTCTTGATGGTATGAAGTCCCCAGATCTCTCTGTCAGTTTGTTTATTTTATATCTTAAGAGATTGCCTCAAGGCATGAAACAATCCCACACATTAAATCCTGTCCTACAAAACAACAGCACCCATCTACCTCATTAACATCATACAGGCAGGAATTTCAATATGGAGGAACATTACACAATACCAGGAATACGGCCTAGTCAAATCACTACAGATGTGGGGGGGAACACAATTCTAGCAATGACATTTCCGCCCTTTGTTCCCTAAGAAAATCACATCCTTTGTCAAGGATTGAATTATGTCCCCCAAAACACATGTACAGAAATTTGACTGAGTTGTGATTGCGAGTACTGTGTGATTGTCCTCTGTTTTATGATTTTCCTATGCTGCATGTTAAAGACAATTAGGGTGGCACTGTAAATCTCTTCCTAAGATCACCTCACTGCTCCATTGTAAAGGGAGCTTCCCTTTACACATATACACAATGTGTATAGATGAAGATTTATATAAAGGAAACAGCTCACACAATTGTAGAAGCTGAAATGTCCCAGGTCCTGGATCAGAGTACAAGGCTTACATGGCCATGGAAGCTGGTGAACCCAAAGTCAGCAGTGGCTTATATCACCTTTTATCCTACAAAGGATAAAAGGAAGGGGAAGCAAGCAGAAGGCTGGGAACCTCACACCATCTAGAAAGCAGTGCTCGGACTAAAGCAGGAAGCATGTCTGTCAGACCTGAGGTTCCTGTACCATGATGTTCCCTGACCAAAGACTGATACAACCAAGGACTTTCCTCCAGAGCTGACCAAGGGAAAGCCTTTCCCTGAAGTGGACACCCTGAATTTGGACTTGTAGCTACCAGACTGTGTAAGAATAAACTTTCCTTTGTTAAAGCCATCCATTTTATGGTATTTCTGTTAGAGTAGTACCAGCTGTCTCAAACATCCTTGCAGCACGTAAAACATATTAATCTCATCGTAGTGAAAGTCTTAACATCCAAGTCCAAAATTCAGAAATTCCTCTTAAACTGGGAAATCTAGAATACGGTTATCTGCTTCGAAAATACAGTGGCAGAATAGGCAGGCACAAGTTAGACGTTTGCTTTACAAATGGGAAAAAAGCAAAACAGGCAACAAGGAAGTCAGCAGAACACATTACGTTAGCCCTCAAAGCTTTGAAAATAGTCTTCCATTCTCTGATACATTACACACAATGGCCCTGCCCTCCAGACTCTGGGTATCAGCCACCCTGTCCAGATTCTGAGTGGAAGCCTCCTGGCCCTGTGCTATAGCTCTGCCTTCTAAGCCCACTGGGACAGTAACTCTTGCTTCCTCAGCTTCAGGTGCACAATTTTCCATGTCCACATGAGTGGCAACTCCACAATTAGAAACATCAGAGGCCATGGCTCCACTCTTTCGAACCACTGAAGTCATGGCCATACCTTTGAGACTGAGGCAGCTCAGCTTCTTATGCTGTCTCTTTCAGCTTCTGCTTCTTATGGCCTCATGGCCCAAGCCTCAGGCCTGCGTCTGCCCAGCTGGGATGAAGGTGTTCCAAAGCTGTGTAGCTCCACCAATTCAAGTGCTGGAGGCACCCCACTCCACCAGGAAGCCTCCTGCATACAAGCCTAGCTCCACTGATTCAAGTGATTAAAGACACTCCATTCTACCAGGAAACTTCTGTGTACAGGCGCATAGCTCTCTTACTCCATGGGTCAGCTCCAGTGCTATCTCACACTGGTCTGATTTTGCTGCTGCTGCTGCTGCTGCTGCTGATTCTCTGTTGTTTCTCACCATCTGCAACTTCTTTAGTGTTAACAGTTCTCAGTTCTTTCTGAGCCTTCTGTCCATTCACAGTTTCTAAACTGCTTCCAAATTTTGGGTATTTGTTAGAGCAGCACCCTACTCCCTTTGTATCAAATTGTCTTAGGCTAGGTTCTCTAGGGGAGCAAAACTGGTAACACATACAATGTGTATAGATGAAGATTTATATAAAGGAAACAGCTCACACAATTGTAGAAGCTGAAATGTCCCAGGTCCTGGATCAGAGTACAAGGCTTACATGGCCATGGAAGCTGGTGAACCCAAAGTCAGCAGTTCAGAGATTCATTGAGTTCCAGATCATAGCCTATGTAGGCTGGTGAATCCCAAGACAGCAGGTGAGACTGTGAGGTTTCTGCTGATTCATGGAGCTGCCGGGGCCTGGTGAACTCCAGATCAGAAGGTCAGGGAACAGGAATTTTATTCACAGGCTACGAGGGTCAATGAATCTAATAGCTGCTACTTCAAGTCCCAGGAACGGGATGTAAAAAGAGAAGAGAGCAACAGCTGCTGGCAATGTGAGCAGATGAAGCAGTCAGTAGAAGGTGGAGAGATGGGAGGTGGGGAGATTGTGTGGTGAGCCATCACAGGCCCCATCCCTACCACTGTGTACAGCTGTCAAAACATGGGTCCAGCTGAGATGACACACAGTCTTAATCATCACAGTGTTTGTCATTATATTTCAAAGAATGTTTATAGAAATAATCAGAAGCCTATGGTGAAGGTACTTTTCTTCCAAAAGTGCTTTCCTTTGCTTCTGCCAGGCATCTGGAGGCCTATATCTTTCTGAGTCTAGGTTCACTTAAGGTTTGAGCTTGAGGTGCCCTTAACCACCCAGCAAAGGAGCACAGTTTATCCCTTATCTTCAGAGTGTAGCTTTTTGGGAGACTCAGTTTAATGGAGCTAATGAGGATATCAAACTCCAGACTCTGATCCAAGGTTGAACCTAGGCTTTTGACTTTATGCTCCTTGACTTGTGAGGTCATCGAAACCAGTTTTGAGTGTTATAATTACTTTGCTGGGTTTTGACCTTCTCCTAAATTTTTGTCAAATAAATTCTTCATTATAGTACTAGCATTTCAGTACTTTTAAGATGAGTGACCCTGCTTCTTAACTGTTTTCAGCAGGAGTGTTGATTTTAATTACCTAGGTCACAGTTACTAGAGGAAGAAACAAGTATCTTTGTAAAAAATTATGCACTTTTATTTTATATATCCCTAACTAAACACTCTTACACTACATGTTGGGCTGTGCTAATGAATGGAAATATTAATAAGAAATGCTGAGTATAAAAAGAGTAGGATGACATCTTGGAAAGTTTTCTGGAATCATTCTGAGACTTTCTAAATACATTTTTGAATGATTATTTTCTTTCTCAGGATAACAAATGAGGTTAAAAAATATCATTTTTCTTAGTCTAGTTATGTTAAAAGTTTGTATCCCTTTGCCAGAAGAATTGTCCAGAGAACAGTAGTGCTTGTATTTCCTGGTTAACAACCTCTGCTTGATTGTTCTTTTGTTTGTATTAGAGAATAGAGGGAGATACTTGCCCCTTGGTATCCTTAATGAAGTAAGAGAAAAATAATTCCATGTTGTCAAGGGGCAAATATTTGTGGCCAGGAGACGTAAAAAGGATTCCTATCTTTTTCTACAACTAGCCTGGTAATACCATAAATCTTGGCTGTGGGTCACTGGTAAATCTCTGTACATGCCACCAACACCAAGAACACTGTCCTCTCTTGGGGTGCAGGATATTAAAAACAAACAAAAACCAAATCCCACTCTCAGCAGAGGTTTGGAAGCAGAATGGTAAAGTCTGAATATTAGCAGTCTCTTAGATAGGTAACAGAGGGAAAATAAAACCCTTTTGCTAATATTTATATCATGGTGTTCTGAAACAGGCTAAATTCACTCTAAGAGAAAGCTGAGGCCAGAGAGGAGTTATTCTCACTCTTGGCAAGCTCTAAAACCTAGGTGCATGTGGATTACAACCAAGGAACAAATACAGGAAAAAATAAAAACACCTACATTAAATGGAATGAAAGGTGTGACTTGGGAGTCTTTTTCTTTCTAACGAAGGCATGCAATTCTATGATTAAAAATGAGTAACAATAGTATTTATACCTAGTATTCTAAAATATTACCATTTTCCAGATTAATGTAAGGCATACTCCAAAAGTGACTTTTTTCTCTGTGCTATCGCCAACAGGTGTAATTCTGAGAGTTTTGAAGTAGTAATAAGAATTCTTGGACTTAAATCTTTTAAAAATCCAGTAGAAATCACATATTACTAAAATAATTTGCACAGGGTAACTAAATTACTGTTTCTTTGATTTTAGCTGGCATATGAAGTTGGTAGTATGATGCTGATTATCACACTGTAGAAGTTCTGACTGAGTTATAAACCTTGGAACAGCAGAAATGCCATTATATAATAAAGGCAATATATTCAACAAGTCATTCAAAACATAAGATCGATGGCAAGAAAATATTTAAAGGTCTCTTAGGTTGTGAAACATTTTGGAACTACACTAAAATACCACTTAGTCTCCACTGTTACACACTCTTCATTCCTCTGCCTACAGGGTTAACACTACGTCCCATGTATGTTGTGTGTGGTTCAAGAGCAGTCTAAATAATCGTAATCAATTCCACAGGAAGTTCTTTCATAGGAATGAGTAGCTGCTCCAGAATGTTTGTCTCCAGAGAAATAAGAATGGACCAATTATAATATAAACCTATCCTTGCTACAAAGATCTCGTTGTTTATAAACCAATTACATTTAAGACCGCTAACCATTCTTAATGGTTAAAGGCCACTCTGTTCCAAATCTAGGCCTCAAATACTCCTGATAGGAATTTTAGTCAAGTAGTTTTTGCTGTGGATTGAATTAATGTCACCTACAAAGATTCATGTTGAAGTCCTAACTACCTGGTATCCATGGTGTTACCTTGTTTCGAATACGGTCTTTGAAGGTATCGGTTAAATGGGTGTTTACTGAATTACGTGAACATTAATCCCATCAAGTGGAGAACAGGACGGCCATGGGACTACAAAGGCAGACGCGAGCCAAGGACTGCCAATGAGTGAGGGGAACCATCAGAAGGAAGGAGGTGGGCATGCAACAGTTTCTTTCTCAGACACCTCAGAAGGAATCAATACAGTCCCTACTGTGATTTGGGCTTCTAGCCTGCATTTCTGTTCCTATACGCCACTCATCTTTGTGGTATTTTGTTATAGGGTTGCTATGAGTCAGACTGACTCGAAAGCAATGGCTGTTAGAAATCTACGACAGCAATGGCACCACTAGGGTTGGTGTCATCCAGTGCTGTAAATCAGTGTCTCCCCTGCTCCTCACAATGCCAATTACTACAATATTGTAGCTACAACACCAGACAACTTAAAATCGGCTGCTGTAACACTGGCAGCATTGAAAACTTGTGCTTGTATCTCATGTAAACACCACCACATAATTTGAAGCATCATTGTAATAGGGTTATTGACCACTCTGACCGGAGTCTATCAGAAGGTTCAGAAAGTCAGTCAGCATCGAGTTTTAGCCTTGTGGGTATGTTGACACATGTACCTAACTAAAGGATATTTTTATAAAACAAATACTGTTTCTGCTGACACACTATGAAAACACTTTTGTAGACAGTCATTTTGGTATCATCCCCTCTGACAGTGTTACCCAGGACAGTCTGCATCCCCTTTATCTGCTTAGTGATGCCACCATGAGACAGCTTGCAAAATGCAAACCAGAGTTGAGGTTTTTGATTAGCTGACTTCCATAACTTGAAAAATTCGAGGATAAATCAAGATTTTGAACAAGGCCTTTTGTGAGGCTGACTATCCCTTGTCTCTCAATCAATCATCCTATATGAATGTTCACCAGCCAACTCAAAACCACAAATACTGAGACCTTCTGAAGAAAGTTCCTTAGTGCATCAGCAACATGGGAGCAAATATAACACATCTTAGTTCTCTTGCTACCATAAAAGCCAAGAACCTCTAGAAACCTTTAAGTAAATGTTTTTCAAAGAAATCCATGATTTTACTGAAACTGTCTGTATGTGTTGTCAGATGCCATGAAGTCAGTTCTGACTCATAGTGACCCCACAGAACAGAGAACTGCCCCACAGGTTTCCAATGTGCTGCTTGAGGGTTTGAACTGTTCAACTTTTGGGTAGCAGCTGAGCTTTTAACCACTATGCTGCCAGGGCATTTAAATTTCCAGGTGAAGAGAACTCCTCTTTGGTCAAATATGCAAAAGATAATCATTGGAACAGTACAGGGGAAACGTCTGCAGGACAAGTTTCTCCTATTTTCCTAACCTGTGCCGGTCTTGAATAAACTGAAATCTTAAGCATTTTGTTAACGGCAACTACTAGACTTTAACTATCACCAGATATTATGTTGAATGTATTTTTTCAAGCTACACCTCCATCCCAATCACCCTCGAAGATTATGACATGCCTCCCCAAGTGGGTATGCAGCCTTGAATCAATACTGACAGAGGGGTCAAATCTGCAATTAAACTGCTACTCAACAATGATGTAAGAAGTCTTCAGAACATGTTTAACGTTATCTCAGGCTACCACTACAACCTTTCCTACAGGGTGCATACAGAGGTCAAAGGAGTCTTTTTTATTTTTTGTTAGTCAACAAAGACTCACTGAAATCCCACATCCAATCTGTTTGAAGACAAATATAAAGCCCCAATCCAATAGCTCATGTTTTTAAGGCAATACATTTTTGAATGACTTTGTAAGAAATTGCATTGCTTTTGTTCAACAAGTTGAGACAATTGATGACAATTCTAGGATGGAAATTACACTGTAAAACTTTTTACAGAATGACACTTCCTAATTTCATTCAATGCTAGGATTTCACATGGTATACACACACATATATGTATATACACACATCACATCCTATAAATAAGCTGTAGTACATAACATCTATATGTGTCCTTAAATCCTTTTTGTCAGTGAATCATATCCTATCTTTGACATCCAAATCTTGGTAGTCATGAGTTGTTGAGATGCTCTTGCTATTACATGAAGAGCAGCAAAGGATCTGTCACCACTATGAAAATACAGCACTTACCACAGTGATGGAATACAAGGCTGTTTACCCATGTTTGTATTCCAACAGAGAAATCTTCAACTTTTGATAGCCCTAATTTTACAAACAGGAACGCTAGTGGTGTAGTAGTTAAGAGCTCGGCTGCTAACCAGAAAATTGGCAGTTCATGTTCACTAGCTGCTCCTTGAAAACCCTATGGGACAGCTTTATCCTCTGTCTTACAGGGTCTCTATGAATACAATGACCATCTTTTGTGTCTTATATAGGTGGTTATAAAACTATGGAATTATGCAATCTCATTCTAACCAATGCTACCAATTAGGTTTGTCTCAATGCCGTTAACAGCACACAGAATTTGGCTGAAACAATTCAGGTAGCACATTTTACACAACTTGAATTGCTTGAATACCATCCTTACTTTAAAATGCAATCACTACCCTCTCTTCAAATGACTTGTTGAATTACCCAGCTTAGTTCTAAATGACTACTTGGCAACGGGACTTTGATAGAAACACAGGTGCCTACACCACTTACCCTTTCTTTTCTTTTTCAAATTTTCACTCTTGGTGAATATACACTACAAAACTGAAGTAATGAAACCACAGGAATCTAGAACCCAAAGGTACCCAGATAAAACCAAGTTGACTTTTACCTCCCACTCAATTCCTCATAATCCACCTGAAACAGTAACTTCTACATGTAGTTTCCTCAAGTTCCAATATATCAAGACTTGACCGAAGAGCTTGATTTTTTTCTTGCTTTTTTAAAAAATCTTTATTCAGATCAGATTGGATCAGGGAAAGGACAATCTCAATGCCAACTTAGCACCTTATCGTAAATTCGAACTTACAACAGGATTCACTACTCTAAAGAACTGCTAATCTGTTGACTTAACACACTTAAAATGCAATTATCTCTCTTCAGTCCTATAAGGTTACCATGTTGAAACACAGAAATGATCCTGTTGTAACCAACATTGGTACTTGGCCTGAGCATTAAGATAAAATGGAAAAAACAGAGCCAACACTTTTAACTTGATAGCCCACTGAGTACATACATCAGTTTTAAGTTGCAGACTCCAAGCTAAAGGGGAGAAAGTCCACTAGCACATAAATTTTACTTGGTTGACTGAAATCAACTGTCTGCACGTACTGGGTCAAGTATACCTCATGATCTTATCAGACTAACGTGGGAATTATGACAAGACGCTTTTCATTAAATCCAACTATATGCAATCAAGGCTGGGATCTATAGACCCCAAACCTAGAAACCAACCAGCTTGCTTCAGAACACCAGAAAGATGTACAATGCCTCACCTCAGTATGCTATGAACATTGACCAGATTTGTTTTCCACTACTCCTGTATCTGAATTTGGAAATGCTCAACTACCCAAGTCATGCACTATTAGAAATGACAGCTTTAAGATTAACTTAGTTCCTAAGAACTCTGAACCATGGCAGCCATTAATTCTACAGCTTCCAAAGAACATCTCAATTTAAGAAATCTTGTTCAATTTGGTGATGGCTGTTAACAGAATATCCAAAAATTTGACTCTGCCACTAATTTAAATACTTTCTTGATCTGGTAAAATCATACTCCTCTGCTAAAATCCTTGTAGTTTGCTGATTACATCTTAAATGTGTTCTTTCCCTTTATCTGGAGATTCTGCCAGGAGAACAATGTTAACAGCTCTGTATAGCTTAAGCTTTTTACAGAAAACCCACTGACTGTGATGCCAAATACTTGGAAATTGTTAACAAATCACCCTCTGCATAAAGGAACAAAGCAAAATCTTCCCTAAAAGTCATACGAACCACTAATCTGTGTTAAAAAGTACTTTTCTTGAAATTATAACTCAAGAGACTCATGGTCTACTAGATATACAGCTCATGACAATACTTGCTTACAGTCTTAATGTTCAGGTCTACAAATATACAAAGAAAAAACATTAATGGGCTAGTAGAAGCCTTGTTTAATAGGGAGAGGATGCCCTGGAGCACAAGTCTACAAAAATTGGGAACAAGGTGACAATATAGCTGGCTATTCATAAAGGACTACTGTTTTTCCCTATGGACCAATATTTCCTACAAAACAAACCGTGCCTTTATTATTGCTTATAATTACACTTTTACAAAGCTTTTTAGTACCTGACACAGAAAAACAATCACATAAGGAAGCATTTATTTGAGGTTTAACATGAAATCATACAAATAAAATTTGTATAAACACAAATCCACATTGAATCATAACACAGATAGCAAAGGACAAAGTAAAAACAAAGAAAACTAGTTGGCGGCTATATACAGTTGGACACAATTGTGTCTTGTACACTAGAAAGTCTTTTACAAAATAATCATCTTAGATCAACAGAAGACCAATCTTCAACGTCGTCCTGCAAGATGGGTTACTTTACATCTCCTAAAAACAAAAACAAAACAGCAATTAGATCTGTGCAACTCTGACAATCTTTCAAAGGTCCACTTTCATGTTTTAAGTCCTCACTTTATTCTTTTCTTCAATAATTAAAGATCACATGCATATGTATCGACAAACAGTTTGGGCACTTAATGAACTCACCCTGGAATTCCCAAATGATATCTACTTAGAAGAGAATTTGGGATTACATTTTCCTATATTCACAGGCTGAACTGTGCTTGATTAAGGTCTACTAGAAGCATCTCTAGTAAGCCAAGTACAATGCTATTATGAGCACGAATTTTTATAGAATTATTATACTACATGGAAAGGGATTGCTTTGTGCATATGATCTTTAATTTATATCCCAGATTTAAAAGTTGTTTTGGTTTGTAGATTTCACTATTAGCTATAAAAAGAAAAAGCAAGCATTAAATCTTAAAGAATGAACACTTAAAATGAGGCTCCACAATTGAAATACAACACTAAACAGAAGACCAAAATGATTACGCTGTAAAAAGGCATTTATGTACTTTAACTCCTGTAAAAAACCATTTAAGTTAAGTTTAGACACTTAATCTTCAAAAAGATTAAAAAAGAAGCCAAAGTCTGAAGTTTTCCACTTTAATCTTTACGCTGGTACATGAAGTTGGAAGAGACCATACCACAGGACAGCGTTTTCTGGTGTATGCCTTGCGCTCTGCCCGCAACGTGCGACCCCCAGAGATAGACGTGGTCAGGGTGACACACGGCCTGCAATGAAGTTCCCGCTGGCGGGTACAAACAAGGTATAATGTCAGAGTTAGAAGACAACATTCTTGTTTTCCTTAAGTTGTACCCATTTCAGTACTTTACCTGTTAATAGTTCTAAAAAAGTTTAATTATTCCTCTAGATCACCTGGCACACAAAGCAAACAGAAAAACTTTTAAGTTTTTCTGTAATACTAGAGAAAGTGAGATCAGACTTTAAAGTTAAAGATCTATAGACACTTTAAGGCAAAACAGGCTCATAAAGCAATTAAAAAATTAACAATTTAGTAAAAAAGAGGCTACACAATATTTTGTTTTACGTATTTTTTCATTTGTCTATTGATCTTTAAATTAAATTAGCCATTTCCTCTGGTTTCTTGTACTGTTACACACACCTGTTTGCTCCAATGTCCTCCTTTAGTATGGCTGGTAATTGTTTTGATGATTGCCACCCCCTCGAGATGCCTTGCCATACGTGCTCTGTTGGCCTATTTTGAAAGGACAAAAATTACATTTATAAGATAGCTTCCAATTAAATGGTTTCATTATGAAAACAGTAACACACAACTACTAAACAGCTAAAACTCTGCATGTCAAATAAACATGAAAATAGTAAGCTTTTAAAAACTGAAAGCATCAATGTCTCTCAATTAAAAATAATCACTACGAGTCTATCAAATGTCTAACAATTCTCAACACTTCATTAAGTCAGAAAACCCACATACACTGAAACAATCAGAATGGGATTGCACTTTAACACTTAATTTTAATACCACTGGTTTAGGAAATTAAGTTAAATATTCTTACCACTGTAGTCTGCATATCCCTGTCCATATCCATAGTTCCCATAGTTATACCCAGTATAATCATATCCGCCATAGCCACTATAGTTTTGATCACCACCATAGGCACTATTGTAATTTCCATATCCTTGATCATAATAGTTATTAAATCCTTGGTTCCAGTTTTGACCCTGACCTGAAACAATGCACAATGCGTGTTAGGAAACAACTTCTCATCTTCAGTTCCAATATGTGTTCCTGTTCCTACTCTGCAAATCTTAACAGGCAGAAAAAATAGCTATATAATGCTATCTTAATGACAAATTTTTTCAGCAGTCATAAAAGGGGGTAGAAACCCCAACTGTACCAATATCGAGCTTTCTAAATTTAATGGGCAATGAAGACAAACCCGAAGATAGCCTACTGTGCTTAAAACAAGGACTGCTATACAAGAAAACCCACTGAAGTATGATGCATCATACAATCTTAACTAAATGTAAACATATACTTTCCTACCAGTGATGACACTAATTGTCAGTGGTCCAACTTTTAAGAAGATCAAATCAACAGGCTCATTTAAAAAGCCTCAAAAGCCACCCACCAAACTGAGCACTTTTCCCTGTGTCAATAGTCTTAAGTTTAAATCATATTTTACCTCGTCCACGACCCCTAGTACCACCTCGTCCACCAGCTGTGGCACCTCTTCCCCCCTTCTGTTGTTGTTGTTGCTGCCTGTATACCTCTTTGGGTTGTGCAACTTTGATTTCACACTGTAAACAAACACACACAATTTTCTTTCTTTACTCAAGTCCAGATAATTTTAATACTATTTTATTCTTCTCAAACACTGAGATACAAGTTTTTGTTATTTTAAATGTAACATAATTAACACGGCTCTACCTTCCCAGAACCAATCTGATGATATCTGCTTTCTAACAATTTCTTTACTGGCTCTTCATCTGTATATGTGATAAAACAAAATCCTCTTCTTTCATTTGTTTTTGTATCCATAGGAAGTTCAATATTTTCAATCTGAAATAAAGAGGCACACTTAAAATGCTCCAGTAATGTTAAAAAATCTACCCTAAATTCTTAGAACACCACAGGTCTTTTTCAAGTTATTCTAGTCAAGTGATTTCTACATAGAAAGAAACCACTACTTTATTAAGGTTCTACAGTGACTTGATACATGTGCGAAAATTCATGGCCAGTGAGTAAAACTTTATTCAGTATCATCTTCTACCCAACAGATGTCACTAGTTGTTAAGTCCAAAGAAAGACCACCCTCCCGCCCTGGACTCCCACCAAAACAAAAAACAAAAGCACGTTCTGGCCCAAATTAATTAGATATCAAGGCTTCCATTACAACACGAAAAGCAGCAATTAAGGCACAGTCATGGAAACGCACTCTAATCCGCAGCTGCAATATGAATGTATTCTCTAAGAAGCCCCTACATAAGTATATGTTGAATGAGCACATCAACTACTAAAACTTAACTACTCTGTCAACTTAACTACTCAGCTCACCTCTCCGAAAGCACCAAAATATTCTTTAATTTGTTCTTCAGAAGTATCAGGGCTCAATCCACCCACAAAAACCTTTTTGGGGGGCTCCTTCCCCTTTAAAGCTTTGGCCCTTTTGGGGTCTATCAATTTGCCATCCAGCTTGTGTTCTTTCAGTTCCAAAACCTAGAAGACAGGATTTAGACAATATACAACCAGACCCAGAAAAATCTTAAACACACAACCAAGCTCAATGCAAAAACTTTCCTACCTTATCAACACTAGCAGCATCTTTGAAAAGCACAAATCCAAATCCTCTTGAGCGTCCAGTGACTGGATCTGTTTTAATTGTGCAGTCTACAACCTCTCCAAATCGAGACAAATATTCAGTCAGATCTTTCTTGCTTGTATCCCAGCTCAAGCCTCCAATAAACATTTTACTGGAAACGAAATTTGTTTGTTTTTGAAACCATTAGCAACTCAAGTGTCTACCTCAGTTTCGTGATTAGGTTATGTGGGGGCACCCAAGGGCAAGTAAGTTATCTATGTTTACAAACGCACATAAACAAAAATCCCCAAGTCCTGCCGGTAACTTGGTAAATAGTGACCAACTCTCTCTACACATAGCATGATGCAAAATTTGCATCGCGCTAGCAAAATATGGTTAAAGGTTCTGACCAGACACTTTTTAGCTCAAACCCACTTCCTAAGCTCATCTCTCCCAACTTAGGACCACCCCTTTCTCAGCTGTCAAGCCAACGCTCCACCTAAACACATCACAGGCGTCCGGTGAATACAGGCACCAGTCGCCTACTGATCCCTAAGCTAGGATTTCTCCAGGCTTCCCCCAAGAAAACCGCGCAGAGCAGTAACGGAGACACAATGAAGAGGCGGTGGCAGCTGCAGCATGTGGCACACCGAAGCCGGCCCCTCCCCCCTGGGCCCCATGCAGCGCCTGCGCACTCGGGACAGACGCCGCCACCGCCGCCAACCCCTCCGCCCTTCCCCCACCTTCGCCTGCTCGAGTCACCCCCAGTGTCTCCTACTTTCTTCTTCCTTGAAAGCTAGTAGGGGCCCTGCGAGCACGCGGGGAATGGACTCGGGGCAAGAATGGGGTCAGCGCGTGACTCTCAAGGGACGAAGGGCGCGTGCGACGCGCTAGGGAAGGAGGAGTGAGGAAAGAAGTGTGCGGTACCCGTCATCCTGCTGATTCTTGCTTGCGTTTATCTTGGATCCCTCTGCGAATTCCTCTATGTTGCTGTATTCGCTCATGTCCTCCATAGGGGTGGAGCTGTCAGCAGAGGGGTGCTGGCGCGCAGACCGAGTCGCGGCTGTAGTGGCGGCGGAGCGTTGTATGGAACTGGATTTAAAATGGCGGCGGAAGAGATCTGGGCGCCGCCTGCGCCCTCCCTTTATAGCCGCCCCACCCGCCAATCGGGAGGGCTGCTGGGCGGTGACGTGGCGCTGGGTCCGGCGCGCCCCCTGTCGGGAGGAGCTGGGAGCGAGCGAAGGGAGGAGCGGAGCGAGCTGCCGCTGTGCCCGAGGCCGCCAATGGGAGAGACTGCGGGAAGCTAAAGTAGCGGGAGCGGAGGGGAACAATGGCGGCGGCACATGGGAAAGCCGGGGCGGGACCTCCATCACGGCCCTCCCGGTGAGGGGACGCGGGCTTGGGCTTAGAAGAGAGTCAGAAGAGAACAACGATGGTGCGAAAAGTCCTTGGGTCAAAAATCACATGCAGCGCCGTGGCGGGCCACAGTCCCTCTTGAGCCTTAAGAGCCTTTGTCTCTGGCGTCCAATCCAGCCCACTCCTAGCAAAGAGCCGTCAACCCCGCCTTTTTCCTCCCTCGGTCCCCCAGTTGGGAGCTGCTGCGGCGGCCGCTGCTACCGCTTAGAACCGTAGTCAAGCTGCTCCGATGAAAGGCTGACTGCGCCCGACGCTCGTGGCTGAGGCGGCGAACGAGCCGTCTGCAGCGCGCACGCGTGTTTTGTCCTCGAGCAGGCTGGAACCAGCCGAACAGGAAGCGGGTGCCCGGCAACCCCTTCGGGCAGCGCGAGGCGCGGGCGCCTCTTCCGCTACCGCCACCGTCGCGCCGGCGAGCGGGCGCGCCGACCCTGCCTTAGCAGATCGGCCGGAACCAGGAACGACGCAGTCAGGAAAGCGAGGACCCTGCACGGCCTGTGCTGCCCGCTGAGGAAGGGAGGAGGGGCGGGGGGCCCGGTCAGATTACTGTAAATATGCAAAAGTGGTGGCAGTGGGCGGGGAGGGGGTTAGGTGTTGTAGAGGGCAAGGGGCACTCACATCCCCGGCGCGCCACTCGCGGGGTTCCTGTCTGCACGTGCCCCGGGCCTCTCCCTCTCGCTCAACCAGTCTGCGGAGAGCGCGCATTCGCGCGCGCAGCTCCCGCGTTCGCGTCTTTGTTCCCGCCCACGCCAGGCCCATTTTGACGGATCAAGTTAAGAGACTTTATCGCGGCCAATCGGTGCTGGCCCCTTTCCTCCTCCTCCGCCCCTCAGATCTCTGCGAGTTCCGCCTCCTTTTCTTGCCCACGTGGTCTCGGCCTCAAGCCTTCCACGGCTCCTGAGTTCAGGCCCTTGCGTGCCGGGGTTGTTCACTTCAGGTGGGCTGAGGTGGCTTCTACCGTACGTGCTTTAGGCCGCTGGTATCTTGCTGGCTCCGAGAGAATTGCGAGGCTGTCTCCAGGACTGTTCTAGGTGTTGCAGCCGCCACCGCCCTCCGCCCTCCTCACCAGCAGGCCGATTCCGGTAGTAGTATTCGTCAGGGAAATGGTCGTGCTTTCGGTGCCCTCCGAAGTCACTGTGATCCTGTTAGATATCGAAGGTACCACAACCCCGATTGCTTTCGTGAAGGTGAGGGGCGGAAGGGAGCGGGGAAGTTACTTGTGCTTAAAAACAAATATTTTTAAAATGTTGCAGACCTTGCACTAGAGGCACAAGCAGAGTCAGTGGTATGAAATGGAAAGAAAATAGAAGGCTGCGGCAGGTTGTGGGGGATGCTGCACCATCGTCTCCCCCCCCCCCCGCGTGCTCTTTTTTGAGATGCAGTCGGATGGGAAGGGATGGAGGTGGTGGCGAGAGACAACGGGAGAGGCACGGCCTGGGCGCTCTTCTGCGGTTAGGTGCGCTTCTCTTCGCCTTCAAGGTGAGCAGCACTTCTGTGTTCAGCCAGGGCAGTCACGACGTTGGCGGCGGCTTAGTTTTTGAGGATTCAAGCCTCGAAAAAGGAAAATATTGCAGTGTCAAGATGACTTCAAGTAGCCGTGGTGTCTTTGGTGATCGTAGTTTCTCTGTTAACACTCTTGGTGCTATACACTGATTTGCACGCTGGACCACAGCACTGATTTTGATTTGTTATAGAACACTTTTGAATCGCCTCCACTTTCCATGGAGTAGAAATTGTGGAGCTTGAAGCTGTCAATCAACTTAATCGAACTCTAGGAAGTCGCCTTAACACTTGTTTATGCTTAATTCACTAGCTTACAGTTTACGACTATAAACGGAAGTAGACACCTTTGTTACATGTGTTCCCATTCGCGCATCAGAATAAATATCAAATGCTAGTATAATTTTTAAAAGAATTTCCAGCTTTTTATTTGACTCCTAGAGGTTTAAGAATTCAGATGGCATGAAAGTGTTAGAGGTGCTTGAGTACAATAATAGTAAAAAATTATTTATTACTTTTTACAAAGGAAATATCGAACTTCCAACAAAAGGAATCTTAACATTTTTCTACTGTAGTTTAAACAACATTTCATTATGAAGAATGGTTTTCTTAATATGGGCTATAAAATTGGTGTACATTGTTAACTTTTAGGGCTCCGACGTAACAACCATTTACAAATTTTTTTGTAAGAATAAACTTGAAGTGTTAGCATAGGATTTTAAGATACCCAATTTGGTGTTATCAGGATTACCAAATGCTGATAATTGAGTTGATTTTCTTCCAGTTTTTTGTGACAAAATAATTGTTTCTTGAAATTTTAAGAGGAAAAAAGGATTCCCCGTTTTTGTGGAGTATGGGGAACTCGGTTGTGGCTTCTTATATCTTTGTCAGAAGACCATGGGTAGTGACAGAAAAGGTAGCAATGTGAAATAAAATGGGTACAATTCTTGGGAAGTTTATTTGGGGACTACCAAAAAACCAAACCAAATTCACTGCCGGGGAGTCAGGTCCGACTCATAGTGACCCTAGAGGTCAGAGTAGAACTGCCCCACAGAGTTTCCCAGGAGGCCTGGTGGCTGTGAACTGCTGACATTTTGGTTAGTGGAGGTAGTACTTAACCCACTACACCACCAGGGTTTCCCATTTGAGGAATAAGATAATACATACTCAGGTTTATAACAGAACAGTGATGTCTCTTCCCCCCATTTTGCTTTCTTACAGGTGACATTATAGGCTGCTGCTTGGCATTTTTGTCTCTGGCAAAATTATTTTGGGATCATACTGAAAGAAAAAATGCCTTAATGACCTAAATCTAGTATTTTTAGTTTGATTCTAGTCTATAGGTAAATTCAAGGCATGATGCCAAAGAAGAATTTGGGGAAATTGTTTATAGTTTTCTGGGCCCTTGTGCCTGGGAGTTGTGATTCATGGGGGTCTGGACTGAGCATTCCAGCATTTCTGATAATTAAATAGGTTCGGGAACCACTGGTGGCATACTGGTTAGGTGCTACAGTTCCTGACCAAAATGTTGGTGGTTCAAATCTGCCAGGCATGTCTTGGAAACTATGGGACAGTTCTGCTCTGTCTGTAGGGTCACTGTGAGTTGGAATCGACTCGACAGTCATGGGTTTGGTTTGGGTTTGGGTACCAAGGGTCTTTGCAGGAAGTCATTATTGTGTTTCTAAAATTCCCTAAACTAAAACCCAAACCGAACCCACTGCCATTGAGTCAATTCTGACTCATAGCTACCTAAGTCTGAATGCTTCTAGGGGAAGGTTTTCTCTCTGTTAGCTCTGGGTGAAGGTCCTTGTCTCTACAGCTTGTTTCTTGGTTTCGTAGAGATTTCCGTGTGACTTGACATCAGTGTTTCTCTAGCTCTGCTTCTCTCACTTGCTTGTTCGTTATTGTTAGGTGCTACTGAGTAAGTTCCAACTCATACTGACCCTGTTTACAATAGAAAAAAACACTTCCTGGTTCCATACTAACCTCATAATCTTTGCTGTGTGAGCCCATTGTTGCAGCCACTGTATTAGCCCATGTTATTGAGGGTCTTGCTCTTTTTTACTGACCCTCTGCCAAGCATAATATCCTTCTGCAGGGACTGGTTCTGCCTGGTAATCATATCCAAAATATGTGAGACATTCTTGCTTCTAAGGAGCATTCTGGCTGTCAAATTTGTTCATTTTTCTGGTAGTTCACTGTGTGTATATTCAATATTTATAACACCATAATTCAGAGTCTTCAATTCTTCTTTGATCTTTCTTGTTCATAGGCCACCTTTTGCATGCACATGAGGTGGTTGAAAATATGATGGCTTGGTTCAGGCATACCTGTGTCCTCAAAGTGACGTCTATACTTAACATTTCAAAGAGATCTTGCAGTAGATTTGCCCAGTGTGTTCGTTACGTAGCTTTAACATCTTGACTGCTGCTTCCTTTGGTATTGATTGTGGGAATGAAATTGTTGACAACTTCAGTTGTTTTCTCAGTTTACCATGGAGTTGCTTATTGGCCTAGTTGTGAGAATTTTTTCCTTCGTGTTAAGGTGCATTTCATCCATTTATATTTAGTGTGATTTGAGTTTAGTGCAATCATGATGTCTCTTTTATGCATTGTAGACCGTTCCATGTAATTTTCTGTGCTGAGTCTTTTCTCTGTGTTTTCATCTTTTTCAATATCTGTGGCTTTATGTTTGCTCAGACTTGGTGTTTTTTATTACAATTTGTAGAGCTGATAGTTTCCTTTGTGGTTACCTTAATACTTACCCAATATTTCTAAATTTAAACCAGTCCTTAATTTCTTTCTGTTGCCTTGACTTCCTCCTCATATGAAAAATCTATGATTACATTTTCTTTTAAGTCCCTCTTTTTGTTACAACATGTATATACTTACATGTGTTTCCGTATTTATTTTTGTAATTGCACTGTTTGGATTGATACCTAGTTGCTCTGTTCTGTGTTCTATGCCTGGAGCCAGTCCCAATACTTTACAGGGTCCCGCACGGAGGGAGGGAAGACGTCGGCGGGAAATGAATAAAGGAGACAGGAAAGACTTTTCTGGTTTAAGGCAGCCCGACCCAGAGAGCAAGAGATCTGTGTCGAGAGCTGTCGTCTTTATTTTTTACAGGTGAGGTGATGTAATGTTCACCCAATTTTCTTCATCGTATAGACTGTTGGTTAACAAGAAACTAACCTAGCATTATTGGCAAAAAGAGAGTGACCCCTCGTGGTCTTCTACTTCTAATTAGTTGTCAAGGCCCTTTTTGGATAATTGTCTAAGTCAGGTGTCTGTGGTGGTAAATGTCAGGGAACACAATTAATGGTTTTATTAGTACCTCAAAGTGGAAGGCACAGAGGGGTAAACTCCTCAAGGCCTAACCATTTGGCTGTCTCCATTTGTGTCTCTAAGTTCTTATTTATATCTTCCTGTGCGGATAGTAAGTGTCTGCTATCCCCTAATCAAGCGCAGCTGCACTAAGAAAGATGTTTCTTTAGTGTTATCAGTTTTCCATACCAGCTATAATGAACCTAAAAGCTTATTTATTCTTACTGTTGCAGGGAGTAAGATACTTGTGTAGTTTTAATGGCTATGTGGAGAATTGTCCTTGAGAGCTTTTTAAGGGTTAGCTTGTAAACCTGTGTATGTGAAGAAAAGGGAGGGGGGAATGCAATTAGAGGGAAGCCAGTGAAGTTGGGCAGGACTCAGTGCTATTAGGCATGCTTCATTGAAATACATTTCTCTGATCTCTATTCCTCAGAAGTTTCTGATCAGATTGCCCCAATATAATCTCATAAACCGAGGGGTTGTGAAGCCCCTCTCAGAAGGCACTTCCTTGATCCTCATGTCAGGAGGGGGTACCTTTTTAGGAGAATTTAATTAAGAAGCAAAATATTATCAGGGGTAATAGGCTAAAAAACATGTCACAGGTGAGATGCTTCGGCCTGCCATTTACAGAAGTTTGTGACTTTGTCTACAAGGGACTTTGCGGATGGTGGGCCGTCACAGTTCTAGACTTGTTACCCGATGTTACTGATTTCTAACCAAAGAACTCTCTTTAGTACTTCTTTTGCTGTGGTTTTTTAAATTTCCTAAAATTGCTGATTATCTGGAAATATCCTAGCTTCACCATCGTATCTGAGGGAGAGGTTCGCGGGATATATAATTCTTGGCTGGCAATTATTTTCCTTCAAGGTTTTGTGTCCTCCCATTTCCTTCTTGCCTGTGTGGTTTCTGCTGAGTAGTGTGAGCTTAGTCTGACTGATTTTCCTTTGTAGGTTATTTTTTGTTTATCCATAGCCACTTTTAAAATTGTCTCCTTATTTTTAATTTGGTGTGTTTGATTATGATATGTCTTGGTATCTGTCTTTTGGGATCTAGTATGTGTGGAGTTCAGTAAGTGTCTTGGATAGATATTACTCAAATTTCATGATATAAGGGAAATTTTCTGTCAACAAATCTTTGACAATTCTCTCTGTGTTTTCTGTGTTTTCCCCTCCACCTCCAGTCACTTGTAGATTATTCCTCTCGATGGTGTCCTACATAATTGTTAGTGTTTATTGGCTTTTTAAAATTCTTTTGTCTGATTTTTTCCTCAAGTATGGTGGTGTTTTGTCTTCATTCTTACTAATTCAGACTTACACTGTCTCAGTTCTGCTCCTTTGGCTTTCTACTGAGTTGTCTAATTCTGTAATTTTATTATTAATTTTCTGAATTTCTAATTCTTGCTGCTCTCTGTTTTCTTGGCAGCTTGTTCAGTTTGTCATTCAGCGCTGCTGCATTTTGCCTCATCTCCTTCCTGATCGCTTGAAGAGCTCTAAATGTTATAATCTTTTGTAGTGTACCTCTAATAAATCCAAGAAGTTCTCTTCCTATGGAAAATGTGAATCTTTGTTTTGGAAGCTTTCTGAAGCCATCATAGTTCTGTCTCTAAGTGATTTGATATGGACTGTAATATCCAGGTCATCAGTAAGTTGCTGAATTTATTTATTTTATGTTTGCTTACTGTGTTTTAGCTTCTTATTTAGTTTTGAAATGTCCAGATAGTCTGGTTGTGTGTGCTAGTTTGGTTTTTGGTGCCTGCTTTAGTCATCTGGTACTGCTCAAATAGAAATACCATGAGTGGATGGCTTTAACAAGGAAAAGTTTATTCTTACACAGTCTGGTTTCTGAGAAATAAATTTCAAAATGGTCCATCTTCAGAACAAAAGCCAGGATAAGAAGTTACAAGCTAACCTAAAGAGAAAGAGGGAGGAGAGCAGGGAGAAAAAACTTGTTCAGAAAAAGACACTGAAGGAACACAGTTCAATCCATGACAGTGCCCTTGAAGCTCTAAAAGCCTGTCACCGGGTGGTTAAAATTGTTGCTATACATGCAAGTCCAGGAGTTGGTTTACCTTTCTTATATGGATTCAGCTTAAGTACCCAGGTAGTCAGTCACCAAGTCCGTAGTGCAGGCTCTTGCCTACTGTCCTAGATGGATAGAGAGTGATTGCTGTTGGCACAGGTGTATGGTTGCAGCTGCTGTGAAAAGCAGGAGGCAAACAGTCATCTCTGAGTGTCTGTGAGGATGGCATGTACCCTTATGTCTGGTAACTACCTATTGATGACCTCATAAGGGGCAAGGTGGACTGCCTTGATCATCAAGGTAGCATCCTAGCCATGGGTTTATACCAGCCCACTAATTGCCAAGAGGGACCAAAGCGGTATCCGAGGTGCCAACAGTGTTTCTCACAGGTTGGCTTTAAGTCTGTATTCAGGGTGTCTGCTCCAGGGGAAGGCTTTGCCTCTGTCAGCTCTTAATGAAAGTCCTTGTGTTGCATCAGTCTTTTGTCAGGAAGCATCTCAGTGTAGAAACTTCAGTCCGAAGGGTGTGCTTTGTGCTTTAGTCCTGGTGCTGCTTTCTTGGTGGTATGACATTCTCAACTCACTGCTTGCTTCTCTTTACTTTTATCTCTTGTAAGATAAAAGGATAAAAGGTGGTACAAGCCACATGCCAGGGAAACTGCCTTTACAGTGGAGCAGGGAGGTGACCGTAGGAAGGAATTTACAATTCCATCCTCATCATCTTTAACATACAACATAGGAAAATCACCAAATGAAGGATAGTCATAAATACTGGGAATTATGGCCCGGCCAAATGGCTACACACCTTTTTCGGGGTGGGGGTACAGTTCAATCCATGACAGTGCCCTTGAAGCTCTAACGGCCTGTCAGCAGGTGGTTAAAATTATTGCTAGAGATGCAAGTCCAGGAGTTGGTTTACTTTTCTTGTATGGATTCAGCTCAAGTGTCCAGGTAGTCAGTCACCAAGTTTGTATTGCAGGCTCTTGCCTACTGTCCTAGATGGGTAGAGGGTGATTGCTGTTGGCACAGGTGTATGGCTGCAGCTGCTGTAAAAGCAGGAGGCTAAAAGCCGTGTCTCAGTGTCTATGAGGATGGCATGTGCCCTTGTGTCTGAATCTGGGTCAGCAACCAATTTCTGCCCTGCCCTGAATTGCTGGTCTGGGGAGTCAGCAGATTCCCTGCCCCCACCCCCGCATTTCTAGTGTTTGTTAAATTATATCCTCCCTAAGTCTCAGAGATCAACTCAGAGTAGATTTAAGGAATCCTACTTCCAGCTCAGATAATGGTGTCCAACTCCAGAGCTGGGGCCATTGCAGAGAAAGGAGAGGGAAGTGCTGGGAGAAGGGAGAGAGGTATATGCCAAGGGAGAGAGGTATATGCCGAGGGAAAGATTTAGACCCATGTGTGTGATAGTTTACATACAAAGACTTAGCTTTTGACCTTACTGGTTCCAGAGGTACAAGTGGATTCTCCATCCAGTTTCTCTTGCTGCGGAGGATGCCCTGCAGCCATCATGCTCAGCTCACCCCACTGGCTGCAGCTGTTTCCTAGTGGGTCAGGTCTGGTAAATCCTGCTTTCCCTTCCCACTTCTTCAGTCCAACTTCTCATCTTTCCCTTTGATGTTCTGGGCTCCTAGGATGTCATATATAGGGCATTCATTTATTCTTCTGGGTCTTTTTTGTTAAGGTAGCCAGAGGAAGTGTCTGACTACTCTGCCATCTTGTCATAGCCACCTCTAATACAAACGTTTCTGGTAGATGCATTTTTTCATTTTTAGCTACATAGGAGTTAGACTTTATAATGCCTCCATGTTTGTTTTGAAATGTATCATTTATGGTATACTGGTTAAAAGGATTGTGTTGGTGTTTAAGGTTGTGAAGATGGGTAAAGACAGTGTTTAGGGGCTGAGATGTGTGGCAAAGTTTTGAACAAGCTTGAATTAACTTCCTGGTGCTGTTTAACAAGTACCACAGGCTGAGTGGCTTAAAACAACAGAAATTTATTCATACATATCTAGTGGCTTAAAGTCCAAAATCAAGGTGTCAACAAGGTTGATTTCTTCTGGTGGGAAAGTCTGTGTCATGCTCTCTTCTTGCTTTTGGTAGTATCTCTCAGTCCTTCATTTTCCTTGGTTGGTGGATGTATCATTTTGGTCTCTACCTGTGTTGTCATGTGGTATTTTTTCTTGTGTATCTCTTCAGTATTAAGGACACCAGTCATTTTCTGTTAAGGCCCAACCCTGCTCCAGTGTGACCTCATGTTCCCTAACTAGATGTGCAATTACACGATTTCCAATTGAGATTACGTTCACAGATATGAGGTGGGGGCTGGAGGTGAAGAACTGAACATCTTTTGGGGTACACAAGCCAGCCTGTAAGACAAGTGGAGAGAGAGATCTCAGACTGGACTTTCTGAGTTAACAAATATAAAGTAAGCAGACAAATCCCTGATTCTAAAAATAATACTTATTTTCGGTATCAGGTACCCACTTAATTGAAAATCAAGGTTATAGAATTTTGATTTCTTTTAAAGACAGATTTCTGCTCATGTGCTTTTCCTAGCTTTGTAGATGGAATAGGTTTCCTTGGATTATGTTTTATGTGAAAGCACTTTTAGAATTGGCTAACCAATTCTTAATTAACTATGCTTGTGATTTAGTTGTTTATATTTCTTTTATTCCAGTAATGTATTTTAGAAGGTAATAATTGGGAAATGTTGAAGATGACTTTTTTTCCCAATGGAAAATGCTATATTCGTTTTATGGTCTTTCTAGGAAGAAAGTTTTATGTTGTCTGATAGTATCTTCCAGCTCTCACTAAAAATTTAATACATGTTATCACTTTGAATGTTCTCATCACTGAGAAGTACGTGATGCCCGCTCTGCTAGCAATGTGAAACAACTAAAAAACTACCCACAAAAAACAGTGAACTAGAACCTACCATCCACCTGTGTTATTTGAGTCAATAACTGTAATTGACAAAATGAGCTACTTGGCCAAGTTTTGAACAAGCCAGAATTAGCTTTCTAGGGTTGCTGTAAGAAAGCCGCACAGACTGGGTGTCTTAAAGCAACAGAAATGTATTCTTGCTTATCTGTAACCATTAACTAGAATTGAGTCACTGTCCCTAGCTTCATTCTGACTATGAATTTAGGCTTTTTCATGTACAAGGATAGGCTAGTAAGATCTGGCTTGCTTATAAGGTGGCATCATGGATTAAATTATGTCCCCCCAAAATGTATGTATCAATTTGGCTGAGCCATGATTCCTGGTATTGGGTGATTTTTCTATATGTTGTAAATCCTGCCTCTTTGATGTTAATAAGGGAGGATAGGTGAATGTTGTATTGATGAGGCAGGACTTAATCTACAGGATTGTATTGTATATTGAAGCAATCTCTTAGGAGATGAAAGGCAAACAAGAACAGAGTTGGGGTACTCATACCACCAAGAGAGAAACACTGGAAGCAGAGTATGTGCTTTGGATGTGGGGTCCCTCACCTGAGAAGCTCCTCATTCAGGGGAAGATTAACAACAAGGATGTCCCTTCAGAGCAAACAGAGAAAGATTTCCCCTAGAATTGATCCACTGAATTTCGACTTTTAGCCTACTTTTTCATGAGAAAATAAACTTTTCTTTATTAAAGCTACCCACTTGTGGTATTTTCTGTTATGGCAGCATTAGATGATTAAGACAGGTAGTGATGAAGATCCAACAAGATGGTATGTAAACCAAACCCAAAATCAAACCCACTGTCATCGAGTTGATTCTGACTCATAGCAACCCTGTGGGTCAGAGTAGACATTCCCCGTAGAGTTTCCAAGAAGCACCTGGTGGACTCGAACTGTGGACCTTTTGTTTAGCAGCTATAGCACTTAACCACTATGACCAGTTTCCTGGTATGTAAAAGTCTTTGAAAATTATAAAGCCTTATAGAAACACTGTTGTGATACGAAATATACCACTGTTTGGTGGACACAGAAAGGACTTGTGCAGGGTCAAGAAAGAAAAAGGAGACTAGCATTTTCTGAAAGCCACTGTCCACTCTCAGCCACTGTGGTCACCTCTGTCTCTGTTCCTTATTGCTCCAGGCAAAAACATGTTAACAATGAGACCCATACTTTTACTAACTCTAGGAATTTGTGAAAGTACTGTAATTGCAGTACTGCCTTGGTGAGTACTTGTTGGCAGGCTGATTAACAAACATTCCCTACTGCTTAGGATAGTGTTCTCAAAGCCAAAGGGAGATAAACTCACAGTTGTATATTTTAGTTGACTCAGCTTGGAATAAAGGAAGGAATCTTTGGAGAGGCTAGGCCTGAGTGTATCAAGAGATGTGTATAAAGCACCTTTGGCCATAATTTGTAGTTGTTTCCTGTTCCAGAAGCTTCCATATCATACCACTGACAATCTCTTTAGTTTCATCAATCCTTTCTGTCTGTCTTTCATGTTTATTTGAGTACCTCCCACATGCTGGGCTCTGCTGGGAATACGAAATCTTTAAGACCCAGCTTCTAACCCTGTGGATTCTAGAAAGGAAGACAGGTACCAAAACGAGTTGTTTTTATACCATCAAAATCTATCAGAATTCTTTGTGGTTTCCAGTTGGGTACTAGGTAAAGTTTCAACTTATGAATCTGAATAAATGGGGTTTTCTAACAATATATCCTTCTGTTCTCTTACACTTTGTCTTGGCTGAAGCTTCCCAGTCAGGTCATGCATTTTCATGCCACCACTATTCTTCCAGTTTAATAATGCCATACTTTTCCTAAGTTCAGGTCTTATGTACTCATTACCGTAAAAAGTACTTGTAGTACTCCTTGTATTAGGCTGAGAGTCCTGGTCGCAAAGTGGTTAAGACCCATGGCTGCTAATCAAAAGGTCAGGAGTTTGAATCCACCAGCTGTTCTAGGAAACCTTATGGGGCAGTTCTGCTCTGTCCTGTAGGGTCACTATGAGTTGGAATCAGCTTTACAACAATGGGATGGGTGTTCTAGACTCTGGAAATACAAATGTAAGACTTGCTTCTGCCCTCAGATTACTTTTCAAAACTTTTTATTGTAATTGAGTGAAAAGTTACATTTCAAGTCAGTTTGCCATATGAAACCTTGAGCACCCACCTCTGTGCAATTCAGTCTTCTCTCCTTAAAATGTGACAGCACACTCATCCCGTCTGCTCTTTACTTCCATTATCCATGCAGCTAACACCTGTCCCCTCCTCTCCAACCTCTCCTCTCCCCTCTAAAAACAGATTAGTTGGACAGCCTCATATATGTATTAAACCCTAAAATACACACACCACCTGCATATTTTTGTGTCCCTTAGTCCAGTCTAATCTTTATCCGAAGTGTTGTCATCAATACTGGTATCAGCTCTGGGATGGCAGTAAGTCCAGGGGCCATGTTCTCAGGGAGCCCTCTAGACTATTAGACCATCAAATCTGGTCTTTTAATAGAGATCTTGATCTGCACACCCCTTTTTCTCATGCCATGTCAGAAACTATACATTGTGCTCCCTGACAAAGCTGTCAGATGACTTTTCTTTAAGTAGGAGTTTCAGAGCCTTATCTTTTCCCTGCTCTGTACTTACTGTCAATGACATGTGTTTGCCACTGTAGCAGATGCTGCCTTGTGGTATTCAGTGTGTATCCTTTTTTCTAAACTAGGTGGAGAGGTCCTCAAGGACATGAATCAGAGCCTTGTACAGTAAAGGCATTCAGTGAATGCTTGGTGATAGTGATACAGTGCATTGCAGGATGAACAAGGGAGAGGCCAGTATTAAGTTTCTCCCAGCCTCTGCTATCCTTTCTGTTTTGAATTTCCTCAAGGTGGCATGTTATACTGTCATGGATTGAAATGTGTTCCCCACAAAATAGGTGTAGCCGTGTGGCTGGGCCATGATTCCCAGTATCTTGTGACTGTCCTCCATTTTGTGGTTTTCCTATGCTGTATGTTAAAGGATTAAGGTGGGGCTGTAAATCCATTCATAGGATCACCTCCCTGCTCCACTGTAAAGGGAATTTCCCTGGAATGTTGGCTTGCCCCACCCTTAATTCTTTCATCCTGCTGGAGATAAAAGGAAAGGGAAGCAGGCAGAGAATTGGGAACCTCACACCACCAAGAAAGCAGCACTGCAAAAGAGCGGGCCTGTCATGGTTTGAATTGTGTTCCCCAAAATATATGTGCAGCCATGTGGCTGGGATATGATTCCCAGTATCTTGGGACTCTCCTCCATTGTGTGGCTTTGCTAAACTGTATGTTAAAGGATTAGGGTGGAGCGGTAAATTCAGCATAGAGTTACTTTCCTGCCTGCTGTAGGGGGAGTTTCCCCGGAGTATGGCTTGCCCCACCCTTAATGCTTTCAGAGATAAAAGGGAAAGAGAAACAAAGGACACTTGGGAGCCTCATTACCATCAAGAGAGCAGCACTGGGACCAGAGCCGACAAGGGGAAAGCCTTCCCCTGGAGCGGACACCCTGAATATGGACTTGTAACCTACCAGACAGTGTAAGCATAAACCTTCCTTTGTTGAAGCCATCTACTCTGGTATTTCTGTTAGAGTGGCACTAGCTGACTAAAACAGGGCCCTTCAGACCTGAGGTTCCTTTGCCAAGACGCTCCCTGGACAAAGACTGATGCAATACTGGACTTTCTTCCAGAGCCGACCATGGGGAAAGCCTTCCCCTGGAGCGGACATCCTGAATTTGGACTTGTAGCCTACCAAAATGTGTAAGAATAAACCTTCCTTTGTTAAAGCCATCCACTCTATGGTATTTCTGTTAGAGAAGCCTCTAGCTGACTAAAACGTGTATCATTTGAATAGCATGTGTTTTAGGTGGAAGTGTTTTTAGGATGATATTAGATATTTTCAATAGACCCAACATTTCTGAAGCCCATAGATTTTAGAGGAAGAAATCTGTTGGCAACAGAAAATTAAAAACCATTAAACAAAATTGTATTAACAAAGAACATAAAAAGCTAACTATATTCTTCTTTGGGAACCTGTCTAGGTTAGTTTTGAGGATAGAAGAAAGTTTTTTCTAAATATTTTAAAATGTTAACTTACGCTTGTACAAAGTTGAAAACATTACAGAATAGTAAAGAGTGGAAGTCTTGTCCATATGCTTCTACCTACCAGAGATGACCATTTCTGAGTTTGATGAATACCATAAAGGCATTTAGTTCCTTGAAAGAAATAGATCAATCAGAAAAGAGGCACCTATTTTAGTCTGTAGCCCCTATTTGATTTTTATACTTAGGTAGACTTTTATCTTAATCAGGTAAACTTTTTAAAAGATACCTGAGCTTAGCATTGAAAAATTCTTACTCCTCCTTTGTGTGGTGGTTCTTGAAACTTTCTATCCTTATGGCTCACCTGGCATCACTTCTCCACTGAAGAATAAAAGAATTATTTTTTAAACGGTAAAAACTTGTTTTTGTGTAAGACTGTGAATTCCATACTGTCAACTCATTTACCTTTCAAAACTGCTTTTGGTGGTAGAGGGTAGGGGTTAAAAGAAGAGTAGAAGCCAACTCAACCTGTTCCTGCTGTAGCTGGTTCTCCATAACCTCATAAAAGAATTGTTTGGAGGCTTGTTTGTCCTCAGAAGCCCGAGTGTGGGTCCTCTATCCTCAGAAGCTGTCCTGGAGCCTTGAATTCCATTTCAGAAACACTGGTTTCTTTTCAGAGACAGAATATTTTCAAATCAGAAAGAGTTTCTTTGTCTTCTAGATATGTACATGAAAGGTTCATGTCTGTGTTTTTAAAATATATTTTAAATAATTATCTTTATTGTGCTTTATGTTTGAAATCACACAGTGGGCATGTGTACATATTTTGCAATAGAATGTCATATAAGACAGTTTTATAAATCTGAAAGATTAAAATTGAATGTAGAAGTATGTCTTCATGAAGAACACTGATACCCAAAATACTCAAACTTTTGAATTCTCCAGCTCCCCTCCAATGTCTTTATAAACTTACACAAAAACCCTTTAAAAAAACACATGACTTTTTTGGTTATGATTGCATTTTAAAAGGTTTTTGTGTAAGTTTTATAAGTTTTGAGGTTTGAAATGGTGAACAGTCAGTCCTTTCATTGAATAAATTTTGAGTGGTAGAAGTGGCGGTGTTGAGAAGTGATTAAAGTCTGGGTGTGTTCTGAAGGTAAGGTAACAGCATTTGTTGATTGATTTGATGCAAGAGGAGAGTCAAGGATGATGTTAAGTTTTTGACCTGAGTACCTAGAAGGATAGAGCTGCCATTTCTCTTCCTCTTTGGAACTCACTGGGCAATGTGGGAAGAGCAGGATTAAGGGGTAGAGTCAAAAATTTACAGACATGTTTGGTTTGAAATACTTGTATCCGGGTGTAGGAGGCAGTTGGAGTTCAGGGAGGGAGTCTAGGCTAGAGTTAGGAATTTGGATGTCTTCTGCATACACATGGTATTTAAAATCATTGGATTGGTAGAAATCACTGAAGAGGGAGTGCAGATAGAGAAGAGGCTGTCACAGGAATGTTGACAGTTACTACCACCACCAGTTGCCATCAGGTAATACTTGACTCATAGCAACCCCATGTGTATCAGAGTATAACTCTGCTTCATAGGATTTTTTGTTTTGTTCTGTAGGATTTTTAATTGCTCATTTTTTTTTGGAAGTAGATTTTCAGACTTTCTTCCAAGATGCCTGTGGTGGATTGGAATGTCCAGCCTTCAGTCAGCAGCCAAGCACATTAACAGTTTGCACCCCCAGGGACTTGTATTGTTACTACTGATATTTCACTGGAGATGTAGAACTGCCATATGATCCAAACTTTCTCTGTTTCTTAGTATGAATACCCTTTGAAAACCAAAGCAGTATTAAAAGTTCCCATATCTGTTGCTGTTGAGTGAATTCTGACTCCTGGTGATTCTATAACATAGACTAGAAGTGCCCTATAGAGTTTCCAAGGAGTGGCTAGAAGATTCAAACTACCTACCTTTTGGCTAGCATCTGAATGCTTAACCACTGTGTCACCAGGCCTCCAGAAGTTCTTATTCAGAATATGTTACCAGTATCCAAAGAGTTGGATAATAATAGTGATTTGTACTGGGCCAGTCTTGTCATCTTCCTCTCCATCTGGAAGGACTATAACGACTGTAGTACATCCCTCTTTTTAATATGATGGCACCATAGTTATCATGATACTCACTGGATTGCTTCTTTCGGTATCAAAGCTGTGACTGACTTTGGAGCCTTCCCTAACTGAGTAGAGTTCTGAGTAATGTGTCGTTCTAAAATATAAAGTTACTGATTTTGTTCTTCTAAGCCAAAGCCAAGAACTTCCTTCAGTATTTCTTGTAGTTTTGGTTTGGTTTTTACAGAGTCTCTGAGTTTCTGTTTATCTGGGAATGTCTTAATTTCATTTTCGTATTTGAAAGATAGTTTTGCAGGATATATAATTCTTGGTTGGAAGTTCTTCTCCTTCAAGGCTTTGAATGTGTCATGACACTGTCCCCGTGCCAGCATGATTTCTGCTGAGAAATCTGGCGAAAGCCTACAGGGTTTCCCTCTGAATGTTAGCTTTGCTTTGAGTCTTGCTGCCTTTAAGAGTTGCTGCTTATGTTTCATTTTGGATGCCTACATCAACTTGGGACCAGAAGAACTGGATGGTGCCTGGCCACCACCACTGATAGCTGCGATGGAGCTCACTAAGTTGAGTCTGACTGGCAACACAAGAATAAAAGGGGTGCACCCTGAGATCTCCACTAAAAGACCTCAGTTGATAGTCCAGTGGTTTCAGGGTTCCCCTGAGAGCATGGCCCCTGGCCCTGATGCTGCCCTTGCCCATAAATCATAAGGAAGGTCCACTCTTCGGACACGAATGGATTGGACTTGGTGATGCAGAGTGACCATATATTGGATGCACTTTATGGTTCTGTGCATCTATAGGATATCATCCTGCTGACCTCTGGCTGGAGGAAGGGGAGTGGGTGGAGAGGAGGTTTCCGGAAAGGAGACTGATAGGAGGATGAGACATGTATGGAGCAGAGAGGAATAGTGTGCTGTCACCGGGCAGGGAGAGCAGTGGAAGCTGCATGTAGGTGGGCATGTAAATTTATACAGGAATATACATTTTCACTTGGTCATAATAAAAAAAAAAAAAAAAGGTGATTTGTACTGTTGGAAGTTATCCACTCACCAGAGCAGCATTGGCCCAAGCTTTGGGATTTGATAGGTCTTGGCTTGAGTCCTAGCTTTACTTCCTACCAGTGGTTAAACCTCTTTGAACCTCAGCTTCTTCATGTATAAATAAAACCAATGAAACCAAACTGTCAAGTCAATTCTGACTCATAGCAACCATTTGACGAGGGGTCAAATCAGGCTTACTTTGCAGAGCTCTTAAGTGGATTCAAGGACGTAAGTGTGAATTCCTTTTTCTTCTGTGGAGTTCACTGGAGAGGGAGACTGATAATGTCTCTCTGGTGCATTTTTTTTTTAAACCATACCCCCATACTAGTTCCTTGTAATGACAGTATTGTGCAGATTACAGTTTGTTTTTCTTTAACTGCAGTTTAATTTCTTTAAAGAGATTTAGAAGACACCATTGTCTTACCAGCAACACAATTATTTTGAGTTTAGATAGTGAAATCTGTTGTTCAGTCCTGAAGGCTTTAGCTTTCAGAGGGTATCTGCCCTTTATGGGGCACTCCTTGCTTGCACCATGAAGATGGGGACAACAGAGGTGTAATTTCTTAAGCTCTGATAGCCTGTGTGAAAACCCTGGTGGCTTAGTGGTTAAGTGCTACGGCTGCTAACCAAAAGGTTGGCAGTACAGATATGC
This sequence comes from Heterohyrax brucei, assembly GCA_028571685.1. Taxonomy (NCBI): domain Eukaryota; kingdom Metazoa; phylum Chordata; class Mammalia; order Hyracoidea; family Procaviidae; genus Heterohyrax; species Heterohyrax brucei. The sequence continues at coordinate 108,058,732 of CM053143.1, read as the reverse complement.
CAGGCACTTCTTGGAAATTCTATGAAGCAGTTCTACTCTGTCATGTAGAATCACTATGAAGTCAGAATCGACTTGACAGCAATGTGTTTGTTTTTTTGTTTTTGAGGGCTCATGGAGCAACCAGACCACTGAGACTTCTCTATATTTCCTGGTACGGGAAGGATATTTAAGAGGCAGTTCTAATATTACAGCTGGGACAGTTCTAATACCACAGCTGTGGAAATTATCTAGCAGATGGCATGGATCACACTCCCAACATCAACCCAACCAAACCAAGTACCATCAAATCAATTCAGACCCGTGGTGACCCTATGAGACAGTAGAACAGCTCCATAGAGTTTCCAAGGGGTTCCTGGCAGATTTTAACTGCCAGCCTTTTGGTTAGCAGCCATAGCACTTAACCATTATGCCACTGGGGTTTCTGGACCATTCCAAGAGATAATAAAAATGGGTTATTTAATGTTGAAGTGTTTAGGCAAAACTTGGAAAACCATTTTAAAGAATGCAGTAACAACAAAACAATAATAGAAATAGACAGTAATAACAACAGAAAGAGAAGTAACCAGCCTTTGCATGCTGTGCCAGGCTGTATTAATAGAGGTCAGGAGCCTGGTGTAGGGAGGTGACATACAGCATTCTGCTCTGATTACAGCATGCCAGCTGGCCTTTTGTTTCTCAGGGATTGGTGGCCACATTTTCAGATTGTGGCCAAGCTGCTGCACATCCAAGAGATCTGAAGGAAACAGAGATGGTCACAGTGATGTAAATTAATCTGATGTAATCCTGTAATCACTCTGCAAGGTGAATTTTAAGTAAATTGGGGCTCAGGGACCACCTTGAATTGAATTGCTAAAAGCAAAATAAGAATGATAATTCACATTCATAAAAAAAGGATTTTTTGGTATGGGGCAGCTTTCTTTAAAACTTTCAGAAACGTACAGTTTTTATGTATGTGGTGGTCATATGAATGTTCTTACCATGCTTTATTAGCCTCTTACTCAAAACATTTTCTGTGTTTCTAACTCAGATGTGTTGCTCTTTTAATACTCTGCCTTAATTTTTCAGCTCCTTGATTTAGGAGGTTTTCTTTTGAGACTTTTTAGGTAGCACAGGAAACTGTGGTAGCATAGTAGTTACGTGCTGTGGCTGCTAACCAGGAGGTCAGCACTTCAAATGCACCAGGCCCTCCTTGGAAACTCTGTGGGGCAGTTCTACCCTATGTGGTCTAAGTGAGTTGGAATCAACTTGACAGCAGTGGGTTTGGTTCAGGTTTTTTTTTTTTTTAGGTGGCACAGTTGATTAAAAGCTCAACTAGTAACTGAAAATTTCAAACTAACCAGAGGTGCCTGGGAAGAAAGATCTGTCAGTCTGCTTCCAAAAGGTTACAGCCTCAACAATCCAGTGGAGAGTAGTTGTACTCTGCACCGAAAGGGTCCCCATATGTTGAAATCAACTGGAAGACAACTGACAACAGTAAAAATATTGTTACCACAGGGATCTGACAGTAAAAGCAAATGGGAAAACTGCAGGGGAAGGCTAACTGTAATCAGAAAAGTAGTTGCTGGTGACATCATTGGGGTAAGTCACTTTGACGCTTGTTAAAATTCTGTATCTTTTCTTAGGCACCATGCTGCCTCAGCACAAATGTGGTCTGTCTTCACATTTAGCAAAGCATAGTTGATTAACTACATGTGTTGATATCTGTTGAGGCTGCTCTCATTAATTCTGATTGGAGTTTGGGTTTTACTAAACTATTTAGCCATAATTGCCACGGATAACTGATTGTTCTTGTCTATTGCATTTAGTTTTCCTTAGTTTTAATCTTAGGATAAACAATCTCTATTATATTTGTTTTTGTAGGGAACAGCTTTATTTAAAACACTATAAGCAGTCTCTGATATGTATTATTTTTTACTAGAACTAAATTTTGTTTTTTTATGATACAGTATACATTTTCACTGTGGGAAATGGATGTACAAAGGTTTTTTCCCCTGTAACCTTATAACTCGGAGACCCTTTGTAAGCATTTAGATCCATACTCTCCTAGATTGTGTTCTGTTTATTAGCTATTACGAGAAGTAGGTTTTTACTTTACATTCTGTTTATAATCTTTTTTTTTAAGTTGTAATTTAGAGAATGTGATTTATTTCTAAGAATCATCAAGCTACTTAAATTTTTTTTGGTCTTTTTGTCCTTAGATTAATACAGAAATACAGTAGTGGTATGGATTGTTATGTGCTATCAAGTTGATTCTGATTCATAGGGACACCCTATATGACAGAGTAGAATTGTCCTGTAGGGTTTCCTAGGCTATAATCTTTATGGGAACAGATTGCCAGATTCTTTTTCCTGCAGAGTGACTGGTGGGTTCCAACTGCCAATCTTGCAGTTAGTAACTGAGTTCTTAACCATGGAGCCACCAGTATTGCCTTTATGTTGTTTAATTTTCTGACTGAAAAAATTTTAAGGTCTTAAATCCTATAAATAACTTGCCCTATTGGTTCCCTTGCAAAGCTTTAAATTTATTTTTTTTAGTAGCTGTACTCCAGATATTATTTTTAGGAGGCACCTTTTTATTACTCCTTTTCCTCAAAGGAGACTTGAGTAAATATTGTAGCAACAATTTTATTTTTATTGGCTCTGTGAGCTTTCATTAAAGCCACAACTTGGCCATAAAGCAAATACATTGATGAGGTAACATCTTGAAATTAGCTCTTCAGAAATTTTGTGGTCCTTAATGGAACTGTGTTAGAAAGCTATTGTTAAGCTGTATACAGTAATATAAATTGCTGCGTGTTTGGTATGCCCTCCAGCATTTAGTGGAATTTAATCATAAACTCCTGGGTTACAAATACTCTGATTTGGCTTTATAGCCTTTTGTTATATGTTCAGCTAAATAGTAGTAACCACTAGGTACCTGGCAGACTAAAAATGTTCACATTTATTCATGTAATCCTGAATTTATTACTACATTTATCATCACAGTTATTTCTGGAATTACTTTGTAAGCTTGCAGATTTTTATTGGTCAGGGTTGGGCAATAAGTACTTAACTAAAAAAGTCTATTTTGGAGTATCCAATGGTATCATACAGCACATGTCAGGGTTGGCTATAATTGATTTGTCTGTTCATCTCCCTCACTAGACCAGAAACAACTTGAAGGCATATATATCTTACATATTACATGCTTAATAAGTAATTCTTGGAAACATGGAGTAGTTATTTGCACTATGTACTTTTATGATAACCAGTAGCATTTTTGCACTAAAATAGCATAGGCAGCCAGCCTACATACAACAGATAGTACTGATACTCCAAATGTTATGCTAAGTTCTAGCCCTTTTACCTAGCTTTATGTGTTTACTCAGTGCAGAGAGCAGCCATATATACGATGAGAAGAGCAGATTGGATAGTCAGAATTCTAAAGTAATTTGCAACTTCTAAAGCTTTCCCCAAAAGTTCAGAATTAAGTGCTTGAAACTTGGCAACTTTTATTTCTTGAATTACCCAAGGGTAGGGGCTATGGTTTATAACTACTGGAAGTGGCCCTCAGTAAGTGTATGAATGAGTTAGTTATGCTTGTGATTTATTCTCTGGAAACTGCAGTTTATCATTCAGTTTGAGCCCTGGGTAATTCCTGCCCAGTTTAAATGTTTTTCTCTGTTGGAGAATACACTAAGTAGTTAAGGTGGCAAGTGCTTTCCATGCATTATCTCTAATTGCTGCAACGACTTTGCCTGGTATTATCTTCACATATATGAGAAAATCAAGGCTCAGAAAGGCTAAGTTAATTTGCACACTGCTAGTAGAAGGCAGAGCCTGGTACCTGGGCTTGACGTACTGATTCTGCTTTGCATCTCTCCTCCCACAGTGGTTAACAACCTCATCTTCTGGATTTGCAGGCTTATCATGAATTTTTCTTAATACCAGTAAAGCTGAACATACAGTTTTATGGAGCACAAAGAGTACATCAGTGTGTGCGGTTTTGTAATCTTGAGTACTTTATCTCTTCAATTACTGGAAGGGTCTGAGTCTTCCCAGTTGTATGGGAGTTTGGGGAGGTAGAGGTAAGGCACTGGAGGGGGATGGTCAAATGAGAAAGAAGCTGGTATGAAGGATAAAGGAGCAAGGTTGGGTTGTTTGTTTTGTAATTGTGAAGTATTTTAAATAATCAAGAATGAAAATTAATATAATGACATTTATGTACCCACCACCAAGCTAATCAGGTTTTGATATTATGTTTCAGATTGTTTTAAAGAAATAAAATATTGCAGATACAGTTGGGGATCTAAGTATATATCATCTTGAGCATTAGACTTTATTCATATCAACAAATACAGTTCTAATACATTCATTTTGTTTTGGCTATTTTTTTATTTATTCAAGTATGATTTACGTAACAAATACACCTTTTTAAAATAAATGGTGAGTGTCATTTACCTATTCTGATTACAACTCCTAGCTACCCTATAGGACAGAGGAGAACTGCTCCATACAGTTTCAGGGAGAGGCTGATGATTCCTACTGCTGACTTTTTTTTTTTCAGTTACTAACCGTCAGAACTAGCAAGTGTCATGTAGTACATTCTGATGCTTTTGTAACAACCTCCTGTGCTGAGTTCTAAAACAGATGCATTACACTGCTTTTTAATTATTTTATGATGTTATATATTATGTGAATATCTCTCAGTGTATCTGTTTTCCAGCTCATGAAAATTTAGTAAAACTTTTTGACTATTATATGCAGAGCTGCAATAAACATTTTTTTATTCACTCCCCCCCCCCTTTAAACATCAGTAAACAGTGTTTTAATGGCTGAATGGACATGAAAAAGAAATCTCTTCTGAATCTGAAAATGGTGCTGACAGATTTTATAAAATTTAGAAATGCAAAAAATTAGAAATGTGAAGAAAATAACACTAATAAGGGACATGAAACAGCCTCAGTTGAGGCTTGTTTGTAGACTTCGCTTCAAACCTTTGATCCTTTTGGTCTTTATTGTCCTCTGGTGGGCAGTGGTCACTCTCCAGGAATGTCTGACCTTTTGTGATAGCTGATGCTTTGGCCCCCACACGAATTCACCAGATTTCAGGAAAGGAATATGTAGCTGCTCTTCCTCCTTCACTTGGCTGGCGTACAAAAGTTTATGGGGTAGTATCTGGTTGGTTGGCCTTTTTTTTGTAATTGTTCTTAGGTGCAAGTTTACAGTGCAGTTAGTTTCTCATTCAAAAATTTATACACACATAGCTTTGTGACATTGGTTGCAATCCCTACAATGAGTCAGCACTCCACCCCTTTACTGTCTAGGTTCTCTGTGCCTGTTTGTCCAGTTTCTTGACAAATACAGCTCTAAGCCATTCATTTTATTTTGGTTATATATTTTTTAATTAAAGTATAATTCAAGTAACAAATTTACGTTTTTAAAATGAACAGTTGAGTGTCATTTACCTCTTGCGACCTGAGCAACCCTGTAGGACAGGAGAACTGCTCCATAGGGTTTCCAGGGAGTGGCTAGAGAAATTTCAGAGTTCCTGCCCTCTTGGTTTTGTTTTCAAGCAAGTGTTGCGTCATGTACTTGACTGAACTAAAAAGCACATTCCTCACATGTGTTACTGTTTTAAAGGCTAGTCTAATCTTTGACTGAAAGTTGGAGAGTAGTTTCAGATCTGAGTTAGAATGGTGTCGGGGGGTCATAGTCTTGGGGCTTCCTCCAGTCTCTGTGAGACCACTAAGTCTGGTTTTTCCTTTTGTTTGTTTAGTTTTTTTGTGTGAATTTGAATTTTGAACTAAACTTTTCTCCTGCTCTGTCTGGGACCCTCTGTTGTGATTTGTGTCACATCAGTCAATAGTAGTAGCAGCCAGGCACCATCTAGTTCTTCTGGAATTAGGCTGGTGGAGGCTGTGATTCCATGTGATTATTAGTCCTATGGACTAACATTTTCCTTATATCATTGGTTTTATTTATTCTCATTTCTTCCAGACAGGAGCAAATCTTAGATGGCTGCTTCCAAGATTTTAAGACTCAAGATGCTACTTAACAAACTGGGATGTACAAAATTTTCTTTATGAACTGCTGTCCTAGATATCTCCCAAGAACATGGTCTGCAGCCCTCAGCCCATTACTCATTCCCTCAAGGTGTTTGATGTGTCTAGGAAGCTTCTATGACTTTGCCTGGTCAAATTGTGCTGACTTCCTCTATATCATATGCTGTTTTTCTCTCCATCGTAATGCATACCTGTCTAATGTTGGAGTGGTGATTTCTCCTCCCCACCTCTCTCTTTCCTCGTAACCATCCAGGATTGTTTTTTTCCGTATGTAAACATTTTCTTTGCATTTTCACTGTAGTGAGTCTCATAGAATATTTGCCCTGTTGTGACTGATGTATTTCATTGAGCATAATGCCCTACAGATTCATCCATGGTATGAGATGTTTCACAGATTCATCATGGTTCTTTATCATTGCATAGTACTCCATCGTGTATAGGTACCATAGTTTGTTTACTCACTCATGTGTTGATGGGTACTTAGGTTGATTACATCTTTTTGCTATTGGGAACAGTGCTGCAATGAGCATAGTATGCACTTGTCTACTCATGTGACAGCTCTTGCATCTCTAGAACACATTACTAGGAGTGGGATTGCTGAAATGTATGATGTTTCTGTTTCTAGTTTTGTAAAGAGGTGCTATTTTCTTTTCCACTGTGGTTGTAACATTTTACATTCCTACCAGCAGGTCATAACTTCCTGCAGCCTCTATAACATTTGTTATTTTCTGTTCTTTTCTTTTTTTGAACTAGTGCTTGTACTGACACATTGCAATGACATGTCCTTGTAGTTTTGATTGGCATTTCTCTAATGACTAGTGATGGCCAGTATTTCTTAATGTGTCTGTTAGCCATCTGAATGTCTTCTTTGGTGAAGTCTCTGTACACTTTGTCCATTTTTTAAGTGCTTATGGTATAGAGTTTTCTTAGTGGTGTGTGCTTAGGAGAGGAGTTGTGTATGTATGTCTTTCATTTTACTACATCTTGACCGGTAGTTTCCTCAAGTAGGCAGAGAGTCACTTTGTATCCCATCACAGTACATGAGAGTGGAGGCAAAAGAGAATAAGAAGGAGTACAATCTGAGGAATGGTCAGAAAACTGAGTCTAAAGAAAACCAGAAGTGTATCAGTAGGATAAAAAGAATCTCCTGCAGAAAAAGAAAGCTGTTAGCATTTCTTTACTTTCTGTTGAATCAAGAATTTTTTTTTTTTACTGAGCTTTAACAAAACTTCTCTGCCAAATATGCTGAAAATTTTGTTTTTATCACACAGTTGGTATGCTTCTGAATCTGCTGAACGATCCATTTACTTACTCAGATGCCACGTAAGGACAAACGAATGAATTCTTTGTTTTTACTGGAGCAGGTGAAATTTGATTAATGTGTTATGAGGAGAAGTAATCACTTCAGCCCTATCATTTTTGTTTTAAAACCATAATAACGTTCCTGTGTTACATATTTTTATTTGGGCATACAATTTAAGTTGAACTTAAACTTGGGTCTTCCAAAATATGAAAAAACTCTATGTAGTCAAACCTGTTTGTTCTTGTCATGGGGACACTATCCACACTGAAAATAAAATTGTTTATGGTGATTTATTAACTACCACCTAACTATATTATAGGAAACCCTGGTGATATAGTGGTTAAGAGTTCAACTGTTAGCCAAAAGGTCCGCAGTTTGAATCTACCATGTGCTCCTTGGAAACCCTGTAGGTCAGTTCTGCTTTGTCTTATGGGGTCACTTTGAGTCAGAATTGACATAAGTGGGTTTGGCTGGTTGACTGGTTTCTTTTAACTATATCATAGTAGGTTAAGTGACAACCGAAAGGTCAGTTCGAATCTGCCAGGTGCTCCTTGGAAACTCATTGGGCAGCTCTACTCTGTTCTTTAGAGTTGCCATGAGTCAGACTTGACTTGATGGCAGTGGGTGGCTGGTACAGTGATTAAAAGCTTGAGTGCTAATGAACAAGATCTGTAGTTTGAATCCACCGGCCTCTCATTGGAAACCCTATGGGGCAGTTCTGCTGTGTACTATAGGGTCACTGTGATAACTCACTGGTAACAGGTTTGGTTGGCCTTTTGGAACCACATCATTAGGGTTCCTTGGGTGGTACAACCTGGTTAAGCAGTAGACTACTATCTAATAAAAGGTGGTTCAAACTCATACAGAGGCTTCTTGGAAGATTGGCCTGGTGATCTGCTTCTAGAAGATCACAGCCTTGGAAGTCTCTACACTTCTACTCTGGACACATGGGGTCAACGTGAGTTGAAATTGACTCAAGGCAAATAGCAACAACTGTATCAGTGGAGTCCCTAGGTGCTGGAAACGGTTAATGCACATGGCTGTTAACCAAAAGGTTGGGATTTGAGTCTACCCAGCGGCACCTCAGAAGAAAGAACTGGTGATATAATTCTGAAAAATCAGCTATTGAAAATCCGATAGAGCACAGGTCTACTCGGACGCACATGGGGTCGCCATGAAGCAGAATCAACTTAATGGAAACCTTGGGGCTATTAGCAGAAAATAGAATTTTAGGTTTTTGCTTTTTTGTTTTTGTTTTTTGACTCTTCCTTTCTCTCTTAAGAAATAGTACTTGAAAAAGAATGTAATAATCCAGAAGCTTGCAACAAGGAGGATGAGGAAAGAGAAGAGTGTCAGAAAACACTGATCATTAGATTTTCAAAGTGTTGTCACATACACTATTCATATTCACAAAGCTGGGCCATAGGCTAGTGCTGGTCAGCACTGTTGGAAGAGGCATATGTTTTGTTTGGTACAGATAGCTTGGTCATAGTGCCTGCTAGTGCCTCATTAATTAAGGCCTTTTCTTACTTTTCACTGATTAATTTTCAAAAGTAGGTTGCCGAGACTTTCTTCCTAATCTGTCTTAGTTTGAAAGTGCTGCTGAAACTGTCTACCATGGGTGACCCTGCAGGTGTTTGACATACTGGTGCATTGCTTCCAGCATAAGAGCAATATTTAAGCCACCAAGTGTGAAAAACCAGCAGATGAGTTATGGTGGTATATAGTGAGCACTTAAAAAAAAAAAAATTGCCAAATGTGCACAGCACATGATTTGAAAAGATGCATATGGTATACTTGGAAGTAAATGTAAAAAAATTGTACCTAAGATAAATCATGTTACCAATGCATGGAATACCTGCAGGCTATACATTAACAGAATTGCTTTGCTTATCATTCTTACAGGATACCTTATAGATAATCTGGTTACCAACAAAGAATCATGGTAATCATTTAAAAAAGAAAAAAAATATATCAGCTTGGATACCATTCTTACAGCAGATATTTAAGTTATGTACGTGTACCAAGTACTGTGGTGTGCATTCAGCATATAACTGTGAACCAGGCACACTCAATCCCTGTACTCTGGGACCTAATGCAGGAATTGGCAGGCTTTTTCTGTAACTCGCTAGTTGGTAAATGTTTTAGGCTTTTCAGGCCATGTGTCTCTGTTCCATCTCCTCAACTGATGTTATTGCCCCAAAGGAGCCATGGACACTATGTAAAAAAAGGAGTGTGGCTACTATGTTCAATAAAAATTCATTTACAAAAACAGGAAGCAGACAGAATTGATCTGTAAGTTGTAATTTACTGACTTCTGGTCTAGTTCATTTGTTCTTGGTCTCTTGTCTGTCTCAGTTGCAGTGTCCATCAAGAGTTCCGTTGATATGTTTGGTAGGTTTGGCCAAAGTGAGACTGTCGATGAACTTGATTTGTGCAAATGACTAAAGTTAAATTCTTTCTCTTTTTCTTTTGCTCTTTTATGCAGGACACTTTATTTCCTTACATCAAAGAAAATATTAAAGAGTATTTGCAGACACATTGGGAAGAAGAGGAATGCCAGCAGGATGTCAGCCTCTTGAGGAAACAGGTTGGGACATTTCTTTTCTCTGGTTTCCACATTTCCAAGTATCTTACTTAGAAGTGAGAATGCCTAGAAATGTAGGCTTCTCTTGGTTGGAACATAGTCTGAAATAAATGGCCTGGATTCATGGACTTTGCAGAGACTTGATTGCTGAGCAAGTTACAGTATGTAATTAAATGGCCAGATCATAGCAGTTCCTTATTTCTAGAATAGCCTCTTTCTATGAAGGTTACATTGTGCACCAGTATCTCATAAAACTAAACTCTTTCTAGGTAGAGTACAAAAGGTTTTCTGCAGTTCCATTTTGTTTTTCATGATTGTCTCTCGCAGAGTGACAGCACCTCATAACCTCATGGCCTTCCAGTTTCTTCCACGTCTTGTGTGAGTCCCTTCTGACCCCTTCTACACCCAGTGTTCCTGGATCTTCATACCCACACTCGCCCTCCAGATGTCCCACCCCAGCTCACCTATGGCCTTGCCTTCACACCTACCTGGTTTCATGTGCTCATTGAACCTTTAGCTATTAGATATGTGTGGTGTTATAGGGTCATTGTTCTAAATTAGGATTTCTGCAAGATCTGGAAAATTGTAAGAAACTGAATGAGTACTGGCCAGTATTTCGCTAGCTGCTTCTTTTCATTCAGTCCAGGCATTAAAGGATTTTATTGAGATGTTCTTGTTTTCTTCTCGGGTCTCTGTGAGTCAAAATAAACTAAACAGCAGTGGGTTTGGTTTGGTGTGGGTTTAGTTAGCTCTAGTGGAGAGAGAAGGGTCAGATTTAATTGAGGTCATGGTTTGTTGAATCAACAAACTATCATTATGTCATTACCTACTTTCTCTCCTCTTACATAAACCATGCCTCTAGGTTTTTACTTTCTTGTACATAGGGTTGCTATGGGTAGGAGCCAACTCCATGGCACCTAACAACAATTAGGTTTAAATTTCAGTGTTAGCAATCTAGGACAGTAATGCACATTGATTAATTGTTAACGGAGTTTCTTTTAGAAGAATAACAGCCCCCAAATATATGATACTTTAATTTGCAGCAGTGCTAGGTCCTAATAAATAATTGAAGAAGTTTAGTCTGCTTGGCTTTCAGGTCTCATTTTACATGATTTTTTAAAAAAATAAGTGAAAAACGAACTTCGTATTATTTATTATGACTTAAAGGCTGAAGAGGATTCCCACCTGGAGGGGGCTGTTCCAATCCCTGCAGCATCTGAGAATGGGATGGATGACCTACAACAGACAATCCAGGCTGTGGTTGATAATGTGTGCTGGCAGATGTCTTTGGACCGCAAGACCACGGCACTGAAGCAACTGCAGGGCCACATGTGGAGAGCGGCCTTCACAGCTGGGCGCATGAAAGCAGAGTATGTAGCTGGTCAAGTGACACTGAACATTTTTCTAGCCCTAAATCCAGTTATACTTTGTACCAGTTGTCTCTCTGACGTGTACATTGCATGATTAGTAAAATAGATAACAACATTCTTATTGTACTAACAAGTGAGCTTTTTTGCTTTGTTTTCTTTCAAAGTTGGGCTAAAGCATTTCTGCCAGCTAAATTCCTTAGACTTGCCATGACTGGTTTCGTAGGGTGGTTGAAGACTGTTAATTCCAGTTTAAAACCACTTCCTAGAAAATGGCGAATTCTTTGAACTAAGTCATACTTGATCCTTAGCATGTGAGTGTTGCTTCCCAGGACTTTTAGATTACTTGCTTCCTGTTCTTTTAGTGAGATAAGAAAGCTGTGAAATTGTGCACCCTGCTGCTGCTTTGTGGCTTCTTGGAGAATGTCAGCAGTGCCAGTCTGTTCTGTGCTGTTTTGAGCAGTTTCCACAGATCTTGGAGTCTTGGTTGTGGTCTTCCTGATAGCACTCCTGACTAAGGAGATTCAGAGGTTTGTATTGATGAGAAAATTAAGATACTGCCACTATAGATTTTAGGCTGGTGCCTGATTTAACACTAAGATCCAGGGTTGTTTCCAGCTGCCTGTATTTATTTTGTGTTCCTGTCAAATGAGATTTATTTGTGCACTTCATAAGGATACACTGAAATTTCAGATAAGCCAGTGATCTGAAAGTAGCAGCTAGTTCACTGTGTGAAATGCTCAAGAGTGACACAAGGAGACTGATCGCCCTAACTAGCCCTCACTTCTCTTGGTCTTGGTTCGTTAATTATAATTCAGGGCCTTGGTATAAATTATCTCAGACCTCTAGCCCTGCCTTGAGCACCAATATGGAAATTATTTGTGGAGAAACTTATCTTGATGAGTGCAGAATAACGTGCTTTGAATTATTTATATTGGTTTTGAACTTGCTGATCTCTTCAATTAATGCGGAGAGGACTAATATGCCATTTTATTTTTATTTAGAATGTGTATGAATTCAGTGAGGGTGTGGTTGTTGTTAGGGGTCAACCAGTGGGTTCTGACTGATAGTGGTACAGAGTTTCCAGGGAGTGCCTGGTGGATTTGAACTGCTGACTTAGTTAGCAGCTGTAGCTTCACTACCATGCCCCCAGGGTTTCGTCAGTGAGGGGACAGTTGAGTAAATTCAGCTGAGAACCGAGACTTCCAAGGTAAATAACCCCAAGTCACGCAAGCAATAAAATTCAAAGTAAGATCTGAAGCTTGGAATTTTATATTGTAGAATATTTCACCAATAAGGATGTGACTGTCTAGGCCAATTGGCTAAAAATGTCTGAAGTCAGAGTTTCTAGGGCTCTTACGTTTTAACTTTGGCAAAAGCTGTAAAGATCAGTTCATTGTTTATTAGCAGTTTCAGTGATCTCTGTGTATGTATGTATAAACACATGTTCAGAATAATCCAGAGAATATTGTGCAATCAAGAATTATTTCCTATAGAGAAAACAATTATTTACTAAAAGTTTCTATACAAGTTATTCACTGACACTAGTTAGATTTTTAATCATATTTCAACAGTCTCATTTATTGTGCTCTGGTTGTTCGATTTCCAACTCTAGTTGGATACCCAGACTTAGAGTTGTTGAAATTTCGTATTCAGTAGAAGATGTCATTGAAATAAAAACTTTTTTCAGGTAGTCTTTTGAAGATGACTGGTTTTACATGCCAGGCTCCTTGTGCTTCTTTTTCAGCTGTTTCTTGTGATGGCGATTTTCAGTATAGGCAGTTCCTGACTTAGGCGGGGCACCTTTCTAACTTCCCCATCCTAAACTGGTTCTGACTTAAATTGATTCTTTTTTTCCTTTGAGTTTTCACTATTATTTCCTTCTATGATCAGTATCATTATAAATCTGATCTTTATTTGTCTTTGGGGGTTGGAAACTGTCTTAGGCTGGGTTTTCTAGGGAAGCAAAACTAGTAACATGTGTAGGTACAAGGAAAGATTTATAATATATAGATAGATAAATACAGATATTGGAAACTGCTCGTGTAATCACAGAAGCTGAATGTCCCAAGCTCTGGCACAAGCCTCACGTGGCCACGGAAGCTGAGAAACCCAAGGTCAGCAAGTCAGAGACCAGAGTTGTAGATCACCGGTTGTGTAGGTTAATGGATCCCAAGCTGGCGGTGAGACGAAGCGACAGAGGCTGGCAAAACCAGGATCAGCAGGTCAGGGAGCAGGACTCTCAAGTGCCGACTGTACGGACTGATCAGCCCAACAGCTGCTAGTTCAAGTCCCGGAACCAGATGCTGGAAGAAGAGAGCCAGAGCTCCTGGCCACGTGAGCGACCAGCAACCGTAGTAAAAGGTCCTGAGATGAGAGCCGAGGGGCAGGGAGCCACCACAAACCCCGCCCTGCCACTTAATACAGCAGCCAAATATGTAGTAGCCAAGTTGACATAATCCTGACCACCACAGAAACATTATGTATAAACTTATAGATATATTTTAATACATATTCATAGAAAAGTACATGAATCAAATTTTTTTTGCTATGATAATGAATAGTGGCAAATGGCATTTTTTCAGTTGGGGTAATAACGCCACTTATGGAAGGTTCTGGATCATCAGGATGATCTCTGGGAAAGGAGATAGTGTTTTGAGTCAGAAAATTAGTGTGAGTTGTTTTATGTCCTTTTTTTCCTTCATTTTGTGGTGGCATCTCACAGCTTTCCAAGTCTGCTTGTCAACTTGAGCAACAGTGTTTGGGTCCATGTTTTCCAGCACCTGAGGCCCTTGGTATAAATTTAGGAAGAACTTCAGCTGACTCTCCCTGTAAAATTTTCTGCCAGCTTCTTTCTTTTCCTTATTGCTTGTACCTTCAGTATTTTTTTCATTACAAAATGCATTAAGTCCTGACCTGTCAATTACCTTTCTTCGTAATCTTTAAATGGTTTCCACGTCAGCAACACAAATCTCTAAATTCTGTGTTCTTGCAGTGTGGATGATTTCTCCAGTGATCTCTTCCATCGTATTATCCTGATCAAATGCTTGGAGCATGTTCCTGTAACTCAGCAATTTTTTCCCAATCTCTTGTGTCATGGATTGAATTGTGTCCCCCCAAAATACATGTCAACTTGGTTAGGCTGTGATTCCCACTACTATGTGGTTGTCCTCCATTTTGTAATTATAACTTTCCTTTGTGTTGTAAATCCTAATCTCTGCCTGTGGTTAATGAGTCAAGATTAGATTATGTTAAAGAGGATTAGGGTAGGATTGTAACACCTTTATTAAGGTTGTATCCCTGACCCAGTGTAAAGGGAGTTTCCCTGTGGTGTGGCCTGCACTGCTTTTTATCTTACAGGGACTATCATACCACCAAGAAAGTAGCACTAGGAGCAGAGTATGTCCTTTGGACTTGGGGTTCCTGCTTGGAGAAACTCCTAGTCCAGGGAAAAGGTAATGACAAAAACTCTTCTCCAGACCTGGCAGAAAAAGGCTTCCCATGGAGTTGAGACCCTAAATTAGGACTTCTAGCCCCCTGGAGTGGGAGAGAATGAACTCTTGTTTGTCTCAAAGCCATCCATTTGTAGTATTTGTGTTTCAGCAGAACTAGATGACTCGCAACCTGCATGCATTTTCCTGTAACTTCCTCCCAGGAAGATACAGTGTTCTGAGTACACCAAAGAATATTATAATGAAGTCCATATCCTAACAAGATCTCAGAGGTGTAATGGCTATTGGACTGGTGTGCAGTTCAGTTGTTGTATGTTGAACATTGCATAAGTTTCTGTTACGTCTCCCTAGACAAGCAGGGACACAGACTTCATTGTAGACCAGGCCTTAGCAGTAAATTACTACATTGAACATCTGTGAGTGACCATCTGAGAATAATAATATGAGCAAGCTACACACTGTAACATTGTATAGAGTGTAAATTACTAATGATTAAAGCATACCAAAAAAAGTAAAAGGATGGTCATAGGTGTGGTTCATCATAATTTGAATACGTTGTGAATTGGGGACTATGTGTACTGAATACAGAAGACACCATAGAATTGGTAAAAATGACCAGGTATCAGGAGTCAGAATCAAACCCTTGCTTAGCCAGTGTGAGAGGGGGCAGGTCTCTTAACTAATTTGTTACATATATTTTTTACTGTATAGTTAAGTTTTCTTAGTTCTATAAGAGATACATTTCAGTTTTCTGAGTAATCAAAATTGAAAGCTTTAAACTCTCAACGTTTTTTCTTTTAATTATTTTGGGTTCATTTCTTTCTGAAATTATTTCTATGCTTTCTTAAAGCAAACTGGGCATAATTTTAACTGTTTCATCTCAACTTACGCAAAAGAATATATAATGGTACAATACTGTATGGAAATTTTACTTCTATCCTTTTATCTGTGATCACTTTTTACTATTATTAGTGTGGCTGTCTGTCAAAAATGATTTATCCCCACCCATATCATTGCTTCTAATCTCCTGTGATCTTGAAACTCTGGTAATAACCTTAGGAGAACTGTAGGAGTTTGAAGTCTCTTAAGAGTTACTTCTCAGTGCAGACCTTTGTGGGCATGAGTGGGGAACCTGTGGATATGTTTTGACCAGTTTCAGTCTGGCTGTTGACATACATTTTAACTTGATGGTTGTCGCTTTAGGTTTTTTGAAGATGTAGTTCCAGCAGTCAGGAAATGGAGAGAGGCTGGAATGAAGGTTTATATCTATTCTTCAGGGAGTGTGGAGGCACAGAAACTATTATTTGGGCATTCTACAGAGGGTGATATTCTTGAGGTGGGTCACCTACTTGCTTTGTTTTTTGACAACTCAGTGTAAAGTAATCAATGTTAAAGCAATGTAATGCAGTGATAAGCTAAATCAGCATTCATTTAATCACATTTTATGTGCCAAGTATGTTATAAAGAAAAGTGGAAAAACAGAAATACAGGGAAAGGGGAATTGTGTTCTTCTCAAACTTTGTTATATAAGAATCATCTAGAGGAGCTTGTTAAAATTGCAGAGCGAGATCTCTGGACCCTGCTTCTTACCACATCTGATTTAGCAAGTGTGTGAGGGGGGTTTGGAATCTGCATTGTAAACATCTACCCTAACTGATAGTGCTTCTGATGAGGGCAGTAGCAGTACAGCTATCATTTTTCTATCTCTCCATCTAAAACAGCTAATGAGCTAGCATGTACATCAGCGATCTTGCCAGTATCTGAAAATCATGAACCTAAAGGAAACTAATGAAACCCTTCTTTTGGTTACTTAGTAAAAATTAAATTTTGGGGTTACCAAATAAGGCAAACTTGAAAGAAAAGAAAAACATTCAAGAGTAATGTTTTTACAGTTAAAAAACCTTAGTTACTTTAATTAGTATTTGAATGACTGCTAATCTTGCTTTTAGTTTGTGAAAAGCTCTGAAAACATGCAAGAGATCACATTGCAGTGTCTGATCTAAATGTGGACTACTTTTCTTAAAAAAAAAAAAAAATTATAAAATATACCCAGGAAAACATATTAAAAATTCAACAATTTCTGCATGTGTAGTGCAGTGCAGTGCCATTGATTACATTTTTCAAGCTGTGTGGCCACTTGGTATCTTTTTCCAAGTTATTATACCACTATTAACATAACCTGACTGTCTCCTAATAGGGACTTGTCTTAATTATTGTTGGTTAAATTAGCAAGTTATACATTTGATCCCAATTATTTCTAAGAGGGTGAGCGCATATGCTGGCTCTTGGGTAGAATTTTAAAGTACAATAATTGGAAAATAAGTAACAGCTTGTTACTAAGGCAAATTGGAGGAAATCTTCTTCTGGGATCAAAAGGGCAATACTTAGAACATTTCACCAGCACTGAAATCTAGTTTAGTAAATAGTTTAAGTATAGATAGTGCTAATTAAGGATAGAAAGTAGGACATGCATATTTTAAAAGATTTTGAATCTGAAATCAATTTTCTTCCAAACACTGTTGCTGTAAAATCTTTATATTTCCTTTTTATGGCTTGCATAAAGTTCTGTGTTCAGTAGATTTTCAATGAATATTTATTGAACAAATGGAGTTGCTATGACAGTCATATATAGTCCAGAAAAAAGAAGTAAGAAACAAAGGAGCCAGAATTAGCAGTTGTATCTGCATCATCCGTCTTCTCACAATCCCATCTCTTTGTTCAGCTTTTTGATGGTCACTTTGATACCAAGATTGGACACAAAGTGGAGAGTGAGAGTTATCGCAAGATTGCTGACAGCATTGGGTGCTCAACCAACAACATCCTGTTTCTGACAGATGTTACTCTAGGTGAGTAATCTGAGTTGTTGTATTGGATGTTCCAGAATAGGAGCTCAGCTTGGCACTACAAACATGTTTCCTGTTTAAAGAAGGTTTATGTGGGGATCCTCAGAACATGAAATCATTTTATAAAAAGAAACAGTGAGTGAACCACCCTTTCTACCTCCCCATTTACTAATTCTTAGGGGTTGGTGTAGAGAAGTAGCATTCAAAAGACTTCCTATTTTTACTCTTCTCATTGTAACTCTGTATCTGTGGTTCCCCTGACCCCTTTTCTCTGCACACACACACATGCTGCATACATGCGAACTGAGAAAAGAATCAGTAAGACTTAAGGGCTATTGTTGGGAAGAGGCATGCAGGTAGCCGGAGCTGTGGAATCTAAGCTCTTCCTTCCACCTTTAAGAATAAAGAGGCAAGACACAGAAAAATCTTTCCTCATGAGCAAGAGGTTATTAGGGAGAAAAGTCTGCACATGGAGTTGGAGAGGGCTGGCCTCCAAGTTGCAGAACAGAGGCCAATCCCCAATATTTAAGGGGTTTGAGGGGCCAAGGTACAGTGATCTACATTACATAGAGGTGGGTCAAGTGGGCCTGAGGTGGCTCCGGCAGTGAAGACTTCTGAGACTTGTAGTTTGCCTCTGAGTCCCCGGCCCTGACTGTAGTTCTTTGGCCAAATTTTGGCTTATTGCACATACTCTAGAACTAGGTTTCCTGAAAAACAATTCTGAGGAATTTTACACTGTTACATGATGGCTTGTCTCAATGTCCCCAGCTATGATAATAACCTTTTGGTTTGTGATATGATGGCTTATCTCAGTGTCCTAGAATATGGTAAAAACGTTTGGTCTGCCACTCTCTACTGAAAACGTTTTTGCGTAAAAGGTATTCGTGAGGTGTGTTTTGCTTGCAAGAAATGTAAAAAGAGCCCTGTCTGGTTCCCTAGTGCCTGTTTCAGTAGGAGAGTAGATGCATGGATAGTTGAGGACAGTAAGTTAGAGTAGGTCTGCATCAAAGGCATTTAACAGCAGTGAAATTAGGTATACATAGTCAACAAAGATTTAAAAAAGAGGACTATGTACGTAGGTTGGGCAATTTCGCATGCCCACCACTGGCTGAGCATCTCCCCACAGTGAGTAGGGGCTTCACCTCTGCCATCACCATAGGTGGTCTCAGTTCTCATGCCTTCAGGACTTGCTGCACGTGTTTTAACTGTTTAGAGACATACATGTATTTTTTTAATTTTTAAGTTGTGATTAAGTGAAAGTTTAAAATTGGAGTCCATTTTCCATATAAAACCCCGAGTACCCACCCCTCTGCAACTCTGTCTGCTCTCCTTACCCTGTGACAGCACACTTTTTTTTTCACTGTTTACTTCCAGTATCAACTCAACTGACAGTTGTCCCCTCCTCTGTACCCTCTCTTCTCACCTCTAAAAAGCAACCAGTAAGACAGCCTTATGTATGTATTAAGCCGTAAAGTACACACATCACCTGCATCACTCTGTCCCCAAGTCCAGTCCATTCTTTGTCTGAAGTGTTGACTTCAGTATTGGTTTCAGGTCTGGGCCAGCAGCAAATCTAGGGACCATGTTCTCAGGGATCATCCAAGTCTGGTCTTTTAATAGAGTTCTTGATGTGTACACCTCTTTTTCTCATGCTACATCGGGGACTCTATAGTATGTCCCCTATCAGGGCTATCTTTAGTGGTAGCCAGGCAGCATCTAGTTCTTCTGGTCTCATAATGATGTAGTCTCCCAATCTTATGGGTCCTTCTGCTTCCTGGGCTCATTTTCCCTTGTGTCTTATTCTTGGTTGTCATGTGTTCCAGGCGGGTTGGGACCAATTGATGTTCCTCAGATGGCAGCTTGCTGGCTTTTAAGACCCCAGTCTATACTCACAAATATGGGGTGCAGAAGACTTAGAGAGATACATATTTTTTACCCAGCGTGCACCTCTTTGTTAAATACAGTATGCTAATACATGTATTATTATTTTAAAGGTTGAATGCACAAAACAGCATAAACAGTAACTTATTGCTAATTTAAGTGATTTCAAGAGTGATTTTGATCAAATATAAAACAGCCACCCCATCATCTTTGTAAAAATATGAATCCTGTATAGTCACAGAAGGGAATGATAATAAAGAAGGAATTCAAGAAGCAACAGGCACAGAGATGGACAGTGCTGGGGGAAGGTTAGCCCTTGGTTTGATGAGGCTTTTCCCAAACTACTGTGCTGGCTCCAGCCACTGTTTGCATGGTTATTTGGCTTAGAGCATGTGTAACTCCCGGTAGGCTTATTTCTGGGGTGTTTGTAATTTTACTTGTATTTGAGGGCAGTTCTACACATTTGTGTTTCTTCTGTTGAACCCTGAATTGTAAGTTTCCCTGGAGCTGAGACCCTGCCTTCCATATACTCCCATATGAGGGTTTTGCACACTGTGCAACTGCTCTGACAAGCCAGGTATATGACAGCAGGCTGGGAAAGGCTTTAGGGGAAAGATGCGGTGGGAGTTGAGAGATACTCTTGCTGGGTCTGCTCTAGATTCTCCCTGGGTTCCCCAGAAGGCAGGTTCAGCAGTCTGAGGGTAAGCTTCCTCACTCAGGCCCTTTCTGTCTGTCACCACAGAGCTAGAGTCAGTACCACTCATTACAACTTTCAGGGATAGGCTCCAGAGGACAGTCAAGGCCACTGGTAAAAGTGTTTCCTCAGTAGTATTTGAGTATATTCCTTCTCTTTAGCTGACCCTTGAGCAACACCTGAGGACTTGGCTGTTTGTACCTTCCAGAAGCAGAAACTTTTTTTAAAAAAAAAAACTAACCAACATAGTACCTTCAGAAGTTTAAACTTTTGCCAGAGAAAGACAGATAAAACAGGCTTAATCTTACCTGATCTAAAGTAGGCATTCAGTATAAAATTTCAGTCCTTAGCAGATCTAGACTGAAATTTTTGACTTAGGTAGATGGTACCACTTCACAGCTGTTATCTTGAGTTTTGAAAACTCAACAAATTTACTAGGAATCAACTCCTGTCCTACGTGTCCTGCCTTGGGTCAACTTCAGAGTCCAGCTGCTAGCTCCTTGCTTTTACTTCCTGGAAAGCTTTGCATTCACATACTACAGTCCAGTTGATTACTTTTGTGTGGCCTTTATAGCCATAGTCTTGTAACTCACACCTATGAGATTGGGTGGGACTCTGTGATAGGTTAATCCGAGGAGATTGGTCAATTTTGCCTTAAAAGAGCCAATCCTGAGCAGAGAGGAGGATCCTACAACCATCAAGGAAGAATACCCAGGAGTGGAGAGGACTTCCTTTGGACTAAACATCCTTGAGAAGCAGGAGAGGGTAGAGGGGGAGAGAGAGAGAGGAGAGCAAACTATAACCCTGAAGACAGTGATAAGCAGTGGCAGGTGAGACCTGGCAGCAGGCAATAGTGTGGTAGGCTTATGGACAAGGAAAGCTGAATGCATCTGGGAGAGGCCTAGGGCCAGAGAGGAGTGTCTGCGAGTACAGTTGGAAAGAGGCTGTTCTGATGGAAGAATTGTGTTCAGAGTATTCTTGAAGCTGAATTGTAACTGTCACTTCAGTAGTAAACCCCATAATTGTGAGTATGGTCTGTAAGTTTTGTGCGGCCTTTGCAGTAAATTATGAAACCCAGCTAGAAGCAGAGACTGCTGCTCGAGGGACAGTTGGTGTCAGAATCAGTACAGGTTGTGGAGAGAGGAGGGCTTTGTAGCATTCACCTCCTGAGAGTAAGCCTTGTGCGGTTGAAGGAGGTCACATATCAGCTCACACCGTTTTTTACACACATCTGCCTGCAGCAATGGAGACAGGTACATGTGTTGACGTTGCAGCTTCACGGCTCACTAAATAGGTAGCCAGGCCACTTGATATGTTATGTCAACAAACATCAGCCTCCACAACAACAGTTTCACCTGGCCTCTGCTTTGAACTGTAAATGTCTTTAAATGTTTGTCATATTTTTGTATAGTAACCTTGTGCTGGTTCAAAACTGAAATGCTCTCTTCCTTGAATGGGCTTGTATTGGATGGATTAGTTTGTGTTACCTGCCTGCATGCCAGCAGTATGCATGAGGAGTAGTAATCTTAAGACCTTTGACTTTGCTGTGCTCCTTATGGAAACGGATGGAGTAGGCCTTGGTCTTGTGAGCTTAGACAGTTTAACATGTGAATTGTTTTTATTGAGTCACAGAAAGGAAGGAGCTGTGGGAGACAAAAATCCTTGGTTTGCTCTTACATTTTATTGCTTTACACTACGGATGGTAGTTCCTGCAGGTTTAGGACTAGAGATCTGCTTTGTGGCTGGAGCTCCCAACAGGTCTGTGTTCTATAAGCATTCTTGGATTCGATAGTTGGTTTATTTTGTAATCCCTAGACTGTCACTCAATCCTCAGCTTTTTGGTTACTGTTAATAATTATAACCTACCCAAAGGCCACTTTGGGTTTCTTCATAGTCCCTTCTTAGTCCCTTTTTTCTTTCCCTTATAGTTTCTATCATAGTACATATGTAATTTCAGGGCTTGCTTTTTTCATATCAGCTATTTCTTTTAAAGAAATCAGAGATGAATCCCCAAGTTAGCCTCAAGACAAAATTGGCCCCTCCCAGTCCTCCAGAAGATTTTATTCCTGCCATTCCTCTTCTGCTAACCCCACACCTGATTAGGTAGCGAGGCCAGGACTGGTGTCACTTGTAGCTTGAATGAGCCTGTACTGCTAGCTTGCTGCTTTGTTCTCTTTTTATCTCTGATCATCCTTTGCATTGGTATCATGTGCTCAGATCTTCATTGCCAAGGCAGAGCAGAAAACTTTCCATCCCAAATAATAATCCACACAGGAGAGAAAACTGAAAATTTTTCTCTGAAGGAAAAGAAAGAAGTCCAGGGTTTTAAATCAATAACTATTAGAGCACATAGGTGCTTAGGGACAAAATTCACTCTGTGGTCTAGCTAGAGGCCTCTTAGCTAGACCACGGAGTGAATTTTGTCCCTAAGCACCTATGTGCTCTAATACCTACTGATTTAAACAAGTACAGAACAGCTGTTGGTTAGTGTTAGCTCCTGCTTAGCCTGGTCAGTATCCTTGATGGCCAGTCCAGATGAAAGCTGAGGCATCCAGGCTGGGTAGTAAGGTGGGTGGAAGGCAACTGGGCTGTCCCTTTTGTTGGAGTGAATGGTACCTTCAGAGTAGACCAGAAACATGAACAGAGGCTTCTTTAGCACTTTGAGTCTGGGAAGGTGACAGGCCCTTTCACAGGAAGAGCAGAAGACAGATACTTGAGGGGGCAGGTGGAAGAGGCAACTCTACCCTACCCATTCTCTCCAGGAGCACTGTTATCCTTAATTAAGCCCTTCCCTTGATTAATACACACTTTAGTCATTTTCCAAAGGTTCAGAAATTTCTGAGGCTTCCTAGTACACCACACTAAAATCCCACAGAATGCGTTTCAGATTTTTCACTAGTTTTGCCTCATCTCTCATACCTGACACCTGTGTTCTGTTCTGCCCACTAACTTGCTCCAGTCTCCCAGTATTTTCTCATGTGTTTGATAATCTGCTTAGAATTCTTCCTCTGTCTGCTGATTCTCATTCTTTGAAACTCGTGCTGAAAACTCACCTTTTACAGAGCAGTGCCTCTCAGACTTGAATGTGCAGAGAGGAGTTAACGTGTGGATCCTGATTCAGTAGTTCTAAAGTGGGGCCTGAGAGTCTGCCTTTCTAGTGAATTTCCAGATGATTCCCAGACTGCTGGCCTATCGACCTCACCCTAGAGCAGGTGCTTCAAGTAGGTGCTCGCAAAATTTTTCTGTAAAGGGCCTGAGAGTAAATGTTTCAGTCTTTATGGGCCCAATACTCTCTTGACACAGCTGTTCAGCTTTGTCCTCACAGTGCAGAAACGGTCATAGATAGTACACAAGTGAATGGGCATGGATGTGTTGTAATAAAACTTTATTCACAGAAGCAAGTATCAGGTTATGGTTTGCTGACCTTTGTTCTAGAGCACAGACCATGGAATCACACTGTTTCACATTTTAGCTGTACCACTTGTGTTTTCATTTCTGTAGAACAGTCATACTACTACTAACTACTTCATTATCTTGTAAAGATTAGATGTGAATTGAAGCTCTATGAAGGCAGGAGTCTGGTTATTATGATATTCTTGGTCTTTGAATAGTCTTGGGCCCGTAACAACAGAAAAAAGAAAACAAAGTCAGTTCTGACTCATAATGACCCAATAGGACAGAGTAGAACTGTCCCATAGAGTTTACAAGGAGCACCTCGTGGATTCAAACTGCAGACCTTATGGTTAGCAGCCATAGCACTTAACCTCTACACCACTGTGGTTTCTACCTGACCTCTAAACCAAAAACAAAAGCATACCAAACCCAGTGACAGTGAGTTCACTCTGACTCACAGCTACCCTGTTAGGACAGAATAGAACTGCCTCATAGTTGCCAAGGAATGCCAGGCAGATTTGAACTGCCAACCTTTTGGGTAGCAGCTATAGCACTTAACCACTGTGCCACCAGAGTTTCTAGTGGGTGCTAAGTTAATGTAAGGTGTATTAACTATTGTCCTTTAAGTCAAAACAAAATGTAGATATGAATGTAAACTGAGGCTTATCATAGAGATTCCTGCAATACCTAACTTAACAGGTTTCTTTTAATTAGCCCTGCTTTCACTTTACCCCACCATACAGACACTGATCTTAAGGCACTCGCAGTCTGTACTGAGGAGAGAGAAGAGGCAGTAATGTTCTGATTAGAGTGTCATGCTAGAAGTAGTGAGAGGATGAAGGAGCACATTTGGATGCTCTAGTAGAGATGGTAGTGGTTTGGAAGATACACTGAGCTGAATTTTGAAGAGTAGGAATTGGCCAGCAAAAGAGACGGGCAGTCTAGGCAGGGGATATAATGTGTGTGAAGTTTGGGAGTGAGAGCAGGACCTATTGCACATTCTTTGACCTGATTAGATCATTCATTCTTTTTGTCCTTTGTGTCTTCTTGATAGGTAGTACTTACAGCCATCCTTAAAGAAACAGCTCAGTTCTTTGTAGAACTGATAGGGAGAATGGAAGAAAGGTGGAGCAGGATATGGCTGTGTCCTTTCCCATTCATAGGGACTGAAGAAAGCTCAGAAGTCTAGTGTGTAGTCATTCTACTCTGTCAGAGTTACTGTATTTTTTTTTAATTTTATTATGGAAAAATTATACATAAAAGAGAATAAATAATATAGTCAGCACCCATATGGCCATCATCAAACTCCAACACTGATTAAATCAGGGTCAGACTTGTTTCAGCTGCTTTCTGTGATGACTTGGAAGCAAATTTCAGACTGCAGAATTGTGTTTTGACATTTCTGACACTTTCTCTGATTTCTGCAGAGGCCAGTGCTGCCGAGGAAGCAGACGTGCATGTAGCTGTGGTGGTGAGACCTGGTAATGCAGGACTCACTGATGATGAGAAGACATACTACAGGCTCATCACATCCTTCAGTGAGCTCTACCTGCCTGCCTCAACCTAGAGAAGTCAGAGGCAGACCCGACTAGGCCTCAGAGGCGTCTTGTAGTCTAGTTTTATTCTAACGGTAACTTACTTAAAAAATACATGTATTCACACACATAGGCATTATGTAGGTGGATACATGTATATGTTCAGAGTACCTTCTACAGGCACATAAGTGGGAAAAGAAAAATACTCAGTTCAGTGGAATAGAAACTTATTTTAAAATGTATTATATGTAGAAATTGAAGCCACAGCCCTAACCATTAATGAAGGCAAAGTGTAGTTGGTAGAAGAATTTACTAAAATATAGATGAAATGTGTTACATTTATCAGGTCATGTACCACAATGAAAAGCTACTTTTGAGAAATTATTGAGAAGCCTTGCTATTTTAAAGACAAAATATTTCGGAGACTTATTCCTAATCGTTATTTGTTGCCCATGTTTGTGGGTTAGAAGATTACAGTGGTTGAATTTACAATATTTGCCTCCTTATATACAAAAGACAGAGGTGTTTGCCTTGGCTCCAAAAGAATTGGTAAAGGAAACTTCAGTTGCGATCGACCATCTGTTGAGAAGAAACTTGCTAATCATCACAGCAGCCACAGCAAGCAGTTGCCTTATGAGTGAAAACATGCACTAATGTAACAGCTCAGATACATATGTGAGTCTTAGTATTTAACAAAACATTCCTAATCTTGTCAGCTGGTATCATTAAAGATTTCATGGCTGCCTTTCTTACTACTTGACACAGTTTCAGACTATTACTATTTACTATTAATAACAAAAAAATGGTTTTACTGAAATCAGTCCATAAGACCAAAAAAAGCTGCAATATGTATTATTTTCCTCTGTAATGGCTGTGAGAAATGTAAATTTTATAGCAGCATTATTTATCTTGATTCAGTTTTAGTAAGATTTTGTGTCTATTTCATGTTGTGATTAATAAAAACTTTTTTTTACCTCAGATTTCTGTAGGTCCCTGAACTTGACGACAAACTTCTGTAAGAAAAAAAGAAACAAACTGAACAGAAAATGAAAAAAACAGGAATTTTATTTTAGTGTTCAACAGAATTTTGTGTATGTGTATATTTTAATGGAATGCCAGTGGAAAATCATTGCCTGTTATTTGAATTATGTGGCTAACCTTACTGATTACTATTTCCTTTGAATAGTATACATTCAGGATATGAATTGGGTTTCTTAAGAGCTTTTAGAATCTTATATTTGAGGTACTGTAAGTTCATGCCTATCAGAGGCAATTACTCTCCTAACTAACCAAGATAAATTGTAATGGATCTCAGAGGGATAATTTTTGGAATGTTTGAATAAGGAAAAGGAAGCAGTCTTGCAAATGTGAGAGTATTGGGGAAATAAAATATTTTATGTTGATAATTTTTATCTTCTAATTGTTAAGAAATCTGACGACTACAGAAATACATAGGAGTAGGAAAAGGGAAATGAGTTTTAGTAAATGGTAGAAATTGTAGAAATTTATATATAACCATTGTCAGGTGCCATCTACTTCTGCCTCACAGCAACAATGGGTATAATGTACTAAAACACTGTCCTGTCCAGCACTATCCTCCCACTTGTTGCTGTGTTGGAGCTCACTGTCACAACCACTGTGTCAGGCCATCTAATGGAGGGTCTTCCTAAGTTTCACTGACACTCTGCTTTACCAGACATAATGTCCTTCTCCAGTAGACTGGTCCCTCCTGATAACGTGCCCAAAGTACATGAGTTGAAGCCTCATGCTTGCTTCTAAGGAGCATTCTGGTTGTACTTCTTCCAATACAAATTTGTTTGTTCTTCTGGCAGTCCATGGTGTAGTCAGTGTTCTTCAGCAACACCATAATTCAAAGGCATCAGTTCTTCAGTCTTCCCTAATCATTGTCCAGTATTTGCATGCATATGAGGTGATTGGCAAGACTGTAGTTTGGGGCAGGCACGGAGACCTGATGGTACAGCAGTTAAGTGTTTTTGACTGCTAACCAAAAGGCTGGCAGTTTGAATTCACCAGACACTCATTGGAAACCCTATGGGACAGCTCTGTTGTATCCCGTAGGATTGCCATGGGTCAGAGCTGACTCAACAGCAACAGGTTTGGTCAGGTGCACCTTAGTGCTCAAAATGACATCTTTGCTTTTTAACATCTTAGAGGGGTCTTTTCCAGCAGATTTGTACAGTGCAATAACGTATAATGTCTTGACTGCTCTTTCCATGGGCATTCATTGTGGATGCAAGTAAAAGAAAATCCTTGACAACCTCAGTCTTTTCTCCATTTATCATAATGTTGCATATTTGTCCAGTTGTTAGGGTTATGTTTTATGTTGAGGTATAATCCATATGAAAGGCTGTAATCTGAAATCTTCATCAGTAAATACATCAGATCCTCTTCACTGTTGGCAAAGTGGTGTCATCTGCATGTTGCAGAGTATTGAGTCTTCCGCCAGTCCTAATGCTGCATTCTTCATATAATCCAGTTCCTTAGATTGTGACTGATTGGAAATGCATTTTTTCAGCAACAAAATGACAGCTGTACACGTGGACTTTGTTAGAAGGAACACAGAGGAATCAAATCCACTGTGGAAAGATGATAGACAAGGTCAGCATGATCAGTCAGAACAAGGCCACGGGCCCTCAGTGGAATAGAGCTCGGTTATTCATATGCAAGTTCAAGATGAAGACAATTAATTCTAAGAGAGAGTATGATCTTAAATATTATCCCACCCAAATTCAGAGACCACGTCAAGAATAGATTTGATGCTTTGAAAGCTAATGATGAAAAGACCATATGAGTTGTGGCATGATATCAAGGGCCTCATACATGAAGAAAGCAAAAGGTCATTAAAAAGACAAGAAAGAAACAAAAAACCCAAAATGGATGTCAGAAGAGACTCTGAAACTTGAATGTTCAGTAGCTAAAGCAAAAGGAAGAAATGATGAAGTAAAAGAACTAAACAGTATTTTAAAGGGCAGCTCAAGAAGATAATTAAATATGCAGACCTGGAGTTAGAAAACCAATAGGGTAGAACATGCGTGGCATTTCTTCAGCTCTAAGGAAGAAAAAAATCAAGGCTGTGGTAGCAGTATCAAAATATTTTATGAGTAAAAATTTGAACAACACAAGTGTCTTAGTTATCTAGTGCTGCTGTAACAACTACCACAAGTAGATGGTTTTTACAAAGAGAAGAAGGCTAAAAACTTGAATTCAGGGTTTTGGCTCTAGGGGAACACATTCTTACTGTTCCCCTGGTCTAGAAGCTTCTCAGTGCGAGGAGCCTAGGTTCAAAGAATATGCTCCCAGCTGGAGCCAACCCATGAAGCAGAAAGCAGTTTGTGCAGGAAGCTTCCTGGCTGAGTAGGGTGCCATCTGGTACTCATCTGTGGGACTAAGGAGCTTTGGAATACTTGCCCAACAGGGCAGACACAGTGGCGAGGCCCAAGAAGCCAAGAGGCCAAGGAAGCAGGCAGCAGAAACTGAAGACAAGGAACATAGTAAACAGCTGGCTCAGTTTCAGAAGATAGGGCCACAACTTCTAGGGTCTCAAAGGGTGGAGCCACAGCTTCTAGAGTTCCTAAAAGTGGAGCCAGAGTATAATGTTGTTAGGTGTTGTTGAGTCAGTTCTGGCCCACAGTGGACCTATGCACAACAGAATGAAAGACTGCGCAGTCCTGCATCATGCTCATGATGGTTTGTATGCTTAAGCCTGTCACTGGCAGCCACTGTGCCAATTCTTCTTGTTGAGAGTCTTCCTCTTTTTCACTGACCCTCCACTCTACCAAGTATGATGTCCTTCTCCAGGGATTGATCCCTCATGACAACACGTCTGAAGTGTGTGAGATGCAGTCTTAACTGTCTTTGCTTCCAAGGAGCACTCTGTACTTTTTCCAGAACAGGTCTATTCTTTTGGCGGTCCATGTTACATTCGATATTCTTCTCAGAAACCACAATTCAAAGGCACAAAGCCTACAAGGTTTAAAAAAATAGGATCTTCAGCAGCTCAATCCCAAAGTGTCGGGCTGCCATTCACAAGTGCCAGTGGGATGGTGGCACATCTACTGCTCAGAGCTGAGGTGGGGGACTGCCGTGCGCAAGGAAAGTGCAGAAGGACAGGTCCTGCTGGGGCCAAATGGGTAGGTTCACCACTCAGATGGACTAGGAGAATGGGGCCAGCCGAATCTGAGGGAGACTTGATGTTCCAGTGGGCTGGGAAGGCAGAGTTGAAGCCCAGGGTTGAGAAGTCTCAGAGAACTGAGCATTGTGTTCAGACCTTGAGTGCTAACATAATGGAAGTGTTCTGATGAGTTGGTGCTGGCTACCCCTTCTTTCCCTCTGATTTCTCCTGTTTGTAATGGAAATGCTTCATTTGTGCAGCATTCTACTTTGGAAGCAGGTAACTTGCACTGGTCTCATTCTGCTGCTACCATTTGCTGCTGCTCAGTATCTGGGCCATCTTCAGTGTAACAGCTCTTCTCACTCCCAAGTCCTCACCAGAATTGTCTTTGATGTCCATAATTCCACACAGTCTGTTCAAGGCAACCTAGGCTTTTACTATTACATCAACGCCTAATGGCTCTATACGACAGAGTGGCATTGCCCCAAAGGGTTTTCAAGGAGAAGCTGGTGGATTTTAACCATCGATCTTTTGGTTAGCAGCCACGGCTCTTAACTACTACTCTGCTAGGGCTACAGGTTTCACTTTTAGAGGCTTTAAAACTCTTCCAGCTTCTATTCATTCATAATTGCAAAGCTGCTTTCACATTTTAAGTGTCTGCTAGAGCAGTAGTACCACACTCTCTTGGTACCATGTTAGTGATAACTAGTGCTGCTGTCACAGAAATACCATCTGTGGATGGCTTTAACAAAGAGAAATTGATTAGAGTCTGAATTCAGGGTGTGAGATCCAGGGGAAGGCTTTCTCTCTCTCTCGGCTCTGGAGGAAGTCTTTCTCATCAGTCTTCATCCAGTCTTCTGGTCCAAGGATATTCTCCGTGCAGGGACCCTAGGTCCAAAGGATGTGCTACGTTCCCAGCACTGCTTTCCTGGTGGTATGAAGTCCTGTTTTTGTTTGCTTCTCTCTTTTATGTCCTAAAAGAGATAGATTTAAGACAAAACCTAATTTTGTAGATTGAGTCCTGCCTCATGAAACATAACTGCCTCTTGTCTCAGTAATGTCATAGAGCTAGGATTTACAATAGATAGGAAAATCACATCAGATCACACAATGGTGGAAAACCAGACAATGCTGGGAATAATGGATAGCCAAGTTGATGCACATTTTGGGAGGATACAATTCAATCCATGAGAATAAGTAAAAGTAGAAATGGTAGTAAAAGGATAAAATTCATCCAGTCTCTGGAAAAGATCATGAAAGGACATGAGAAAAAGGCATCTCTTAATGACAGTAAAGGAATAATTGAAAAAGAAAATTAAGCACCAGGCTCTAGATTTGAAAGGAATTTAGCGAAGAACAGGAGAGTCAGTATCTAGCCACTAGAGAACTGAGATAGAGGCATTTGTTGTCCATGATAAAAAGGTACCAGAAAAAGTAGGTAGGCTACGCTAAGTAGTGGAGACAGAAAATAGATGTAAAAATTAGGAGAAAATTGAATGTCTAATTTGTCAAACCAGGATCTGACAGGAAGGAAAAAGAAGGTGAGTGGAATATTTCTTAAATCCTATAGAAATCTATTCATAGTAAAGTGTGGTAGAAAATGGTCTTAGGAAGAACTAAGAGAAAATGTAGACTGGTAAGGATGAGGAAAATCTCCAGCCTGACAAAGTGGGTGGTGAACTAGAAGGTGAATCCAAAAGTAGTCACGGTCCTTTTTAAAGGAAAGAGGGAAAAATCACCTCTGGAATTTCAAAAGGAGGGAACAAAGGTGCCTTTTAGGAACATTTTGTTGGCAAAGAACACAGGAGATGAAGGCCACTTTTTCATTCCTTTTTGTTCATGCAGATCTCCATCTCAGTTTTGCTCCTTCCCACAGTAGCACTGATTTCCAGTCTTGGGTCAAAACCCAAGTTGTTTTTCACAACAGAAGCACTAGACAAAGAGGATTTTATGATTTTATCAGCAGTTCTGGAGTATGAGGGCTTCCTGTTTGGCCTCTGGAAGCCTGGCCTTAGTTGCTAAGTTTAACTGATCGTTTAGAGAGTTGTGCAATAAATTTTTTTTTTTTAATTGTTCTTTAGATGAAGGTTTACAGAACAAACTAGTTTTGCTTTGCATTAAACAAAACACACAGCGGTTAACAACCCCCAAACAGCTCAACACTCCCTTCTCAATCTTGGGTTCCCTACTCCAAGCTTTCCCTCCTGCCCTCCTAATCCCTGCCTCCAGGCTGGCGTGCCCCTTTAGTCTCACTTTGTTTTATTGGCCTGTCCAATCTTTGACTGAAGGGTAAATCTCAGGCATGACTTCATACTGAGCTGAAAGGGTGTCTGGGGACCATACTTTCAAGACTTCATTCAGTCTATCAGGCCGGCAAGGCTGGTCTGTCTTAGAATTTTGTGCTACGTTTTTCTCCCAATTCTGTCTGGGATCCTCTCTTGTGATCCCTATCAGACCTGTCAGCAGTGGTAGCCAGGCACCATCTAGTTGTACCTGATTCATTCTGGTGGAAGCTACTGTACCTGTGGTCTGTTAGTCCTTTGGACTAGTCTTTCCTTTGTATCCTTAGTTTTCTTCATTTGCACAAAGCAAGTTTTGACAGTCACGGGCCTATTGCCAAAACAAACGCACAGCAGCGTTTGCCCAGCAGATGGCAGTGTTTCTCCAGATATGCTCAAGTGTGTGGCCACTAGACAACAGCAGAGAGAGAGAGCTGGGAGTTAACGTTAACAGAGAAACATGAATATACTTCATTTATCTTTTAAAACAGTACTAAGCACAAGTAAAATTTTGCTGAACTGATGCCTTTGAATTGTAGTGTTGGAGAAGAATGTTGAATGTACCATGGACCGCCAAAAGAACCAAACATAATTCAAAAGTGACTGCAACAGTATATTCATAAAGAATGGCCAGAAATTCAAGCTGGTTTCAGAGGATAATGTGGAACCAAGGATATTGTTGGTGATGTCAAATGGATCTTGACTGAAAGCAAAGAATACCAGGAAGATATTTACCTGTGTTTCACTGACTATGCAAAGGCATTCGACTGTGTGGATCATAATAAATTATCGCTAACATTGAGGAGAATGGGAATTCCAGAACATCTGATTTTGCTCTTAAGGAATCTATATAGATCAAGAGGCAGTCATGTGAACAGAACAAGGGGACACAGCATGGTTTAAAGTCAGGAAGGTGTGCATCAGGGTTGTATCCTTTCACCATACCTTTTTAATCTGTATGCCAAACAAATAATCCAAGAAACTGGATTCTACAAAGAGGCATCAGGATTGGAGGACGACTTATCAAAAACCTGTGTTATGCAGATGACACACCTTACTTGCTGGAAGTGAAGAGGATTTGAAACACATACTGATGAAGATCAAGGACCACAGCCTTCTGTATAGATTGCACCTCAACATAAATAAACAAAAATCCTCACAACTGAACCAGTAAGCAACATTGTCACATATGGAGAAACTATTGAGGTTGTCAAGAATTTCATTTTACTTGCATCCACAATCAACGCCCATGGAAGCCGCAGTCAAGAAATCGAAAGACACATGGCAATGGGAAAATCTGCTGCCAGGGATTTCTTTCAAGTACTGAAAAGTAAAGATGTCACCTTGAAGACCAAGATCCACCTGACCCAAGACATGGTATTTTCAGTCACATCATATACATGTGAAAACTGGACAATGAATAAGACAGAAGAAGAACTGATGCCTTTGAATTGTAGTGTTGGAGAAGAATGTTGAATGTACCATGGACCGCCAAAAGAACCAACAGATCTGTTCGAAGAAGTACAACCAGAGTGCTCCTTGCAAGCAAAGATGGCAAGACTGAATCTTACATACTTTGGACATGTCAGGAAGGATCAGTCCCCAGAGAAAGACTTCGTGCTTGGTAAACAGAGGGTCAGTGAAAAAAGAGGAAGACCCTTGACAAGATGGATTGACACAGTGGCTGCAACTGGCTGCAACAATGGGCTTAAGCCTAAAAATGATTGTGGACATGGCTCCAGACTGGCAATGTTTCGTTCTGTTGTCCATAGGGTCACTGTGAGTCAGAACTGATTCGACAGCACCTAACAACAACATATATAAAAACCAATAAAATGGTACTGCAAAAGTCAGAGTAGTTTAGGAAAAATGGCAATAATTCCAATGAAATCCAGCTACCAATACACCTCCCCTTATTCCGTAAGTCACGATTAAAAAAAAAAAAATCAGTGAAATTTGAGAGCCAGTTTTTCAGCTGCAGTGTAAAAAAGGCTTGTTTTCAGATCTATTATTCCATCAGAACACAAAGTTAAGATAATATGTGCCAATACAATTTCTGACTCTGCCTGTGCCAAGATTAAGATAGCGGTCCCCAGGCTGCTGAAAATGCCACTGCCTCTAGCAGCTTGCTTGGTACACTCTGTAGCTTTACATTAGAATCCTAGTCCCTTTGCTTGACATGCCACATAACTTTATATGAAAATCCTGGTTCCTTGATGGGAAGGACAACATACAGTATGGGGGAAGCCAGTACAACTGGACCAAAATTTCCTGGACACATCCAAACACTTTAAGGGGCACAGTAGCTAAAGATGAGGCCTGGGGATCATAGTTTTGGGGACATCTAGGTTAATTGGCATAACACAGTTTATTAAGAAAATGTTCTGTATCCAACATTAATGAATGGTGTCTGGGGTCTTAAAAGCTTACATGTGGCCATCTAAGATATAGCCATTGGTCCTATCTCACTTGAAGCAAAAGAGAATGAAGGAAACCAAAGACACTGATAATATTAGTCCAGAAGACTAAAAGTAGAAACTCCATCAGCCTGCGACCAGAAGAACTAAATGGTGCTGCTGGCTACTACCAGTGACTGCCCTGGTAGGAAACAAGAGTCCCAGGCAGAGCAGGAGGAAAGTGTGGTACAGAACTCAAATTCACGTAAAAAGACGAGACTTAATGGTCTAATGGAGAACAGAGGAATCCCTGAAACTGGCCCTCAGACGCACTGTTAGCCCAGAACTGAAACCGTTCCTGAAGCCTGATTCCAAACGACCAGTGTTCAAAAAGAAAAGGAGGAAATAAGACAGAAGTCCCCAGACTGTAGAAAATCCATCCCACTGCCTCAAGCAGCTTACTTGACACATCCCATAGCTGTACAATGGAATCCTGGCTCCTTTGCTTGGCCTGCCTGAGGGACTCTGTCCTTGAAATTCAGGGAGGCCATGATCCAACGATCAGACCCCACTACTAGCTGAGAACACCCTGGCATGTATGCACCACAGGCCAGCCAAAGCCAAGTGCCATCAAGACAGATCCGACTCATGGTGGCATCTAACTATAAAACCATAAGTAACTTCTGTGCCAGCCACCCCCCACCTCCTTAGTGGAGCTGTTTACTATGAAAGCATGAATCTCTTTACCAGAGCTTTCTGCTATATGACCATAAGTAACTGTTCCTTCAGTTACCCCTCACTTCTTCATGGGAACTTTAAAACTACAAAAACTGCCCCCACCAGCTCTTCGGTAGGCTGAACCACATTTCGGTTCAGCCCCTACTTTCTTTTTCCTTGAATAAACTTCACTGGACTCTGGGAATGGTGTCTCTGCCAGTTTAGTACCATTCTATTTCCATCAATGCACTGTGGCTTTACATTAGAATTCTGGTTCCTTTGCTTGATAACACCCTGTAGGTTTACAGTACAATCCTGGTTCCCCTATTCTTAACTGCTACCCTGAAACTAGAGGAAACTGGCTTAGGCACTAAGCTTACATTCAGGATCACCTTTTAGAGCTCATAAATACTTTATGCCTCTAGGTGGCGTTTCATGGCCAATGTCTGAACATGCAGTGCGCGAAATCATAGATAAACTCCACTGTGCCTGCATAGTATGATTAAGAGTGTTACTGCGATAACCTGTGTGAACTTCCCACTTGTCAACCCCTTAAAAGTAACCTTAGTCCTCACCCTCACTGAGCGGTCTTGGTAGCAGCAGCCCTGACTGCTTCCGTTCCTTGCACAACAAAATAAAAGCATCTTTACACTCTCCCACCATGGTCTCTCATATACTGACAGATGAATTGTGCTGAGCAGAGCCTGGGGTTTCCACACAGCAAGAGGAGCAAATGGTATTACTCTCAACCTAATATTTAAGAATAATGTGTAAGTTTTGCTAACACACTTGGGGTGACTACTGTAACAAATAAAATTCACTCTCTGCAGATTTAACCCAGTTTCATTCACTCAAATATTATTAAGCATCTATAAGTTCCGCAGGGTCTGCTGTGAGGGAGTACAGCAATGAATACAGCTGACAAAGCCCCTCTCTATTTTCATGGCCCCTCCATTCTTGGAGGAGTTGGTCAATAAATGAAGTCAGTAACCACAACAGAGCAGATACCAGTTAGTCAAATGTGGAGTCCTTGGGAAAATGGTTCATGTTTGGGGCTGCTAAGTGAAAGGATGGTGGTTTAAATCTACCCAGAGATGCCTCAAAAGAAAGTCCTGGCAATCTACTTCTAAGAAACCAGCCTTTGAAAACCCTGTGGAGGACAATTCTACTTTGACACATATGTGCCACCAGGAGTACAAACAGATGGAAACTTTTTTTGGTTTTTTTTAATCCAGAAAAAATAGCTCAGGTGAATTTATATCGGGGCAGTATGAAAAGGTGACATTTGATGCAAATAACGTGTAAAACTAAATAGGTAGGAAACTAGGAGGAAGAGCATTCCGTGTCGGTGGAACACATTGTGGTAAAGATGCAGGGTAAAGCTCCGCCTATTGAAAAGGTTGATGCCATCAAAACAAGCTGGGCTGTTAGACCATGGTACTAGAGTGAAGAGTTTTAATTGTATTCTAAAGTCCTGAAGGATGTTAAGCAGAAGATAACCTGATGTGATGTACATTTTTAAGTTTGCTCTTTTGAGCAGAAAATTGATTATAGTGGGCAAGAATGGATGCAGGAAGACCAGTTAGGAGATACCCCAGGCTTCAGGGAGAAACCTCCATCAGTAGTGAGATGCTTATAAAATCAAAGGGCTGGGAAGAGGAGTTGTTAGAGGGGCTACCACTAGACTATGGAACTGAAGGTCACACTATAGTTTCAGGAAGCTTGTCACTGTTGCCACTACTGAAACTGCTGGTCACACCCGTATGCTGGCCAGATATGAATTCCAAGTCTGACCATTGCAACTTCTCCAAACACTTGTATCTCCATGACTTTGCTTCCCAATAGCAATAGGAAGATTGACTGTGTCTTGCTTCTCTTTCCAATCTTTGTGCAAGTGTATTTAATTGTCAACATCTAGTTCTAACCCAGAACCCCACATTCAAGGGTGCGGGAAACAATATACATATATATATATATATATATTTTTTTTTTTTCACTGCTGTAGTGGATAAAATTATCCTTGGGAGAGCCAATCCTCTGTCTATTAGAAGGTTTGCGGTAATTAAGGTAAAGGATGATGATGGCTTGGTGCAAGCTTACAGCAGTAATAGCAGAAACAGATGAAAGTGGGCACATTCGGAATATGATTAGTGCTGACAAGGCAGCACTTGTTGATTGTATTTGGAAGGGTAATCCTCTGTTACTGTCTTTTGTTAGATATTCTTTAGCATTTTGATTCCCTTATTTCTTTTACTATCTGTTTTTTACTTAGTGATTGCAATGACGATTACCAGTAACATCCTAATTTATAACAATGCATGTAGTTTGGGTTGATATCAAATTAATTTCAGTAGTATACAAGACTTTCCTCTTATATAGCCTCATCTCTCGTTAATTTCACAAGTTACCTCTTATTATTTGATGAAGTTGTCTTTTAAATAGCATAGAAAAAGGAGGAATTGCAAGTAAAAAAATGCACTAATGCTCATTTCTATGTTTACGTATGTGGTTATGTTTACCCATGATCTTTATTTTTGTGGATTTGAGTTATTGTCCAGTGGCCTTTCATTGAGCCTGAAGAACTCTTTTAGCATTTCTTATAAGGCACATCTATCAGCAACATATTCCCTCAGATTTTGTTTATTTGGGAATGTCTTAATATTCATTTTTAAAAGACAGTTTTGCTGGATATAAAATTCTTGGCTGGCAGGTTTTTTTTTTTCTTTCAGCACTTTGAATACGTGAGCCTACTGCCTTCTGGCCTCCATGGTTTCTGATGAGAAATCAGCTCTCAACCTTATTGAGACTCTCTTCTATGTTATGAGTCACTTTTCTCTTGCTGCTTTTAAGATTATCTTTGCGTTTTCACAGTTGGATTACAGTATGTCTCAGTGTCGTGCTCTGTAAGTTTATCTTGGAGTTGTTTTTTTTTATCTTCTTTGAAGTGTAGAATAATAATACTTCTTATCAAATTTGGTGAGTTTTTGGCTGTTATATCTTCAGGGGCAGATATTTCTTCAGATATCCTATCTGCCCCTTTCACTGCCTTCTGTCCATATGGGACTGCTGTTACATATATATTAGTATGCTTGATAGTGTCCCACTGATTTCTTGGGGTCTGTTCAGTTTTCTTTATTCTTTTTATTCCTTAGACTGGATAATTTCAATTGACTTATCTTCAAGTTTGCTGATTCTTTCTTCCTCCTGCTTGAATCTGCTGTTGAGTTCCCTAGTGAGTTTTTCATTTCAGTTATTGTGCTTTTTTAACTCCAGAATTCCTATTTGGTTCTTTTTTAAAAGTAATTTCTGTCTCTTTATTGATAAACTCTATTTGGTGAGACACAATTCTGATGGTTTCTGGTTTGCTCTTAGCACACTTAAAATAATTGACTCAAGTCTTTGTCTAGAAACTCTAGTGTCTAGGATTCTTCATGAGCAGTTTCTATTAATTGCTTCCCTCCACCCTCTCCTGGACATATTTTGTTCCTTTGCTTGCCTTGTAATTTCTTTTTGTTAAATACTGGATATTTTGAATATTACAGTGTTGCAACTCAGGCAATCAGATTTTCCTCCCCTCCCCCATTTGTTATTGTTGCTTGTTAATGCTTACTGTTTAGTTACTTTTCTGAATTAATTTTGTCACGTCTGTATGCTTTGTTGTGCATAACCACAAAAGCCTCTTTTCCATTAATTTAGTGATGGACAGAAATGTCCTTAAATACCCACTCTTTGCATATGCAATCTCTGTGGGTGGTGGGGCATGCCTTCAACACTCAGCCAGAGAGTTTACAACTTGGCCTTAGCCTTCGCTTTCTCCTTGCACAAAGCTTGAAGGTCAGTTCAAGGTGACTGCTTAGAGCCTTGTACGATTTTTTCTGTGTGTGCACAGTCCTGGGCACATGTGTAGCCTTTTAGATTGCCAGTGATGTCAGAGCTTTTCAAAGGCCTTATTTCCCCAAAAATCTGATTCTCCAGCCTTTTCCCCCAAGCTTTATAGTTAGCCTATTGTTTGCCACAGAAATCCTGGTTGGCACAGTAGTTAAGCGTTACTACTGTTAAACAAAACATCAGCAGTTCCAACCTGCCAAGAGCTCCTTGGAAACTCTATGGGACAGTTCTGCTGTGAGTCAGAATCAACTTATGGCAATGTTTTTTTTTTTTAATTGTTTGCCACAACTGTTAGCTTTAAATGTTTTCAACACTTGGCTTGGCTTAGCTAAATGTTTTCAACAGGCACCTATGAATGCCCCCCTTAGCACTGAGAGAGTTGGCAATTAGTTGAAATAAAGTCAAGACTTTTGAGACAGTCCTCCAGGGAGCCATGAAAACCAAAAACTCATTGCCACTCATTGATTGTGAGCCACAGTGACTCTGTAAGACAGAGTAGAGCTGTCCCATAGGGTTTCCAAGGTTGCAGTCTTTATAGGAGGTCACCACCTCTTTATCACATTAAACAGCTGGTGCCTTAAAACTGCTGACCTTTCAGTTAGCAGCCAAGTGTTTTATCCAGTGTGTTACAGGGCTCCTCAGGGAGTCATTAGGTCAAAACAAACAATCACAATTCTTTGCAAGTGAAGTCCTTTCTGTCCTTCAGAAGTGGTGGCACCTATACTGAGAATCCAGGCTGTTATTGTCAAGGCCACCACCAAGCTGGGGTGTGGGGAATGGGACCAGGGTAAGTTAAAATGCCACAAAGCTCTCTGTACTTGAAGATTCTACTGCATTTGCCTCATTAAGTATTCCTCCAGCTGTTGCAGGCATTTCTTTACTCCACTATTTTTGCTGATGGTATACCACATGCTCTTTTTTACAAAGTGACTTTGATGCTCTTCCACCAAGGGATGAAGACTCTATTCCTTCCTCTTGAATCTGGTTAGGAGCTTAGGACTGCTCCCACCAGAAGACGACAACAGAGGTGATGTGCTGTGACTTTCCAGGCTAGGTTATAAGAAAGATACACTCTTTCAGGGGGACATTTGTTCTGGTGGAGCCACCTGCCATGTTCTGAGGGCCCTTAAGCTAGCCCATGTGGACAGACTAGGGGGAAAGTCCCCCTGGAGGGCAACTGAAGCCTTCAGGCAACAGCCAGACTCAACTTTCTAATGATCCTAGCTATCAGGTTCAGGTCTTCCCGCTGAGGCCCAAGACATCATGAAGCAGAGATAACTGTCCCTGCTGTGCCCTGTCTGAATTCCTGACCTACAGAATCTGTGAGCACAATAAATGGCTGTTTTATGCTTGCAATATTCCTGGTAACGTCAACAGTATGCACTCAATTGTTGAAGTTTACAGTTCGAATCCACTCAATGGTGCCATGGCAAAAAGACCTCGTAATCTGCTTTCACAAAGATTATGGCCAAGAAAACTCTATAGAGCAGTTCTACTGTGCGGCATATGGGGTTGCTATGATTTGGAATTGGCTCTATGGCAACAGGTCGATTGCCTTGTTTTATGTCATTACTTAATAAACCACTACATTTTAAGCAGTCATAGTGACTATAATAGTCACCAAGGTATCAGATGGTACTAGAGCAGTGGGCAGGCTTTTTTAGCCCTTCCAGTGGAACATACAGTTAGGATTATCAAGGTCACACATCATCATTCCTCACTGTCCGTCCTAACAGTTGCATCTCTTGTCTAGCTAGATTTTGCAAGTGTAACCGTTTCCCTGATCATCCAGTCAGATGATTTGCAAGATCGAAAACCTCCACGTATCTTTTACTCTTTCTTCCCCTTCACCTTTTCAACAAGCCCCACACATTTTTTTATTATAACACCTCTGAAATGCATTCTTTTCCTATTCTTAACAGCCTGTGCTTGAAGCTCTGGTAGTTCATGCTTACCTGCTGTCTTAGACTGTGTTCTATAGGGAAGGAAAACCAGTTACACATATGTATAAAGAAAGATTCATATAAAGTAAACAGCTCACACAATTGTAGAAGCGGAAACATCCCAAGTCCTGGATTGCAGCACAAGCCTCTCGCGGCCACGGAAGCTGGTGTACCCAGGGTCAGCAGACCAGAAATTAGATTTTCGGCTCACGGGCTGTGAAGGTCAGTGGATCCCAACATGGCAGGTGAGACTACGAGGTTTCTGCTGATTCACGGCGCTGCAGTGACTGGTGAATCCAGGATCAGCAGGGCCAGGGAATAGGATTCTTATTTGCAGGCTCTGAGAGTTGAAGAATCCCAAGAACTGCTAGTTCAAGGTCCCAAAAAACAGATGTAAAAAAACCAGGAAGCAGAGCTGCTGACAACATGAGCAGACAGGAAGTGGGTAGCGGGAGGCGGAGCGATGCGGGCTGGGGGAGGTGCCACCACAGGCTCCACCCCTGCCCAAACACTGTGACTCCCAGTCCCGCAGAGCCCACGCACAGTCTCAGTAATCACTACTGTTGTGATGAATGGGAAGGGAGTAGAAAAAGGCTACCTATAAAAAGCATGTAGTGCTTTCAGGTCTCATGCTAGAAAAAAGTGTTTAAAGCCTTCCTAGGGCAAGTAAGGACAACATTTATAGATGTAATATGGAAGCCTAATGTGTTTTGAGAGTATGTCTCCCACCACGGCAACAGAAAAAGCAAATTCCTAGCTGTTCTCCGTATGGAATACTTTTAGTCCCTGCATCAACTTTGGTCCTGTATTAGTCAAAGCTCTCTTCCTTAGCTCTTCTTAACCATCCTACAAATCTAAATATGGTTTATAAAAACCCAGGAGTTTCGTGTCTTATGCTAGTATTGACCGGTAAACACGTGTCTTAGTTCTGCTTTCTACAGAAACATTTGTTGAACAACTTCTACCCTCTTTTTTTTATCCTGACTCAAATAGCATTTGTTCGGGAAGTTCTAGAGCAACCTTCTACAGGGTCAGCCCTGCTTCCTGACTTAAAGAGAAACAGGAAATGTATCCGGATTTCCCCAGGCAAGGGCCCAGTTATCCTCAGGAGCTTAGTTTTGAAACTACAGGAGAGGAAATAAGACGTTGACACAGGACTTGGATATCTTGGTTCCTGTTTGGAATTTGAGTGTTTGATATATGCTAGCTGCTGTGGACATCCTAAGAAATAACTTCATAAATCTGACACTTTCTCCTTAAGATACAGAAAGCCATCTTCTAGGAGAAGCAAAAGGACAACGGCATCTTTTAAAGCCTGACAACATTGTGATTGTTTCTTAAATGTTGTAAGCACCGACAGTTCATTATTTGAAAGACTGAATCTTTTTAAGAGGGAGGGAAGAGTGGAGAGCTAGCAGTCCTTCCTTTATTTTAATCTTTATTAAGCATGTAACTATGTGCCAAGATTGTTTAGGGTGCTGGATATATGGCAGACAATAATCCTTGCCCTCAAGAAGCTATGTTCTAGGAGCAAGAGTGAGAAAATATGCTACAGAGTGTTGCATATGTTAGATGCCTTGGTAGCACAGTGGTTAAGCTCTTGGCTGTTAAACCCACTAGCTACTCTGCAGATGTCGCAGTGTGCTTCCATAAAGATTATATCCTTGGAAACTGTGGGGGGGTAGTTCTGTTCTATGTTATACAGTCGCTATAAGCGAGAACTGACTCAGTGGCAATGGGTTTTATATATGTTAGAATTTTAACCAACAGGTCCATCTTTAAAATGCTACAGAGCAAAGGAAGGTGGGAAGAGGAATTCGTAAGGCTGAGCAGAAGTGGCCAGGGAGACCTGGATGAGAATTGCATCTGAAGCCACTAATATTTAGGGGAAGAGAATCCCAGGCAGAGGTCACAGCAAGTGCAGAGGTCCTGAGGCCAGAACATGCCTGGCTACTTGAGGAATAAGAAAGCAGAGGGACTGAAATGGATGTAAATGGAAGAGAGAGCTCTTGCAGGACCCTGCAGAGCATTTTAGTGATTGCATTTTTAGCCTGAGCACAAGGGAGCCATACTAGAGGGTTCTGAGCAGAGGAGTGCTCTAATTTGACTGTTGAAAGGCTGTGTTGAGGGCAGGCTCAAGGCAGCCAATGGTGGAAGCAGGGGGACCAGTTTGGGGAGGGGAGGCAGTGGCAGCTGGGATCACGTCAGGTGGTATAAGTGGATGAAGTCTAGAATTTGCTGACAGAAGACAGAATTTGCTGACAGAAGTGAGTGTGAGATGCATTAAAAAACCCATTGTTGTGGAGTCCACTTCTACTCATAGTGAGTAGAACTGCTCCAGAACGTTTCCAAGGCTGTAGTTTTTACCACAGCAGATGATCAGGTCTTTCTCCTGCAAAGTTGCTGGTAACCACCGACTTTCCCATTAATGGCTGAGTGGTTAGCCACTGCACCACCAGGGCTCCTTGAGAGAATGAGAAGAGCTAAGATTAAAGTCTTTAGTCCAAAGAACTGGAAAGGTTGTTTTTAACTTAGATGGCAGTCCTAGGTAGTGTAAATGCTTAATGTGCTCAGTAGCTCACTGAAAACCTGGGACTTCAAGTCTCACCCACAGTACCTTGGAAGAAAGGTCTAGTTATCTCTTCTGGAAAAAAAAAAAAGCAGCTCTTGAAAACCCTATGGACCACAGTCTTACTCAGACACATGTGTGGTCACCATGACTTAGAGGTGACTCAGTGGTAACTGGTAACTTAGATGGGGATTACTGTGGAAAGGCTACATGTAAAGGAATAAGGAGGTTTCCTTGAATATGTTAAATTTGACACGTCTATTATAGTTTCCTGAAGGTATCCTGGTGGCAACCAAGTTATCAGTTACTAACCAAAGTCAGTGGCTTGAACCCACCAGCCGTTGAGGGAGAGACCTGGCCATCTGCTTTACAAGATTAGTCTTAGGTACCCTATGGGGCAGTTCTAACCTATCCTATAGGGTAGATATGCACTGGAATCTACTTGATGGAAACTGGTTGTGGTTTTTAAGACAACCAAGTGAAGGTGTCAAGAAAGTGGCTGAATGTATAGGCCAGGAATTTAGGATTGAGATCTGAGCTGCAGAATTTACAAAGTGCCTGTATATGGCAGCATTTAAAATCAGAAGACTGGGTGCGATCACTAAGGGAGTGAATGTAGATTGGAAAGAAGAGTTCCAAGGCAGGAACCACAGCTCACTTAGATGTTAGGTCTGTGAAGATGGTCAGCAGAGGAGTAGTGGGCAATGAACAGATCACAGGAAGAAAATGTTTTATGCCAAGTGCCGTCGAGTCAGATCTGACGTGGGAAAACCAAAAACCA
This sequence comes from Heterohyrax brucei, assembly GCA_028571685.1. Taxonomy (NCBI): domain Eukaryota; kingdom Metazoa; phylum Chordata; class Mammalia; order Hyracoidea; family Procaviidae; genus Heterohyrax; species Heterohyrax brucei. The sequence goes on along the minus strand of CM053143.1, from coordinate 108,014,928 downwards.
AACATTTAAAAAAAAAAAAACCAAACCCACCACTGTCTAGTTGACTTCCACTTCATAGTGACCCTATAGGATGGAGTAGAACTGCCCCCTAGTTTCCAAGGAGTGCCTGGTGAATGTGAACTGTGGATGTTTTGGTTAGCAGCCACAGCACTTAGCCACTAGACCAACAGGTTTTCCAAGGGAGGTGGAACAGGGTGATCCAAATGTCAAGTGTTGCTTATGAACAGAGGTAAAATAAGGACTGAGAACTGACCCTTGAATATAACACTGCGAGGTCTTTGGAAGGTGCCCGAGTAGTTTCAGAGAATTGGTGGGAACAAAAACATGACCAGAATGGGTTCAAGGGAAAACTGGGAGAGACTCACTGAAGGCCAAATAAGGGCTTATTTTTAGGATGGAAGAAAGAAAAGCCTATTATATACCAATGGAAAGATGTCTGCTTTTCCAGTGTGGGATCTAGCCTTCTTATCTACCTTTCCTTCTTTAGATTTCAAATTTGGGTATTTGCTGATATCTCTTTGAGCCCTCCCTTGGCAGAGTGTTTATAAGGGACCTGAAGATTGTGAAATCAATTTATTTCACATATGCAAAATTCTCTTCCCCCCCAAAGTGTTGGTTTCTACTTCTTTGGGGAACATAAATTTTAGATGTAGCCAAGGGTCCTTGGGCTCAGTGGAAACCCATTTCTCTTATTTCAACAATTAGACTGTTTTTCATACTTGTGTTTTGGTGTTGTATCCCAACCTTAATGATGCTTCTTTTCTGCATTTCTGTATTATGGTGGATTCTTTAATGACTCCTAGGATTCCAACTCCAAAGAAATCACAGAGACCAAAGTAGTCTTAAAAACCTAACATTCACCTGTAGTCATCACCAGGCTGTTCATAAATGTTTCTTTAATTCTGGGTACATGGTTGGAGTTCTCTTTTCTGCCATTCTCATATATGGCCATGTGACCTGCTTTCAACAATGAAAAGAAGCTTGATGATGTTTGTCACATGCTGGCAAAAGTTTCAAGAGCATTTTGCCACACTTTCTTGGCTCTCAACAACTGTGGAAATGTGTGCTGAGATGAAGCCTCTATACTGGCCAGGGTCTGACTTAACTACAACGAGCATGGCTCCCTCACTGGCCCCAGAGAGTCACATCAAATGAGAAATAAACAGTCTAACCTGACTGACACAGTATGAAAGGACAAAATAAAATTAACAGTGGTATTCCAATCTCCATTTACAACCAGTAGATTCACAAATTTCAAGATGGAAGTTTTACTGTGCCATGAAAAGAAAGTCAATAAATAACACACACAATAAAACTTTACCTTCACTGGTCACTATTAAAACAAAAACTATCACACTTTCAAAACATTAACATTGCTTTAAAAATATTTTTCTTCTAATTGGCAAAGTGACTTCTCATCTTCAAGAGACTTAGTTCAGCTACCGAAAACCAAATTTAGTGTACTCCAAACTTTGAGCCATCTGTGTTAGATTCTGCTGAGATGCTCCTTATGAAACGCAGCTCCACTGGTAGGCTTTACATGAGTGCTATGGCCTTATACACTGCTATTCCTGTTAACACTGAAGTTCATTGTCAACATAATGCCTCACTGAGTTGTATACATTTTAATACCAAAGAAGAAATGCCAATGTAAGAAACAAGGAAATCACAATTCTTCATAAAAGAATTTTATTTAGTGGTAAGGTCCCCAATGAATAATGTCAGTTTGCCTGATCCGCTAAAATGTGCTATTAGATATACTCTTAAGAAAGTGTACCAGTGCATCACCAAAAGCTGTTTAATTTGGATTGTATACCGTAAAAGAAAACTTCATAAACCTTTGTTCTTTGATAAAATTTTTAAAATATAAAAATGAAAACAGGAACAAAAGCAGTATTCAAAAATTAAAAAAAAATGTCATTTGGACTATTTACAGTTAAATGCCTTTTTAACAGGAGAATGCTTAATTATTTTCCTCACAGTTTACATAAACCTTAAAAATAGTCTCACTCCCCCATCCCCATCTGACCCTTATTCTTAACCTTTATTCATCCCTGTCATACGAGACATCTTCTATTTTCTTAAAATTTTCTCAATCATCTTTGAATTTTTCTGGTACTCTTATTTCCTCCTCTTAAATTACCTATAATTCTATTCAACAGACATTTATCGAGCACCTAAGATGTGCTAGGCACTGTGCTGGGAGGTGGGGATAAATACAAAGACGGAAAGACACTGACTCTCTCAAAAGGCTGAGACTGTGAGTTGAACTGAAGAACAACTCAAATCCAAGGGCCCTATCAAGTAGATTCAGGGATGTCTTGAAGCCAAGCACACTCATGGAAGGTCTGTCAACTTGGCCCACTCTGACATACTTTGAACTTGTAATTCCACTCTCCTTTAAGCACAGTCTCAAAAGCCGAGGCTGCCATTTGGAAACTGCAGTTCTGAACTGTAGCAGGTGAGAGCTGTGCGTTGGCCAGTAGGGAACCAGCTGCCCGGATTTTGGTTTGGGGGAGGGTAATCCTTTATTCTGTGTCTGCTAAGCAGAAGACTGGCAGTTCAAAACCACCAGGTGCTCCTTGCCAACTCTACGGAGTTCTACTCTGACCTACAGGGTTGCCATGAGTCAGAACAGACTTGATGGCAGTGCTTTTTTTTTTTCCATAATCTTTTAGTAGGCTTCTAGAAAGTTCAAGTTTGAAAAGCCCCTAATCTACAAAAAGATACTGAATCTGAGCATCAGACAGTTGTGAGGGAACTCTCCCCTGATACAGCTTGTAACAAGATGCTTGAAAAGTCCTACCATTCATAAACGTCCAGCAGAAGCTTCTAAAAAATACTTCCAAATATATGTCTTTAGCATTTTTCTAAGCTTCAAACATAAAAACAGCAGATAAAAGCTGAAAGTGTCTTTTTTTTTTCATTTTCTTTTTTGCTTTTAACATGGTTGGATCCACAGCAAGACCAGCCCTTGCATTTGGTCTACACATTCTTTATCCATGAGGCTAAGACTGATCCATAGTAATTCCTTAAAGACAAAAAAAGGTAAACCATGAAATAAAAACCTGTGCATGGTATACTACAGAAGCAAACACCGAGCCTTGCGCTTGCGGCCCTGTCTTCATCCATGCTGGCAGAGCACACCCCTACAGACATTCATGTTTGGAAATATTTCTCAGTCACAAAGGACCCAGTAGTGGGCTTCCCTCTTCATAGTTCATAGTGTGTGCCTTTTGCTGAATTCACCCAGTCCATGGCTGACTGATGGCAAAGTCAGTCTCCCTGGGAAAGGTCTCCTTTTGATCCCACATCTTTCCACAGATTACACAAGGTTGTATCTCTACCGTTTCTATCCAGTTCGACTGATGATATACAATCATCCATTCAAGAGTATTAGCGCCAGATTCCAAACTTCCCAACGAGCTGGTTCCAAGCTCTCTGGAGCTGAAGGCAATTTTGGGAGGTGTTCTTTGTGGCCTACCCTACTGTGTTAGGGTTAGCACGGTGTCTGCAACACATGAAGAGAATGTGAAGAGCAGGGGACAGAGACACGATCATGCACACGCTTCTTGCTCTTGTCGTGCATCTATTTCCAGGGTAGCCGCATGTTTTGGGACCCACGAGGGCTTGTGCTTTTTCACTGAAGAAATAACCTGCCCTCAAAAGCTCATTTGGCAAATGTGGCGTGTGGTGTATGTGAGTGTGTGTGAAAAATGTGTCATGAGGTCATGTGTCAAGTCCCGGGGGTGTGCCCTTCTGGTCCCTCCCCCACCGTCACACCCACCTCACCGGCAGGAAAACGCCGATGCGTTACACCTGGTCGGTTTGGTACTCAGACGCTTCTGACAGGGTTTCTGAGAAGCTCAGGAAATTCTCCTGGTACTCGGAGCACACGATCTCATAGCGGTAATGCCGGAACTCCACGGCAAAGGTGCCAAAGTAAGACAGGAAGCACATGACCAGGCCCCACTGGATCCTGGCTGCATACATGTGGATGCCTTGGGCCATGAGGATGAAGTCTGGGGAGAGGCAGTCAAGGAAAGCACCCGGACCAGCCACCTTACCCCTGGGCTATTTCCTGGTCAGAGATGGTAACAGACAGAGGCAGAATTTTCCCTTCTCATTAGCAAAACTGGTAGCCTGATAGGGCTTGCTGAGCATACGCATCTACATGAATAATGACAGGCAGCTTATCATCTTATTATGCCTGAGCTTATTTTATGCCAGACATGGTTCTTAGGGCTGTCATGAATGAGCTCACTTAATCTTTTCCAAAACCCTGTTACTGTTATCAGTTTACAGTTAAGAAAGTTGCCTAAGCAATGCAGAGTGACCATATAGTGGACGCACTTTATGGTTCTATACAGCTATAGGATATCATCCTGCTGAGCTCTGGCTGGAGGAAGGAGGGAGGAGTGGAGAGGAGGGGAAAGGAGACTGTTGGGAGGATGAGACATGGATGGAGCAGAGAGGAATAGTGTGCTGTCACCGGGCAGGGAGAGCAGTGGAAGCTGCATATAGGTGGGCATGTAAATTTATATAGGAATGTACATTTTCACTCAGTCATATTAAATAAAAAATAAAATAAAATAAAATTAAAATTAAAAAAGACAGTTGCCTAAGATCACACAGGTATTAACTGGTAGAGCTGGGATTTCAACATTAAGTGAAACCCTAGTGGCACAGTGGCTAAATGCTATAGCTGCTCACCAAAAAGTAGGCAGTTGGAATCCGCCAGATGTTCCTTGGAAACTCTATGGGGTAATTCTACCCTGTCCTGTAGGGTTGTTATCAGTCGGAATTGTCTCGACACCACTAGGTTTGGTTTGGTTTTGATTTGTCCTGACTCAGAGCTTCTAAATGGTTTATTCTGAAAGAATAGTTTGAAGCCCTGTCCTCACTCCAGAAATCTACGTGTTCATATACTGCACTCTACGCCACTCACCTAATGAATTGAGATTGGCAAGAGCATTTCAACTCCAAAGTATAATTAGCTAGCCAGAAAAAGAAAGCTAACTTTGGTAAAATCACTGAAAACCAAACCAAGCCCACTACCACTGAGTTCATTCTGACTCATGGTGATCCTATAGGACAGAGTAGAACTACCCCATAGGGTTTCCAAGGCTGTCACTGGGAAACCCTGGTGGCACAGTGGTTAAGTGCTACCAAAGCTAACCAAAAGCTGGCAGTCCGAATCCACCAGGGACTCTTTGGAAGCTGTATGTGGCACTTCTACTTTGTCCTATAGTGTGGTTATGAGTCGTTATCAACTCAATGGAAGTGCGTTCTTCTTTTAATCTTTATGAAAGCAGACTGCCATAGCTTTGTCCCACAGAGCAGCTGGTAGGTTCAAACCAAGGGCCTTTTGCTATGCAGCTGAGTGTGGGAACCACCACACCAACAAAGGCTCCTTCTACTATGGGTCATAAACCAAAACCAAACCCACTGCCCTTGAGTAGATTCTGACTCCTAGGAACCCTATAAGAGAGTGGAACTGCTCCATAGAGTTCCAGGTAGTACCTGGTGGATTTGAAGTGTTGCTCTTTTGGTTAGCAGACATAGCACTCAACGACTATGCCACCAGGGTTTCCCAGCAGGTCACAGTCATCATTGTATCCGCAGGAATTATTTTGGGCCTAACAGATTGCCAATTAGCTCCATAAATGTCCAGCAGGAGCTCTTTTTGTTACTCAAAAAAGTTGTCTCTGCACAGCTACCCGTGCCTGAGAGGCTTGTCTTCTCTTTCTAATTTTCATTACTGCTTTTCAGATAATTCTTAGCAAAAATAAAGAGCTGCAGTAGCTCAATAAAAATCCAAGCATTATAGTCTAATTTCATTCCTTGTGTCAAACTCAAACTTATGTGCAAATGAAAATATGCAATTAAAAAAAAAACAAAGCAACACAAGATGTTGTTTGATGTCTGAAAATTTACCTCACCCAGGACACAGGAGGGCAGCAGGGGAACAGAAGGGGGCACAGCATGGCCTAATGAAAGGCCAAGGACTGAATACATTTATGTGGAAAATCAGGAACAATGCCTTAGAATTCGTTTTGCTTGTAGAACTAGTCTTGAAAGATTTTCAGATGGTAAGAGTATCGAAAACCACTTTGACCAAACTTTGCTCTTCAGACTGCTTGAATCTATTCATCTAAGAAGCAATAAATGTTTTCAGGTATTCAGAAACACCACAGATAAGAACCATTTCGTATCAGCTCAAAATACAGGAAAATTTAACGCCTGCCCCCACTACTCTGACTTTGCGAAAATATTGCCAAAGAAATATTAATGTACTATTTAAGTTAGTGGGCAAAGAGTAAATCTTCAAAGCACAGGTAGCCAGAGTTTTTACCTTCTATATTTTATCACGTTGTTACCAAATAGCAAATCTTTTGGCTTAAATGTCAAGCTCCTAAATGTTCTCTAATGTGACTAGCAGAACTTCAGACAACCAGAGGAATCATTGAATAGCAAGTTATGAGGGAAGGAGATACAAAAAACTCAACTACTCCACAAACTAGAGAACATCTCTTAATGTGAAATGCTGACTTTGTATTCCAAGGACAAGTTTCTCAAAAGCTGGAAAGGCAGAACCATGTAGTGGCAGTGGGTGCAACAACGGAGCCTCCGCTGCAGACTTGACTCACCATATAATATTTGTGTGATCTTGGGCAAGTTAGCCTCTCTGTGCTTTCCTGTTCTTACCTATGATGGTTTAGGCCATAATTCTTAGTAGTTTGGTAGTTGTTATGTAATCCTACATTTGGTCATGTGTCATGAGCAGCCATTCAGTTGAAATGGGAGCTTCCTGGGTCAGGGGTGATGGGATGGTGGCCTACCTGTGACACATACATACAGATGTGCTGGTAAAGTTGTCTCTCTTCTGATCCTACATCCAGCTCGTCATTCTCTGACCGCTGGTTTCTCTAATGTCAGCCAGAAGGATCCTGTCTGACTTGCTGGTTTGGGGTTCATTAGCCTGAAGCCTAACTATGGCTTTGGGATGCAGCATCCTTTGAAACTGTGTTAGCTATTACCTTGAAAAAATCTCTCTACATACAGTTCACTGGTTTTGTTCCTCTCTAGAGAAGCCAGTCTGTGATACCTGCTAACTGAGGACTGCAGGCGTTGACACATTGAAAGTGTGTAGAATATTGCCTGTTGTTGTGTCTTGTTGGTTCTGACTCCTGACAGTCTCCTGTGACAGAGGAAAACAGCCCCACTGGGTTTTCCTGGCTGTAACCGTTACAGAAACAGACAGCCAGGTCCTTCTCCCATGGAGCTGCTGGGGGATTCAAACCACCAGCACTTAGGTTAGCAGCTGAGCGATTGACCACTGAGTCACCACGGCTCCTGGAATAGCCCCTTGCCCATAGTAAATAGTAAATATTGCCTAGTACGAGGATTTAAAAAAAACACAACTGTTGCCTCTGAGTTGATTCTGACTCAAAGTAAACCTACAGGACAGAGCAGAAGTGCCCCCTAGGATTTCCAAGGAGTGCCCGGTAGATCCACACTGCTGACCTTTTGGTTGGCTGCCAGGTCTTAGCTACCGTGCCACCAGGGCTATGGCTGCTACTTAAGGTCAGCAGTTTGAATCCACCGGCCGCTCCCTGGGAAGCCCTATGGGAGGGACTGTTCTCTTCTGTCCAATAGGGTTGCTGTCAGAACTGACTCAGTTCTGACTGAAGCTGCGTGACTTATTATATTGTTTACCATCTGGGAACCTTTATTTCCTTCCTCACTGGCTTCCTGAGGCAGCTTTATTGTCGTGAACAATGACAGCCCCACAGAGTGAACGATTTGATTGATTGGTGGGCTGCAACACGGCCGGTTCCCATGGAGCCATGCTACCAGTAGGTGGCGCTGCGGTACTCCAGCCCAGGCTAATCCGTCTCCAGGAAAACTCTAAACGCAATGCTAGTCCATTTGTATGCCAGAACAGTCTAAGCATTATCCTGAAAGACATAAATGTATTTGTCCCTTGAAATTACTTTTAGAGTTAACAAGTGAAATAAGAAAGACCAACCCACTGCCACTGAGTTGATTCTGACTCATAGCTACCCTCTAGGACAGCGTAGAACTGCTCCATAGAGTTTCCAAGGAGTGCCTGTTGGATCTGATTGCCAACCTTTTGGTTAGCACAGGTTGCCCTAATTACTGCACCACCAGGATTTCCAAGACCTTTAATAAAGTCACAATAAAATTCTTTCGTGGTAGAGAAAAGTTAATTCCCTTTCATGTTTTCATAATTGGGAATTTTTACATCTTTAGTAGTAACCCTGGTGGTGTAGTGGTTAAGTGCTACATCTGCTAACCAAAAGGTCGACAGTTCACATCTGTAAGGCACTCTTTAGAAACTACAGGGCAGTTGTACTCTGATCTACAGGGTTGTTATGAAGTGCAATCAACTTGATGGCAATGGGTTTTTGGGTTTAGTGGCAAGCAGAACACATGACACAACTCTTAGAGACTAAAATTATCTTGAGATGTTTCCCATTTCCTCTGTCATGGACTGAACTGCATCCCCTAAAGTTATTTGTCACCTTGGTTAGGTCATGATTCCAAGTATTTTGTGGTTCTCCTTCATTTTGTGATGGATACAATTTTCCTATACGCTATAAATTCTAATCTCTACTGGTGGTTAATGAAGCAAGACTGGATTATGTTGAAGAGGTTTAGGGTGGGATATAATTCCCTTACCTAGGCCACATCCCTGATCCAAAGTAAAGGGAGTTTTGCTGGGGTGTAGCCTGTACCATTTTATAGCCTGCAAGAGATAATAGGGAAGGAAAGTGAGCAGAGAGAGGGGGACTTCATACCACCAAGAAAGCAGCACCAGGAGCACAGCTCATCCTTTGGACCTGGGGTCCCTGTGCCTGAGGAGCTCCTATTCCAGGGGAAGACTGAGGAGAAGGGCCTTCCTCCAGAGCCCACAGAGAGGGAAACCATTCCCCTCGAATTTGGACTTCCAGCCTACTTTGCTGAGAAAATAAACTTCTGTTTGCTAAAGCCATCTACTTGTGATACTTCTGTGATAGCCACACTATATGACATCCTGTTTGGTATTAAAATTAGCTATGAGAGCTTTTGTTCTTATACTCTTACACTGACTTTACTGTTTGGTTTAAGACTGTATGATGATCTGACAACAGTATACCCTAACTTATCGAGGCAAGTTTTTCATCTTCTACATAGTAAAGTTATCTGTGTTTTAAACCCACTTGGCAAAGAAGTGTTTTTTACATTCAAAGGATACAGAGGACCACACAGAGAGTGATCGATGCTGACAGAATAACTCTTGGAATTCCAGCTTTCCGTCCTTCATTCTTGATGTTGACTTTGAGGGTCAATGCAGCCTGGATCCAGCAGGTCAATGTGCCAAAGCCAAAGGTCAAGGAAGTTCCAACATTATGGATTTCTTCATCACTTGAGAGCTAAGGATGAACAAAAAGGCATGTGGAGCCGCATTTTGAAAAGACAAAACACAAACTGATGGAATAAGGGGAAAAAATAAGAAATGAGGTATCCCCATAATGGGATAATAGAGTTTAGAAAAATTTAGATTCCTCCATCTCAACTGGCTCTTCAGGTCTATTTTCAACTGGCTCAAATGCCTAAGAAACAAAATAAATAGTACTCTAGAACCCCTGGAACATCTTTCTAGACAAACTATATAGGAAGTGGTAATGTATTTTTTTAATTTATTTTCTAGAAAATCTTCATGGGAAAGTAAAAAAAAAAAAAGAAAGAAAGAAAAGAAAAAAGCAGAAGCATTGCAGAAAAAAGGAAAGTGTCTAAGACTTTAAAACTCTGTTTCCAAGCCTAAGAAAATGGGATTTGGAATCTAGTGTGTATTCACTGAATGAGGATGGCCATTTCTAGACAGGTCAAGATTTTTTTGGCACAGATAACTGTTTTGGTTTGAATTTTGCCAGTCCCAAAAATGTGTATGTGTATCAACTTGGTTAGGCCATGATTCCCAGAACTGTGCGGTTGTCCACCATTCTATGATTTGAAGTGATTATCCTAACCTCTGTGTATTGTAAATCCTAACCGCTGTGACGTATGACTTTTCTATGATATAACTCTCGTGGCGTAGCGGTGGAGTGCTACACCTGCTAACCAAAAGGCTGGCAGTTCAAGTCCACCAGGCACTCTTTGGAAACTCTAGGAGCACTTTTACTCTGCCTCCAGGGTCGCTGTGAGTCACAATTGACTCCAGGAGCTGACTCAACAGCGGGGAGTTTGGTTTGGTTGGAATGATGTTAATGAGGCAGAATTAAGAGGCTGGTATACTGCTGAGGTAGGACTCAGGACTGAATTGTATCTTGAGTCCATCTCTTTGGAGATACAAAAGAGAGAAGCAAGCAGAGAGGATGGGACCTCATTCCACCAAGAAAGAAGCACCGGGATTGGAATGCATTCTTTGGACCTGGGATCCCTGCCCTAGGAAGAGAATTAATTGCTGTTCGTTAAAGTCACCCACTTGTGCTATTTTTGTTATAGCAGCACTAGATGACTAAGACAACAACTAATAACACTTGTCTGTCCTTTATTCCTATAAAACTAGCTTGTTCATACAATGTGATCAAACGACTGTTAAAGGGAGTTGTTTTATTTAGTTTTCTTGTAGTCATAAGAAAAACTGCCACCTATGAGCTTTTGCAGTCCTCCCAACCCACTGCCATCACTTCAGGTCTGACTCATAGAGACCCTAGAGGTCAGACTAGAACTGCCCTATGGAGTTTCCAAGGAATGTCCAGCTGGACTTGAACTGCCGACCTTTTGGTTAGCAGACGTAGCACTTAACCCACTACGTCACCAGGGTTTCCTTGCAGTACTCAGAGACCCATTAAAAGATACCAGTGTTTGAAAATTCATTGTCAAGGTTTTTACAGAGTTAATGGATGAAAGAGGACTGATTTGGGTTGTCTGTAACATAGAAAAGCAATTTACTAGAAATAAAATTTTATTTGAGAAATAATTATTTAAGTTTCATAAATCATTTGAGTAATCTAGTTTAAAAAAAAATGCTTCCTTTCAAAGAAGAACAAACCCCTCTATAGCCAAAAAAAGCTGTAAAGGAAACATTAATATTGATTTGATGCAACCATTATTTACATTAATGTTAAAAAACAAAATGAAGTATCTGAAGGTACTGGCAATTAAAATAATATTTTCACTAATAAAAATACCCCACTGCCGTCAAGTTGATGCTGACTCACAGTGACCCTACCGGACGGGGTAGAGCTGCCTCGTAAGTTTCCAAGAAGTGCCTGGTGATGGATTTTAACTGCCGAGCTTTTGGTTAGCAGCTGCAGCAGTTAACTGTATGCCACCAGGGTCTCCTTTACAGTAGATTTTATTTTCCTGTATGTGCAGTTAAACATATATACAATTACAAGACATTTTAAGTGAGATATTTTTAAATGTCCACCCACAGCCATCAAGTTGATTCCAATGCATCAGGACCCTGTAGGTCACAGAACTGGTCCAGAGTTTCCAAGGAGCACCTGGCAGATTTCAACTGCTGACCTTCTGGTTAGCAGCCATAACACTTAACCACTATGACACTAGGGTTTCCTTTTAAGTGTCAGTGAGTAACGATTTGGGGAGTCTTTAATCTGAAACAAAATGGTTCATCACATCCATCCAATCTCCAGGATTGCTGTAGCACCTGGTAGAAAACAAAATGTTTATCCAGAAACTTGATCAAATCCATAGCTGAGAGAAATGATGGTTGCTGCATGCATTCCAATATGCCTGCACCTATAAAAATTCTCCATTAAAAAAATATCCAATGCCCCAACATTCTGCGTTTTAAGGGTACAAACTCTTACATATTCACCTGATAATTCATGGAACAAGGATGACTTATTCTGTGAGGTGTCTTCTAGCACATAGTAGTCACTCAATATATTCTATTTGACGAATCATTTGACAGATAGGTAATCCTGCTTGTCATGGACTGAACTGTGTACCCCCAAAACTGTCTGTGATAATTTGGCTGGGCCGTAATTCCCAGTGTTTTCTGATTGTTCTCCATTTTGTGATTTTCCTATACTGTAAATCCTAATCTCTGCCTAGGCTTAATTTACTGGATTATGTTAAAGAGGATTAGGGTGAGACTGTAACACCGTTCCTAAGGTCACTTCCCTGCTCCAATGTAAAGGGAGTTTACCTGGAGTTTGGCTTGTACCACCTTTTGTCCTTTTCTCCTCCAAGAGATAAAAGGAAAGTGAAGCAAACAGAGAAGATGGGGACCTCACAGCATCAAGAAACCAGCAGCAAGAGAAGACCACGTCCTTTGGACCTGAGGTTCCTACACCAAGGTGCTCTCAGACTGAAGACTAATGCAACACAAGGACCTTCTTCCAGAGCCGACAGACAGGGAAAATTCTGCCCTGGAGGTTAACACCCTAAATTCAGACATCTAGCCTACTGGACTGTGTATGAATACACTTTTCTTTGTTCAAGCCGTCCACCTGTGGGATTTCTATTACATCAGCACTAGACGACCGACACTGCTGATTCCTCCAACACTGTTGGCTCCATCCTCTGTCAAACTGGACAATCAGAAAGCTGAGTTCTTGGAACAGACTAAAGAGGACTCCTGCAGAACCACACTCACTTGGTTGTGCATTGTGTTATTTCCTTAGCTTACACCGAAGGACCTGAAGGACAATAAACAGCCTTAAAAAAATCCACTGCCGTCTTTGCAGTCAAAACATCATGAAACATTTGCTAAAACATCAAGGGCCCTGAACCCCTCCACCATCTAGATTTCATTCTATACCAAGGAGAGGTGAGTGACGGGATCAATTTGACTACAGGAAGGAAACATCTAACGGCACTGTACGGCACAGACTGGAGGATGACAGACAGAGAACGGCAAGGACGTCACTTAGGCAATTTCTGTCAGAGAACAGAGGCCTCCTTGTCTGCTTTACAACGAAGCCATTCAGGTCAACACCTGGGTGCTAGTGCATCAAAGGGAATTTATGTTAAAGGCTGTGACCTGGGGCTTCTGAATTTCTGGAAAGAAGAATTAGGGTTGGTATACATTTACGTAAATCAAAAACCAATTTACATAAGTCATAGGTATTTGAGGGAAAATCTGAGCTTCCACACTTGATTCCAACAGGAGTTTAATAATCTGAAATACAAGCTTTCATCCAATCAAGATGGTCAGTGTTTAATCATAAATAGGTAATGATGCTATTACGTTTATAGGATAAATTAGGATGCAACTTGTTAGGAAACAACACATGTAAAGCACTCTGAAGTTCTTTGTAGAAAATATACAGCTATTTTAACGGGTATTTTTCCCAGTTGCTGTGTTGTATTTCAAATGCATAGTTAGCTGCCTTGCACATGCAATGTGGTACACATTGGAAACACTTAAGAACTTAGTGCTGGAAACCCTGTGTGTATTAGGAATTACTGTTAGCACTTTATAAGAAGAATTCAAGCAGAATTGCATGGACCATGTAGTGACTGTTATGGATTGACCTGCGTCGCCTAAAAACATGTATCAACTTGGCTAGACTATGCTTTCCAGTACTGAGAGGTTGTCCCCAATTTTATGATCTGATGTGATTTTCCTATGTGTTAAAAATCCTAATCTCTATGACGTTAACAAAGCAGGATTAAGTTGTATCCTGAGTCCATCTCTTTTGACATATAAAAGAGAGACACAAATAGAAAGGAGGGGGTGCTCATACCACCAAGAAAGAAGTGCCTGGAGCTGAGCATGTGCATTGGACCTGTGGTCCCCTCTTAGACTAGGGGGAAGACTGATGACAAGGACAATTTCCCCTAGAACCAACAGAAAGTCTTCCTCTGGAGCTGGCACAGTGAGTTTGGATTTCTAGCCTCCTACACTGAGATACTAAGCCTGTTTGGTAAAGCCCTCCACTTGTCTTTCTGTTATAATTGCACTAGATAACTAATCTAGTAAATAGTAATTAGTTACTATTTTTTAAAACCAGTTTCTTTTCCTGTAACTTTTTGTGTGTGTTAAAATAAACACACCCAAACACATACCCATTCAACAATTTTTATAATCTGTTAGTTTTAACGCAAGCAGGAGACCCCTCGCAGCTGCTGAGGCTCACTGGGGAGGCCTCCCTGGTATGCGACGGAGGTGAGACAGGCCAAGGAAAGTACCTGGAAATTACCCAGCAAGGTCATTCCAAAGGAAGCCAGACACAGTGCCACCAAGCCGCTGATATTCAGCCACGGGTTTAAAACCTTTGGTTTCAGCTGTATGAAGCGCAGAACTGCTACCACAAGCGCTAGGAATAAAACAAAATGTTAATTTTGTAAAAATTTCAATCATAATACCCAGACTATGAAGCAGAGTTCTAAAGCCACAATGTGCAAAATTAAAACTCTCCACCACGATACATTTTAAATTTCTGCAGTGACATTTTTTTTTCTCTTAGAAATGTTCCATGCGATGCTTCTGATTGTTTAAATGTTTTATGACACCTAACCTAGGGGAGGCAGTGAGGAAGTGAAGCAGGAGTGATGAATGTTAGCTGGGTGATGCAAGGAAGATAGAGCTGTAATCGCATTGTTCTGAGTTCTCAAAAACAAGGTCAGCACAGGACAGACTGGCTTAGGAGAGCACTGTAGAAGCTTGGCACACACAGCAAATCAGGACTGGGAATTCAGTGATCCAATTAGCTCTTAGTTTACAACAGTGTCAGACCAGAAAGGGCAGGAGGGCATGGGGAAGAAGCAGGTTACCACTTCTAGACAAACCTGTGGGTCCCTGTGCCAGAAATCATTCCTGGAGACGGAAGGAAGACAAAGGGACGGGTACAAATGCCTTCATTACTGATTTTACTCCCATTTCTTGTTGCACTACCTCTAGAGGTTTGCTATCAAAGGACACAGTTAATCCAAATTAGAGTAGCTGCAGTAATCAATTATAAAACCTGTATTTTAATAGCAGATTTGGGAGTCTGGTACGTATTTAAAAGCACAGCCATATTAAGAACTGTCAAGTCTTCCAAACTGAGGTCCCCGAGGGGCACAAATGCTTTATACTTGACTCCTAATCCAAAGCCTGGCAGCTCAGATTCACTGCTGATCTGCCTCCTTAGAGGTTGCAGCCTACAAACCCTGTGGAACAATTCTACTTTATAACCCATGGGGCTGTCATGAACTGGTATTGTCAGCAACGGGTTTGAGGTTTTTTTAATTTGGCTTAAATTCTTCAAAACAATACCCATTAGTCATCTTTATCTTTTACAGCAAACAGTGAAGAATTTGAACACAGAATGAGAGAAGTTACTTGGATCTCAAACCTGACTTACCAGCAGTGACCTTGGGGACCTCTATATTCAAGACACCAACCTAAGAATCACCTTTTATTAATTGTTTAGTGCACAGATGATTTCATATTTTATTTTAAAAAGCTGGAAAAGGTTACCCTAAGAGTGACAGAAAAAAAGTACTTGCAATTAATGTAAATTATATTTACATAAAAGGAAATGCTCTTATTATTTCCAAAGACAATTTATTTTGACCTTAATTATTCAACAGGGAAGACAATTAGAAATTCAAAAATTAGGCTATTTATACAGCAAATAGGTAGGTAATTATTCGCTAAAGGTTTTACCTTGATTATAAGTCATTAGCAGCCATTAATAAAGAAAGCCCATCCATAAATTTGCATTTCTTAAGTGTGCGGAGTTTCATGGTCTAGTGTTTGAGGCTGTGAAGTTAAGCGCATTGAGTTGAATTTCAGTTCCAAGTATCTCTGATCAAGAGTCGTATAAAACTGGATTAATACTTAGATTCTTGAAACAAAAGAAATGCTAGCCAAATGCACTTTCTATGGAGCCACGCCATCACCTGTCTGGTAACGGTCTGCTTACTGCCGAGATGCAGAACAGCTTTCAGTGGAGCTTCAGGACTAAGAAAGCAGGAAGAAAGGCCTGCCAACATACTTCCAAAAATCAGTAATCTATGAAACCTCAAATTATTCAGACATGATTTAGCTTTCAGTATCGTATATTTCAGCTAATACCCACTATTTATCAGAAAATTAATAAATTATACTGGAGTTAACAACAGTTTCTCAGACTAACGGTTTGAGGGACCTAGTTAGGAGTTCAATATAACAAAGTCTGTACATAATGTAAATAACTGTCCTAGAGGAATTTTCCACAATTTCTTAAGGATGAAAACAGAGAAGGCAGAGGGGGAAGTTGTAATTTAGCACACAACACGCTGGCACAAAGCAATCATCAAATAAAGAAGCCATCAGACTGACACCAGAACTCAAACAAAAGGCGTCATGGCATGTATTTGCAAATTAAATGTGCAGTTGATTCTCATTATTCCCAGTAACTACCAAGTCTTCATGAACTGTGAATCAGAACAATGGCTCTGTCCTCTAGACTCTGGGTGTTGGCTTTGGCCTCTGGATTTTGTAGGTGGCAGGCCCTCATCTTCAGCATTGGCTCTGCCTTCCAGGCCCTCTGGGATGGCAACTGTGCTCTCGCAGCTTTGGGAGGCCCCATCCTCTTAATCCATCTGAGTCACAACCCCACTCCCTCCTCCCAGGCAGGTTCCATGCCTCTGCCCCTTAGGCATGGCAGCTCTAGCCCTTCATCTTTGGGATCCATGCCCCAGCCACCTTAATGGTAGCCCCACACTCCAGAACTGAGATGCTAAAGAAACAATTCTTTGAAACCTAGAAGGCTATCACCCAACCATTCGAGATCCAGGAGACCATGGCCCTAGCCTCTGAAAATGAGAAGGCCCTGCTTCCACGCTCCTTCCAACAGTTGCACTTCCAAGCTGCTCTACTGTTCTTTGCTTTTTTTGGAGCACAGCAGATACAACTCCTTTGGCCTGTTTCTTGCCTGTAGAACTCCAAGGGACAGAAAGCGTTCTTACCTTTCCTCCTTTCTCTGTTCCCTTCCGTCTAAGATCATGGGTTTTCTGCTGTAGTAGTTGGTTAGATCCATCAGTCATAGGCTTAATCTCTTTAACAAAAGATTGTGTAGCCACATCCTTGGTAAACATTCTAGGACACATGTCCTTAATTTGTATGACAGAAGTTTCCAAATCTTTAAGTTTTGTTTACATTCTGCATGGTACATTTTTAAGTCCATCCCTTTTCTCTTGCATTTAACTATAAGCAGCAAGGATAAACCACGTGTCCCCATTAAAATCTTGCTCAGAAATGTTGTCAACCAGAAATCCAAGTTTATCACTTGCAAGTTCTACCTTCCACCAAACATCTGAACAAAATTCAGACAAATTCACTGCCACTGCACCAAAAGCACTGTCCTTCCTCCACTGTCCAAGCAAGTGTTCATCCTTTTCTTTTACAGCTTTCCCAGAAGCCCATGTTAACACTCACATTTCTGGCAACACTCTGTTGCTGGCACCACACATATTCTCTAAGACGATACAGACTTTCTTTACAGCTTTTTCACTTCCTTCAGAGTCCGACCCAGAACTGCCTTTGACAGTCAGAATTCTACCAACAGTCTGTTTAAGGGAATCTAGGCTTTTACCATTAGGCACCTTAAAAGTCTTCCAGCCTCTACTACTGACTTCTTTAAAATGTTAAAAAGCAAGTGTGTCACCTTGAGGACCAGGGTGCACCTGCTCCAACTCATATTGTTTTCAACTGCCTCATATGCATGGGAAAGCTGGCCAATGAATAACAAAGGCTGAAGAAGAAGCAATGCCTGTGAATTACAGTATTGGTACAGAATACTGACTATACTAGGGACTGCCAGAAGAATGAACAAATCTGTCTTGGGAGAAATACAGCTGGAAAGCTTCTTGGAAGTGAGGATGGGTAGATTTTGTCTCATGCACTTTGGGCATAATGCCAGCAGGACTTGGTCCCTGGAGAAGGACACTACGCTTGGTAATGTAGAGGGTCAATGAAAAAGTTGAAGATCGTCAAGGAGATGGACTGACAAAGTGGCTGCAACAATGGGCTCAAGTATATCAGCGACTGTGAGGATGGGATGTGACCAGGCAGTGCTTTTTTTGTACATAAGGTTGCCTTAAGTTAGAGCCAGCTCAACAGCACTAAACAACAACAGTCTCTACAGTTAACCAGTTACAAAGCCACTTCCACATTTTAGGTATCTGTTAGAGCAACACCTCACTATTTATTATAGTACAAATATCACAGATGGGTGGCTTTAAACAAATAGAAATTTATTTTCTCATAGTTTACAAGTGTGAATCCAAGGTGCTGACTCTAGGGGAAGATTTCTCTGTTGTCTCTGGAGGAAGGTCTCTGTCTCTCTCAGTTTCTGCTTCTGGGCTATCATCTTGAAGCCTACTTCTCTTTCCTCATCTCTCTTCTGTTTACCTGATGAATCTTATTTTACAACTCAAAACAGACTGACTAATCTTGCTCCAATAACATAACAGACAAGCCATTCAAAAATGGCATTTCAGCACGGCACCCTCTAAGCCCATTCTCATCAAGTCATTCCCCACTCCTAGTCACTCTATAAGACACAGCAACTGTCCCATGTCATTTCCAAGGAGTGCCCGATGGCTTTGAACTGCTGACCTTTTGATTAGCAGCCATAACTCTTAATCACACTACCTAAGTCTCCATGACAGGCACAGAGGTCAGCATTTACAGCACGGCACATATTGTGTGGGGCCCAATGCATTCCCTAGCACACAGCAAGGCAGCACCTAAAATTTATATTAAAAATGACCAGTGAAAATGACTCTCTGGCCACTATTTTGCTGGCACTTGTGTCCAAGCCCTAAACTGCTGATAAAACAGACACAGAAATGGCTCTTCACATTGACACAATCCATGAAACAGTTTCTTCTACTGTGTGCACAAGAGAGTTGATGGCTATTCTCAGCATTATCCATTTCACCCATCAGTAGAGGGCAGATGTCACCCTTGTGTCCCCAGCATTACTAGCCTCTTATTTGTACTATGGATTACAAATAATTTTTTCACAAACAGTTGAAGAAGTTAGGCAGGAAAATGAAACTTACTTGAAGGTGGGAGTTCACACTAAGTCACCTAACTTCCAGAATTCCATTTCAGACGTATCACACTTTGCCCTTTTAACCTATTTACTTCATTATTAGTTAGCTCAGACCAAGTAGTCTTTCCCACTAAAATAAGTTCTAGTAGAGTTTTCAGATGAGGGGAAAATAATGATTTCAGGCCCTTAACAGTTAACACTAATTTTTAAACGGAGGCAGATTACCAAGGAGCGATTTAATGATACTTTTCTAAAAGACCTCTGGGTGGCAGGGTAATTTCAAAACCATGTCCATTATCATTTTTTTAATTAAAAAAATATTTTATTATACCTTACACGAAATTTAACAATCCTTATCAACTTTTGTCATACAAAAACTTACACATACATTGTTATGTAACTCTAGCTGCTCTTCCTACACTGTGATAGCACACTTCTCCTTTCTACCCTGTATTTCCTGTGCCTAGTCAACTATCTCCTGTCCCCTTCCACCTTCTCATTTCACCTCTGGACAGAAGGTGCCCAGTTAGCCTTATGAATATACTTAAGCCAAGAAGCACATTCTTCACCATGATTATTTTATGTCTTAAAGTCCAGCCCAATCTTTGCCTGAAGAGTTGGCTTTAGGAATGGTTCCAGTTTGGAGTTAACAGAGTCTGGGGACCATGCCTTCTGGGGACCCTCCAGTCAGTTGGACCATCAAATGTGTTTTTTTCAAATAGGGTTCAAGCTCTGAAGCCCATTTTTCCTCCTGCTTTATCAAGGAATCTTTGCTGTGTTCCCCATCAGGGCAGTCATTTGGCCTGGCTGGTTACTATAGTCTGGTTCTTCTGGTCTCATGGTGACACAGGCTCTAGGTTATGTGGCTTTTTCTATCTCTTGGGCTCCTCTTTTCCTCGTGTCTTTGATGTCCTTCACTCTCCCGTGCTCTAGGCGAGTTGGGACCAATTGATGCTTCTTAGATGGCTACCTGCCATCACAAAGCCATCGTTAGAATGCTGACCAACTTTTGACACATCCAAATTCTAATCTATGGATATATTTTTAAGCTTTACGAAAAAGTCTGGATTTTCCCGACAGTTGGAGAAAAGATTTTTTTAAACCCATCCTTCTGTTTTTTGTATTCGGAACAGTCCCCTGCCACACAGGTATTCCCTACTGTCTATTTTAAAGAAGCAAATATTAGAACAATTGCTTACTGCTTACTTTTAAAATAATTCAGCTTTGGTTGCCAATATATACAGCAGGACATAGTGACTTTTTTTTTTAATGATTCAGTGAAAATGTACATTCTAATATAAATTTGCATGCCCACTTATGTGCAGCTCCCATTGCTCTCCCTGCCTGGTGATAGTCCACTCTTCCTCTCCGCTCCATACATGTCAGATCCTCCTAACAATCTCCTATCCCCTCCTCTCCATCCTCTCCCCGGCCTCCACTAGGATGTCAGCAGGATGACATCCTATAGATGCACAGAACCGTAAAGTGCACACCAATATGGTCACTCTGTGTCACCAAGTCCAATCTATTCCTGTCCGAAGAGTTGACTTCCATTATGATTTATGGACAGGTGCAGCACAGTGATTTTTTTTATAGATTTTTTTTTTTAAGGCTGATTTGGTATTTAAAGTTCAAATCTCAAAATAAAAATCCCTTCATTGCAGTTCTAAACTGGTACCCGTCCAAATTATTTTTTGCTTTGCTTAGTTTTACTGTTTATGCATCAATAATTCCCATTTATTACTGCAGTAGAACAAGACCTTCAATACGTTTTGGCTGAAGAAGAGACTGGTTCCTATTAGGTGACTGAAATCACTCAGATATTAGCTTTATCCTGGTAACCTCTCCAGGGCAGGAAATAAAATTCTTTTCAAAACTTTGTCTTGGTTGTTTTCATCCCCTAGGGGCAAGAAAAGGGTGAATGCAGGAACAAGAGCATAACTGTGTTAAAAAAAATAATCGAGCATTCAATCTTTGATTAGTCCTTCAAAAGATAAAAGATCGCTGCTAACTAATTTTCATAAATGTTACACTGAATCATTTGTAGGTTGTAAATTACATTCTTTGTGGCTGCCCCAAAGCAGTGACTCGTAGGCAGCCCATGTTATTTCTTAAAAGTCTGTGACGTAGTGGAAAGCAATAGCCTGAGGTCTAACAGGAACAGGCCTGGGAAAAGGAAAACATCTAAAGTTTAGGGCGGGAAAATCTGAGTACACTGATTCTTTTTCACTCCCATTGTCAGTAAATAAATAACTGTTGGTTTGTTCCCACTCAACACTAATCTTAATCAGTTTTGTGTCTACCATATGGCACTAAAAATGATGGAAGATAATAAAGAAGAAACACTAGGTGCTACAATACCTTAAGGCAAGAGCTAGTCTTATGGATTGAATTGTGTCTCCCCAAATTTATGTGTTGTAAATCCTAGCCTTTGTCAATGGTTATAATCACATTTGGAACTAGGTTGTCTTTGTTATGCTAATGAGGCAAAAATCTGTGTAGAGTGTGTCTTCAGTTCATTTCTTTTAGGACAAAAGGAGATTAAACAATCGAGACAAAGGGCCAGAGATGAGGGAAGAGAAATGCTAAGCTGTATGTAGACTGTCCATGAGCAGAAGCTTAAGAGAGACAAGGACTTTTCTCCAGAGCAGACAGAAAATGAGAGAAAGGCCTAGCGAAGGCACCCTGTATTCACACTTCCTAAGCTGTGGGGAAATAAATTTCTGTTTACTAAAGTCACCCATTTGTGGTATTTCTGTTACAGTTACCTGAGACAGAATCTGTATCTGGAATAGTGGGGCTGCTGCTCCCTAACAGATACTTAAAAGTGGTTTTACAACATCAGAAAAACAATCAATGTGATTAACCACATAAATGACACAAAAGACAAGGATCACTTGATTTTGTCCATTGATGCAGAAAAGGCATTTGATAAAGTCCAACACCCATTCATGCTAAAAACTCTTAGCAAAATGGGCACAGATGGCAAATTCCTCAACACAATAAGGGCCATTTATACAAAGTGAACTGCCCGCGTCATCCTGAATGGAGAGAGACTGAAAGACTTTCCCTTGAGATCAGGAATTAGACAAGGATGCCCACTCTCACCTCTTCTTTCAACACTGTGCTAGAAGTTTTAGCCAGAGCAATTAGACAAGACCAAGAAATAAAGGGCATCTGCATCGGCAAAGAGGAAGGTAAAATCTCCCTGTTTGCAGATCATATGATTGCATATGTAGAGAATCCCAAGGAATCTATAAGTAAACTACTCAAACTGATAGGAGAGTTCATCAAAGTCTCAGGATACAAGATAAACATAAGTAAATCAGGAGTCCTTTATACGAACAACGAGACTGTTAAGGAAGAAATTATCAAATCAATACCATTTACGATAGCCCCTAAGAAGATAAAGTAACTAGGAATTAATCTAACCAGAGAAATAACAGACCTTCACAAAGAGAACTACAAGCCCTTACTACAAGAAACTAAGAGAGACTTAGATAAATGGAAAAACCTACCCTGCTCATGGATAGGAAGACTTAACATTGTGAAAATGTCTATTTTACCCAAAGCAATCTAGTTACATAATGCAATCCCAATACAATACTTAGATAAATGGAAAAACCTACCCTGCTCATGGATAGGAAGACTTAACATTGTGAAAATGTCTATTTTACCCAAAGCAATCTAGTTACATAATGCAATCCCAATACAAGTGTCAGCATCATTTTTTAATGAGATGGAGAAACAAATCACCAATTTTGTTTGGAAAGGGAAGAAGCCCCGGTTAGGCAAGGTACTACTAAAGAAGAAGAACACACTGGGAGGCCTCTCATTACCCGACCTTAGAATATACTACACTGCCACAGTGGTCATAACAGCCTGGTACTGGTACAAGAACAGACAGATCGATCAATGGAACAGAACTGAGACCCCAGAGAGGGCACCATCTGCCTATGAACAGTTGATATTCGACAAAGGCCCTAAGACATTAAACTGGGGTAAAAACAGTATCTTCAACAAATGGTGCTGGCAAAATTGGTTATCCATCAGCAATAAACTGAATCAAGATCCATATCTTACACCTTATACAAAAACCAACTCCAACTGGATAAAAGACCTAAATATCAAACCTAAAACAATAAAGCTCGTCCAAGAAAAGGTAGGAACAACAATGGAAGTTTTAATACACAATGAGGACAGACGCCAAAATCTGTCAAAGAAACCACAATCAACAGAAGAGAAAATAGATAAATGGGAACTATTAAGAATCAAACACTTTGCTCATCCAAAGATTTTATTAATAGAATTAAAAGAACACCCACAGAATGGGAAAAAATATTTGGCAACTCTATGTCAGACTGACACCTGATCTCCATAATCTATAAGATACTACAAAATATCAATAAGAAGAAGATAAATCATCCAACTAAGCAATGGGCAAAGGAGATGGACAGATATTTCACTAAAGAGTAGATCTAGGCAGCCAAAAAACACATGAGGACATGTTCATGATCTCTAGTTATTAAAGAAATTCAAGTCAAGACGACAATGAGATACCATCTCACCCCAACAAGATTGGCCATGATCCAGAAAACACAAAACAACAAATGCTGGAGAGGCTGTGGAGAAAGTGGAACCCTCCTACACTGTTGGTGGGGTTGCAAAATGGTCCAGCCTCTTTGGAAAGCAATCTGGCGCTTCCTTAAAAAAATGGATATTGATATAGCATTTGACCCAGTAATTTCACTACTTGGAATATATCCTACAGAATCAAGGCCTTTCACACCAACGGACACATGCACCAGAATGTTTATCGCAGCACAGTCCACAATACCAAAAAAATGGAATCAACCCAGATGCCCAACAACAGAAGAATGGATAGGTAAACCATGGTACATATACTCAATGGAGCACTATGCAATGATAAAGAATAACGATGATTCCAGGAAACATCTCCTAACCTGGTTTCAACTGGAAGACATTATGTTGAGTGAAAGTAGTCAGCGACAAAAGGACAAATACTGTACGAGACCTCTATGATGAGATCTCCAAAACAGACTTGTGTATAGAAGAAAAGACTCTTTGACAGCTGCATGGGAGGGGAGGGAAGGAGGGAGGTGGGGAGAAGGTTTAGATTAGATAGTTGCTAGAAATCTGGTTGGGAGAAATTGGTGATAGCACACATTAGAAACAAGAACAACATTAAGTGGACTTCAGCATAACTTGACTCCTTCCATCTTAACCCAATATTGCAAGGATAGAGTAGCTGGGGCAGGGGGCAGGGGACCATGCTCTTAGGCAAAATAGAGGCCAATTGGTACAACTAGCGTTTTGCTAAGAGGGCTCTCTGCACCCCACATTGGTGAGTGGCGTCTGGGGTCTTAAAAGCTGCCAAGCTGCCATCCAAGAACACAGAAAATTGTCCCAACTCCGCAGGAACGGATACTCACCGAGGACCAAAATGACATGCGGTAAAGACAACCTAGAAGATAGAGAGACCCACATGAGTGGGTGCCTACATCGACTTGGGACTGGAAGAATAGCCGCGATGGAGCTCACTAGGTTGAGTCCCACTGGCAACACAAGAATAAAATGGGGTGCATCCTGAGATCTCCATGAAAAGACCTCAGTTGATGGTCCAGCGGTTTCGGGGTTCCCCTGAGAGCATGGCCCCTGGCCCTGATGCTACCCTTGCCCATAAATCATAACGAAGATCCACTCTTTGGACTCGAATGGATTGGACTTGGCAATGCAGAGTGACCATATATTGGACGCACTTTATGGTTCTATACATCTACAGGATGTCATCCGGCTGACCTCTCGCCGGAGGAAGGAGAGTGGGTGGAGAGGAGGGTAAAAAGAGACTGTTGAGAGAACGAGACATGTATGGAACAGAGAGGAATAGTGTGGTGTCACCGGACAGGGAGAGCCATGGAAGCTGCATATAGGTGAGCATGTAAATTTATACGTGAATGTACATTTTCACTCAGTCATATTAAAACAAAACGAAACAAAAAAAGTGGTTTTAGAATTGGAAAATGAATGGGTAGAGGCTGGAAAAGTTTTAAGATGCCTAATAGCAAAACCTTGCATTGCCCTGAACAGACTTCTCGTGTGGACTTGGAAGAGAGGAGCACAGAGAAGCCTCTATCAGCTTAGAGAACATACGGCACCAGCAACAGAATGTTTCCAGAAATGCAGATGTTAAATGTGCTTCTGGTGAGGATTTACAAGAAAATGATGAACATGTAATTGGAGAACGGAGGAAATAATGATGCTTGTTATGCAGTGGCAAAGAACTTGTCTGAATTTTGTTCAAATCTTTGGTGCAAGTAGAATTTGTAAGTGGTAAACTTGGATTTTTGGCTGACAAGATTTCTAACCAAGATCTTGAAGAGGCTACGTGATTTCTCCTTGCTGCTTACAGTAAAATGAGAGAAAAGATGGACTTAAAAATACACTCTTTGCAGAACGAAAACAACTTAAATGTTTAGAAACTTCTGTTGTGCAAATTAAGGAATTATGTCCTAGAATATTGACCAAGGATATGGCTATACAATTTTTTGTTAAAGAGTTTAAGCCTATGACTGATGTACCCAACCAAGTACCATGTCGGATAACCCACAGGCTTAGACTGAGGGGCAGAGGGAGGATGAAAGGGAAGAATGCTCTCTGCCTCCTGGAGTTCTAAAGGCAAGAAACAAGCCAAAGGAGTTATATCTGTCGTCCTCCAAGAAAAGAAAAGGACCATCCTTAAGGCAGCTTGGCAATCAGAAGAATCATGGAAGCATGAAAGCAGGGGCGTCTCAGTTTCAAAGGGTACGCTACAGCCTCCTGGTTTTCAGAGTAGACTCTATAAACTCAGTTCTGGAGCGTGGGGCTGCTATTAAGGTGTGCAAGGGGAATGGAGCTTGTCTTAGTCATCTAGTACTGCTTTAACAGAAATACTACAAGTGGATGGCTTTAAAAACATAAATTGTATTTTGTCACAGTCCAGTAGGCTAAGAGTCCCAATTTAGGGTATCATCTCCATGGGAGGGCTTTTTCTGCTGGCTCTAGAGGAAGGTCCTTGTCATCAATCGTCCCCTGGATTGTAAACTTCTCAGGTGCAGAGACCCTGGTGCCTTCCAAATGATGCATCTGGCTCCTGGCCCTGCTTTTTGGTGATACAAAGTTCCCTGCTTTCCTCCCTCTGCCTTATATCCCAAGAGAGTGCCCCAAGGCACAGTACAATTCCTCACACTGAGTCCTATTTCACCAACAAAACTGCTGCCCATCCTTCCTCACTAACATTATTGCGGCAAGGTTTATAACATATAACAACATCATGCAGTCCTTGGAATCATGGCCCAGCCAAACTGCTACACATATTTTTGGGGGAACACAATTTAACCCATGATAGGATCCACAGCTCAGAGGATAGGGCTGCCATGCCCAAGGGGCAGCAGAACAGCACTTGCCTGGGACAAGGGAGTGCTTCCTACAGCCAAGGAAACAGAGCTGCCATCCCCAAGAGCCTGGATGCAGAGCTGAAGTCCAGGGCCAGTGGCTCTCCACCCAGAAACCACATGGTGTGGCCAACACCCAGCTTCTAGAAGGTGAGGCCACTGTCTAGATGGCCTCAGAGAACTGAGGATTATTTTCAAACCATGAGAGCTAATGGACACTGTTCTCCTAGGTTTTAAACTTGCTTGGTACCTGTTATCCTTTCTCCCTTCTTTCCCTGCAATTTCCCTCATTGTTTCACCACTGTAATTTGGACACAGATAATTGGTATTCTAGATTTCACAGGTTTATGGATGAACAGGAATCTTGCCATAGGATGAATATGCCTAAAATCTCACCTATATTTGATTTAGAAGATGCAATTCTGGCACTTGACTAAAGACTTTTGGGATAATGTGATGGGGTGAATTTTATATGTGGCAAGGACACGGAGTTTTGGGGGCCAAAGGATGGCATGTTATGGATGAACTGTGACCCCAAAAATGTATGTTGTAAATGCTTACATCAGCCTGTGGTTATAATCCCATTTGGGAATGGGTTGTCTTCATTATGTTAATGAGAAAGGATTATCTTAAGGTATATGACTATGGTGAGTCAATCTCTTCTGAGATTTAAAAGAGTTTAAACAAGAGTGAAGAGCATGGATGGATGCAAACAGATGCCAAACCACATGAAGATCGTCCAGGAGAAGCAGCTCAGAAAAGACAAATATCTTACCCCCAGAGCCAACAGAGAGATAGAAAGCCTTTCCCAAGAGCCAGCACCCTCCATTTGGGCTTCTGGCTTCCTAAACTGTGAGGCAATGAATTTGTTTATTAAAGTCATCTACTTACAGTATTTCTGTTATGTTGCTGTTATTGTGTGCTGTCAAGTCAACTGTGACTCATAGTGAGCCTGTGGGGTGGAGGAGAAATGCTTCACAGGGTTTCCAAGGAGCCGCTGGTAGATTTGAACTGCCGACCTCTCTTGGCTGGCTGACAAGCTCTTAACCACTATGCCACCAGGGCTCCATTTCTGTTACACTATTTCCATTTCGGTAATAGCAACAGCAGGTAACTAAAATAGGTAGTAAAAATTTAGTGCTTTTTGGTGCAGCAAGCAGCAAGGAAGGACTAGAGGATAAAACGATAAATGTCATCTGGAAGACGGGAACTTGTTTTCCTTCCTTCGTTTTTCAAAATGTTTTTACGATTAATTAACCACAAGCTTCATCACTGGATGAGTTTCAGAGCTACGCAAACTGTTCTTTTTTAGATATACGTGAAAGACTACTGAGAAATACCAATTTGTCTCAAAGGAAAAAAACAACCGCAATATGTAGCTTCCAACATGTTCTCTGGTTTCTTTAAAGCTCAAAGGGTGACAGACAGCTTGTGACACCTTACTTGTAAGAGTGGGCTTCCATGTATCAAGGTTAAATGAGGTAATATTTGCAAAGTACTTAGCATTGTGCCTAGAACATAAGTGACTGCTATTAACTACTATTAACATCAAACCCTAAGAGGATGGTCATACGAGAAGGTGCCAACCTGCAGGCCTATGTGGTACTACTGCAGAGAGACTGAGAAAGGTCTCTGACCCTGCAACTCAAGATTCACCCTCAGGACTCTGTGCCTCATTAAATGCAAATATTTCCTTAGCAGTCAATTAAGCTTGGATATAAGCAAGTTTGTTAGATCTTTCATAAAGACTACTGTCAAGAGTAGGAAGTAAGGAGTATGTATGAAGCCCTCTGGCAGCTGTGCGACTGAAGGCAGTGATGACAAAACCTGAATGACCAGGACTGGCTTGGCAACCAGATGTGCACAGCTGCTATAAATGTCACCTCTCTCAATGCTTGTGAATATCTGGGATATGAAAATCCTGTCAAGGACATGAAGAGAACAGCTTCATGAAGAGAACAGCTTCTTTAAAGATCCATCAGCCCCCAAATCAGGATATACTTGACTTTCTCCTCAGTGGAGGGCAGCAGTCCATGCCTTCCACATACTTCCTGCTTAGGAGAACAGGACATGCTCTGGGAAAGCTTGGGTGGGAAAAGCCTCTGACCAACACAGGGTGATTTCCCGGAAGGAGTCTCATCGACTCCAGAGAAGGCCTGCAGTGTGCTTCTCTTTGCATCTCACAGGCTCAGGACAGTTCTCTCCAGCCTGTCAGATAGAATTCTCCATACCTCTCATATTCTGAGCCTTCTGAACCAACTAAGATCCTGCCTGTGTTGGGTGTTGGACCAGCTGTCTCCCTTCATTTCCCAATGAGTTCTTTAAATCCTCCCTTACGTTCTTGTTGTTAGTGCCATCGAGTCGATTTCTGATTCATGGAGAGCCCACGTGACAGAGAAGAACTGCCTGACAGGATTTTTGGGGGGGTTGTAATCTTTATAGGAATTTATCTCAAGGTCTGTCTCCCGAGGAGTGTCTGGGTGGGTTTGAAATGCCAACCCTGGGGCCAGCAGCTGAGCACTCAACCACTGCAACACCACGGCATCTTCCCCTTTCTCTATAGCAAATATTAAAAGAGAAAATGTTAAGTGTGAGTAAGAATTTGGAGAAGTTTCATCACAGATGAAGCAACAGGTCACCTCTTTGGGGGACTGGTAACTTGGAGTATTTCACTTCCAAAACAAACAATCATTTCTGTTCACAGCATTATCCACTAATAGGCAAAAGGCAGAAACAATCTAACCATCCACCAGCAGAAGAATAAGCATAGCATATACGTGCAATGGCATATTGCTTAGCCATAGAGATAAATGAAGTCCCAGTGCGTGTCACAACAGGGATGAACCTTGAAAACATCATGCTGAGTGTGGTCAGTCAGTAGTCACAAAAGGACAAATACTGTTTGATCTCACTTACAGGAAATATATAGCACAGGGGAATGTGTAGAGAACAAAGTTCAGTACTGAGTTCAGTAGTGACTGCCTGGGGTGGGCAGGAGAGGGCAGAAATGAGAGCCATAGGAAGCAGCGAGTTTGTTTATGGTAATGAAAATCTGGCAATGACTTTTAGTGATGGTTGCACAACAAGATTGATGTAATTAGTATCACTAAACTGTTCACATGAAAAACATTCAATCAGCAAATGTCTTACATATCTTTACAACAATTTTTAAAAACTTGAATATCCCTTCAAAAAAGATAAGCCAACAAAAATAAACAAATGAAAATAACAGACCATTTCTAGAAAACCACTGTTGAAAGATTTAGCTGTCACTGGTCCTCTCCCCACAGCACAGGAACAGTGACAGCTACTTGACCTTTAAAGACACTGTGAGGTCTGCCTGCTTCCATGAACTCCTCTGTCGTGAGAAGAAATGCATAACGTCCTGCAACCATTACTGAAGGTTCTGATCCAAGACCAAAAAGATGAATCTTGATCCAAAGGAGGAAAAACTGTAGAGCAGAACTTCAAATTCTTACTGGAAACACTGAGACCAGAGGAGCGTCCCCATCTATTGCCTGGAAACAACCTCAAAGCCTTGAACCAAAACTATCCCATGAAGTTGTCTTTAAACAACAGTTTAGTCGTCAGTCGGATCCAACTCGATGCCACTTGGCTTGGCTAGTTTAACAAAGAACATTCACCTTGAGCAGGGCGCTCCGTTAAAGAATCATCTGCATGAGATTGAAGGAACAACAGGAACTCTAAAACACTGATGAGAGCTTAAAGGGCCAGAGTCCAAGTTAAAAGTGATGGATGAAACAACAGGAGCAGAGACAGGGAGAAGGTGACACACTGTGAAAATGGCTGAATAGCCACCTCCTGTTGCTTATTATTTTCACCAAAAAAGAAAAGAAAAAAGAATGCAGGCCAGTATACATCACAAAAAATAAAATAAAGGCACTGTGTAAGCCTAGCTTTGAGGAGATGGTAAATCAGGGGGGTTTCTTAAAAAAGGTAGAGAGTCTGGTCTCCACAATGCCCTGAAGACTAACAGGCGCACAGAACTACTCACAGAACAAGAGAGGGCAGGATTATTAAGTGAAGGGCATGGGCCCTGAGAAAAAAGTGGGGTATTAACTGGAGCCCTCCTGGGGGTGCTGGTGTTAAACATTCACGTGCTAACCACAATGCTGGCAGTCTGAATCCACAAGCCATTCCTTAGACGCCATGTGGGGCAGTCCTACTCCACCCTATAAGGTCACTGTGACTCAGAACCCACTCAAGAGCAAGAGGTTTTTTTTTGATACATGAGCAACGAAGGGGCCCTGGTGGCACAATGGTTAAGCTCTCAACTGCTAACTGAAAAACAGCTGGCGGTTCAAACCAACCCAGCCACTCTACAGGAAAAAGGCCTGCTGGTCTGGTCCCCTACAGATGACAGCCTAGAACACTCTGTGTCACACAGGTCACTATCAGTTGACACGAACATGACAGCACCTAACAACAACAACACACGGGTACCAAAAGTTTCCCTCTCTCTCTTCTTTTTTCCATCTTTTGTCCCACTTGTCAGGCCGACATGTGTGCAGGCAGAGAAGTGAGTGTCCTCATTACCTTAATGCTGATCTTTAGATGAGAACAGTATTTACACACACCAACATTTACCAGCAGCCCGAACATTCTTTTCATCTTTGCCGGCGGAGAGATAAATAAGGCATTCTTTTCAAAGTAAAAGTACTCCATTATAAGACACTCTCATGTAGAATTTTAAGGTACATGGAATAACATTAATTCATGCAGCAAAAGATAAAAAAGTCAAGAATAAAGAAGGAGAAAATGCAAGAGAAATAGAGGGAATGGGAAAGAACTTATCAGAAAAAAAGACCTTAAAAAAAAAAAGCTGGCTTCAGTATATTGACACAACATAAAATTGTCACCTAAGCCCCTCATGACTGTGATATGGGTTTGGGAAAATTTAAAATAAAAGAGAAATGCATCCAAATGCATAAAATATGCTTTCTGCTGATCTTACCTAGAAATGCCGCCATGTTCATTACCTGACTAAACACACAGCTTGCAGGAGGCTCGTCACCTGCAATACTTAAAAAATATGAAACATTTTATTATTCCTATATGAAAGTCTGTAGCCTTCCAACTTTTCATAAAATCCAACAAATCCCAAGAGAAATATCAAGTTACCTGATATATGGTGCATGCTTTGCACCAGGTTTCCTGGAGAACAGAAAAGCACAGCAGCACAGGTTAAAGGACGGTTATTTGTGCCAGGTTTTAGCTCATCAGCAGTACTATTTTTTGCTAAGTTTACTGATGAACAGTGGATTACCCAGAAATAACCTTTACCTTTCCGCTGAGTTTAACGGCAAAATTTTGTCATCTTCCACGGCTATGAAGTATCTATCAAGAAAAAAACAATAGAAGTTTATAAAACAAATAACTTTTTTTTTCAAGAAAAGAGCAATACATTTTTTGGTTTTATTAGATTAACCACATTAAACTAAATTCACATTTGTTTTTGGTCTGAGAAAATGCTTTATCACTACAAGACTTTACCTATGGGTCACCTAGTTCTTTGAAGTTCGAATGTCGTTATGACAACATTTCCTTAATTATGAAAATAATCCTGAAAACAATAGCAATCATTATGAATTAGATGGGGAAATTGTGGGAAAGGAAATAAGACTTTAGAACTTAGGCAAACTAATATTAGGATTTAGTGTTCCTAGTACCTCAGAAATATGCATTCACCTGTCTTAAGGAACTAAAATAATCTCCTTGAAGGGAATAATACTTGAAATTAAGAGAGAGAGATAGCTGTGTGTTAAGCCAAGATTTACAAAGTAATGATATTTTACAAATGTAGTTTATAATTACATTTATAAACATAGTGGGCCCATTCACAAATAACTGGATCATGGGCTGAACTATGCACGGAATTCACAGCATGTTTTCATCAAATTAGCAAATGCTTAAAAATAATGAAGTTTATACAACTAGTTTATAGAACATTCACCACTACAAAACACACAAACTAAAGCTAGTATTTCTCACTCTTTATTTTGTATAAATTTATTACTCTGGCTATTTATTTTGAGTATCAGAGAAAGAGAAGAGAAATGGGGACTCAGACAAGGGTGAATCAGTAAATCATTTATTACTTTAAAGTATTTCTAAGTACTAAAAGGAGTCCTTTGCAGTGCAATAGTTAAGCATTTGGCTACTAACCAAAAACCTGGGGGTTCAAGTTCCCCCAGAGGCTCTGCAGGAAAAAGACCTACAAAAACCCTATGGGACAGTTCTCCTCTGTCACACGGGGTCACCATGAGTGGAAACTGACTCAATGCCATCTATAACAACAACATAAGTACATGGATATCATCAAAGGAGCCCCAGCAGTGCAGTGGTTAAGTGCCTGGCTGGTGACCAAGAGGCACTTTGAACCAACCTACCAGCTGCTCTCTGGCAGAAAGACGTGAAAGTTCATTTGGGTAAAGATTACAGCCTTGGAAACCCCACGGGGCCATTCTACTTTCCTGTAGGGTTGCTATGACTCAGTATCAATTCGATGGGCTATGTATTATCAAAACTTTACATTTTTATCCACATTGCCCTGGAATCCTTAAATAATTAAAAAAGACAGTACTCACACTATCCATAATCCAGCTGAAGTAAACAAGGTAAATACAAGAGGCAAAAACATCCAGACGCTGCATTTCTTTCCATCCATGCCTGTAATGCTGAAATAAAACAGACGGGTATTAATAACTGAGACACCGACTTCACTCTTTCAAAACAAAAAGCAAGGTTGGTTTAATCAAAAAAGAGCATCTTCTATGAAAACGTATTTCATGAAATGATTCAAACCAGTATAATTTCTGCCACCTACAGAAGTTAACGTGGATAATTATCATCTATCATTGGCTTAAATATTCCAGAGTCTTCATGCAGAATGTGTGGGAAATTTTTCACAAAGACATATAATCCTATACTATCATCAGGATATCTGAGTAAGACCAAAGTGGTAGGTTGGACTTAGGAGAAAAGGAATGAAAGGACTGAGGAGAAAAGCTAGGTAGCAAAGGCATACTCTAACCTACTTTTAGTGCTATTATTAATCTTCATGGACTTACAGAGCTAGCACGTACGTATGTCTATAGCTTGGCAGGCAAGAGTGTTAGGAACAAATGATTATTTAATACATGTTGGCAATAAAGAATAAAACGACAAATGCTCTGAAAAATCCAAACTTTTCTTGTGATGTGTTACTGGGCAACTATTTCAGAAGGCTCTGAGGATGAATGCACTGGGAAATAATGTACTGTGCAGGGCTTTAAATTAGCTCCAACAAAACACATGGGAAAAAAATGTAATGCCAACCATTTTGGATGTTACATTCTAAAGCAGAAATACAGGAATAAAAAAATTCCCCACAAGAATGAAAACTAGAGATTTCAAAAGTATCTATTTTGGGAATTGAACAAAAAGAAATAGTCATCATTTATTATCTTTGTTCCAAACCATCATACACAATCCAGCCTATTAGACATATGCCAACATAATCCTTCAGGTTAAAAAAAAAAAAACACTCTGCTTTGAGAAAATAAAGTACATTAATGATTTTCACTGGAAACCCTGGTGGCATAGTGGCCAAGTGCCATAGCTACGAACCAGAAGGTCAGCAGTTCAAATCCACCAGGTGCTCCTTAGAAACTGCATGGAGCAGGTCTACTGTGTTCTGTAGGGTCACTATGAGTCGGAATCAACCTAACAGCACTCAGTTTCATTTTGTTTTGGTTTTAGTGACTTTCACTGATGATCTGATAAGCAGAAGGGTAACGTGATGAAATGGAACCTGCAGAGAGATGTTACTGCCTATTATTTGGGTTTCAGCATCCACAGCAACAAGTTCATGTACTGGATTTCAACTAGCACCACTACATTTTTGAGTACTACCATAACACCTGTGTTCACACATTGAGACTCTGGACATTCAAAGAGTTGAGACCAGAAACAGAATACGGTGCTCACTCCAGGCTGGTGAGTCAATCTCTGCTGCAAATTTTCAGGAAAGTCTTCCATTCCAGAACTGACCTACTTGATTGCGTAGATCTTCCAGACCAGAAGACATCTGGGTCTAATAACATGTCTTTGAACAGTTGTGCCTTAGTCTAAACAATTTTTCTGGGCAGGGATATTAACTTGAATTATAAAACCTAGGAGCCTGAAAACCGTTGGAGCCACTTTCAATCAATTCGCCCAATCTGACCCTGCTCACAATTACAGACATGCTATTTGCGCCTGGGAGGTAGGTCAGTGAACATCATGGAAACTCTCAATGAGATGAGTTGACATAACAGCCAATCCAGTGGCCTCAAACATAACAACAGTCATGAAGATGGCGCAAAACTGGACACTATTTCATCTGTCACACACAAGACCACCCTGAGACAGAGAACACATGATGGCAACTGTCAACAACTTGCACCAGGTACTACATCACGTGTGGAAATACTGAAATGAAGTCTAACGCATGTGAGTATTTGTACTGATCTATATAATATATGAAAGTCATTTCATTAACCAGGGGTCCGTGGCCATTCCATTTGTGTAATATGGAAGACCGATGAACATTTTCAGCACACACAATATGGCTAGTCAGCATCCACTTTATGTCCAGGAAAACATGGGCTCATAATAAAAGCTATCAACTATGCTGACAAAAATAAAAGTTTTACCAATAGCCTAGAAGGGAGAGCACAGAAAATAGAGGTGGTTACTTAATATATAAAACCAATTACTACAGTTCTGCCCCTGAAAGAGGGTGCTTTCAAGGGTAAGCACAGCAGAAATGGTTACACCTGAAAGACACTTAGGAGACCGAGTTTCCAACCTTAGCTCTGCCAATTTCTGAATTTATGTGCCTAGACCAGTCAGTTAAATCTGTAGCACCAATTTCCCTATGTCACTATGTAAAGACTGCTGAATTCAAAGGGGAGACAGATATCAAAGACTGAGGCCTCATGGACTAATAATATCTTGGGGACGAGTGGAGTGAGAAGGAGAGGTCTTAGTCATCTAGTACTGCTGTAACAGAAATACCATGATTGGATGGCTTTAACAAAGATAAATTTATTCTCTCACAGCCCAGGAGGCTAGAAGTCTGAATTCAGGGGGCCAGCTCCAGGAGAGGATTTTCTCCATCTGCTCTAGAGGAAGGTCCCAGTCATTCACTCTCCCTTGGTCTAGGAGTTTCTTCGTGTGGGAACCCTGAGCCCAAAGGATGTGCTCCATTCCTGGTGCTGCTTGCTTGGTGGTATAAGGTCCCCATGTCTCTCAGTTCACTTTTCTCTTTTTCATCTCAAACGAGATTGATTTAAGACACAACCTAACCCTGAGTGTCCTGACTCATTAACGTCAGAGAGATAGAATTCATAACACAAAGGGAAATGACATCCCATGACAAATTGGTGGTCAGATACACAGTACTTTGAACCATAGCCTAGCCAAGTTGGCAGATATTTCTGGGGGAATATAATTTCAGTCAAGGACAGAGGAGATATCCAAATCCAGCCTCTTGGTTCGGTGTTGCAGCAACAGAATGCTCCCAAGTACCAGAATTATGAAGCCAGAGGAACTCATATTTGTTAATCACTTTTACAATAGATCAGCGAATAAATTAGAAGACCAATTTATTAATGTATAGTACAAAATTCAATTGTCAAACGGGCAAATACACTGGCTCCTCTTTCAGGAACATCTATAGTAGAAATTAAAATTTGGAAGCAGGACAGTAAAGTGAAGGGTGTTCATGAGACAATTCTAAAACTATGACATCAAGCTACAATAGTTTTATGTACTGATTTCCTTTAAAGAGAGGCAGTGTGATGGAATGGGGACAGTATGACAAGGCATATGAGGGCGGACAATTAAGTTAGAGAACTCATCCTAGAAAAGGTGTTACGTATCTTGCTGCTGAATATCACTATGGTCACTTTTGAAGTATTCCCCTTGGGAAGCTGTGCACCCATGCCAGTGCCTAGTCCATGCTCCAAAGCAATTTTGGGACTTTTTTCCTGGAATGGCCATCAGAGCTGTCATTGTATTACCTTAATGTCCTGACTGTCATCAAAATGTCTTCCTTTCAATATGTCCTTTATCTTCAGGTAAAGAAAAGTCATTGGTGGCCAGATCAGGTAAGTAGGGAGGGTGTTCCAATACAGTTATTTCACTGGCTAAAAACTCCCTCAGAGACAACTATATAGTTAAGTTCTCAAGCTTGCCAACGTGCCACCGTCCACAATGGCCATTCCAGAAAGAGTTCCAAAAGTGCTCTGAAGGGTGGACTAGGCGCTGGCATCAGAGCATAGCTTCCCAAGGGGACTACTTGGAAGGTGACCATAGTGATATTCACCAAGGAGGTACGTAGCAATTAGAACAATTAAGTTAGGGGACTGAAATGTCAGACCCAGTAGGACTGAAACCCCACTCTGCCACTTAGTAGTTACGAGATCTTTGGCAAGTTATTTTAGCTTTTTATCTTAGTTTTTACCTTAGTTTAATTATGAAGATAACTTCCATTTTGTAGGGCTGTGCTGAGGATTACAGGCGATACAGGTAAGATACCTGACACACGATACACGTTCTGTCAGTCGCATCTCTGCCAACTGTCTTTGCCAACACACATACAAGGACAAGGTACCCTCTCTTTAGGGCAGCCCTCAAGGCAACTTAACATTTGGGGCTCCCACTTTTCTAGAGTCCATGCAGACACAATTCCTGATAGCAACAGTTTCTTCTTTCAGGTCTCTTCTCACCCTCTCCCCACCCCACCAAAACTCATGAATATCTTAATCTTACACATATTAAAAGCCTCTCTTCTCTGTTCTGATCAAGGATTCAATAGATAGATCCTAATCCAAAGTTTGGGAAGGATGTGGAAACTTATGGAATCCAGATTTCCTAGATCTACTGAGACAGGAGGAACCCTCAAATCTGTTGCCTTAAAATAATCTTTAAAACCTTGAACTGTAACTACCCCCTAAAGTCATCTTTAAACCAAACAACAGTTTAGCTCAGTAAGTAAACAATGTTTGCCTTGTGCATAGTGCTCTCTCAAGAATTATCTGTATGAGATCAAAGTCATGATAGCAATTCTAGTGCACCAATGAGCAGTTTAGGGGACAGTAAGTTTAAGTTAATACTGGCGAAGTAATTTGGGGAAAAACAGATAGAATGGTGACACAACATGAAGAATCTGACCAGTGTCACTGAACTGTACATGATGAAACTGTTGTATGTTTGGCTGTGTATATTTTCACCAAAGAATAACTTTTAAAAAGCCTATCTTCTTGACGCTGTAATCTCTGGTTTCCTTTCTGCTTCCTTAGCTTTGTTTGGAAGCATCTAACACTCTGAGTCTGACACCTAACAGCTTTTCTCCTAAATTGTTTAGTAAGACTTTTACTCTCACAGCGTAACCTTATGTTCAAATTCTAGGAAAACCATGACGACAGACCAAACCTTGCGTAATGACAGATGAAATTTCCCTAACTCAAAGACAAGCCTTTGAAAATGAAAAAAAAAAGATGATAAAGTACAAGTTGATGGATGCTTGTATTATTAGCTTTCAGTGAACTCACTTTGGTGTTTTCTCCAGGAATTCTACATTGGTTATGCCCCTTCCTTTAAAAAAACCCTACAGATTCATACGTAATTTTAAGAGATCCCATGTATCTGTGACTCACTCTCCTCAAATGACTGTACAGCAACCAAGAAACTGACATTGATACAATCCTTCAAACTTAATTCAGACTTCCCCAGTATTACGCACACTCCTTTCTGTGTAAGTGCACATGTATTTTATCACCTGTGTAGATTCATGCGACCATCGCCAGAGTCAAGACACAGAACAGTCCCATTACCCCCGAGACGTCTCTGGTTGCACTTTTATAACCACATCACCCTCTCCTCCCTTGCTTTACCCCTAATTCCTGGCAGCCACTAATGTGGCCTCCATTTCCATAATTTTTTTCATTTCAAGACTGTTAAATAAGCAGGATTATATAGTATATAACTGGCATGTTTGATTCAGTATAATTTCCTGGAATTTATCCAATGCTGTAGTCATCAAGAGTTTGTTCTTTTTTTTCTGTTAGGTGGCATTCTGTGGTATAACTCTATGGGGCAGTTCTATTCTATCCTATGGGGTCGCTATGAGTCGGAATCAACTTGACGGCAGTGGTTTTGGGTTTGGTTTATTCTGTGTATTGATATGCCACTGTTTAACTGTTTACACACTGCAGGACATCCGGGTTGCCTCTAGTTTTGAGTTATTGGAAATAAAGCTGCTATGAACATTTGTGAACAGGCTTTTGGGTGAAGATAAATTTCCATGTCTTTAGGCTACATGCTCAAGTTTGGAATTGCTGAGTTGTGAAGTAATTGCACATTTAGGGTTTTATTTATTTAATTTTTTAAATCTGTTTTACAATTTATAAAGAAAATATTCTACATTCTACTTCGGTGAATAGTGTCCGGGGTCTTAAAAGCTTGTGAGTGGCCATCTAAGATATTCCACTGGTCTCACCTTGCCTGAAGCAAGAGGGAAAAAAGAAAACCAAAGACACAGGGAAAGCTCAGTCTAAAGGACTAGTGGACCCTAACTACCACAGCCTCCACCAGACTGAGCCCAGTGACAACTAGATGGTGCCCACTGACTGCTGTGACAGTGATGACACACAGCTCCAGACAGAGCCGGGGGAAAATGTAGAGCAAAATTTAACTCATGAACAAATGAACAAAAAAAACGCGGCCTGACAGAGACTGGAAAAACCCTGAAAGTATGACTCTCAGACACCCTTTTAGCTTAGTAATGAAGTCACTCCTGAGGTTCACCCTTCGACCAAAGATTAGACAGGCCCATAAGACAAAATGAGACTAAAAGGGCACACCTGCGCAGGGGCAAGGTGGCAGAAGGGCACAGGAAAGCTGGTAACAGGGAATCCAAGGTTGAGAAGGGAGAGCGTTGACCTGTCGTGGGGTTGGTAACCAACGTCACAAAACAGGAAGTGTACTGATTGTTTAATGAGAAGCTATTTTGTTCTGCAAACTTCTATCTAAGATACAATTTAAAAAAAGAAATTGCCAAACCATTTTCTAAAGTGGCTGTATCGTTTACCAGTCTCTTTACATCTTTAGCACCCTTTGGTATTTTTTAGTTTAGCCATTCTGATTAGACACATAGTGATATCTCAGTGTGGCTTTAATTTGCACTTCCCTGAGAGCTTGACATGCTGAACATCTTTTCACATGCTTATTTCCTATCTGTATATCTTCTTCAGTGAAATATATGTTCGTATCTTTGGACCATTTTCTAAATGGATTTTATATATTTTTATCAGTGACAGTTAAAAAAAAGATTAAGAGTTCATATAGCCTAGACACTAATTCTATGTTGGATATGCTGGTGTGCAAATATCTTCTCCCAGCTTGTAGCTTATCTCCTCACCTTCACAACAGGGTCTTTTGATGAACAACAGTTTTATAGTTCTAATGAGATCTAATTTATCACATTTTCTGTTTATAGATTGTACTTGTGCTGTCACTTCTAATACGTCTTTGCCTAGTACTAGATTCTGAAGATTTTCTCCCATTTTTCCTCTAAAAGATTAAAGTTTTCTGTTTTCCATTGAAATCTGTGATTCAGTCTTATCTTTTTAGACCAGAGATCTGTATCACTTTGTCAAATTTGGTTAGAACCTGGATAGCTTATAAGTCACTTTGACAAGGATCAAGAAATAAGTGATGATCTTAGCTAAGTAGTAAAGGAAAGTTCTTACAGTAAAGAACATACATTTTAGCCATAACATGCCTTACCTAATGCAGGTGTTTTTAGCAACTACAAATGTGAGCTCATGGACAGGAAAACAATGAGGTGCGTTTGTGTGTGTGTGTGTGTAGATGGCCATCTACTCCACCTCCCTACTCATCTTTCAGTTATCATGGAAACTTGCAGATCGAAGCAAGAAATCTTTTTGGAACCAGTTAACCAATCAAGATCTCATCTGATGTATCTTGATCCTTTACTTCGTTCTCCTTCCCTTATGAAATTCTGTTAACCAATGCAGGTACTCTGTTAGAATACACTTCTCTTTTCTTGCCCCAAAAGATCTATTTGTCCTTCGTTAGCCTGTACACAGCTTCTAATATAACCAAAGAGCTGAGGTACAGAAATATCACTGCAGTGCCCCCTGCTTGCTGCACTGGACAACGATTCTCGGAGGTGCCAGGAGATGCCGGCTTGACTGGCTTTGGTTTCACAGCCTCTCTCTGAGCAGCAATCACTTGACAAGTTCATGTACTTGACTAGAAATACGTCTGCAAATAAATGAATAGATCTATTCAATGAACTTTTTTCATTTTGCCACAATGCCATCTGAAATTAAAAGTTAAAACTGAAATGTCATTCTCTTTCTTCTATCCTTCCAGATACCATTAAAATAAACTAGTCTATTGCTTCTAACAACATCGGAAAGTATCACCCAAAGCTTATTTATGTTTTCTAAGGACAAGTTCTACTCTTTAGAATGAGAGTTTCCCTGAGCTAAATCAACAAGGTACCTACAAGCTAGGAGAGTACAGTTTTCTTGATTCTTTAAGGAAAGATAAGAAAGGAATTCTTCATACTCCCAATATAGTTTTATCTTTGCATTCTGACTTGCACTTATTTTTCATTTAGCATGAAATCTAATCTACTGATATTAATCTTCAAGTAGTATTTCACCATAGAAAACTCAGGATAATTATTCCCATGTCTCAAATTGCCAGAAGAACAAACAAATCTGTCTTGGAAGAAGTACAGCCAGAATGCTCTGTTAGAAAGGAGGACAGTGAGACTTTGTCTCATGTTCTCTGGACACACTTCCAAGTGGGATCTGTTTCTGAAGAAGGACATCATGTGTGGTAAAGCAGAGGGTTAGAGAAAAAGAGGAAGACCCTCAACAAGACGGACTGACACAGCAGATGCAACAATGATTTGTGATTGTGAGGACAGCATGATAGAGCAGTGTTTCGTTCTGCTGCACAAAGGGTTGATACGGATCAGAACTGCCTCAATGGCACCCGATATCCATAGCAACAACCTAACTAGCTCTATCTGAAACACGTCCCCTCGTGCATCTCTAAAAAAAAGAAGGAAAAAAGCCAGAATTTCATGAACCTTCCTTAAAAGGTTCAGATCTGGTTTGGAAGCCTCTTCTCCAGATGGCAGCAAAGCAGTCACCCAGGTAGTCCAATCTTCCTAGAGGGCCCATGCTGCCCACTCCCTGTGCATGTCTATCATGTGTTATTTTCCTCCAGCAATGTCACTCCCAAAGCGTGTGTGACTTCTGCACTCTCACCCAGGCTATGCTTCTGGGTACTCTTTAACACCTTACAGCAGACGGGAAAAATCAAGATCTCTCACCTGCACCTTTTGTCTCTGAAGATCTCCTATTTCCTCAGACAGAAAATGAACTGTATCGCAGTATTTGTGGTGGCTCCTACTGTTGACATTATTGTTCTTCCAGAAGTCTTTTAGCTACAGATGCTCAAAAGAATACCTGGCCATTTGATATCAGGACCTCATGGATGCAAACAAAGTAAAAGTCCTGTATAAGTGTGGCAAAAACCCCAACTACTTTAATTGTTTCTAAAGGAGTTCCGAGGGCATACACTACCGAAGTTACTTAACTCAAGAACAGAGCAGATCACTAGTAATGCTGATCCCTGAAGACAAATTGTCTATTCAAGCAGGCAAAGGCAAAAGTTTAATCTACAGTTCCGATCCACAAATTGGAAAGGGAGGGCCCACTGGATCTCTTCTTCATTTACAGCTTTTCAAACCTTCATAGGTATCAATCATAGTAAGAAATCACTAACAAAAAATGACCATGAAGTGACACAAAAATTAGGGAATGATTTCCGGGGCAGAAAAGGACTTGCTTGTTTTAAGTTGGAAGGGTTTTGTTGTGACCTGTAATAGCAGATTCGGTGGCCAGGCTACCAGACTTCCGGATCAGCTCTGCCACTTACTAGTTGTGTAGCCTTAAATCTGTCTGCTCTGTGCCTCAGTTTCTTCATCAGTAAAGTGGTGATAAAAGGGCAACTGCCTTATGGATTTTTGTAAGGCTTGAAAATAATTTTAATAACTTGGAAAAGTTCCCAGCACACAGCAAGCCCTCAATAAATGTTAACTGTATTCCACTCCAAGTGCTGTTCAGAGTCTAGAACTCCTCTCTTTGTTGTGTAATTTATCAGGAAATGGGTCCCCAGCAAGAGCAGTCTTTCATCTGGCTCTCAGGGCCAGTTGGAACGGCGCAGGAAAGATTAATGAGTCACTCACTAATGACCAGGACTGTCACAGTGTCTATGAACCCAGAGCATCCTGATGGTTTTTGACCTCCTGGGAAGAATCTGAAGTTATTTTCCTCATGTGTGATGGACAAATGTAAAGGGCTTTTACTATGTTGTAGTTAATTCGTAGTTATAAGTGATAATGACAAGGACTGTTTTGTTTTGTGTGTTTCCTAAAATGTTTACAGGCTCTCAGATATAAATCAGTATGGGAGATACACAATAAACCAACAAGTCAGTCACACTCATTATGCCGAATGAGTCACACCCATTTGCTTTCCCTGAATCCTAAGTTGAGGAATACAAGATACTCTAGGTGACCTTATATCACCTTTAAAATACATGACATTCCCTCATCAGACAGAAAGAAGCCCTGGTGGTGCAATGGTTAAGCACTTGACTGCTCACCAAAAGGTCAGTAGTTGGAGCCCACCAACCATACTGCAGGACAAAGGGTGCAAATCAGCTTTCATAAAGATTACAGCTTTGGAAACCCTATGGAGTAGTTCTACTCTGTCCTATAGGGTTGCCATGAGTTGGACTCAGCTCCATGGCAACAAGAATCAGACATGTCTAAGTAATATTATTCAATGTCTGTGGCTAATTTCTCCCCTCCCCCAATTCTTCATTAGCACTAACAAGAAACAATACAGAAATTACTACAAGGTTTTGGTCAACTTCTACCATCTCCAAAGGAATATGATTTCTAAGTAGAATCAATGATGACTTTTTTCCACCAATGTTGTCTTGATTACTAAAAGCCATTACCTTTAATCAACTGACAGATGACAATACCCATAATCAACTAAGGTTGAGTCATTTCCAACTCACAGAAACCCTGTAGGACAAAGTAGAATGGCCCCACAGGGG
The DNA here is from genome assembly GCA_028571685.1 of Heterohyrax brucei. Classification (NCBI taxonomy): domain Eukaryota; kingdom Metazoa; phylum Chordata; class Mammalia; order Hyracoidea; family Procaviidae; genus Heterohyrax; species Heterohyrax brucei. Next base: position 107,971,238 of record CM053143.1, on the reverse strand, counting down.
TTTCCAAGGCGCCTGCTGGATTTGAATTGCCAACATTTTGGTTAGTAGCTGTAGCTCTTAACTACCCACCACAAGGGTTAGGGATTCTTTTATGACAGTGGCCCAAAGGATTAACTTTCTCAGAAACAGATGGAACATACTATCTTCATATCACTCATAGAAAATCCTCTGTAAAAGAGTTTCCTATACTATTGCTTCAATTCATCAATATTTTCTCAGAGGTTCTATGCCAAGACCCTCTTCAGAGTCCACTGATGTCTTTAATAATAAACAGAACATTGCCCACATGTAGCAGATACAATTACCAACCTAACAGACATTTCTCCCCTTTTGCCTAACTAACAGGACTCCACAGGAGCCCTGTGGCAGAGCGGTTAAATGTTTGCCTGCTAATCAAAAGGTCAGCATTTGAACCCATCAGCTACTCTCCAGAAGAAAGATGTGGCAGTCTGCTTCCATCAAGGTTACAGCCTTGGAAATGCTATGGGCAGTTCTACTCTTTCCTGTAGGGGTGTTATAACTTGGAATTGGCTAGACAGCAATGGGTTAACAGAGCTGTAATTTCATTCAGGACAGCAAAATATTCACCCTAAGAATATAAATCATGGGTGATCTAAACCAGTTAATGGTACCTTGCTTTCCTTTGATGAGTGTCTTTCCAGACTCCCTTACACCTAGCCAACAACTGCCCCTAGTTAGACAGACACAGACTGAGTGGCAAGCAGGAAGGGCTTGCTTTCATGATAATAGAAAGCCCACTCATTTTCTGCTCACTCTTCTTCTTTCCCACTTGGGATGCTGTAGTGAGAACCTGATGCCCAGCTAGAGCAGCAGTTATGTAACTATCCAACAACAAACACGAAGACCCAAAGTGGAGCAGAAAATGGAAAAGAACTGAGTCCTTGATAAGATCACCAAGCCATTGCACCAAGCCCCCAAAACTACTAACTTCCAAATTTATGGTAATGTAAAACAAAAGTCTTTAATTAGTGGTGGTTTCTATAGTACCAAAACCCATTTTCCCTTCTTCAACTATAGGCAAATGGCTACTCAGTTACACCATACTTCCAACTTTCCTTGCAAGTCAGTGTGGCTCTGTTTTCTCCAATGGAAGATGGCAAGATGTTAATTAAATTTCCCAGTGGGTATATGGGTGTTCATTATACCACTATTTTTGCTTTTCTGTGCTTTAACAATGGACAGTAGACACAGCCCTTAACCCACTACGCTACCAGGGTTTCCCATAGAAGGAAGGGCACTGACCTACAGGGTCTCTATGTGTCAGACCCAACTCGATGGCACTGGGTTTGTTTCTTTTTGTTTTGTGCTTTAATAATAAAAAGGAAAAACAAAAATAAGACTTAAAAAAAAAAAAAAAACAATACCACCTCAGGGCACTGGTTTAACAGCTGGGCAGTAGCCCACCAGAAGGCAGGTAGGGCAGGCTGGGGGACCTGTGCCGCGCTGCAGCTAAACTTGCACTAAAGCTACCATGTGACATCACTTGGGAGGCAGAACACATTCTTACTGGGCATGACTTTAGGAGACATAATTGAAAAGAACCTCTGTATCAGCATCCATCACCTGCTCCTCCAAGTTTTCCCCGAGGTGCCAGAATAAAGAGACTAGCTTAGGGCAGAACTGACTGACTTGAAAGCAGACATGCAGAGGAAGGGAGAGAGTTTAGAAATATGGGGCCTTACAGGGTTAGAAAGTCAACAGCCTTTGTGCTTCCAACAACAAGAAATCAGAGATAAGAATTAAAGTCTACCTTCTCTCTCATGTCTGTTAGTTCAGAGGCCTCAATGCACAGGCCAGTAAAATGAGAGAGAGAAGCAGCAAGAGCAAGGAAGCAAAGAAATAAAAGTCACCTGAAGAGCCACGTCTTAAAAAGAACCTTAGCTGTGAACACTGACACGTGATTTCGTAGCAGTTTCATAGACCAGAAACTGGTTAACTCATTGAGGAAACTGTATTAACATAGGGGCCACAGCCGAGCCGACAGACCCTTACCACGGCTGCACCCTAAAGATCTGCAAATGCACACCAGCAGGCAGTGGGCTGCAAAAGCTATATAGTCACCAAAGAGGGCACGTCCTTAACACCTACTTCAGACCTATTTAGGGTGGAAACTGAAGAGGAAGAGCTACCTCCTACAAGGGCAAGATTGCTCCTGAAGAGCAGAACCAGGATCTAAACAGGGAATCTGTGCCTTGGTCAACTCTGGTGGCACAGTGGTTACGAGCTATAGCTGCTAACCAAAAGGCTGGCAGTTCAAATCTACCAGGTACTTCTTGGAAATTCTATGGGGCCGTTCTACTCTGTCTTACAGCATTGCTATTCAGTCAGAATCAACTCCATGGCAAAAAGGTGTTGTTTTTTTTGGACAGGGCAGGGGCCTTCCCATCGCCTGCCCCAGGATTCTAACATTGCTGTGGACCAGTGGCTGCTGTGTGCATTTCTTTCCCCCTGTTTTTGAACTGGGAGTTTTAATTTTGGTTTTTCTATTGTGTTCACCACTGAACATTCCTAGGTGATACAAGTGGTTTGCACACCAGTACTAACCAAAAGGCTGGCAATTCAAACCCACCCAGTAGCACCACGGCACAAAGCCCTGGCAATCTGCTCTCATAAAGATTACAGCCAAGAAAATCGTATGGAGCTCAGTTCCACGCTGTAACACAAAGGGTCACCATGAGTCAGAACAGACTCGCCGACAGCCAGGGGTTTAGTGTTTAGCTCCACCACTACTACTGAGTACCGAGTGTGCATGTGAGTGCAGAAGAGGGCACAATGTATGTCTCTTTGTTCACAAGTTGCCAGACTACTAGGAACCATATTCAAGCCTGACAGAAAGACTGTGCATTACTCCAAGACTCTGAAGTGGGACACTTACTGGACAGGGTTTGGTTTGTCTTCATGGAGATGAAATGAGTGTGTTCCATGTGTAAGAAACAGGGCTTTCACTGATACCCAATGGCCAGAGCACTGACTGTGGCAAAGACTGTTAGCTGTCCATGAAAATCTACAAGAGTCAAAGTATGACCCTAAGTCCACCCCACCTGAATCTAGAAATCAAATCTATAGATTTGATGCAGTAAACACTAATGACTGAAGGCCACATGAGTTGTGGACACCAAGAAAGTAAGACGTCATCAAAAAGACAGGAAAGAAAGAGAAAACCAAAACGGATGTCATAAGACACTCTGAAACCTGCCGTTGACGGTACAGTAGCTAAAGTAAATGGAAGAGGAGATGAAGCTAAAGAGCTGAAGAGAAGATTTCAAACTGTGTCTTGAGAAAAATGAATTATAATGAAATGTACAAAGACTTGGAGATAGAAAATGAAAAGGGAAGAATTTGCTAGGCATTTCTCAAACTGAGAGAACTGATGAAAAATTCTAGCCTCTGGGTGTAATTCTGAAGGATTCTATCAACAAAATATTAAATGAAGATGGAAGGAATACCTAGGGTCACTGTACCAAAAAGAAATTTTTGATGTCTGGCCATTTTAGGAGGCAGCATGATGATACCAAAGGAAGAAGTCTAATATTCACTGAAGGTACTGGCAAAAAAACAAGGATCTGGAAACTGATGGACCACCAGTTGAGATGTTTCAACAAATGGATGCAATGCTGGAAGTACTCACTTGTCTACAACACGAAATTTGGAAAATAGCTAGCTGAGAAACCAACTGGAAGAGACTCATACATATTTATGACCATTCCAAAGAAAGGTGACTCAAGAGAATGTGGAAATTATCATAAATATCATTAATATCATGTGCAAATAAAATTATGCTGAAGATAATTCAAAAATAGCTGCAGCAATACACTGACAGGAATTGCCAGAAATTCAAGCTGGATTCAGAAAAAGACATGGAATGAGGAACATCAGTGCTGATATCAGATGGATCTTGGGTGAAAGCAGAGAATACTGGACACAGGTCTGCCTGTCTGTACTATGTACGACATTTGACCGTGTGGATCATAACAAATTATGGATAATATCACAAAGAATGAGAATTTCCAGAACACTTAATCGTGCTCATGAGGAATGTGTATATAGAACAAGAGGCAGTCATTCCTGTAGGACAAGGAATATTGCACGATTTAAGATCAGGAAAAGTATGTATCAGGGTCGTGTCCTTTTACCACATTTATTCAATCTGTACGCTGAGCAAATAATCAGAGAAACTGAACTATATGAAGAACGCGGTACCAGGATTGGAGGAAGACTCATTAACAGTCTGAGACATACAAAATGATACAACCTTGCCTGCTGGAAATGAAGAGGATTTGAAACACTTACTGATGACGATCAAAGAGCACAGCCTTCAGTAGGGACTACATCTCAACACAAAGACAACAAAAATCCTCACAACTAGACCAATACGAACATCATGATAAATGGAGAAAACAATGAAGTTGGCAAAGATTTCATTTTACTTGCCTCTACAATCAGTATCCATGAAAGTAGAAACCAAGAAATCAAACGACGTATTACATTGGGCAAACGTGCTGCCAAAGACCTTAAATACAAAAGATGTCACTAAAGATTAAGAGGTACCTGAGCTGAGTCATATATGAAAGTTTGATGATGAGTAATTAAGACTGAAGAATTACCATACCAAGAGTTGATTCCAACTCTTAGCAACCCTACAGGACACAGTAGAACTCCTCTCCCCCAATACAGTTTCCAAGGAACACTTGGTGGATTCGAACTGCTGACCCTTTGGTTAGCAGTCATAGCAGCTAACCACTACACCACCAAGATTTCTGAAGAAGAACTGATGCCTCTGAGTTATGGTATTGGTGAAGAATACTGAATACACCACCGACTGTCTGAAGAAAGAACAAATCTGTCTTTAAAGAAACACAGCCAGAATGCTCCTTAGAAATGATAATGGCGAGACTCTGTCTCACTTCGGATGTGTTACCAGGAGGGACCAGTCCCTAGAGAAAGACATTATGCCTGGTAAGCAGACGGTCAGCAAAAAGACCAAAATATTTGATGAGATGGACTGGCACAGTGACCTCAACAGTGAGCTTAAACAAAGCAGTGGTTATGAGGATGGCCTGGGGCCGAGCAGTGTTTTGTTCTACCGCACCCGTGGCTGTCATGAATAGGAAGCAACTCAGTGGCACCTAACAACAACGCAGGTAGTTCCTCCAAATCCACAGTGACACAAAGGCCACTGCTTCTTTGTGCAGCAATGTCCAATCTTTTATACATAAATACACACACATATAGATATGCTTACACCTTTTATACATATATAAATACACACGTACAGATATGCACACATCTTTTATACATATGTATATAAATGCACACACACATATATACATACATTTACATATGTATTCAACGACTAGCTGAAGGGTTGGTGGTATGAAGCCACCCAGAGGTGGATTTCCAAACGTCACAGCCTTGAAAATCCGATTTTTACTCTGCATACAACGGGTCACCATAAGCCAGAATCAACTCGATGGCAAGTAACAACAACAAACGTGTGCTATTTTATATATGTATTTATATATATTCACATACACACATATGAACACATGCATAAACACACATACATATGTATGTACATTTATATGTATAATTTTTACAAGTATTTTTTAAGTACATACACATACATTTCCCCTATAGAGTTAGCTGCATTTTATAGGTCTTGATTCAAACGAATATCCACAGTTGCCCCAATGGATATGAAAAGGCTGTGAAGCATTACTGATTTTATTTTATAGGGGACCATTAGGTGCTTCCTCGTGAAATGCTTGATTCCGTAGTTCTCAAGGATCTTTTCTTTAGCTTTCCTGACTTAGTCCACGTGCCTTCACAACTGTAAGGCAAAAACAAACAAACAAACAAAAAAACCCTGTCAATCAGCCCAGTCATGAGCTAAGTGAAAACAAAATCCTGTGCCGGCTTTGAAACAGCATCCCAACAACCCTCTCCAGCACTCAGTCAGAGCTCCAAGTACCAAAACAACGATTCCTCACAATGCTGGCTCCCTCTTGCCAGGCTCTGACACTTAACACTTCAGGCCTCTTTCAATGAAGAAAGCAACTAAGTGTATAACAAACCAGGGCAAAACAAGAAATGAAATGCACGACCCAAATCCTCGGATGGTAGATGTAAACTCAAGAGGTGGGGATTTGAGAGCCAAATCCAGGCAGAACCGTGCATGTGCGCTCCAAACTGAGAGATGCTAGGGCAGTGCCCACGGCCACCAAGCCTCATCGAACAAGGTGGCAGCTGCTCAGGCCATGAGTTATACCACAGGTGCTGGTGAAACGGCCACTCTTCCACTCTCCATTATAATGAGAAGGCAGAACGCCGAAGGCACCATGAGCACATGTTCCACATGCAGGCTTTCTGGTTTCAAATCCAGGCTGGGTGACTTTGTACAAATTTTTCAAACCTCTCTAAGCTGCCCTCTCCTCCACCTGCCTTGAGGATTAAAGGACTTACAAGGCATTCTGGGGAGCACATGGCAAGCACTAAGTAATTGTAGGTCATTATTCTATAAATGGTTGTCTTAACAGTAATGAAGGCCACACAACTTATAGTCAGGAAAAGTAAGCAGAACTGCAGCTTTATTCGAGCTTCACGGTGACTGCTTAGGAATTCAGTGAGGAACCTGAAAGAGAATGTAGGATGTGCTTTTAATGTTCTCTTTGCAAAGTCAGGTATGACCTTGTCTAAAAACCCTTCAAACAGTCCCTTAGAAATGACATTATCTTGATAACTTCTTTAGAAGGACAAAAAAAGAAAAGGAAAGGAAAACAAAAAACACACAAAATATACCAGACCAGAGGCTGCTTTGTGGAGTCAGACAAACTTTGTGTATCACAATTCAGACACTGGAAATAGTTGTTTGTCATCATCCAGCACCCTTCCAAAGGCCAGAAGAACTAACCCACAACCCAGAAACCAAACTCTCCCTCAACACATAAAAGCACAGCAGCACAGGAATGAAAACAGTGAAACCAGGAACTCCTAAAACGTAGTGAACTGCCTGAGGCCTGTTCTTCCAAAGCCAGCTGGTGCTGCACACACCTTGCGAATGGTGACCTGTCTATTCTCTCATTTCTCACAGTATCCTGTACAAAAAACCAGCCAGCACAGTGTTACTAAATTATTAGCCTTTTCTACCTACCTCACGCCCTGTTTCCACAATGATCTCACTTCCTATTACTACCAAGCACTTAGAAGGATACAGAACGTAAATAATGGTGTAACTGAAGATTTAGGAGCAAAGTCAGGAAAATCACCAGTGAAGGGGGCTCCAGTAAAAATTTAGCATTAGTCGGCGAGATTAAGCATGGATGGCTGTAACATGTCCTCCCAATATTTACAAATATGCTAAGAGGACTGGCATGTTGTCTCATTCATAAGCAGATTCAAAGAGACTAAGCAAAATATGAAAGGAAGTAACTCACTGAATTCAGTAGTCACAGGTGACGTCTGCCACTTTAAAGAAAGAACTGGCATGTTTCCCAACTCTCCTTGAGCAGACTAAGACACATTCTCAGAAAATAGTGGCTGACAGGAAACCAGGAAGCAATTTGTCATGGTTTGAATTGTGTCCCCCCAAAAATGTGTGCAGCCACGTGGCTTGCATATGGTTCCCAGTATCTTGGGACTGTCCTCCATTGTGTGGTTTTGCTAACCTGTATGTTAAAGGATTAGGGTGGGGCTGTGAATTCCTGCTAGGGGGAAGTTTCCCTGGAGTATGGCTTGCCCCACCCTTAATGCTTTTAGCTTGCAAGGAATAAAAGGAAAAAGAACCAAGGACAATTTGAGAACCTCACTACCATCAAGCAAGCAGCACCGGGAGCAGAGCGCGTCGTTCAGACCAGAGGTTCTTGCGTTAGGACACTCCCTGGACAATGACTGATGCAATACCGGACTTTCCTCCAGAGCCGTCAAGGGGAAAGTCTTTCCCTGGAGCGGACACCCTAAATATGGACTTGCAACCTACCGGACTGTGTAAGAATAAATCTTTCTTTGTTAAAGCCATCCACTCGGTGGTATTTCTGTTAGAGCAGCCCTGGCTGACTAAAACAGAATTGGTACCGGGAGTGGGGTGCTGCTCTAGCAAATACCTAAAATGTGGAAGCCACTTTGAAACTGCGAATGGATAGAAGATTCAGAAGGAACGAAGAAGGCGCAGATGGTGAGAAACAACGGAGGACTGGCAGCAGCAGCAGCGGCAGCAGCAGAACCAGAGGCAGCGCAGGAGCCGACCCGTGGAGCGAGAGAGGTCAGTGCCTGCGCAGAGTTTTCCTCGCGGAACGGGGTGCCTCTGGGCACTTGAATCGGTGAGCTGGCCTTGCTGACCCACGGAGTGAGAGAGTTGAGTGCCTTTGGGCAGGACGCTTTCCAGCAAGAGTGGGGTGCCTCCGGGCACTTAAACCAGTGGAGCTACAGAGCTTTGGAACACTTGCCCGGCAGGGCAGATGTGGGCCTGAGGCCCGGGCCATGCGGCCATAGGAAGCTGAAGCTGAAGAGGCAGATAGCGTGAGAAGCTGAGCTGCCTCAGTCTCAAGAGGTATGGCCACGACCTCAGGGGTTTGAAAGGGTGGAACCATGGCGTGCTGTGTTCGTAAGGGTGGAATTGCCACTCAGTTGGGCTTAGGGTGCTCCTAAAGCCGATGGGACAGAGTTTCTGTCCAAGTGGGCCTTGAAGGCAGAGTTGTAGCACGGGGCTGGAGGTCTCCACTCAGAAACCTGAGAGTGTGGCCGATACCTAGAGTCTGGAGAGCATTGCTGTTGTGTAGAATGTCTCAGAAAATGTAAGAGTATTTCCAAAGCTTTGAGGGCTAATGTAATGTGTTCTGTTGACTTGTCTGTTGCCTGTTAATGCCTTGTAAGTTTCACAGATGTAGAAGAGTTTTTGTATTTTGGACTTGGAGCTGATTTAAGACTTCTGTTATATGGATGGACATAATTTTGCTATGGTGAGATGAACGTGTTAAATGTTTTGTGATGTGATTTTTGGGTTGTCAAAGGGTGGGATGTCATGGTTTGAATTGTGTCCCCCCAAAAATGTGTGCAGCCACGTGGCTTGCATATGGTTCCCAGTATCTTGGGACTGTCCTCCATTGTGTGGTTTTGCTAACCTGTATGTTAAAGGATTAGGGTGGGGCTGTGAATTCCTGCTAGGGGGAAGTTTCCCTGGAGTATGGCTTGCCCCACCCTTAATGCTTTTAGCTTGCAAGGAATAAAAGGAAAAAGAACCAAGGACAATTTGAGAACCTCACTACCATCAAGCAAGCAGCACCGGGAGCAGAGCGCGTCGTTCAGACCAGAGGTTCTTGCGTTAGGACACTCCCTGGACAATGACTGATGCAATACCGGACTTTCCTCCAGAGCCGTCAAGGGGAAAGTCTTTCCCTGGAGCGGACACCCTAAATATGGACTTGCAACCTACCGGACTGTGTAAGAATAAATCTTTCTTTGTTAAAGCCATCCACTCGGTGGTATTTCTGTTAGAGCAGCCCTGGCTGACTAAAACAGAATTACTCAGCTACGTTGGCCCCCAGCAGTCAAACTTTGTGGTGGCTTTTCAGAAGGTCTGATAGACTGTCGTCAGAGCAAGGATGCACTTGTCTTTCTCCTTGGCTACTTCTCCCAGGCAGTGCTTGCCAACCTCCCTTTCACAGCTCGTAAGTTAGTTCTTTGGTGTGGCCAAGGTCTACCTCCCTATGCAGGAAGATTATACATTGATGTCCTCTTCTTCTTCCAGGAGAGGAATTTCCAAGTTGGGAGGAAAAGTCAGGGTACAGCTAGGGAGGGACTCACTTCTCCTGTGACACATTGTGGTCTCTCCTCTCTCACAGTCCTCGTTTTGTTCCCTAGACCACCCCAGACCACAGCTCTTGCTGCCCAGTTTCTAGACAATGGGTACTGCTGTACCTTTCAGGACACAGACCTGCCTGTTCTTCACTCCTCAGCCTCCAGTGACTGCATAGGTCACTTGTACTGTACATGGTCTTCTCACAAATAACTGACTGAGATAATATATTTTAGAAACTGTTCATCGGTAAACATATACCCTATTTCTGTAGATAACTCATTTACAGCACATTATTTGAATTCCTAAATCTGTTATGTTGCTTATGTTAGCTGCCACTGACTAAGTGGAAACCCTGATGACACAGTGGTTCAGTGCTACAGCTGCTAACCAACAGGTCGCCAGTTCAAATCCACCAGGCACGCCTTGGAAACTCTATGGGGCCGTTCTACTCTGTTCTAGAGGGTCGCTAAGAGTCAGAATCGATTCAGTGGCATTGGGTTTTTTGGCTTATTGAGTAAGCTGGCCCTTAACCCATGACAACCCCATGTAACAGGATTGGAATGCTGTGATCCACAGGGTTTTCACTGGCTGATTTTCTGAAGTAGATCACCAGGCTTTCCTTCTTAGTCTGTCTTAGTCTGGAAGCTCTGCTGAAACTTGTTAAACACCACAGTAATAGGTAAACCTCCAATGACAGATGGGGGCAGCTGTGTATGAGGGGCACTGGCTGAGAATCAAAACCAGATCACCCTCCAAATCAGTTATAATACTGTTGTCGTGTGCTGAAGAGTTCATTCCAACTCACAGCAACTCCACAGGACAGAGAGCTACACTATAGGGTTTCCCATGGGTTTCCCCTATAGGATTTCCTACACCGTAATCTTTACAGAAACAGGTTGCCAGGTCCCTTCTCCGGTGGAACTACTGGCGGGTTCAAACCATCAACTCTTGATTAGCAGCCAAGCACTTAACCACTGTGCCATCAAACCAAACACACTGCGGTCAAGTTGATTCCGACTCATAGAGACCCTACAGGACAGAGTGCTGGGTGGATTCCAACTGCCAACCTTTTGGTTAGGAGCCGTAGCACTTAACCACGATGCCACCAAGTTTTCCACTGTGAGACCAGGGCTCCTTAAATCAGTTATACTCTCTCTTACACCTTGAACTGTTCCTTACTTGACGTGAGTTAAGGGTAGATTCCTTGACTAACTGCAAAAGGTGAGCCATTAGAATTTTCCTGGGTCCGAAGAGTATTTGCACAGGGAAAAAGTTGGTCATTTCTGAGGATGACGGTTAGTTTTCTGGAAAGAAACACCCTTAAAAGAATACTAATCGGCCAGACTAGTCTTGCTTGATAGAAATATCTTCACTTCTACTGTTCTATATCTGTATCTGCCAAGTCAACTTTGGCTCTATAACATGATTTTTTGAACAGATTTACAAATTCTGAGGAAGATGACTAAAGTTACCTTATCTGGCCACCTCCCCCACCCCCCACTGTGAACTATTTTCACTCTGGTTTAGAAATTGGTCTTGTGAGTAGCATCTGGAGTCTTTAAAGTTTGCTGAGTCACCATCTAAGATAAAACTGTTGGTCTCTACTCACCAACAGCAAAAGAGTAAGAAGGTAACCAAAAGGACAGAGAAGAAAAGACTACAAAGTGGACAGTCTACACAAGCCACCACCTCAACTACCCTGAGACGAGAAGAACTAGGTGGTGCACGGCTATACTACCACCGGCAGTCTGACCGGAGACATAATAGGTGATCCCAGTTAGAATACAAGAACAACACAGAACAAAGGTCAAACTCTTAAAATGGCCAGATGATCTGGACCACTGAGAACAGAATACTCCCTAAGATTATCACCCCAAGATGCTCTTCAAGCTGAATCAAAATTAGTCTGATATCAACTTTTAACAGAAAAGCAAAGTAACACATAAAATAAAACATATTACCCTTTAGGTCAGTGCTATACTGAAAACCATCAGTATGAGTCCAAGATGTTGACATTTATTCCAAATAAAAGACGAGAAATAAGGGGGCAGGGAAACTAGAATAAAGGATATGGAACAGCCAGAACACAGTCAACAAGAATGCTGACACAATGTGAAAAAAGTAATTACTGTCATTGATTAATACGTGTGGAAACTGTCAAAGGGGAACCTAACTTGCTATGTAAATGTTCATTACAACGCAACAGAATACTGTTTTAAAAAACAACAACTGAAAAAGATTACAAAATCAGCTTTCTAAATTTGTTATCACAAGTTGTCTCCAGAACTGGGAGCACTTTCCATTGGATGATAAAATGAATGTGCAAAGCTGAGGCCCAGGCCTTGGACCTGGACAGACTCACCTGGTGTGAGCGCCCTGCCTAAACCAGCTCTGTTCTCTGCCTTTTTCTCACTCACATGGAGGGGAGGGACAAAGTCTCACGTGTTTTTGTTCCTGTTCTATCACCTGGCTCTTGGATTGTACACAAGAGTTAAAAATTGGAAAGTGGAAATTGAAAGTTCCCAGTAATGTCATACCCTAAACAGGTTACTGTTAACAGTCAAACACAGAGTAAAACATAAAATCTTGGTTAAAAAAAAAAAAAGACAACCCCGCTCTCACAGGTTTCACTGTATATCCTCCCAGGTATTTTTCTGCTGTATGTAAAAGTTGAAAATATTTTACTCAATGACATATTGTGGGCACCTTTCTATGTCAGTACACAGAAATGTCCTCTTTATCTCTTCCTCTAAACCTGCTCCACACTGCAGCCTCCCCTTCTCCATTAGTGACGGTTCCATTCTTCGGTTTCTGAGGTCAAAGACTTGGAATTATCTTAAACCCATCTCTTTCCTGCACATCCCACATTCAATTTGTCTGGGAATCCTGAGCCAAAATAGACTCTGAATCTGTCCACTCTCATCACAGCAACTAGGCAGAACTCTTCTGAAACACAGGTTGGATGCTACTGCTCTTCAGCTCAACACATTAACCCAAACAAGCCATTTGCCCTTGACTTGACTGCAACTCAAGGCAATTCCATGCATGCCAGAGGTGAACTCTGCCCCACAAGGTTTTCAGTAGCTGATTTTTCAGGAGTAGATCCTCTGAGCTTCCTTCTGAGGTGCCCCTGGGTGGGCTCACACCTCCAACCTTTTGGTTAACAGCAAGGCTGTCCCCCAGATATGCCATGGCTGCTTCTTCACCCCTGCAACTCTTCACCAAATGGTACCTTCCTGGTGAGGCCCTTTCAAAACATTCCATTTAAAATCACCCTCACCTCCAGAATAACCTTCCCTTCACTGTGATACTGTCTTCAATAGCAACTATTACTGCATTTTGTCTACTGATTTTTAATAATGGACTTCCTGCTTTCACTAACTGTAAGTTCCATGAGGGAAAGGGTTTTTCTCTTTCGCTTCTGTTGTGTCCCTGGGATCTAGAACAAGGCCTGGCCCATAGCAGAGTGCTCAATAAATATTTGGTGAAGAATGAATGAAAGGTGCTATCCCAAGAAATGGGAAATAGAAGGATTAAACACCAAACAAAAGCAAGAGACTTGGCTCAAGGCAACATAAATGTAAATACAAATAACTACTGTATGAGGATTAACCAGGCAATGGATATACCGAAGTTGAAAATGAAGGTCTATGTCCATAGCAGGATAAAAGAAAGTAATTTTGACGGTGGGGATTAGGGCAGGCTCCATGCACAGGCAGGAGATTGAGCTGGGCCTTGAATGATGATTAGAACTACTAGATATTGAAAGCGAAAGAAAGTTTATCACACAATACAAACTGTGTAGAAAAAGAAATACAAAACATTTAAGCAGGACAGTAACTAATGCAGCAAGGCTGATGCGCAGGGTGTCTGGCTAAGAGGAGGTGTGAGGGTGCAGGTGAGTCTGGAGAGGGCATACAGGAAAAATGCCATTTTAGGAGGATTCGACTGGCTATTTGTTTATAGTATCAGCCAGAAACAAGGAGAAAGGAGGCAGAGAAACCAGTCAGAAGGCCACAAAATTGACTCAACGACAGCAGTATAGTCTATATAATGATAAAAGAACAAACAGGAAGAGAAGGGAGGGCCAAAGTAACCACTTTACCAGAAGTAACTATAAACATGGCCATAATCCAAAACTATGTTGCAAAATCTACAGTTATCTTGGAAGTATCATTATATTCTTTGATTTTTTTGGCAGTAAAAATCTAGTTTTCTTTTTATCGAAAGGCATTCATTGTACATTTAGGTAAACACCATACATTTCTAAAAAGAAGAGTTTGAAAGTCTTGGAAACCTTGCATTTTGCTCTAACCATGAATGGCTACTCCATTTCTTTTAAACTGCAAACAAGTGACTTGCAGCTTTCTCTAACTTTACCATAAAACTAAGTAATTGTTTTCCTTATTATGTCTTCCCTTCTTACCTATATACCCACCTAAAAAAAGGCTGTATTTTCATTCATTCATAAAGTATTCACCAGAAATGAAACAGGGAAGGATACTATTTTTAATTTTTTAACACGACAATTAAGTGAATGTCTACAATCCAAACCAATTTCACATGCCTGCCTATCTGCAACAACATGCTCTCCTCACCCTGTGACAGTACACAGCTCCTTTTCACTTTAAACTTTTATTATCCTCGTAACAGCACCTGTCTCCTCCTCTCCATCCTGTTCTCTCTCATCTAGAAAGTAATCAGTAAGACCACACCAAACAAAACCCACTGCCATCAAGTTGGTTCCGACTCACAGGACAGGCTCCTATACATGCGTAAAACCATAAATTACACACATCACATATTCACACTGTGTCCCCGAGTCCAGTCCTTTCTTGTCTGAAGAGTTGGCCTCAGTGTGGGTTTCAGATCAAGACCAGCAGCAAGTCTAGGGGCCACACTCCCAGAGGACCCTTGAGGCTGTTAGACCACCAATTCTGGTCTTTTACTAAGAGTTCTTGAACTGCACACCTTGGTTTTTCATGCTGCCTCAGGGACTCTCCAGTGTGTCCCCCATCACAGCAGCCTTCGGTACCGGCTGGGCACCATCTGGTTCTTCTGCTCTCATGCTCATGCAGCATCCCATTCATACAAGTCCTTCTGTGTCTTGGGCTCATTTTTCCCAGTGTCTTTGATGTTCTCAATTGTCATCAGTAGCTTGGGACAATTTGGTGTACTTCAGATGGAAGCTTGCTAGCTTTTAAGACCCCAGATGCCACTCACCAATATGGGGTGCAGAACACCTTCTTAGCTAAAGACTAGTTATGCCAACTGACCTCGATGTCCTCTGAAAACATTGTTCCCAGATGCCCAACCCTGCTATTCTACCCTTTGAAATACTGGGTTGAGGTTAGAAAACCTTTCAGTTTATGGTGTAGTCCAGTTATGCTGATCTGCTCTCTTTGTGTGCTGTCCTTCCCCTCACCTAACCAAATTCCTATCAACTATCTAATCTATGAACAACTCTCTCCCTCCCTTCCCACCCTTGTAGCTGTCAAAGAACCTTTTTTCCTTATGTACTTAAGTCCATTTTTAAATCCTTATGGCAGAAGTCTCATACAATACTTGTCCTACAGCTGACTGATTTCACTCAGCATGTCTTCTAGTTGCAACCACGTTATGAGATGCTTCCTAAAATCATCATTGTTCCAGTGTGCTTACGTACCCTAGTTTGTCTATCCATTCATCTGTTGATGCCACCTAGCTTGATTACATGGTTTTGCTATTGTGGACACTGCTGCAAAAAACGTTCATGTGCGTGTATCTGTTCGTGTAACTGCCTTTATTTCTGTAGGATATATTCTGAGCAGTGGGATTGCTGGATCATATGGTATTTTTATTTCTAGATTTTTAAGGAAGCACCAAATTGCTTTCCAAAGAGGATGTACCATTTTGCATTCCCACCAGCAGTGTAGAGAAAGTTCCAAATCTCTCCCCAGCCTCCCCAGCATTGGTTGTTTCATTTTGTTTTTTAGGATTACTGCCAACCTATTTGGGGTGAGATGGTATCTCATTGTAGTTATTTTTTTTTTAATTTACTTTTTATTGCAATTGAGTGGAAGTATACAATCCAAGAAAATTTGCATGCCCGCCTATCTGCAACTTATTCTGCTCTCCCTGCCTGGTAAGAGCACCCTCTTCCTTTCTGCTCTGTACATGTCATATCCTCTTAACAATCTCCTGTCCCCTCCTCTCTACCCTTTCCTCTCCCTTCTAGTAAGAGGTCAGTAGGACAGCAACCTGTAGATGTACACAACGATAAAGCAGTCATACCATATCGTTACTTTGTGTCGCCGACTCCAATCCATTCCTGTCTGAAGAGTTGACCTCAGTAATGATTTACAATCAGGGCAGCAGCAGGTCTACAGGCCATGCTTCCAGGGGAACTCCAAGGCCTTCAGACCATCAATTGTGGCCTTTGAGTTCTTGAGGTAAACCCCTCTTTTTCTCATGCTGTCATTTGTGGTGGCCAGGAACCATCTGGTTCTTCTGATCACATATTGATAAAATCACCCATACACATGGGTCCTTCTGTCTTCTGGGTTCTTTCTCCCTCACATCTTCGCTGTCCTCGGTGGTCATCAGATCTGGTTGAGTTGGGATGATCTGGTGTACTCAGACGGCAGCTTGCTAGCTTTTATGACCCCAGATGCCACTCACCAAAATGGAGTGCAGAAGACTCCCTTAGTAACAGGCTAGTTATGCCAAATTGGCCTCGATGTCCCCTGAGAGCATGTTCCCCAGACCCTCACCTCTGGTACTCTATCCTTGCAATATTGGGTTAAGATTAGAAGAGTTTTCAGTTTATGTTGAAGTCCAGTTAAGTTGACCTTCTTTCTAATGTGCACTGTTACTGCTTCCACCCAACCAAATGTCTATCAGCTATCTATGACAAACCCTCTCCCTTTTGCCCTCTCTCCCCTCCCCTGTAGCCATCAAAAAGTCATTTCTTCTGTGAGTGAGTCTGTTTTTAAGTCCTTATAGTATGGGTCTCACAAAATATTTGTCCTGTGCCATGGATTTCATTCAACATAATGTCTTCCAACTGAAACCAGGGTATGAGATGCTTCTTAAAATCATCATTGTTCTTTATCATTGCATAGTGTTCCACTGAGTATTGTTGAGTTTGTTTATCCATTCATCTGTTGGGCATCTGAGCTGATTCAATGTTTCCAATTGTGCACTGTGCTGCAATAAACATTTGTGTGCATGTCTCTGTTTGTATGACTGCCCTTGATTCTGTAGGATACATTCCAAGCAGTGGGATTACAGGGTCAAACTGTGTATATTTCCAGCTTTTTAAGGAAGCACCAGATTGCTTTCCAAAACCATTTTGCAATCCCACTAGCAGTGTAGGAGAGTTCCAATTTCCACAACCTCTCCAGTATTTGTTTTGTGGTTTTTGGATCATGGCCAACCTTGCTGGGGTGAGATGGTATCTCACTGTAGTTCTGATTTGGATTTCTTTAATAGCCAATGATTGTGAGCATTTCCTCATGTGTCTTTTGGCTGCCTGGATGTCTTCTTTAGTGAGGTGTCTGGCCATCTCCTCTGACCAGTGCTTAATTGGGTTACGTACCTTTTTCTTGTTGATATTTTGCAGTACCTTGTAGATTATGGAGATCAGCTCAATCTGACATGTAGTTGACAAATATTTTTTTCCCATTCTGTGGGTGGTCTTTTAATTCTTTTGATAAAGTCTTTGGATGAACAGAAGTGTTTGATTCTTAGTAGTTTTCATTCGTCTATTTTCTCTTCTTTTGATCATGCTTTGTCAGATTTTGAAGTCTGTCTAAGTCATGTATTAGAACCTCTATTGTTGTCTCTATTTTTTCTTGCATGATCTTTATCATTTTAGGTTTGATGTTTAGATTTCTTATTCATTTTCAATTAGTTTTTGTGTAAGGTGTGCGATATGGGTCCTGTTTTTCTGGACTATATATGGATATTTCAGGACCACATATGGATCATATATGGATATTCAATTTAGCACACACCATTTATTAAAGAGATTGTTTTACCCCAGTTTACAACTGTTGCGCTTTTGTTGAATATCAACTGTTCTTAAGAGGATGATGATATTTATGGTCTCAACTCTGTTCCATTGGCCCATGTATCTCTTTTTGTACCAGTACCAGGTTGTTTTGACTACCATGACAGTTCTAAGGTTGGGTAGTGTGAGGCTTCCTACTGTGTTCCTCTTCTTCAGTACTGCTTTACTTAACCAGGGTTTCTTCCCTTTCCAAACACAGTGATTTGTTTCTCCATCTTATTAAATAATGGCACTGGAACTTGTATTGGGATCACATTGTATGCATAAATCACTTTAGGTAAAATAGATAATTTCACAATATTAAATCTTACTATCCATGAGCAAGGTAGATTTGGTAGATTTCTTCATTATGTAAGTCTTTCCTGCAGTAAGGTCTTGTGGTTCTCTTTGTATAGGTCTCCTATTACTCTATTTAGAATCTTACTGCTAGGTATTTTATCTTCTTGGGGGCTACAGCAAATGGCATTGACTTGCTGATTTCCTCTTTGATGAGCTCTTTGTTGGTGTAAATGAATCCTACTGATTTACTTATGTTTATCTTATATCTTAATACTTTGCTGAGCTCTTCTATTAGTTCCAGTAGTTTATACGGATTCTTTAGGGTTCTTTGTGTGTACAATCATAACATCTACACATAGGGAGATTTTTACTTCTTTTTTACTGACATGGATGCCCTTTATTTCTTTGTCTTGTCTGATTGCTCTGGCCAGAACCTCTAGCACAATGTTGAATAGAAGTGGTGACACTGGGCATCCCTGTCTAGTTCCCATTTTCAGGGAGAATTCTTTCAGTCTCTCTCCATTCAGGAGATGTAAGTGATTCGGTTTGCACAGATGCCTCTTATTGTGTTGACAAATTTGCCTTCTATTCCTGTTTCACTGAGAGTTTTAACATGAATGGGTTCTGGACTTTGTCAAATGCCTTTCTGCAACAAATGACAAACACAGCTGATTCTTACCATGTGTTATTTATGTAATCACATTGTTTTTCTGATGTTGAACCAGCCCTGTATCCCTAGTATGAAGCCAATTTGGTCATGATGAATTATTTTTTTGATATGTTGTTGAATTCTATTGGCTAGGATTTTGTTGAAGATTTTTGCACTACCATGGCAGTGATCACTAGTTTCATGACTGATATTCATCTGTAATTTTCTTTTGTGGGATCTTTCCCCCTGGCTTTGGTATCAGGGTTATGATGGCTTTATAGAATGAATTTGTGAATATTCTGTCCTCCTCTATGCTGTGAAATAGCCTTAGTAGTAGCGGAATTAACTACTCTCTAAAAGTTTGTTAGAATTCTCTGGTGAAGCCATCTGGGCCAGGACTTTTCTGTTTGGTAGTCTTGTGCTTACTTTTTGTGGTGGGTTTATTAAGTTAATTTTGGTAGGTGATATGAATCTAGAAATTTGTTCAATTCCTCTAGGTTTTCAAATCTATTACAGTACAATTTTTCACAGTATTCTGTTATGATACTTTTCATTTAAGTTGGGTCTGTTGTGACATCTCCTGTCTCATTTCTTATTTGGGTTATTTGTTTCTTCTCCTGTTTTTCCTTTGTAAGTTTAGCCAATGGTTTATCAATTTTGTTGATCTTTTTAAAAAAACAGCTTTTGGTTTTGTTAATTCTTTCAGTTGCTTTTCTATTCTCTAATTTGTTCTGCTCTAATTTTTATTATCTGTTTTCTTCTGGTGCCTGAGGGGTTCTTTTGTTATTCTCTTTCTATGTGTTCAAGATGTAAGCTTAATTCTTCAGTTTGGGCCCTTTCTTTCTTCTAGATACATGCATTTTTAGAGATAAATTGACCGTTGAGCACTGCTTTTGCTGTATCCCATAGGTTCTGGTGGGATGTGTTTTCATTCTCATTTGATTTCATCACTTTACTGCATGTTTGATTTCGTCTGTAACTCACGAATTCTTGAGCAAGGAGTTGTTCAGTTTCCATGAGTGTGAATTTCTACCAATGTTTTCTCTGCTACTGATTTCAACTTTTATGACTTTATAGTCTGAGAAGATGCTTTTCAACAAATCAGTGGTTTGGATTTTGCTGAGACTTGCTTTATGACCTAATACATGGTCTATTCTGGAGAATAAACTGAATGTAACTGGACTGAATGCTGGAGAATGTTCCATATGCACTGGAAAAGGTGCACTTACCTGTTGTTGGGCAAAAAGTTCTGTATATATCAATGAGGTCCAGCTGGTTGACCATTGCAGTAAGATCTTTTGTATCTTTACTGAGCTTTTTTCTGGGTGATCTGTCCTTTACTAAAAGGTGAGTGTGGAAGTCTCCTACTACTACTGTGGAGTGATCTGTCATTTTTCAATGTTGTCAGAGTTTGTTTGATGTACTTAGATGCTCTGGTATTGGGTACATAAATATTTAATACTGTTATATCCTGCTTATGTGTTGAACCTTTAAACAAAAAATAGTGACCATCCTTGTCCACGATGATGGATTTTACATTAAAATTTATTTTATCTGAGATTAGTATTGCCACTCCTGCTCTTCTTTGCATGTTGTTAACTTGGTATACATTTTTCCACACTTTCATTTTCAGTTTGTTCATATCTTTGAGTCTAAAGTGTGATTCCTGTAAGTAGCATATAGACAGACTGTGTTTTGTGATCCAAGATGTTACTCTCTGCCTCTTTATTGGAGCATTCAATCCATTTACATTCGGTGTAATTACTGATAGGTACGTGTTTAGTGCTGTCATGCTGGTACCTTTATTTTTGTGTTGTTGACATTTTCTTTGTTCCACTTAATATTCTGTTCTGGGTCACTTTTCCTTATGGGTTTTCTTTTCACCCTTTTCAATGTTGGTTTTGTGTCTGTTGAGACTCCCGTATTATGTTTCTTGTTCTGATATGTAGCATTGTTAGTTTGCTATATGGCTACCCTGCTGGTTCCCCTTAATGTTCTAAGTTTAAACCAATGTTTAATTTCTGTGTATCTCCTTAACTTCCTCTCTGTCTGAAAGGGCTGTAACTACTGTAAATCCTTTTTATAGTGTGATGATGCCATAGTTTACATGTTAAGATTTCCAATTCCCTACTTTTAATATTTTAGCTTTGACTGAGATTTGTGACTTCCCTACCGAGTAGGACTCTGAACGCTGTGTCCTGAGTTGCATTCTTGAGCATACATCTGATGTTACTGAATTTCTAAATGAAGAGCTTCTTTCAGTATTTTTTGTAGTTTTGGTTTGATTTTTGCCAAGTCTCTAAACTTCTGTTAATCCGAGATTATCTTAATTTCACTGTCACATTTGAGAGACAATCTCGCAGGATACATAATTCTTGGCTGGAAGTTTTTCTCCTTCATGGCTTTGTATGTGTCATCCCACTGCCTTTCTGCCAACATGGTTTCTGCTGAGAAGTCAGAGGACAGCCTACAAGACTTCCCTTTGCAAGTTAGTTTTGTCTGGAACCTAGTTGCCTTTAAAAGCCTCTCTTTATGTTCTATTTATTAAACTTGATTACATTATGTCTTTGTGTCTTTTCTGGGGGGGTTACCTTTTGTGGAGCTTGATAAGCCTCTTGAATATCTATGTTCTCTTCTTTCATGATGTCAGAGAAGTTTTCTCTCAGCAACTCTTCAAGAATTCTCTCTATTTTTGGCTATCTTTCCCTATTCAGGAATTCCAATTATTCACGGATTGTTCCTCTTGATATGGTCCCACATGCTTCTTCATTTTTCTTGTATCTTTTATCTGATTTCTCCTCATAAATGCATCTGTCAGTTGATTTGTCTTCACTATCTATAGTTCTGCATTTCATTTCTTCAATCCTACTCTCTTGGCTTTGCACTGAATTTTCTAACTCTGTAATTTTAGTACTAATCTGCTGGATTTCGCATCACTGATGATGTTCTAGCAGTTCACATAGCTTACCTAATTTTTCATTTTGCTCTACTGCATTTTCTTTAATCTCTAGAAGGGCTCTATCCACAATTCTTTTGTATTCTACCTCTGATAATTCCAGAAAGGTTTCTCCATCTGGGAAGTTTTTTGATTTGGGGGGCAGTTTTCCAGAGCCATGGTGGTCTGCTTCTTTAAATCGTTAGATATCAGATGTTGTCTTCACATGCCTTTAAAATGCTGTTCAGCTTCGTTGGTGTTACACCAACAGGAACTGTGGCACAGCTCTAAGAAGGGACTGAGTACCGCTAGACTTGGCTGCCAGCTGCTGCTGCATTCTCTAGGCACAGCTGACTTATGTACAGCTTCTCTGGTAACAGAGATGCTGTCAGGTTCCACTGATGCCAGCTGAGTCCTCAGGGGTGGCAGGCCCCACCACCTGGCTGATATAAATGATGACCTACTTGTGCAGACTCTCTGGTGTCACACCAGTCAAGACTATGGCATAGCTAAGAGAAAAGAGTAGAGAAGGATGCCACCACAGTTGGCTGCCTGGGACTGCTGTGTCCCCTAGATGCACTTATCTTAAAAACTTCTTTTCTGCTGAGAGAGGTGCTGTCCAGCGGCAGCCAAAAGCAACCAGGCCTTCAGGGGTTTTAGGCCTTGCCTCCTGGCTGGCAAAGATGGTACCCTACTTACGTAGTCTCTTCGGGGCCATCAGCAGACA
Source organism: Heterohyrax brucei (assembly GCA_028571685.1). Lineage (NCBI taxonomy): Eukaryota > Metazoa > Chordata > Mammalia > Hyracoidea > Procaviidae > Heterohyrax > Heterohyrax brucei. The sequence goes on along the minus strand of CM053143.1, from coordinate 107,948,781 downwards.
CTATGGCATGGCTCAAAGAAAGGAGAGGTAAGGGAACTGCAACACTTGGCTGGCAGCAGCCACTATGTTCTCTAGGTATAACTGTCATAAAAATAGATTTTCTGCTGGTAGAAGCACACTGTCCAGACAGGCACTGTTGCGCAACATGGGAGCCAGCCTCAGCTGAGCCCTCTGGCGTGGCTGGCTCCACCTCTCAACTCACCAAGATGGCATCCTACTAGAGCAACCTCTCCTGTGCTGAGCCAGCAGTATCTACGGGGCAGCTCAAAAAGAAGAGCGGGGAGGGGTACTGACATCCTCAGTCACCAGCCACTGCTGAGTTCTCTAGATGTGACTGTCCCAAGCATAGCTTCTCTGCTGTGGAAGATACTGTTACTCAGGTACTGCAGCTCAGCATAGTAGCTGTCCCCTGACAGGCTCTAGGCTTGGCACTACCAGTCCCAGTGTCCTGGTTAATAAAGAAGGCATCTATATCTGTAAGATTCTCAGCTGCTGTGCCAGCAGAAGCGGGACTCACTGCACCACTGTCTTGCCTCCAACAAAGGTAGTTTTCCCCTTCTGTCACCCAGTCCAATCTCACAACCCTACGCCTGATCTTGGGGAGGGTTCCCCGAATGTTCACACTGCTATGCCCAATTATTTTTCTAGGCCTTAGTTCTCAAAGGGAATCGAGGAGATGTATGACCAGTCTGCCATCTCTGCCACACCCCTCCTATTTTTAATTTTTAATGCTTAAGGAAGATGCGTGGCAAAAATGGCAAAAGACTGATATTTTGAAGAAAGGTGGTGGGCACATGTGTATTCATTATACTCCTATCCTATTTTGTATGTTCAAAATATCCTGAAATACAAATATTAGATAAAAGTAAAAATCAAAAAACATTTACCACAAGTACCTGCTGTGGGTCAGGAGTCCCTGCGTAGGGCAAATGGTTAAGCACTTGGATACTAACTGAAAGATTAGCAGTTTGAATTTACCCACAAGCACCTTGGAAGAATGCTCTGGGGATCTACTTCTGAAAGATCAGTTGTTCGAATCCACACAGAAGCACCTCAGATGAAAGGCCAGGTGATATATTTTTGAAAGATTATTGCCACTGAAATCCCTAAAGGGTGCAGTTCTACTGGGACACATATGAGGTTGCCATGTGTTGGAATTGACTTGATGGCAACTGATTACCACGGCTCAGGTATTATGTTGGTTTTGGGAAAGGTGCAGTTTTAAATAAGGCAAGCGCTGTTGATTTCCAGATCTCTAGAGGAGGAGATGTACAATTAAATAACTGCAAATGCAAATTTAATAACTTACATAATACAAACAAGCTCTACAAAGCATAAAGTAAGGTGCGCATAGTTTCACCTGAGGCTGGGAAGAGATTAACTTAATCTGGGGCTTAATTAATTTACCAGTCAGATAAAGTTAAAAAGGCATTCAGGGTAAAGGATAGCATGAACAAAGCCACAGAAAACACAATTTGATTATGAATCTATTTTAGCAGTGAGGAAGACTTCAATATGGCTGTGGAACAGAGGGGTGGGAAATTACTGCAATGCTGCTGGAAAGAGACAAGGTAATCCTGAGTTAAGGTAACATGGAACATCATCAAAGGGCTGAATTTATAACATATTCTGGAGGTGGAAGGTGAAAGCAGAAAGAAAGTTTCAGGCATTTCATTCTTGAAAATACAGCCAAGCTGCAATGCACATCTTTCAGTGACTACAAGTTACTGTCGAATAGATTCCCACTCACAGCAATCTAATGTGTGTCACAGTAGACCTTTTGGAAGTATGTAGATCACCTTTGGGAAGTAGCTACCTCTGGGTAGGCTCCAACCTCCAACTTTTTGGTTAGCAGCTGATTGTACCACTCAGGGACTCCTTTCAAAGAACAAAACAAAGAAAAACTCATGGCTATTGAGTAGATTGATAGTGAACCCACAGGACATAGAAGAATCACTCCAAATGGTTTCTGAGGAGCACCTGGTGGATTTGAACTACTGACCTTTTAGTTAGCAGCCATAGCTCTTCATCACCTGGGTTTCCTTCAATGAACAGAAACTCTAATTTATTCTACTAAGAAAATTTATATGCTGACGTAAAGTCAGCAGGGTTTGGTAAATGAGAAAGAAATTATTGCGCCGATAGAACTTGTAGGTTTTGTTTGAAAAGAATGTAAATTAAAGTACATTCCAGGGATCCAATCAATACTGAAATTGAGTCTTAAAACCATAGGAGACTATACTGTTTCCAAATTCTTGTTCAGTGATTTTTCTCCAGTTAAGGTGGCCACCAATCAGAAAACCTAATTAAAGATAATGAGAGAAAGGGCAGCATAGACTGAGGATTTATGAAAATCAATGATAACTGCAATTTAAAAAAGTGACTACATCTGTAATAAAAGCATAATATTCCATTCTCTGATTTTTTTAATGTTTAACAAAGATAAGAAATACCCAGTCCCTTCTTTCATGCTGAAAAATGCTTAACAGCTTCTGGCTATGGTCATAAATGACACTGAGGCTATGTATGGTCATCTCACAGCCCACAAAACAAGTCCCTAAGGAGCTCTGGTGGTGCAATGGTTAAGCACTTAGCTCTTAACCAAAAAAGTAAACTCACCAGCTCTGCAGGATAAAAGACCTGGTGATCAGCTTCTGTAAAGATTATACCCTAGGAAACACTTTGGGACAGTTCTACTGTCAAACAGAGTTGTAAGTTGGGCTCAAATTGCTAGTACACAACAAAACTCTGCTAAAAGAAGGCCATCAGATCACTTTAACTTCATTCCACACTTCTCTGCTAGGACCTGAAAGTGGGTCAGGAAACCACAGGTGACAAACACACAGTCACTTGGGAAGCAAGGCTGTGGCTCCAGCCTGTCTCTAAAACCACTCCTGCGTCAGGCCTGGGAAAGCAGGTAGTAGAGAAACACTGCAGAGGCCATTTCTTAGCAAAGAAAGAGAACTTTTATAGAAAGGTGCAGGAGTACATTTTGAGATTGGCAGTAAAGTCAACTACTACCGAATCTACGGGAGCAAAAAAATTAAGAAGTACAGTGAATGTCTTCTGATAATCAAGCTAGGTCCTATCTGCTACATTGGCCTACCACTATGAATAGCCAAAAATATTATTTATCTTAGGAGTCAACCTTCCTGGAAGGTATGTGCCAGGGAAATAATAATAACTACCCCAACAATGACAATAATGATGATGATACTGGCAGCATGGAAACCCTGGTGGCACAGTGGTTCAAGAACTATAGCTGCTAACTAAAAAGTCAGCAGTTAGAAGCCATCAGGCTCTCCCTGAGAATCTTATAGGGCAGTTCTCTGTCCTATAGAGTATAGGGTCAACATGAGTTAACTGGTTTAATATATAATGTGTCTATGCTAATATACAACGTGCCTACTGCTATGATGCCGAACAAGTTTCAGGAGAGCTTCCAGACTATGACAGGTTAGGAAGAAAAGCTTGGTGACCTACTTCTGGGGAAAACAAAATCAGCCAAAGAAAACCCTATGGATCACCAGTGTCCAGACCTGTTTTGGGGGGAGGGGGGGTCACATACAATCCATGACAGGCACCATGAGTCATGTCTGCTGCTGATGACAACAGAGGTTTACCAACTTACTCAAGGTCACACTGGTGACCTCACCTACTATAAAGCTCTTAGCTACTACATACTAGTAAACATTATCTTTTATCACACTCGCTACCTCCAGGAACATCTCAATTAACCACGATGCTTAGATGATGTTTCAATTAACTAAGTTTTGATTTCACACTTAATTCTTTCTGAGAAGCCATCTAAAATGTATTCTATCTCACTAAAGACAATATACTAGGCATAACTATGCTTTATACTGGTGACAGAGGGTCTTCTGTTGAGAGTCACAAATTTGCATCCCCTAAAGAAGGCCTGGAACCCTTGGTGCCATAGTGGTTAAGTGCTATAGCTGCTAACCAAAAGTTTGAACCCACCAGATGCTCCTTGGAAAGTCCATAGGGTAGTTCTACTCTGTCCTATAGGGTTGCTATGAGTCAGAACTGCCTTGACACCAATGGGTTTGGGCTTTTTGGGGGTTGGAGGGAAGACCTAAGAAGAGTTGATTAGACCCACAGACTTATGCACAGAGTGCCCAGAGGGCATATCTTTTACCAAAATGGTGAAGAACAAATTTGTGAAGGGAGCCCCAGCATCCCTGAAGACTCTTATGATTGCTATTTTATGTAAGACAGATTTGACAGTGGGAACTATCCTAACTGAATTAAAACACTTAACTACAGTGGAGCTGACTGCTACGGTGGTAGACACCAAGTGGCAGCATTCGATGGACAAGAACAAGGTGGGGGTGTTACCACAACAGAAACAGGAGTCAAAGCAGTAATCAGAACAGACTGACTCATATGGCTACTTAGTTATGGCGTCTATAGGAGTGAAAGAGAAGGGAAATCTACTAAACATCTACTTTTGCAGAAGAATTCTATGTCAGGTGAATGGCAGTCTAACTCGAATCACAGTCACGGCCCCCTCAATCAATTCCCAGAGGTGAGCTAGTTTGCATACTTACAACTCTTTGGATGAGCCGGTTTGTATACTTCCAACTCTTTGAATGAAGTGAAGGCCAGATCCTCTTGAGGAAGGACGCCACAACACTGCCAAAAATTACCTGTTACTCTTTCTCCCAGCATTCCCCAGAGGGATCTACAGCCTTTTATAAGAATGACTGTCCAATGGAGAAACTGAAATAATCACAGATTTTGGGGGGATTACTGGATACTGGCTCTGAACTGATGTTTAATTCCAGGAGACTCAAAATATCACTATGGCCCACCTGTCAAAGTAGAGATGTATATAGGTCAGGTAATGAAATCGTAGCTCAATTTTGTCTCACAGTGGGTCCCCGAACCCATCCTGTAGTGATTTCCCCAGTTTCAGAATGCATAACTGGAACAGACATAGTCAGCAGCTGGCAGAACCCACACAGCAGACACCTGACATGTGGAATAAGTGTTATTATGGTGGGAAAAGTCAAGTAGAAACCATGAGAACTACCTCTACCTTGGAAAATAAGTCAACTCAAAACAATATTGCCTTACTGGAGGGAGTGCAGAGATTGCTGCCACCACAGAGGACTTGAAGGATGCAGGAGTGGTGATTCCCACCACATTCCCATTCACTTTGCCTATTTGGCTTGCACAAAAAACACATGGATCTTGGAGAATCACAGTGGATTATGGTAAACTTCACCAAGTGGTGACTCCAATTACAGTTGCTATTCCAGATGTTTTTTCCACTGCCTGAGCAAATTAACATATCTCCTGGTACCTGGTGTGCACCTCTTGATCTGGCCAATGATTTTTCTTGACTTCAGTTTCAAGGGAACACTAGAAGCAGTTTACCTTGAGTTGGCAAGGACAGTATTAACACCATCACTATCTCAAGGGTATATCAACTCTCCATCTTATATCATAATTTAGTCTGTAAGCGCCCTGATCACCTTTCCATTCCACAAGATGTCATACTGGCTCACTACATTGATGACGTTATGCTGTCTGGATCCAGTAACGAAGAAGTATCAATGACTCTGGACTTACTGGTTAATATTGGCATGCTGAAAACAAAACAAAAATTGATTGCCTTTGACTCAATTCTGAGTCGTAACTGTCCCATAGGGCTTCTAAGGCTATAGTCTTTACAGAAGCAGACTGCCATTTCTTTCTTCTGTGGAATAGCTGATGGGTTTGAACCACCAATCTTTTGGTTAACAGAGAGTTCTTAACCACTGAGTGACCAGGGCTCCTATGTGCATGCTAGAGTGTGGGGAACCAATTTCACTAAATCCAGGTACCTCCCATGTTGGGAATGTTGAGACACTTCATCTAAAGTGAAGCATATGTTGTTACATCTGGCCCCTCTTACAGCTACAAAGGAGGTACAAACTCTGGTGGGCTTCTCTGGATTTTGAAGGCAATACATCCCTCATTTGGGTGTGTTACTGTTGCCTATTTATCAAGTAACTTAAAAGCTGCTAGATTTGAGCAGGACTCACCACAAGAGAAGGCTCTGCAATCGGTTTAGGCTGCCACACAAGCCACGCTACCACTTGGGCCATGTGATGTGCTCATTCAGTGGAGCTTGCAGAGCCTGGCAGACAGTGACGTTGTTCGGAGTCTTTGACAAGTGAAGTGCAGACCCTGAGGATTTTGGTATAAAGCCCTGCCATCCTCTGCAGATAACTACTTTCCTTTTGAAAAACAGCCTTTGACTTGTTACTGGGCCTTAGTAGAGACCAAAGGCTTAACCAGGGGCCCCCAAGTCACCATGCAGCCTATGCTGCAGCCTAAGCTGCCCATCATGAAGATCACAGGTATTGTTTGACACACAGAATCATAAAGTGACACACACACAGCAGCACTCCACTGTTAAACGAAAGTGATATTTACAAGACTTGGCAAGAGTAGGATGTGAAGGCATGAGGAAGTATCCCCAATGCCTATGGTCTCTACTCCTGCCACATTACCTCCTATTCTGTACCTATGGCCTCATGGGGAGTTCCTTACAATCAGACAACTGAGGAAGAGAAAATCTGTGGCTTGCTTACAGACAGTTCTGTACCATATGCAGACACAACTTGAAAGTAGATGGCAGCAGCACTATAACCCTTGGTAAGACCTCCCTGAAGGACAGTAGTGGATGGAAATCCTCCCAATGGGTAAAACTTTGAGCACTGCACCTGGTTCACTTTTCTTGGAAAGAGAAATGGCCAGATGTGTGATAGTACAGTGATTCATGGGCTGTGGGTAACAGTTTGGCTGGATGGTCAGGGACTTGGAAGGAATATGATTGGAAAATCGGGGACAAGCACATATGGGAAAGAGATGTGAACAGGCCTCTATGAATGGGCAGAGAATTGAAGATACTTAGGTCTCATGTGAATGCTCACCAAAGGATGACTTCAGCAGAGTATGACTGTAACTATCAAGAAGACTGGAAGATACGTTCTGTGGAAACCAGTCATCGTCTTTCCCTAGCCACTCCTGTCCATCGCCTGATAGGCTCCTGAACAATGAGAACATGATAGCAGGGCTGGAGGTTATGCATGGGTTCAGCAACAGGGACTTCCACTCACCAAGGCTAACCTGGTAACAGCCGCTACTGAATACTCAATCTACCAACATCAGAGACCAGCAATGAGCCCCCAGCATGGTACTATTCCTTGAAGTAATCGGCCAATAACCTTGTGGCAAGTTGATTACATTGGACTACTTCCATCATGAAAAAGGCAGCATTTTGTTCTTACTGGGATAGACACTCTACAGACTGATTTACCTTCCCTGCATGCAATGCATCTGCTAAAACTATCATCTGTGAACTCACAGAATGTCTTATCCACCATCAAAGTATCCCATACAGCACTGCCTCAGATCAAAGGACTCACTTCACAGCAAATGAAGTAAGTATGGTAATAGGCCCATGCTCAGGAAATTCACTGTTTTTTCCACGTTACCTGTCATCCCGAAGCTGCTGGATTGATACAATGATGGCACAGCCTTCTAAAGACACAATGATGGTTCCAGCTAGGTAGCAATACCATGCAGGGCTGGGGCAACATTCTCAAGGAGGTTCTATATGCTCTATACCAGTTTCTATATATGGCACTGTTTCTCCCTTAGCCAGGATTCACGGTTCCAGGAATCAAGGGATACAGATGGAAGTGGCACAACTCACTATTAACCCTAGTGACTCATCTATATAAATTTTTCTTCCTGTTCTCTAAACTCCATTCTCTACAGGTCTAAAAGTATTAGTGTCACGTAAAGGTATACTCCCACCTGGAGATATAACATAGATTCCATGCAACTGGAAGTTAAGAATGCTTTCTGGCCACACTGTGCCTTGTGCCTCCAGATAAGTAGGCAAAGAAGGGGGCTAATGAACTGTCTGGTGAAACTGACTTTCCCTCCCAAGGGGTACAGGGAACCCTCATGGCAGAGTGGTTAAGAGCTCAGCTGTTAACTAAAAGGTCAAAAGTTCAAATCCAACAGCCCTCCCCCCGAAACACTACAGGAAAGTTCTACTTTGTCCTACAGGGCCACTATGAGTTGGAATTGACTTGATGACACTAAGTTTGGTTGTTTCAGTTTTACCAAGGGCAGATCTGATTGATGTTGCATAATGGAGGTAAAAATAGTACGTCTAGAACACAGTGGATCCCTGTGGCATCTCTTAGTACTACTATGCCCTGTGATTAAAGTCAATGGAAAACTACAGTAACCCAATTCCAACACAACCACTAATGGCCCACTAGGCCAAGAACCAAGACCAACTGAGGTGCTTGTTGAGGGTAAAAGTAATATAGAATGAGTGGTGGGAGAAGTCAGTTTTAAATAGCTACGACCACATGTCCAGTTACAGAAACAAGAACTTGTTACGAGTATTTCTTCATTGTATGAGGTCCGACAACTAAGTTTGTGAATTCATCCTTAAAAAAGTACTACATATTTCACTACTAAGTATCACTACCGTCAGATTCAAAGTACTCTCTTTGGGAAGCTATGCACCCACACCAGTGCCTAGTCTAGCCTTAAAGCAATTTTGGAACTCTTTTTCTGGAATGGCCATCAGAGCTGTTGTATTACCCTTGATGTCCTGAATGTCATCAAAATGTCTTCCTTTCAACATTCACTGAGGGCTAGATCAGGTGAGTTGGGAGGGTATTCCAATATGCCAAAGCCAAGTGTCGTCGAGTCAGATCCAGTTGTTTGTTTACTGGCTAAAAACTCCCTCACAGACAACTATACAATTAAGTTCATAAACTTGCCACTGTGCCATCCTGCACAGTGGCCTTTCCAGAAAGAGTTCCAGAATTGCTCTGAAGGGTGGACTAGGCACCAGCATGAGCGCATAGCTTCCCAAGGGGAATACTATGATGGTGACTATAGTGGCACTCTACAATGATGTATGCAGCACTTAGAACAATTAAGTGGGTGGACTTAATTTTCTGACCTTGTATGTGTGCATCCAGTATTTCTGTTTTCATCACTTAACAAAACATGAGATGTAAAGTGGGCTAGTGCATTTTCAGTTATACACATCAGCTGTATCACAGTAGGTATAAGTATGACTTTGTAATTGTCTTTATTTAGAGGCTGTGTGTGGTTTAAGCACAGGTATACAAGTATCAAGCTGATAGGGGATGGGCTGTGATGGTTAAGGCTGTATGCCAAGTTGGCTGGGCCATGATTCTCAGTAGTTTGGCAATTAAACAATGATATAGTTTGGCAGTTATCTAATGATGTAATTTGGGAATTATGATGTAGTCATCTTCTGTGATGTGATCAGCCATAAGTTCTAAGTGGAGTTTCATTAGGGTGTGATCTATATCTAATAACTATATGGAAATAATGGCAAAGCTCATTTGCTTACTTTGGATCCTGCATCTGGCTCATCATCACGTGACCTCTAGTTGTTGAGACCTGAACCAGAAGCCTGCCACACTGCCTGCTAATATTGGGATTCACTGGTCTCTGCAGGTTGTGAGCCAGAAGCCTAAGGTCCTACCTGCTGATCTTGGAGTTGTTAGCTCCCATAGCCCATAAACCAGTGGCCTGTCATTTGACCTGCTGATCTGGGCTCATTAGGCCCAGCAGCTATATAAGTCAGAAGAGGCCTTCGGTATGGTCCAAAGAGTTAGGACTTACCAGCCTCCACAAACACGAGCCACTTCCCCTGTGTAACTCTCTCTCTTTCTCCATATCTACATATATATATATACACACACACATATATATCACACAGCCACTGCTGTTGAGCCATTTCTGACTCATAGCAAACCTACAGACAGAGAGAACTGCCCTATAGAGTTTCCAAGGAGCACCTGGCAGATTTGAACTGGCGACCCTCCAGTTAGCAGCTAAGGCACTTAACTAGTAAGTCACAGGGTTCAGACAGATGGACAGACAGACTAGACAGATACAGACAGACAGACAGACAGACAGACAGGTATACCAAAAAAAATCAAACCCACTGTCCTCAAGCCATTTCTGACTCACAGCAACCCTGTCGGACACAGAAGAACTGTCTCATACAGTTTCCAAGGAGCACCTGGTAGCTTTGAATCTTTGACATTTTGGTTAGCAGCTATAGCACTTAACCACTACACCACCAGTGTTTACACACACACACACACACACACACACACACACACACAATTATGCTTTACTTATTTTGCTTCTCTAGCGAACCCAGCCTAAGGCAGTATCTCAGACTTTCCAGTTCAGAGAGTAAACCTCAGGTATTTCAGAATCAGATATGTGGACAGCTTTGTAATGTGCCAACCGAGTTAGCTTGAAATATATTTCCCAGAATTTCCTTCTGGTTTGGGTGGCCCACAGAGACATTTTCACAGATCTGGAGGTAACAGTGAAGTTGTACATAATTTTAAAAAATAAATTATTTTCAAGCAATCTTAGATTTATAAAGCCATTTTTTTTCACATTTGGAAAGATGGGCAGGTGCTTTTGTAGCTCATCAAGTTGTCACTATCTGCTGCTCCCCTCAGAGCTATGGGGCAGTTGCTGGGCCCATATCTGCTGTCCTCTGCCCTGGGTCATCCTTCAGCTTCTCTGACTCTTCGGTTAGAAATATGTTCAGCAACATGATCAAAGACAGCCCTTCTCTTACAGAATTACCTACACTATCAGGCTGGAGGTACTGAGAACTGAACAGATTCTAGTCTGTCTTGGTGGCATCCCGTTCATGCTCCTGAGTTCCAGCTTATGCTTGTGGGATCCAGGTTGTCCTTTATCTCCCAACCCCAACCACTTTACAGTTTTCCTTCTCTATCCTACTCTCTGACTAGAGAACTTCAAGCTCAGGCACTAGACATGAAGACCACAGCTTAACAGAGATGTTCCAGGTCTCACTATTTAGTTTAGATCCCTGCAGTCAATCATTCATATATCATATTTTTACACAAAAAAACACATGCATTATGTTTTTTAGCTAAGTGTACAACTCCATCCTGCATTATTCTCCTAGGCATGCTATGCATTGTATGTGTGGGGGCATTTTAGTTATGTGGGCACAATATTTGTGAAAAATACGGGACATACGGAGCCCTGGCGCATAACAGTTAAGTACTTGTCAGCTAACCCCAAGGTGACAGTTCAACACACTCAAGGGCTCTGCAGGAGAAAGACCTGGTGATTTGCTTCCATAAAGATGACAGCAAAGAAAATCCTATGGGAGCAGCTATACTCTGAAATGCTAGGTTGCTATGAGTTAACAATCTACTTGACAGCACCTAACAACAACAACAACAACAACACATATGTATACAGTGTATATTTCTGCATTTGTAGGTAAAGATGCTGCACAAACATTAGTACAAACAATAAAGCACACAAGAGGCGGTCATGGAAGCTTCTTAGACATAACCAAATACCTTGCAAAACAAAGTTCCTAGGCTAGAATGTGAAGGACCAGTGACTAGGAAGACATCTTCATGAACTGGCAAATACACACAACATAGAGACAATGTTCTGCATCTTACTTCGGTGGGTAACATCTGCGGTCTCAAAAGCTTGTAAGCAGCCATCTAAAATATAGCTACTAGTCTTTTCCCATTTGGAGCAAGGGGGAGTAAAGAAAACCAAAGCCTCAATGGAGCAATTAGTTCAAAGAATTCATGGATCACATGAAGCAGAGCCTACACAACCCCAAGACCAGAAGAACTAGATGGTGTCCAGCTACTACTACTAACCACTTCAACTGAGGTGACAAGAGTGGGTCCCAGACAGAGTGTAAGAAAAATTACACAAAAATCAAATTCACAGAAAAGACAAGACTCACTGGTCTGACAAGACACTAAGAGAACCCCCAAGACACTAGAAGGCACCCTAATGCATCCTTGTGACCTGGAACTGAAGCCATTCCTGGAGACCGCCTTTCAGCCAATAGACTGGCCCATAAAATGCACAATAACATCCAAGAGGAACGTATTCCTTAAAAAAAATCAATTATATGAAATATAATTATAAGGGCAACATTTGCCCAAAAACAAAGACAAAAAGGCAAGCAGGGGTAGAAAATCCAGATGAAAGGGACCAGGAAAGCTAGGGTGGAAACGAGAAGAGTACTGAACACAGAGTGGGAAATGCAACCAATATCATGGAACGCTTTACATGCAAACGGTCACACTGGAAATTAATCTGCTCTGTAATGTATACCTTCACCTAAAGTACAATAAAAAAAAATTTTTTTTTAGATAAACTATGCAGTCATAAGTAAAGGAAAATCTAGATAAAGGTCAAAGTTTATTTTTTTAATAAAAAGAAAGAAAAGAGAGAGATTCAAGCATATTTTATAGCCAACAGCACAGAAATAGGGAAGGAGCACACAAGGGCTCCAGATCCTGCAGGACACCAGGGGACGGGCTCGAGAATACCACAGAAGGATTAGTGTTCCACAGAACGCAAGAGTAGGACAGGACGGTGAAAATCTCGATTCACACTTTGTAACCTCCACTTCCTCTGCGAAGCAAGAGGCAAAAAAAACCTCTTGAAAAAGACAGACTGAGAGAGAGAAAGGGAGAACGGCAGTGGGATATATGGAGTGTGAGGAGAGCTATGAGTTTGGAGTAATTGCTTAGAGGCTTTGAGAGAATGAACAGCCTTATAAAAACGACCCTGTTTCATGTATAGGGGGTAAATTTGATTGAAGACCTTGCATTTCTCTCCCTAGAGTTCTCCTCCACAGTGATCAGTAGCCAAGATACAACAGAGCATAAAAGGTGGATGATTCATAGATTCAAAGAAAGATAGTACAGCAGAACACAAGGGCACAAAGATGAAGACTTAATAACAAGTTGTGTTATTTTAGCTGCTGCCAAGCTGGCTCTGATTGATTGTGACCCTATGTACAACAGAACAAAATGTTTTTAGTCCTGCATTGGTTTCACAATTGTTGGTATGCTTGAGGCCACAGATGCAACCACTATGTACTCTGAATGTCTTCCAACCTAGGGGACTCATCTTCTGCACTGTATCAGACAATATTCTGTTGTGATCCAAAGAGTTTTCATTGCCAATTTTCAGAACCCCTATGGGTCCGTCAGCTTGTCGTATCACTGTGGCTTAGGGTTGCTGTGATACTGGAAGCTATACCACCAGTACTGAAATACTGGCAGGGTCACCCTTAGCTTCTAGGCTAAGACAGACTAGGAAGAAGAACCCAGCAGTCAACTTTGAAAAAGAAATAGCCGGCAAATACTTTATGAATAGCAGCAGAACACTGCAGATACAGTGCTGGAAGATGAGTTCCTCGTTGGAAGACACTCAAAACATGACTAGAAAAGAGTTGCTTCCTCAAAAACCTAAACCCACTGTTGTTGAGTCAATTCTGTCTCAAAGCAACCCTACAGAAACCCATAGTTTCCAAGGAGGACCTGGCAGATTGGAACTGTAAATCCTTCAGTTAGTGGACATAGTACTTAGTCACTACATCACCACGGCTTCCTCCTCAAAGCAGAGTCAACTTTAATGACATGGATGGAGTCAGGCTTTTGAGAGCTTCATTTGCTGATATAGCATGACTCAAAATGAGAAGAAACAGCTGCAAACAGCCACTAATAATACTGGAATGTAGAATGTATGAAGCATGAGTCTAGAAAAATTAGAAATCATCAAAAATGCAATAGAACACATCACACAATCATACGGTCTACCACTTCAAGAGGAATGGCATTGCATTCGGCATTGCATTCACCAAAAAGGACATTAGGAGACCTATCCTGAAGTACAATGCTGTTCATGGTAGGATAAAAACCACATACCTACAAAGAAGACTAGTTAATATAACTGTTATTCAAATACATGCACTAGCCACGAAGGCCAAAGATGAATTGAAGATTTTTACCAACTTCAACAGTCTGAAAATGTTCACACAAGCAATCAGGATGTATTGATAACTACTGGTGATTATGAAAGTGAGAGGTGCAAACAAAGAAAAGGACTGTAGTTGGAAAATAATGGCCTCAGTGAGAGAAATGATGCCAGAGGTCGCACGACAGAATTTTGCAAGACCCATAACTTCTCCATTGCAAATGCCTTTTTTCACAAACATAAACAGTAACTATACCTGAGTACCTCTCCAAATAGAAAATACAAGAATCAAGTCGACTACATCTGTGGGAAGAGATGATGGAAAAGCTCAGTACCAGTCAGTGCAAGTCTAGAGGCTGACTACAGAACAGACCATCAATTATTGAAATACAAGCTTAAACTGAAGAAAATTTGAACACATTCACAACAGCCAAGGTGCTACCTTGAATACATCCCACCTGAATTTAGAAACGATCTCAAGAACAGATTTGACACACTGAATGCTAATGACTGAAGACCAGATGAAGTGAGGAAGGACATCAAGGACATCATACATGAAGAAGCAGAAGGTTATTAAAAAGACAGAAAAGAAAGAAAAGACCAAAATGGATGTCAAAAGAGACTCTGAAACTTACATTTAAGCACAGAGTAGCTAAAGTAAGTGGAAGAAATGATGAACTAAAAGAGCTGAAGAGAAAATTTCAAGGAGTGGCTACAGAAGCAAAGTATTATAAAGAAATGTACAAAGACTTAGAGCTAGAAAACTTTCAACATTTCACATGTGAAAGAACAGAAGAAAAAATTAACTCCCAAGTTGTAGTACTTAAGAATTCTATGAGTAGAATAGTGAATGATGCAGGAGGCATCAAAAGAATATGGAAGGAAACAAAGAGCCATTCTACCAAAAAGAACAGGCCATCCAATTTAAAAATGGACAAAGGATACGAATAGGTACTTCACCAAAGAGGATGTTCAGGCAGCTTAAATATGTATGAGGCAATGCTCATAACCATTAGCCATTAGAGAAACCCAAATCAAAACTACAATGAGATACCATCTCATCCCAACAAAGCTGGCATTAATCCAAAACACACAAAATACTAAATTTTGGGAAGGCTATGGAGAGACCAAAACACTTCAACACTGCTGGTGCAAATGCAAAACGGTACAAGAACTTTCAAAACTGATTTGGTGCTTTCTTAAAAAGCTTGAATTAGAAATACTGTACAATCCAGCAATCCTACTTCTTGGAATATCCTAGAGAAATAAGAACCACCATACAAATAGAGACATGAACACCAATGTTTACAGCAGCACTGTCCACAAAAGCCAAACGATGGGATCGACCTAGGTGCTCACCAATGGATGAATAAAAAAACTATGGTATGTTCACACAATGGAATATTACACAATGATAAAGAACAAGGATGAATTTGGGAAATGTTTTATCATCTAGTGCTCCTATAATGAAATACTACAGTACATGGCTTTAAAAAGAGAAATTTTATACTGTCACAGTCAAGTACACTGAAAGTCCAAAGTCAGGGCATCAGCTCCAGCGGAAGGCTTTCTCTGTTTACTCTGAAAGAAGGTCCTTGTTGTCAATCTTCCCCTGGCCTGGGAGCCTCTGAGATGCAGGGACTCTGGGTCCTTTCCAAAGGATGCACTCTGCTCCTAGCGTGCTTTCTTGGTAGTGTGAGGTCTCAAATCTTTCTGCTAGCTTCTTTCTTTTATATCTCAAGACCTTGCCTCAAGGCATAATAGAGTCTTATAGACTGAGCCCTGTCCCACCAACACAACTGTTGTCCATCCTCCCTCACTAATGCTATAGAGGCAAGGTTTACAGCATATAGGAACATCACACAATACCTGGAATTATGGTCTAGCCAAATTGCTACACACATTTTTTGGGGGGACACAATTCAGTTCATTACATTTCTCCCTTTTTCCCCTAATAAATCACATACTTGGAACATGTAAAACACCAATGTAAAACTCCAATGTAGTAAAGTCTTAAGTTCAAGTCCATAACACAGAAATTTTACATTAGAACACACTACAATGGCCCTCAGGGCTCTACAAATAATCTTCCATTCTCTGAGACATTTTATGCAATGGACTTTCCCTCCAGACTCTAGGTATTGGCTACACTCTCCAGATTCTGAGTGGAGGCCTTTGATCCTCTGCCTTTTAGGCCCACTTGGATAGCAACTCTGTTCCCTCAGCTTTAGAGGCATCATTTTCCTCCTCTATCTGAGTGGCAACTCCACTCTTAGAAACACCAGAGGCCATGGCTCTACCCTTTGGAACCCCTGAGATCACAACCATACCTTTTGAGACTGAGGCTGCTCAGCTCCTTGAGCTCCCTGTCTATGCAGCTTCTGCTTCCTGTAGCCTCATGACTTGGGCCTCATGCCCACATCTATCCTGCTGGGGCAGGTTCCAAAGCTCTGTAGCTTCATGGGTTTAAGTGCCCAGAGGCACCCCACTTTGGCAGGAAGCCTCCTGCACACAGGTACTCAGCTCTCCCACTCTGTGGGTCAGCTTCAGTGCTATGTCATGCTGTTCTTATTCTGCTGCTGCTGCTGAACCTCTGCTACTTGTTTCTCCTCATATATACCTTCTTCAGTGTTAACAGTTCTACTCTGTTCCTTCTGATTCTTCCATGCATCCACAGTTTCAAGATCACTTCCACACTTTAGGTAGCTGCTGGAGTAGCACCCCATTCTCTCATTACCAAATTTTAATTTCGATTTTTAAAGCCATCCACTTGTGGTATTTCTGTTACAGCAGCACTAGATGACTAAGACAGGAAACATCTAACAATATGAAGGAATCTGGAAGGTATTATGCTGAGTAAAAGTAGTCAAAGGACAAATATCATACAAGACCACTATTACAAAGACTCAAAAAAAGGTTTAAAAACAGAAAAAACAGTGTTCAATGGTTACAAGGGTGGGCAGGGAGGAAGAGGTGTATTTACCAACTGGATACTAGACAAAAGTTATTTTAGCTGACGGAAGAGACAACACACAGTAGAGGAGAAGTCAGCACAACTGGACTAAACCAAAAGCTAAGATGTTTTCTAAACACAATGAAACACTTCAAGAGTTAAAGATCTGGGGACCATGTTTCAAAGGATATTTAGCATAACAAAAGTTTAAGAAAATATTGTGCATCCCACTCTCATGAGTGGCGCCTGGGGTCTTAAAAACTAGCAAGAGGACATCTAAGAAGCATCAATTGGTCTCAACCCACCTGAGGTAAAAGAAAAAGAACATTAAAGACATAACGAAAATAGGAGTCCAATAGACAAAAAGGGCCACATAAACCAGAGACTACTACATCAACATGAGACTGGAAGAACTAGATGGTGCCTGGCTGCCACCAGTGACCGGTCTTGGTGGGAACTCAACAAAGAGTCTCTGATGGCACAGGAGAAATGCTGTAAGCAGAACTCAGACTCTTTAGTAAAAAGACCAGACTTGATGGTCTAACAGATTGGAGGGTCCCCAGTAGACATGATCCCTGGACACTCTGTTAGTCTAGAACTGAAACTGTTCCAGAAGCCAACTCCTCACTGGTCAATAAGACATAAAATGATACTGGAGAAGACTGTGCTTTTTAGCGTAAGCAGATACAGGAGACTAACTGGACGACGCCTGCCCAGAGGCGACATGAGAAGAAAGAAGGAGACAGGAGTTAGCTGAATGGACATGAGAAACTCTAGGTGGAGGGAAAGATTGTGCTGCCATAGTCCGGGGAGGGCGGCTAGGGTCACATAACGAAGTGTAAGTTTTTGTATGAGAAACTGACTCGAATTATAAACTTTCATTTAAAACACAATTTTAAAAAATTAGTCAACGTTTAACCATTTTAAGAGGTAGCATATGATTAAGAACTGATGGCACTGAAGAAAAAAGTCCAAGCTGCACTGAAAACACTGCTGAAAATCAAGGCTCCAGGAACTGAAGGAATACCAATTGAGATGTTTCAACACATGGGTGTAACCCTGAAAGCACCCACTCATCTACGCCAAGAAATTTGGAGTGGAAGACAGATACCTGGCCAATGTACTGGAAGAGATCTACATCTGTGCCCATGCCAAAGAAAGCTGCCTATGCCAAAGAAAGCTGATCCAACAAAATGCAGAAATTACTGAACAATACCACACTCAAATAAATTTGAAGCCACATTGACTAATATCACACTCAGTTGCAGCAATATATCAACATGGAATTGCCAGAAATTCAAGCTGGATTCAAAAGAGAATACAGAACCACCATATCACTGCTAATGTCAGACATGTCTTGGATGAAGGCACAGAATACCAAAATGATGTTCATCTGTGTTTTATTAACAATGCAGAGGTGTTTGTGTGGATTGTCACAAATTATGGATTATGCTGAGAAGAATACAAATTTCAGAACACTTAATTGTGCTCATGTGGAACCTGGATGTAGACCAAGAGGGTGTTGTTCACAGGGAACAAAGGGATAGTGCATGGCTTAAAATCAAGAAAGATGTGTGTAAGTGTTGTATTCTTTTACCATATTCATTAAATCTCTATGCTTTGCAAATAATTCCGAGAAGCTGGACTACATGAAAAGAACGCAGTATCAGGACTGGAGGAAGACTCATTAATAACCTGCAATAAGTGGATGGCACAACCTTGATTGCTGAAAGTGTAGAGGATTTGAAGCAGTTACTAAGCCAATTTAAGTATCTCAGTGTATCACATTTTACATACAGCCTTCAGTATGGATTATATCTCAACATAAAAAATAATCCTTACAACTGGACCAACAAGCAGCATCATGATTAACAAAGACTCAAGTTGTCAAAAGGGTTCTTTTTACTTGTATCCGCAATGAACGGCCGTGGAAGCAGCAGTCAAGAAATCCAACAGCACATTGAATTGGAGACATCTGTCACAAAAGACTTCTCTAACTTGATAGAAAGTAAAGATATTGTGAGGACTAAGGTACATCTCTGATACAAGTTATGGCATTTTCAATCACTCATAAGCATGCAAAAGCTAGACAATGAATCCGGAAGACTGAAGAACTAGTGCCTTTCAATAATGATGTTACAGAAGGATACTAAATATACCATGGACTACCAAATGAACTAACAAATCTGTCTTGGGAGAAGTACAGCCAAACACTTTTTAAAAGAGTTACGGTGAGATTTCACCTCACATACAATTAGACATCTTATCAGGAGGAACCAGTTCCTAGAGAATGTCATTATGCTTGGTAAGCAGGTCACTGAAAAACAGGAAGACCCTCAGTGAGATAGACTAACACAGTGAGGGCAACAATGGGCTCGAACACAGCAACAACTGTGCAGATGGTGCAAGACAAAGCAGTGTGTGCACTCTGTTGCATACAGGGTTGCTGTCAGGTGGAGCACACTCAATGGCACCCACAAACAACAAAGAAACGCAGTTCTGTTGCATGCCACAACACACATGGATCTTGATAACATCATGCTGACCCAAGCCAGTCAGTCACAAATTTCTCTTGTATGAAATAAGCAAATATCTAGAAAGCAAAGATTATTACTGGTCACCAGGAATGGGAGGGAAGAGGAAAGGGAAAGTCTGTCTGGGGGACTGAGTTGATGTTAGTGGTGGCAGAATATTTTAGAAAAGGATGATGACGGTGGCATCATAACATCAAGAGTATAACCAATGTCATTGAACTGTAAAGGTGGAACGTTTGGACGTGTGTATTTTCACAACTTAAGAGAGACAGAACATAAAGATCATAAAGTAACATAAATTAACATAAAGCTAGCCCAGAGCTGGTTCTTACATCACCATCGCTTCCGCCACAAAAATTCTGACAAATCTAAAGTTTTAAAGAGAAAAACATGCAAAAGAGTTAGAAAGTACCTGTCATATAAATTTACACTAGTGGGTGTGAGTGTGTCTGTGTGTACTGTGGAATCAAATTTATATTAAAAATAAGCATTCTTATTTCAAGAGGTCTTTTCTTATCCATGAACTTAAAAAATTTCAACCCCAAATGAATCCCATCAGTGCATTTTCTTTTCTTATCCAAAGTGGCTTATCTACTTTTCTCTGCTGTTCTAAAGAGCACACCTAAATAAAACCATTAAACTGTGATTAAAAGAAAAAGATTCAGATGTCTTTATATTTTCAGAGGTATCAGGTCAGCACACGGGTGGAGGGGCAACAACATTCCCAATCTTCTGGGAAGTTATCTACTCAGTTGTAGCCACTAAGCACTTTATCACCACAGAAACCTCTATTTTTGAAGAAAAGTTACTCAATCCTCTGTAAATTCTCTATTCTCTGGAAGTGGTTTCTTCCTACATGAGGCAACATTTCCCCAATCTGAAAATCACTTTTTAAATCACACCAAAAACTAAACCTGCTGCCATCGAGTCAACTCCTGTTCAACAGAAACACTACAGGACTGAGAACTGGCCCGTCGGGTTTCCAAGGATTGACTGATGAATTTGAACTGCAACCTTAAGGCTAATTTCGAAAGCGCGATGTCATGTTCCCTCTGTCCCACTTCACCAATCTGACACCAGCCATCCATGTGGCACTCGCTCTAACTTTAACCACCCAGAGTGGATTTCCACAGGTTAAGACTCTTCTTCCAGCCCCTGCTACGACACATGGCAGCTTCTTTCCTAGTTCGCAGACCCCAGTTGCTTCAATAATTCTCTAGAATGAAGCTCAGAACTACAGAAACTTCTATGGATACTTAAAGTATTTATTATAATCAGAAAGGATACAAGCATAGACACCCATCAAGTAAGGTCTGAGGGAGTTCCTGACACGGGACTGTCCTTGTCACCAAGGATGTGCCCATCCCTCTTCTAGACGTGGATACTCTCAACAATTTAGTAAGGCCACACAGAGATCCTCCAAGTTTCCAAAGTCTGTTAGTCACTGGGCCCTCAATGACTACGCATGACTTGGGGCTTTATGTATAGTTACAATCAATCCACACTAAAGATGTAAGACTGCATTAGGCCCCCTTCCTTCCTGAAGTTAGTCTGACAGGTTTGGGACCATGTAGCCCCCACTTTCCATGGATATTTCAGAAAAGAAAAGCATCTTGATAGTTCGGGCATTTTGCCAAACCAGAGTCCAAGGGTCAAACTGAGTTCTTCATCCCACAGTAAACAAACAGCAACAGGTACTTGTTGGGAGGAATGCGAATCAGGTAGATGGAGGAGGAGGTAGGAGAGATCTTTTCACTACAATTTTTAACACTTTTTGATACTTCAATCATAGTATTCTATTACCTATTCAAAACAAAAAGAAAGTTCTAGAAGTACAGATAAAAAAAAATGTAATAGACATTTTAAAATCTCAGTGAAGTAGACTACACTCCACGAAAATATAAATTTCCAAAAGTGATTCCAGAAGTAGGCAATCCAAATGGATCAAATTCAGGAAGAAACTGAAAAAGTTACTTGGCACTGGATATATGGGACTCAGTAAAATCTTCTTGAATGAGTAAATGGTTTCTTCAACTTTTTTTTTTCTTTTTTGGTAGGAAAAGCTGTGCTTCAGTGGAAAAGCATGCATTCTCCAGAACACCTGCCTCCGGATTTTGATTTTATGGACACTTTTTCACATGTTGTGCTAACTGCCATTAGATAGTTTCTGACTCATGAAGACTTCGTGTTTTGCACAGCACAACTGCTCTATAGGGTTTTCAAAGCTGTGACCCCTTGGAAGCAGACTGCCAGGTGTTTATTCTAAAGTGTCTCTGACTGGATTCAAACTGGCAACCTTTGGGTTAATCAACAGAGTGCTTACCCACTTCTAACAACTAGGGACTCCTCTCTCTCCCCCCGAAAAAACGTTTTCTCTCTATTTGCACATTTTTTCCCCATTTACACATCTGCACATTCAATTACTGTTAGTCTATAAATATGTCTTATTTCTTTTGAATTCTCTTTTAAATAATTCCCTTTTGTATAACATCTGCCTGGTTCCTTCACTGATTAACGAGTACAATAAAGACTTAGACACACTTATTTTGGTATGTCATAATTTGTGTATCTGTATGCCACAATTTTACTCTTCACTGAAATGTCACAATTTTACTTCTCATTGAAAATTATCCTGTTTCACACTTTTAAGGAAAAGCTAACTTTTAAAGAAATTTTATTGTGCTCTAGATGAGTTTACAGCACTAGTTTCTCATTTGAAAATTTATACACACATTGTTTCATAACACCGGCTTCTACGAAACGTCTGTACTCGCCCCCTTTCCACTCCAGGTTGCCCTTATCAATTCACCCAGTTTTCCTGCCCCTTCCCGTCATCACATCTTTGCTTTCAGGCAGGTGTTGCCCATTTGGTCTCACGTACTTCACTGAACTAGGAAGCGTCTCCTTCACATGCGTTACTATTTGACAGGACTGTCTAATCTTTGGCTGAAAGGTGGACTTCGGGGGTAGCTTCAGTTCTGAGTTAGCAGACTGTCTAGGCTTATAGTCTTGTGGGGGATGGGGGGGAGAGGGGTGTGTTCCTCCAGTTTCTGTCAGATGAGTAAGACTCATCATTTTTCTGTGAATTTGAATTTTGTTCTACATTTTTTTCCCTGTTCTGTCTGGAACCTCTTATTGTCATCCCTGTCAGAGTGGTCAGATAAAAAGCTAATATTAATGCTATACAAATATCCTGTAATATGGAAACATGGAAAGCTACCCCAATTTTTTTTAAAGACAGACTACAAAGCACTTCTCATACCAAACGCTGATCAGCATATCACAAACAAAACCCCAAAGACATAATTTGTTTCTGCATAAAAAAAGATATCAATCTGTTCTGAATTGCTATTTCTGTAATTCTTTACCAAAAGTTACAAATTCTTGTCTTTTTTTATGTATTTATAGTTTAGACCCTTAAACAAAAGAAAAAAGACCACAATTACTGCTGCTTCTTAGATACTGTAGATAATTTTACTGGGTGGTCCAGAGGCAACCCTATTGATCCCCATTTTCTTAGTATATAGAATAATCATCAGTCAGCTCCCCCCGCCTCCAAAAAATCCCAGTAAGTACTCTGGTAGTTTGGGAAGAATGCTCATAGTTTTAGGAGTATTTACTCAAACTTGTAAAAACAATGAATTCAAAGCCTCAGAAAAGTTTTTAGTCAATTGCAGAATGTGAGTCAGAAAAAAATGTTATTTATGAGCTCAGGTTTTAATAACAAAACATCTGGTTTGTTTTTAGAAGAGGTTATCAGGTAGCATGTCCATTTTACTGAAATTAATTACATATACAAAACTGTGGGACCAATGTATTACTCCTAAATCTTTTTGAAACTTTGGTTTGGAAAACTACAGTTTTGCCAGGCATTTTTCAGAAAACAATTAGTGAGAGAACTTAGGGAATGTAATTCAAAGTACATGAAAAGAATTAGCTGCCAAAACTAAGTATGAGTTGTTTCAAAAGGTGAGGATGTTTTAAAATTGGAATTTTATTAATATACAGAGGTATTTTAAATGTAAAACAATGTAATTACTTTAAACATAGAGTGAAAATGCATTTAACAAGATTTTACATCCATTCTTTATTGTGTGTACACTTTATGGTCCTGAGCATCTACAGGGTGTTGTCCTACTGGCCTCTTACTAGAGGGGAGTGGAGAGGGTGGAGAAGAGGGATAGGAGAATGTTAAGAGGATATGACATGTCTGGAACAGAAAGGAGGAGTGTGCTGTCACCAGGCAGGGAGAGCAGCAGGAGCTGCACATTGGAGGGCATGCAAATTTAAGCTGGATTATACACTTTCACTCAATCACAGTAAAAAAAAAAAAAAAAAAAAAAAGGCTTTAAAAAGATTGGAAATGGGTTATTTTGTTAACATAATTTTTTTTAAATGTCTATCGGAAATCAATAGCCAGCACCATTCTTAACCACAAAACCACAATAGAGGCATTCCCTTTGAAATCAGAAACAGTTTATTCAAAATGTTCTGAAAGCTTTGGTCTGTGTATGACACATAAACTAGAAATAATAACTCTAACCTTATAAAAGAAGAGGCAAAAATCACTTGTTCCTAAGTAACGGCTTGTTTACCAACCATATCCTCACCTCACCCTTACAAAGGTTTCACCGAAAAGCTATTAGATTTAATAAGGTAGCTTGGCACAGTGGCTGGATACAAAACAGACATTTAAAAATCAATAGTTTTGCTGTGCACTAGCAATGACAATCACTAGCTATAATGGGTGAAAAACTTTACACTGTGAAAGACGTAACACATGGACGGAAAATTTGGCTAAAAGATTAAAAGACCACCCCACCCCCCAAAAATGGAGACACAGTAAAAAGTTATCAATTCTGGCAAACCGCTGTACAGCAGTGTAACTCTATACAACCCTCAAAAACACCTTGAATACTTATTAACATGCAGATTCTTGGGCTTTGGCCCACGCTTAACAGTACGGGAAGGGAGAGTGAAGGCAAGCTTTCCAGAAACTTGCGGATCTTAACAAGCTCCTCAAGGGATAAAGCTGGGTAATCACTGATTTATAGAGGCTTCATAAAATTCCAAAAGGATTTCAACTTCATCTGGTATAAGAGCTAAGGGGAGTCAGGAAAACTTAAAAAGAGGGGGAAGCCCTAACACATTCAAGTATATTATAACCATAAGCAAAAAATACAAACATAAAATACATCACAAACTTCAGTAATAAAAAGATGTCCTCTTATGCAAAAACAAGCTAACGAAACAGAAAAACCCAAGACAAACTCCTCAAGTTCCAGAAGTGATTCTATGTCAATTACTGTATTCCCAGAAAATTGTTAAATCTTTTTTTTGTGACATGAATAATATCTTTAGTGAAAACTCGAAACCACAAATTCCTTGGTGAGAAACATGGCAATGTCTTGTATTTTTGAAACTGAATTATTTTTCATCCAATTTGGCCATATCGTCTAGAACAATCTGGTGCTCCATAGCATTCATGGGGTGATTCACGCTGGGAGGCACAGGACAGCTAAGGGGGCAGTGTAAGCCAGTGCAAGGAGGGGCCCATGCAACCCCCAGTCAGGAGATAGGTCCCATGCAATCCCCCGTACGACTCGTACGTAAACAGATGTACTAAGACGCATCAAGTATTTTCAAAGAAGTCTTCCTCTAAAGTGAAAAAAAAAGGAAGACTCAAGGAAACATAGACGTTGACCTGGGATTGAGCTGTTTCTCAGGTGGGCAACTTTACACAGTAGGTTCTGGAACTAGAAGCAGGAGTGGTTTATATATTTTATGATATGTAATAGCTGCCATGGACCCCTGGTGCACAGTGGTTAAGAGCTTGGCTGCTAACCAAAAGGTCAACAGTTCAAATCCAACAGCCATTCCTTGGAAACTCTACAGGGCAGTCTTATTCTGTCTTGTGTGGTTGGTGGCACAATAGTTAAATGTTTAGCTGCTAACCAAAGGCTGGCAGTTCCAACCTACTTGGCGACTGCAGGAGAAAGACCTGGTGACTTACTTCTATAAAGATGACAGAAACCTGTAGTTAATCTGTACAGACAACTCCGTGCAGCAATTCTACTCTGTAACACACGAGTCATTCAAGTCAGATTCAATACAACGGCACTTAACAATAGATGATACAGTGAGGGGCAGCTAGTCTAAGATGACCTTTAAAGCAGTTTCTCAAGAGAAGCCATACTGCTGTTTGCAGCTGGATAATTCTTTGCTGTGGGGGGATGTCCTGTACACGGCAGCAGCATCCCTCTCTACCCACTCCCCAGTTACGTAGCATTTCCCAGTAAGACAATCAAGAATGTCTCCAAACTAAAACCTACTGCCATCGATTCTAACTCATGGAGATTCTACAGACAGAGTATAACTGCCCTACAGAGTTTCCAAGCAGTGCCTGGTGAATTCTAATTGCCAGCTTTTCAGTTAGCAGCTGTAGCACTTATCCACTATGCTACCAGGGTTTCCAAGACACTGTCAAATGTTTCCGAGGGTGCCAACGAGTGTCCATTTGAGAATCACTGATCCACAAGAATCAACGAGAAACAGAGGAATTATTTAATGAACGTGATGGGGAAAAGTGATTTTAAAACAGGTGAAAAATCTATTTAGGTTCTTATCTCACACCACATATAAAGTCTAGGTAGAATAAAGGTTAACATGTAAAGCTTGAAACTATAACACAGTAAACCTAGGTAAATACTTAACCTAATGTCTGGATAGGGAAGCACTTTCAAAGTTTAAAAATCAACCAAAAAAAGTCACGAAGGAAACATTGATAACTTCGACCACATAAGGCTAGACTTCAAGAAAATTCAAAAGCAAATGGCTAATGGAAAATATTTATAAGCAATATGGCAAATGACTACTATCCTTAAAATTTAGCAATGAGATAAATAAGGACTAATGTGCTAAAACAAAAATGAACAAAAACGTGAACAAAGATTTTATAGTAAAAGAAATACAAATGTTCTAAGTACACAAAAATTTTGTACAACTTCACCAACAATTAAAAAAAAAAAGAAAAAGCCAAACCCCTTCCCGTTCAGTTAACTTCTGACCCTGCTAGTGACCCTACAGGACTGAGCAGAACTGCCTCGTAGAGCCTCCAAGGAGCACCTGATGGATTCATACTGCCGGCATTTTGGTCAGCAGCTGTAGCACTTGCCCACACTACACTACCAGGGTTTCCAACAACTAAAGGACTGATAATTTTTAAATGAGTTTCCATTTTTAACCTACACAGCAGGCAAAGGTTTTTAAAAATGGGAATATTCACTGCAATTAAGGATCAAGATACATAAGCACTCTATACACTACCGAAACCCTGCTGGTATAGTGGGCAAGTGCTTTGGCTACTAACTGAAAGGTTGGCAGTTCAAATTTCACCTGGTGCTCCTCAGAAACTCTATGGGCCCGTTTTAATCTGTTCTATAGGGTCACTGTGAATTGGAATCGACTCAATGGCAATGGGTTAGCAGTGGCTTTACAGGGTTACTGTAAGTTAGAATCAACTCAGTGGCAATGGGTTTCTTCTTTTCTCTACATGACTGATGATAAATGAGCCAGTCCTCTGTGCACACTTTGCAAAACAATATGTACGAAGAGGCTTAAAAATGTTCTTATCTTTTGATTTTGTATTTCTACTCTGGAATTTAACTAAAGTCATAATCAGAGGTGTGAACAAAGATTTATACATAAAAATGTTTACCTCTGCAGGACTTAACAACAGCAAAAAATTAGGAGAAAAAATAACGAGAATAGACGAAAGGTTATGCAAGCTGTAATGTATTCATGATGTATTGTGAACCACTAAAATATGGTTTTAAGAATTTCTCATGCCATAGTAAAATGACTGTGGCATGTAAGTGGAAAATTCAAAGTCAAAAAGTATATGTACATTGTAATCCAAAAAATATAACTACGTATAATACACATACTAATTGCCCTGATGAACAGAATAGGTAAAAAATCCCAACTAGAAAACAGCATATAAACTTCAACAGTATACTAAAGGAAAGATAAACCATATCCCAGAAAATATATGATAATTATTAACATAACACAATACACTGATAACTCAAATAAGATAAACCTTAAGACTGACGCTGAAAAGACATTTTTAAATTTTTATTATGAGTGAGTGAAAATGTACATTCCCATATAAGTTTACATGCCCACCTATATGCCACTTCCACTGCTCTGCCTGCCCGGTGACAGCACATTATTTCTCTGCTCCATACATGTCTCATCTTCCCAACAGTCTCCTTTCCCCTCCTCTCCACCCACACCCCTTACTCCAGCCAGAGGTCTGTAGGATGATATCCTATAGATGCACAGAACCATAAAGAGTATCCAATATGTGGTCTCTCTGCATCGCCAAGTCCAATCCATTCGTGTTCGAAGAGTGGAATTTCAGAATGATTTATGGGCAAGGGCAGCATCAGGGCCAGGGGCCATGCTCCCAGGGGAACCCCGAAGCCACTGGACCATCAATTGTGGTCTTTTAGTGGAGATCTCAGGTGCATTCCTTTTCATACTTGTGTTGCCAGAGACTCAACTTTGTGAGCTCCATCGCGGCTGTCACAGGTGGTGGCCGGGCACCATCTGGTTCTTCCGGTCCTAAGTTGATGTACGCACCCACACACGTGGGTCCCTCTGTCTTCTGGGTCATCTTTCCCTCATGTCATTTTGGTCCTCAGAGAGCATCTGCTCCTGCTGAGTTGGGACCATTTGCTGTGCCCTCAGATGGCAGCTAGGCAGCTTTTAAGACCCCAGACACCACTCACCAATGTAGGGTGCAGAGAGCCCTCTTAGCAATACGCTAGCTGTGCCAATTGGTCTCAATTTCGCCTAAGAGCATGGTCCCCTGCCCCATGCCCCAGCTACTCTGACCTTGCAATATTGGACTAAGATGAAAGGAGTATTGAAGTTATGTTGAAGTCCACTTAATATTGTTCTTTTTTCTAATGTGTGCTATCACCGATTTCACCCAACCAAATTTCTACCAACTACCTAATCTAAACCCTCGCCCTCCCCTCCCTTGCAGCCGTCAAAGAGTCTTTTCTTCTATACATAAGTTGGTTTTTGAGTTTTTATCATACGGGTCTCATATAATATTTGTCCTTTTGTCGTTGACTACTTTCACCCAACATAATGTCTTCCAGTTGAAACCAGGTTACGAGATGTTTCCTGGAATCATCGTTATTCTTTATCATTGAATAGTGCTCCATTGAGTATATGTACCATAGTTTACCTATCCATCTTGGGCATCTGGGTTGATTCCATCTTTTTGCTATCAAGGACTGTGCTGCAATAAACATTCTTGTGAATGTATCCATTGGTATGAATCGCCTTGATTCTGTAGGATATATTCCAAGTAGCGGAATTACTAGGTCAAATGGTACATCAATGTCCATTTTTTGAATGAAAAGACATTTGATAAAATTCAGTGTTCACCCTTACAAAATATCTAGGAAACCAGAAACTCGAGTATTCTATAATGAATCTCTCTTCTAACCCATCAGTCAATGTCATTCTTTTGTGAGAAAAGAGAGCTTTCTTATTCAACAAAGCTCAGATGAAAGAATACTATTATTATGATTATTAATACTGTTATGGCAGTTTTTACATAGTAAGATACAGAACAGAAATGAGGAATACTAGGTCATAATACAGAAATAAAATTACCATTATCTGCAAAAATAAAACCAGAGGATTCAAATATCTTTAGCATTAATAAGAGTGTTCATATAAAGAGATGCACAATGAAAATTCAAATAGCTTTTAATTACACAGAATAAATGGAAACATAATAGACTTACAATAGCAATAAAAGCCATAAAATACCAAGGATTATCTGTAATAAGAAATGTAAATGCATAAAAAAAAACATAAAACTCTACTGACTGACATAAAAACTTGAGTAAGTGTTCCTGAGGTTAAAGTGAAATACTGTGAAGAAAACCACTCACCAAATCAATTTAGAGATACCAGAGAATTCAATTAAAAAAACTCAAGGGGACTGAGTTGGAATCTGACAGCGTTTCTAAAGCTCATGTGAAATAACTTCTGTCCAAATCTCTTTTTTAAAAAACTATGTAATAATCTCAAAGAATGTTAATTTTATTTGGAGATTCATAAATCATTTTCCACCAGTTCTTTTATCTAGAAAATCAGGCACAGAGTAGCATTTCATTACTTGCACGGCTTCAAAACAAAGAACGGTTTTCTTAAAAAGCTTCCCCTCCCTCCCTCCCCCATGAGCATTGCTTCTATTTCATTTTATTCTTTTTATCCTGGTGCATTTCTTCTAGGGCAGTGTGAATGCCTGCAAAGCTTTGAGGTTATTTAAAAGATGAATCCATTAAAGCCTTTATATTTACATATTCATCTGTATTTTTACATTGACATAAGACAGATGACATAATAAGAGGAGACTTCTTATATGTGAATCCCAACTCTGCCACTTCACTAGTCGTGGGACCTTAGGCAATTTATTCAATCGGAATGCATTCCAATTTCTTTCCTTTTGCAAAACAGATTAATATCCCTACCTCAAATAATCGTTGTGAGGATTCACATAGTTATTAGATAACACAGTGCTTGGAGCAGACTAGAAACCTAGTAAGTATAATTTGTCATAAGATAACATTTTCCAAGCTTCTATGTTTTTCTCTGTATTTTCACAAACTGGTTATGTAACAACTGATCCTTACTTAATTTATTTTCATATTGTGGTTAGATTACAGCTGCGTACATGTTTATTTCCTAGGCTAGGCTGTAACTGCTTAGAGAAGAGGCAGTGTTTTTTTCACCTACACATCCACAGTTCCCAGTGCAGTGCTCCCCACATTTCAGATACTCACGTGTGTCAGAGAAAAAAAAAGGAAGAGAGGAAGAAAAGAAAGGCAATGTTGATTATAATGATGCATATCATATACTGGTACTCTAGCAATAAAATTCTATTTACATCTCGGCTTACGGAGTCCTGGTGGTGCAGCAGGTAAGCACTCAGCTGCCAACCCAACAGTAGGTGGTTCAAACCCACCAGCTGCTCTAGGGGAAAAAGATGCATCAGTGTGCTGCCATAAAGACTTACAGCCTTGAAAACCCGACTGAGGCAGTTACTCCTCCAGGGTCACTATGAGTTGGAACTGGACTTTACGGCAACTGAGTTACATCTACGTTTAAAATCGCAGAACTTTAAAAAGTGTACTAAATTGGCACAGAGAGGTGAACTGACACAAATCTGAATCCACTAGTGAGGAGCCAAAAATTAACTGCAAATTCTGTCCACAACATTACTGAATTGTCACTATGTACTAAATAATTTCAAGGTTCTGGCTCTTAATTGTGTACTCTAGCCATGGTTTAACAGTGGGGAAATCGTGACACACTAAAACCACTAAATCTCATGTATTCTAAAAGTCAAAAAATACAGACTTTCGGGTCCCATAATAGCAACAGTAGCTCTGTCCTGCTGTAAAATACTATTCTGTTCAACCACATGTGGTCTGGACTCCAGGGCTTGATTTATGTGCAGTCGGTAGAATTACAATACCAAAACTTTGAAGTTTTTCATTTATACAGAACAAGTACAGTGCCTGAATGCCTGTTAAATGTGCAGTGATTTTAACATTATCAGGTTAACAGTCCTGAGTCTCTTATGAAGAGATACTAATATTAATATGGCACCTTATAAAGCTCTAAATTAAATTTAATTAAACACAAAAATATAGGCAGGAGCAAATCAATGCTCAGGTAGAGATTACAAAAAGACAGACTTTAAAATTGTGGGTGAAAGTAAATACATGGCATTAGCCAGAGAGGTCCTTTCAGTGTGGGAACCACAAGAATACAAGTAGAAAAAAAAAGAAATAAATAAGAGCAGGAAGCCAAGGGTACGTTCAGTTAAGTGGGCAGTTCAAGATCACTACAGAGGAATTAAAAGAAAATCGTGGTCAGATAAAAGTGGGTTACATTAGGCACGGTTTTGAACAAAAAGAGCAGTAGCTTGGACTTAGCTCTACAGGGCTGCTGACAACACAGTGGCCACACGCAAGTGAAGTGTGGGACGGATCAGGCGGCAACACTAAAGTAAGCCTGACACGGAAAGCAGAGAAACCAGTGTGTAAGCCAGGGCCATGGTTTTTTTTTACTCATTCAATCACTATTATTTAACATTATCTTAATAATCTATAATGCATGTGACATGACTATCTTCCTCTACAAAACCACCTACGAAGTAGATGAAATATTTGTTCAACAGATACTTAAGAGTTATTCCTCACAGGCCCCATCCCATGCACTGGCAGGGTGAGAGCCTCCAGTGAAGGATGAGCCCCAACCCCTGCTCCCAATCTTGCAGTCTAGTGGGCAAGACAGACAAGTAAATCCACATTTTACTGACGAAAAATCTGAAATTCTAAACCTACATAAATTAAATAATCTATCCAAGCACAGAAACAGTACAGGGTGGTTAGGCTAAAATCTAAAAGATGTGTAAATACATCAGTACCTTTATAATGGTTATCCTAAGTAATGCTATTTGTCTTAGTTAGCTACTGCTGCTATCACAGAAATACCACCAGTGGATAGCTTTAACAAACAGAAATTTCTTTTTTCACAGTTTAACAACAACAAAAAGAACCACAAACCATTGTCATCAGCTTGATTCCAACCCACAGTGATACTACAGGACAGAGCAGAATTGCCCCAAGGTACACTTGGTGGATTTGAACTGCCAATCTTTTGGTTAGCAGCTGTAGCACTTAACCACCATGCAACCAGGTTTCCTTTCACAGTTTAGGCTAGAATTCCAAATTCAAGGTATCAGTTCTTAGGGGAAGGCCTACTCTCTCTGTCAGTCCTGGAAGAAGGTCCTTGACTCCCTGAGTTTCTGCACCTGGGTGATCCTCATGTGGCTTGGCATTTCTCTTCCCTCATCTCTGCTTGCTTCTCTTTCTTTTTATCTCTGTGAGAGACAGACTCAAGACACTGCCTATACTAATCCTGTTTCATTAACATAAAATTTAGTTCCAAATGGGATTATAACCACAGCCATAGAGGGTAGGAATTACAATATTTATTTTGTGGGGACACAGTTTAAGCCTTAACACTGTTATTTCCTTCTCTGGCTCTCTGGACCAAAGAATGAAGCAACAGAAAATAATAAAAACAGGATAATCTAGTCTAGCCAAATTTCTCGGCAAGACGAAAGATTAAATTAAGAGGTTGCAGTTCCACAAGAATAAAAAAGGGTGCACTCTGAGAGCTCCATTAAAAGACCACAATTCATGGTCCACAGGCCTCAGGGTTCCCCTGAGAGCATGGCCCCTGCCCTGATGCTGCTCCTGTCCATAAATCATAATAGAGGTCAACTCTCGGACAAGAATGGATTGGGCTTGGCGACACAGAGTGATCATACCATGTGTGCATATTGTCCTGCTGACCTCTTACTGGAGGAAGGGGAGTGGGTGGAGAGGAGGGGACAGGAGATTGTTGGGAGGATAAAATATGTATGGAGTAGAGACAAAGGGTGTGCTGTCATTGGGCAGGGAGAGCAGTGGGAGCTGCCTATAGGTGGGCATGCAATTTATATTGAATGTACATTTTCAATCAATCATAATAAAAAAAAAGAGGTGTGGTTCTAATGCCACCAGTGACAGTCACCTATGCCAACATATCACCTCACTTATAGGTTGAACAGGTGAAAAATGCATTATTTCAAACACTAAATGTCCTATTAGCAATAAATATTTTTGCAAAAATTATTTCAAATGTTTCAGATGAATCACTCACATTGGGTCACTTTTCCCAGGGAAATTCAAGAGAAATCTTTGTGGGCTAAGCAGCTGAAAGCAGCTCCAAAAGATCCAGGTTCCAAGTGATTCCTTCCTTTCTCCTTCTGCCCCTAATTCACTGTTGTCAAGGTGATTCTGATTCACAACAACCCTACAAGACAAAGCAGAACTGCCCTATAGGATTTGGGGGCTGTAATCTTTACAGTGGCATAGCAGTTAAGAGCTATATTTGCTAATCAAAAGGTCAGCAGTTTGAATCTGCCAGGGGCTCCTTGGAAACTCTATGAAGCAGTTCTACTCTGCCCTGTAGGCTCTCTATGAGTCAGAATCAACTCGACAGTACTGGGTTTGAGAGGTAATCTTTACAGCAGAAACCCTGGTGGCATAGTGGTTAAGAGCTACAGCTGCTAACCACAAGGTTGGCAGTTCAAATCCACCAGGCGGTCCTTGGAAACCTTGTGGGGCCAGTTCTACTTCATTCTCTAGGCTCACTAAGACTTGGAAACCAACTCAATGGCAACAGGCTTAACCTTTACAGAAGCAGCCCTGATGGTGCAATGGCTCACCACTTGGCACCTAAGGTCAGAGATCCTACCCCATCAACAGCTCCACAAGAGAAAAGACCTGGTGGTCCATTCCCATAGATTTATAGCTCATGGCTCCACTCACAGAGGAGACCTAAAAGCTCAAGCCTGATGAATGCTGGTCCCTGCGCTATCCAACTCTTCTCTCAGCTGATTTTAATCTGTAATTTTTTCATCAGAGTCAACAGTAACTGAGTATAACCATTTTCCTGAGTTCTGTGACTTTAGAGAATTACGGAACCTGAGGGTGGTCTTGGGAACCCCAGAACCTGTAGTTGGTATTAGAAGTCGGGGTAGTCTTGGGAACTGCCCATCTTTGCAGTATGCCTTACAGCAATCAAACCAAGCAGATACATGAAGCTGAAGTGAACCTTAAGGTATGACATCTGAGTCATGTTAAAAGTCAGCCCAGACAAACATATGCAGAAAAGTAATGTTAAAAATTCACAGTTTAACAGCAAAATGGCATCTCATCTTTCTGTGATGGGTACGGTCATACTAAGACTCTGAAGTAAACATGTGACTTCTAAAGGCTTTATCGAAACCCCTGTGCTATAGCGGTTACATGCTATGTCTGCTAAACAAAAGGCCAGCAGTTCATCTACCAGACGCTCCTTGGAAACTCTATGGGGCAGTTCTACTCTGTCCTATAGGGCCGTTATGAGTCGGAGGGAACTTGAAGGCAACAGTTGGTTTTTGGAAAGGCTTTATCTAGCTCATAGAAACTTGGGGGAGAGGGGAAGTTCAGGGAGAGGTATCTTCCAAAATAATTCTTTTTAATTTCCCATGTGATAAAACCTATGTTATAAATAAATAAGTAACAATTAAAAAAAAAGTTACCCGGAGCCAGTAACCATGCTAAGAGTGTCACAGATATTTGTCAAACAGCTAATAAAAGCCACTGCCGTCGAACTGATTCTGACGCATAACAACCCTATAGGTCAGAGTAGAACTGCTCCATAGAGTTTCCAAGGAGCATATGGAGCAGACCTTTTGGTTAAGTAGCTATATAACACTTAACCACTACACCACCACAGCTAATAAAGAAGAACATCTGAATTCTTAAGTTTACATCTCTGCAAGCTGACATTCACTTGGCTAATCTTTAAAAAATTATGATGTGCCATTATTTGATCATTACAGTATCCTTTCCCCAAAGAAGTTCCTGGGTAACTTTTCTCTTTATTTCTTATACATATATACATACAATCAAAATTCTGTTATACAAATGGCAAGTCACTCCTTTTCATGTAAATACATTTTTATGCCACATGAAAGCTGAAATTCAGTTGGAAAAAAAACACTGATTAAAAAGTTGAAGAAACAAAAAATCAGCTTTCTCAAGAACAATTGTAATAGTTGCCCAGTTACAGGAAGATAATATATGGTCCTTCTGAACACTGCACTGTCACTGACAAAACTGGCAAAATTTTCAAATTATCTGTATTTCTAAAGTCCACAATATGTAAGGATATGGTATCACAAAGGAAGAAAAATTGTCACCTCAAGTTTAACACTCCTGCAGCATATTTTAGTCAGTAGTGTTTCTGGGGAAATACACTTAAAATTTTAGTGAAACGTGGAATTCAGAAATTCCAGGAAAGATATTTTCATGAGAAACTCCAAGACAATTACATTTCAGAATTCTTCCAATTATAGTGTACAAACACTCCAAGTTAGTTTGAAATACATATTTCAATTTGGACTGCTTTACAACAATATCAAAACTTAACACTTCTTCCATCATGAACCAATAGAATGAAAAATAATTTGAAAGACAATTTTATTAACTAGCCCAGTTAAAAACATTCCTTTCAGCAGAGGGTTTTAATTCATGCTTTAAGACTTCTAATTATTACCATTTAAGATACTTCTTTGAGGTGTGCAGATCGAGAACTGTTGGAAGACCAGACACAATGGTCTACCAGTCTCGAGGGTCCCCTGAGACTACGACCTGTAGACTGGTTCCCAGCCCGGGGCTGAAACCAGTACCGACGCCAACACTTCAGACGAAGAACGGACTGGACTTGGGGACGCAGAGCGATGCATGTGGTGTGTGTGCTTTATGGATTAATATATATATATATAAGGCTGTCCTACTGGTTTCTTTTTAGGGTGAGAGGAGAGGATGGAGACAAAGGGTCAAGCATTGGTTGAGTGGAGAGGATGTAAGGAGTGAAAAAGAAGAGAGTGCTGTCACAGGGTGAGGAGAACAGCTAAGAGCTGCAGAGAGGCGGGTACTTGGAGTTTTACATGAAAAATTGCCTTGGATTGTAAACTTTCGCTTAATCACAATAAAAAAAAAATTTTTTTTAAAGTATTTCTTTGGTAACTAATCCAACATCATAAGTGTTTAAAGCAGGAAGAAATTTATTTCGTTAATAAATGAAATGTTTGACAAATGGCATGGCTAAGCTATTTCTGGAGACATTTATGTTTACACTGGGTTGAAAATCATACTTCGTAACAATTGCTTCAGGGTTAAACAACACCATTTAAAGGACAAGCTAATTTCCTCTACTGCCATAGTTAGACACAATTACCTTCCTTAAGCTTTGTCTACACTTCCCTAAAAGTACTCTGTGACTTCCAATGTTCCTTGAAAGAGACTCCGTCTTGTCCCTCTGTATTCCACAGATAATATGCATCTCTGTCCTCAGAGATGGACCATTCTGCAACTGTGAAATAAATCTGTGCTTCTTAAGCGATTTTTAGCATGCTAGAAACAAATGCTGTACTTTCTTAAAGCAGCAAAGTAACCATGATAAGAAGCTGTAAGTAGCCCCTTCCATTCTACCTGACAAAGTCTGTACAGAAGAGATTGCTTATATTTAACTTGATCTGTAAGAAACAATGAAATTTACTTCCAAACTAAAATTAGTTTTACTTTCTTGATTGTACTTTGTGTGTGTGTAGGGGGATAGGTTTTCAGCATCAATACTGAAACATCACCTTTTAAATTATTCTCAAAAGATTATTTTCCATGTTTAAAAAATGCCATGAAGCAAGCACAGGAGGAAGTGATTCTGAGAAAGCAAATATTTAGGATGTAGTAAAAAGTGAGGAATATATGGTATGGGGCATATCTATTTAGGCTGCCTTTCACCATCTGCTACAAACCAGTTGCACAAGTTGGAAAGCTGGTTAGGAGGAAAGGAAAGCTGCTGAGCTCTGCAGAAGCAATCTGTAGTCAGTCTCTAGGGTATTTACGTTTCCTTGGGCTCCACATTGCCTTTCCAAAGGCATTATCACTAAGAGATCATGGCCAAAGAAGCAATGATTCCCCTCTCACCTAACAGGCTTATTTTACACAGAAAATAACTGTCATCAGCTTATTTCTACTCATGTGCAATGCTGTACAATGTCTGAGTCTCACAAGTTGGCAGATGTCCATCTGAGTACCAGCACCGCACTGCTGGTGGCAGTGAGGTGCATTATGGGAAGTACCCAGGCTCAGATTCTGGCTCCTCTACTTACTATGATGCAAGCTTTGTCATTATTTCACAGTGAGATACAGACAGTACTTACATCAAATGGTTTGTGAGAAACAAACAAGATAATGCACATGAAGCATTCAGCCTGGAGCTTGGCTCTTAGTGAGCACTCAATAACTGTATTCAGTATTAGTTGGTACATCTATGCCTCTGATCAGTGTTTCCCAAAGTGGGTCCCAACCCTAGTCTCTCAGCAGTTTTTACGTCATGATCTAGTATAAACACATAAACTTATAATAATACAAATAATGACCATGCATATATAGCGCTTACTATGAACTGAGCAAGGGGGTTAGTGGTTCACTAGTTTACATGGGAGACTTGAGTTCAACCCCCAGCCAAGGACACCTTATGAGTGGATGCCATCCATCTGTCTGTCAGTGGAAGCCTGAATGTCACTATGCTGCCCAACAGGTTTCAGCACATCTTTCAGACAAAGACACAAAAGGAAGAAAAGCTTGAACAATCTACTTCTGATAATAAGCCAATAATGACAGGCCTACGGATCAGTCCAATCTGCAACTACCAAGTGGATCGTGCAGCACCAGCTGGTTCTTTCTATTGTGCGTGGGGTTTCTATGAGTTAGGGGCAGACACAATAGTGGTTAATAACACCACCATGGACCAGGTGATCTAGAATTGGGATTTGAACCAAAGCATCCAGCTTCTGCAGTGATCTTAAGCACCATTCTACACTGCCTCCTGGGTAGGCACTTATTACATACAGAAGGACAAAAAGTTTCATCAAATACTGATGACCTTCTAAGAAGGACAGAGAGTGATAATTCCTATTCTTTCACATATTCTACTTTCTTAAAAAAATGTTGATCTCAACCTGCTAAACTGACTACATAATCTAAGACACCCAGTTTGAAAAAGACTATGATAAATGTTAAAGAAAAAAAAAGGAAAATGCTAATAATTAAAAAGTTAAAAAAGAATATTGTTCTCAACTTAGAAGCTTTGCCATACTATTGTGCATTGTAAATCTAAAGAAAAAAATGTATATGCAGTATTTCGTCAAGTATCCTTATCACCTTGTAGAATGGACACTAATTTGGGAAATGCTGTCCCAAGGTGTGAACACCTTAATGACAGGGATAATTGTGGAATTAATTTAATCTATAGTTCAGTTAACACACACAAACACATATTTAGAAAATTTCTAAGTAAATGATTGAGGGAGAGTCTCTCGCAGAGGAGGGGAACCCCCAGCCCGCGAGGGCAATCGTAGATAGCTAGGGTTGGGGAAAAATGGAACTCACTGAAGAACTAAGAGGCAGTGCTTCTGAAACCATCTAATTAAAATAATCACCC
The DNA here is from genome assembly GCA_028571685.1 of Heterohyrax brucei. Lineage (NCBI taxonomy): Eukaryota > Metazoa > Chordata > Mammalia > Hyracoidea > Procaviidae > Heterohyrax > Heterohyrax brucei. The sequence goes on along the minus strand of CM053143.1, from coordinate 107,910,201 downwards.
TCTCAAAGGCAGAAATAATAACTATAATCAAAGCAAATTAGTTAAAAAATTTAAGCAAGCTAGATACTAAATCAAATCTCACTTTAATGGCTTTATTTGTAAAACAAAATTCTTTTTCCAGTTGCTGTTGCCTAAGTTTCAACTCATCACCATGGTACAGGGCAGAACAGGTTTTTCAATGACTGATATTTCAGAAGTACGTTATCGGCTTTTTTTTCTGAGGTGTTTCTGAGTCGACTGGAAATCGATTTATTAATCCATAAAGCTTCAAGAAAGGATCTGAGTTTGAAGCCAGAGGGACAGAAATCAAGAAAGAAGGCTCTAATCAGGCAGAGGCTTCAGTCATTGCTCAGGAAGGGGGGCACACATTCCTCAGACTCTTCCCAGGGTCTCTGTGACTGCAGGGGAGGAATCACTGCCACCTCCTTTTCACCTTTCTGACTGCATTCCTTGAAAAATGCAACAAGCAACTCTGAGACGAAATGATTCTATAATGTGCAGAAGGGTAAACAAAGTTCACTTTCAAGAACACAGACGCACACAGGGGCCAAGTATCTAAAGTCTGGCTGACTCTTATTTTTGTGGCTGATAGACATTGGCAAATTAAAAAGCAAACCAAAAAACCCAACCCATTGCTGTCAAATTATTTTTAAAGTTGAACTTCAGCATAAAACACCTTCTTCAGAGTAAATGCAAGTACTTTTGCACAACAAAATGACTATATTAGTCAAATCTTAACTTCTAATTCTATTAAGACCAATCTCCACTTTCTTCTCATCAAGAGATATTTGCCAATGTGTGTTAGAAGATGCAGAAACTAGGGGGCTTCACTATCCAATCTGGGGCCCTGGGTAATACAAAAGGTTAACCTTTTTGCTCTTTTTTTTTCCCGGATGGCACGTGTTTTCAGTCTTGGAATGCATGCCTACTCATTCAGTGTGTTTAAATTTTGGGTTAATCGTGTCGATTTTAAGAAAGCGAATCTGGCAATACAATCCACCAGTGAGGCTTGTGGCTCTACAGCACTGCCCATCTGTGGCATTGCAGTATGCTCAGAGAACCAGGAATATCCTTTATTCTGACTGAAATCCTGGTGCTGTGACAGTTAAGTGCTTTGGCTGCTAACTAAAAAGGCTGGCAGTTTAAATCCACCAGGCACTCCCTGAAAACTCTATGGGGCAGTTCTACTCTGTCCTTCGGGGTTGCTATGAGTCAGAATTCACCTAACGGCAATGGGTTTGGTTTTACGTTTACAAAACAAGCTTAATGTTATCACCCAGGAAAGCCATGATTATGATTGCAAGTTTTATGTCACAGAAATAAAGGGAAAAAAGTCAAAAGTTTACAAAGCTAACACATTCTGGAAGCATCTCCTTCCTAATGAAGTGCTCAGTCTACACAGGGCTCCAACTCTGGTCTGCAGAGCTTCATTTCATGTCTTTCAAAAGGCACTACCTCCCTCAATAAAAACCACTCGAGCTGATGCCACCTCACAGTGACCCTGTAATGTCTTAGAACCACAACACCTTGCCAATGAGTTCCACTTATGCTAATGGTAATGAAATTAAAATGTTCAGCTGATGACTTCCTAAACAAAAGGCTGAGGTTGGCGTCTACCCAGAGGTGCCTTAAAAGAAAGGCCGAGCGATCTACTTCCAAAACACCAGCAACTGAAAGCTGTGTGGAGTACAGTTCTACTGACACATTTGGGACCACCATTAGCCAGACTTGATGGCAACTGGTATCCAGTGGTAGCCACTAGCCACATGTGGGTATTTAAATTTAAGTTAAATAAAATTTAAAAATCATGTCGTCCTGCTGACCTCATACTGGAGGAAGGGGAGTGGGTGGAGAGGAGGAGATAGGAGACTGTTGGGAGGACAGGACATGAATGGAGCAGAGAAGAGGGGTGTGCTGTCACCGTGCGGGGAGAGCAGTGGAAGCTGCATATAGGTGAGCATGCAAATTTATACGGGAATGTACATTTTCATTCAATCTTTAAAAAAAAAAAAAGTAAAATCAGTTCCTTGGTACTACTAGCCACATTTCAAGGGCTGGGCACTCTGGGCAGCCACATGTGGACAGTGGTACCATATTGGATAGCACAGATTTTATGGTACATTTTCCATCACTGCAGAAAGTTCTACTGGAGCATGCTAATCTTGAGAAACACCACTTACAGATGCTAAAAAGAAAGTTATTCATTTCTCACTTGGTAAAAGAGTCTCAAGTCCTACCTAGCTGAGCTGGTCTGATTCAGAATACTTTGGAGCTTGATTTGAAGGCTACTGCCAAAGATTCCATTATTATCTTACAATATTCAAGCTGGTCTGTCTAAAACCTCTTTGCATTAAGACTTCCCAATGTCAAAGTTTATCTTTCAAAACCCAAACCTGCAAGAATATGAGACTTGGTGACAATGATAATTTATTCTTATTGCAATTTATGAGAAAACATAAATATAGAGGGTACCGTCAGCTCCAGGAACAAAAGTTTATAAATAAATAGAAATGCATTTCAGTTGTTACCGTTAAGATAAGAAAAATATTTACTGTATGACTGGGTTTCAGTTTTTACATGAAGTTAAACCTGGATTCAGTTAACACTTTGTTTTTGTATCATATTTTAGGCACTTCGGCATATTATCTCATTTGAGGCTCACAAGAACCTCACCCGCGCTGCAGTGCTGATTCTGAGTGCTGAAGCTTCTTCTCAGGAAGGGGAAGCCTAACAAGTAATACATTATCTTGTCAGTGTCTGTCTTGCTTAATTGGCTACAGAACTGCTCCCAAGTGGCCAGGCTACAGTAGAACCGAACAGCGAAAACTGCAGGGACCAGCTGGCATTTCCTCTTCATGACTCCAAGCTACTTGGCTAATCCAGCCACTGTATCAAAGAGGTGCGCCAGAGTCACAGGGCAACAAAGCAGGGTGCACACTCAAGAATATAAATCCATTCTTGTGGCCTAAAAACAAAGTGCTTTCCTTCTTGATAATCATAAAGCAAGTAGTGTGTTCCTCTAAAAAAAAAATGCCAACAATAAATGGATAAACATACAATGAAATGCTACTCAGCCAGTAGGAGAAATGAGTCTTGAAACGTGCTACAGCATGGTGAAGCCTGAAGACACTGCACTGAGCAAAACAAGCCAATCACAAAAGGCTAAGTATTTTATGACCTCATAATAGGGTCCTTATGAGTCGGAATCAAGTCAATAGACAGAAAAGGTAAATGTACAGAGATCAACATTCACTAGTGGTTACCAGGGGTGGGCTCGGGGGAAGGTTAATGGTGATGGAATAAATGGACTCATTTAGGGTACAGTTAGACAGTTACTGTAACTGCTGTCAATGAATTGTAGCCTGTAAGAAGTAGCACTGGCAAAAGTTATGCGATAGATATATGACAGAAATATATGACAATGCCAAAGGAAAACAAGAGTAGGTGCTGAAGCTGCTTAAGTGTAAGTAAACCCCTCAGGGATTTGGGTTCCTTGGTTTGGAGGTGTAGTGTCATGGTTTCCTGGGACATTCCAGTTAACTGGCTTCATACCGTATTTAGTGCTTGTGTTTTACTTCCTAGCTCCTTGAGTAGTGCCTGGGGTCTTAAAGCATGCAAGTAACCATCTAAGGCACAACTGGTCTCTATTCACCTGGAACATCAGAGGAAAAAGAAAGAGGAAGAAAAGGATATACAATGTGTGTCTGTCTCCGTGACAACTGACTCCTTTGTCGTGAGATCAGAAGAACTGAATGATGCCCTGCTATATTTTGACCAACGAGCCCACAGAAGAATCTTGATCAAAAGAGGGAAAATACGGAAAGGAATTTCACATTCTCATGGACTCTAGATGTTCTGGAGCCACGGAGAATGGACGAATTCCTTAAACTACTCCCCTACAGGAATCTCGGAATCCTGAACCAAAGATATCCGCTGAAGTCTTCTGAAAACTAAATAATAAAATGCTACTCAGCCAGTAGGAGAAATGAAGTCTTGATGTGTGCTACAGCATTTTAAAGCCTGAAGACGCTGTACTGAGCAAAACAAACCAATCACAAAAGGGTAAGTGTTTTATATGGAAACGCTGGTGGTATAACGGTTAAGTGCTAGGTCTGATACCTAAAAGACTGGCAGTTCGAATCCACCAGGCATTCCTTGGCAACTCCACAGGGCCATTCTACTCTGTCCCATGCGATCACTATGAGTTGGCATTGACCAGACGGTAAAGGGTTTGGTTTATATGGGATCAAACTGACAAAAGCAACTCAAAAGATTGCACTGGAACCTCACAGAGCAGTGAGTTCATGTTAATGAAGGAGGAACGACTCAGAAAACAAGAGTGAATATGGTGGCACAGCTTGAAGATTGTAATCAGTATTACTAAATGGTACATGTAGAAGCTGCTGAATTGTTGTATATTATGGATTAAATTGTGTCCCCCAGAAGGGTGTGTTAACTTGGCTAGGCTACCATTTCTGGTCATTGTGAAGCTGTTCGTCATTTTGTGACCTGAGCCCACCTGATTATCCTGTGTTGTGAATCCTCACCTCTCTGATGTTATGGGGCAGGACAGAGGCATCCATGTTAATGACGCAGGAAGAGCCAAAGCAGAGTGCATCTCTGGACCTGGGGTCTCTGCACCAAGAACATCGTAGACCCAGGGTGACACTGATGACAGAGACCTTCCCCCAGAGTTGAGAGAGACAGAGAGGGAGAGAGAGAGAGAGAGAGAGAGACAAAGCATTCCCTTGGGGATGGAGCCCTGAATTTGAACTTCTAGCTTCCTAAGCTGTGAGGAAATAAATTTCCATCTGTCAAAGGTACTTGTGGTACTTCTATTATTGTAGCATTAGAAAACTAAGATGAAAACCCTGGTGGCACAGTGGTTTAAGTGCTACAGCTGCTAACCAAGAGGTTGGCAGCTCGAATCTACCAGTTGCTTCTTGTAAAGTCTGTGGGACAGTTCTACCCTGTCCTACAGGGTCACTATGAATCAGAGTTGACTGGACAGCAGCAGAGTTTTTTTTGGGCGATAACTAAGTATATGTTTTACTGTGTATATTGTCAACAACAAAATAAATAAAATTTAAAGAAAAAATTGCCACATCTGTGCAAGCATGACTGTGGCTGTTCTATTACAAATCCTAATTATAATGCAATATTATGTTCACACAAAAAAATTAATTATTCCACAGAGCAAAATATCTCCCCTGAAAAGTCATTTGCCATAAGCAGTAGATGAGGAAAAAAAGTGAATTAAACAACTGCTATAAAGATATTACAGTGTGAATTTAAGTAATCCAGATTGTCTTCAGACAATGGCAAGATTATTATAATAAACATGCATTTTTCAAATACTTTAATATGTTTGCTTAATGTCACAACATGTTTCAAGTAGTGACTATGGTTAGCAGAACTTCCTTACCCTTTTATTTACCTTGTCAAGCTTGTGTGCCTTTAACTTAGGGAGCCTGTAGAACATTTATTAAATAACTTATAAAGCGAATGCACGCCATTAAAATTCCTACACCTATGCCTTGAAGATTAAGCTTAAATTTCTACTTCAAGCTTAATTAAGAGATGACAGCTATAGTTTATCTTGGAAACATGTCTCTTGGACACATAAAGAAAAAGTTCAGGATACTGTGTTGCTCCCTGATCTGCAAAAACTATAAATACAAAGCTAATCATTTTTCCTGGAAACAGAAAACTTTAAGTAGGTCAGTTTATTAACTGCTACATCAAGTATAAGCATCTGCATTAGTTTATCCTTTCCAAGAACTACAGCCTAGAATGAGATACAGCCTTGAGTTACTAAAATCAGGCACAGAAATAAAAAAGCAGAACCTAGTATTACCCTTTAGGCTTTGTTACTATCATCACCCAATAACTATTTTTAAAAGATACAGATTATTAGCATACTTCGTTTCCTGACAGATCACGCAGGTAGGACGTCAGAATGGGTCTCCTCAGAGTCTGAGAGGGGCTTCCAAAGCGACTATAGGCACAATCGTGGTTCAGCCACGAAAGGCAGCCTGGCCGGAATAAACCACACCCCCCTCCCACACGAATAAACCTAACACACACACACATACATCAGTGAATAAACCGCACTCTCTGTCTCTGTCTCTCTCTCACACACACAGACAGACACACACTAGTGAAGTACTGTGATACAATAAAGTACTGTAAGGGTAGAGGTGGAGGGAAGGCAGGGATGAACAGTGAGAAAAGGAAAATTAATTAAACTGGGAAAAATCTCAATCTCTATTAGATTCGTTTAAGCAGGGGAAAACTACCAAACAAAGCCTCTCTCCACAACCCAAGGCTAATCACTTTTTTATTGCACCGGATGATAAAACAGCCGCGGTCAGCCAGCCTCCTCCGGCTTCCAGAGAAATCGAAAAACCACATTTCTTTCTAAGTCTGCACCCAGGAAAGGAAAACCAGAACGGTGCATTCAAAGTGCAGGGCGGTGCACAGGGCAAGGCAAGTTAGCGCCTCCTGCCCGGATCCCTGCCTCTGGAGCCTGCCTGACTTGGCAAACGGTAACGTGAATGGTGGAAGGCAGAGACCAGAGGGTCAAACTTGGGGGCGCTTCCGCCCAGAGTCCCCCGATAACAAAAGGTCTGGGTATACGGACCGGGCGGCGGTGGGGATACCTGTCCAAGGACGCGGCCGCGGCTGCAGCCGGCGGGCAGCGCAGAGGCTCGGCTGACGGCACTGCGGCGGCGGTTGCTGCGGGGAGGACGGCGCGGGGACAGCCGGCTCGGCTCCGGGACGCCGCCGGGCACCGCGCCTAGCACAGGGCGTGCGCCCCCGCGCGCGGCCGTTCTCAGGCGGGGGCTGGAGACGCGCGGGGCTCCGTGGTCCGGCTGACCCCGCCGCCCGAGCCCCGCTGCAGCGCCCGCCGCCCCTGGGGTCCGCCTCCAGGCTGGGCAAGCGGAGACCGGGCCAACGCCCCCTGGCTGCCCGGCGGCCCGCAGCCCCGCGCTGCCCCGGCAGAGGAGGGAGCGCCGCTGGCGCCGCGCCTACCTGCTTGGGTGCAGTGGGTTTGTGACCTGCTAAGCGGCGGTGGAGGCGGCGGCTGCGGGCGCGGCGGGGTGGACGCTTCCTTCAGGAAGGGGTGGGATCTGCCCGCCCTCCCGGCCCCCTCCTGCTGCGACACGGCCCGCCCCTGACTTATTCTGGGGTCCCCGCTGGCAGGCCTCCCAGGAAGAGCCCAGCGCCTCCGCGTCCCGGGCTTGTATTACTCCCGCCGGCCCCCCTAATAGTTACCCGGGCTGGAGTCGGGTGTGGACGGTCGAAACGCTCGCTTCCAAAGCCTTTGTGGACGCTTTTGCCTGGCGCTGCTCACCCAACAAAAGGAAGGACAGAATATGGGATCGTGCGCCTAGTGATTATTTCCTGACCCGTTGTAACGTTCTGGCTGCGTCCCTCCTCTCCACACCTAAAGTTTTCGCATGTAGCAGCTACAATGCATTTTGCATGCCCACTGGCTGAATGCAGCTGTCCGCCGCTCCGTGCTCTCGCAGGGTTTTCTTTCATGGTGTTCAAACACAGGACCAACTTCTGACCCAGGGGGTGAAGAGCGACTCCAAGGCCTGCCTCCCAGCGCCGGCTTCTTCTCTACCCACCAGCGTCTCATCTGAACCCGTTGTAAGACTGTATTCACTAACATTTTAAGAGCTTCTCTCTACCTTAAATCCCAAACTGCCAGTGGCACCATTATCAATGACCTCTGTCAGCAGCTGTGCATAAATGCCATTTTTATGACACGTTCACGATTAACTTCTTTCTGTTCCAAATAGAACCTTACTGGATTCCTTCAGTGGGCCCTGTTGTACTCAGCCTGTCTTCCTAAAAACCCATTCTGGTTTTTAGGTTTCAGGCCACACCCTTCTCCTTTAAACTGTTGCTCTGGAAGCATGTTTCCAACAACCTTCTCCAATCTAACCTATTCAGATTCTCCAACTCAACACTTATTTAGGAAAGAATACTGAAATCATTATTCTCTGTCCTTGAGCATAGAGAATGTGACCCCACTAGGGATGTACTGTCAACGACTCATAAGGACACATCAGCTGGGCCCTGAAGCACAGAGACAACAGATAAGATAGTCTTGGAGAAGATCTTTTAGAGAAACAAATCATCAAAGAGTACACAAAAGACCTTCTACTCTTACCTTTTTTCTATTAGTACTTAGTGAATAGAAAATTTATTGGACCAATGAAGACTCTCCTGACTCTTGTTACTCAAATCTGTACCACGGATTATTAAGAAAGACAATTCAAAGTGTAGAATCTCAGATTCTAGCCACTCTGTGAAATGGTAAAGCTTTCAATGGTTTTGCCCATTTGTAGTGTTAATATATATTGATAGCTTTGTAACAGTCTTTGGATTCTGGCAAACGTGGCTATGGTAGCATGGTTGTCTGTTTTTTCCATTCTTGTCTATTCTGTGATATTCTTCAGACTAGGGCAGACATGGCTCTAAAAGCGTGCTTTCCTGTCTTCCTACTTTTGTCTGTTTTATAATATTTCCATGGACTCAGGCAGACAGACATAAGTCTGGCAGCTTGGTTGTCCACTTCCCACTTTTGCCTTTCTGAATGTATGCCAAATAAAACTTTCTTTTTGCTTTACTAAACTCGTGATTTTTTTTACCCTATAACTTTAGCTTCTAGGACACCCTCTTCCCCCCAAAACACAGCTCCTGAGATTACTGCATTCAGCTATGTATGTGTATGTTGAATTCTTGCCCACATCTTCTCCTGGCTGCTAGAGCATATGCTTCTTGAGGCCAGGAACTTGCCTACTCTTGTTTTCTCTGCCTTAACAAGTAGAAGAATATGTCTGTGCAGTTAAAATAGCAAATTCTAATCTAGAATCTCCTGAAATTATATGCTCAATTCTGTGGTTAGCCACAGTGCATGTTCTTCTGAGGAGAGTAGCTATAGCTTTTACCACATTCCCAAAGTGGTCTACGACTCTTCTCAAGTAAGAATTACCCATCCCTGGATCCCTGGTCTCGTGTGATCCTCCTTCTCCCATTCTCTCTGCCATTTATTTCTCTCTGAGGTGACAGAACAGACCTGTAACTAGATCTCTTTACAATCCTTTTTCTTCTTCTTCATCCAAAGAATTAACTGCCTTTCCTAACTATGTCTGAACATAATAATCACTAGTGGAAGCTTTAAAAAAAAAATACAACCACCTGGTCACTCCTCAGATACTATGAATTAGAACTTCTGGTGGGAAAAGCAAACGGGGAAGGCCGGAGCCAGGACAGGGTATTTTCACAAATCCTCATAATTCCAACTTGCCTCTGACAGAGTCACTGCCTTTCTTAGAAATACGGTGCCCCAAAAGTTCTTACTTTTCTTTTTCTCTGTGAAGGATTGCACCATGCTTAATTTATTGGAATATTTTCATTTTCACTTAGAGCCAGGCCTCTTACTGCCTAAGAGACTTGAGTTCTGTGAGGGTAGGAGGCTCACTGCCACCTGTCAGCAGCACTAAATCACTGCCACCTTCATCTCCCAAATGTACATCCAAATCAGCCTAAAGAGTGAAATAAATCACATCCCTGACAGCGATATCGACAACTGAAATATTATGTTAGCATGATGGCCATGAAGGGACAGTTGGTTGCTATCAACAGATTCACTTAATGCCAGGAACTATCTAGTAAAACTTTAAGAGAACTGAACACAGACAAAACATAAGCTTACCTGTGCATTTGTCTTTCTCTTATCTCCTGGTATCCCATCCATTAAAATTTGCCTTCAGTGGGACCTTGTTGCAGCTCTGACCCTTTGAGCAACAGAACCGAGCACCACCTGGTCCTGCACATCCTAACAGTCGCTGGAGCCACTGTGCCAAGCCGTCTCACTGAGGGTCTTCCTCTTTTTTGCTGACCCTCTACCAACATGACTGTTTTAGTTATATCTAGTGCCTGCCATCACAGAAATCCCACAAGTAAATGGCTTTAACAAACAGCAGTCTATTCTCTCACAGTTTAGGAAGGTAGATGTTCAAATTCAGGGTGTCAGCTCCAGGGGAAGGCCTTCCTTCTCTGTTGGCTCTGGGGGAAAGCTCTTTGTCTTCATTCTTCCCCTGTCTTTAGGAGTGTCTCAGAGCAGGAACCCTCAGTCCAAAGGATGTCATCTACTCCTGCTCTGCTTTTGTAGTATGAGGTCCCATCTCTCTTTTCCTATCTCAAAAGGGATTGACTTAAAAATACAACCTAATCCTATAGATAGAGTCCTGCCTCATTAACATAACTGCTTCTAATTCTGCCTCATTAACATCACAGAGACAAGATTTACAACACATAGGAAAATCTCAGAAGATGATAAAACGGTGGACAGTCCCACAGTACTGGGAATTATGTCCTAGCCTGGTTGACTCACATTTTGGGAGGTCATAATTCAATCAGTGGCAATGGCCTTAGATATTTTAAATCATGTGAACATCAGAGCAAAATATGAAACCACATGAAACAACATATCAAAATATGTTTATTTTTTTTAAAATGCACATGAAGATTCGTCTTGTTTCCATAAATGATCTACTGACAATGTTCCAAACTGTTTCAGACCGTGAAGAAAGGGCCAAGTGCAAAGATAAGAGCCCAAGTGAGGCTGACAGCCTCCGGGCACCATTACCAATCCCCAACTTGTGAGTGGCATGAGCCGTCTCCCCTTCTACCTGGTTTCTCCAGATGTTTTTTAGGCAATCAGCCAACTTCCTGCCTAAGAAGAAAAAGGAGGTGGGGGTCTCAGACCACAGAACCAGTTAAGGCCAAATCTGGCCCTCCTGACTTGCACGGAACCGTCAACCCCGTTCTCTGGGTGATCTCAGAACTTTTTCCTGCTTTAGCTGCCGAAGTTTGGAACTAGACTTTACCTGCCAAAGCTTTGGGGAAGACTTTCAGAAGAGAGGAGTCTAGGCCTAGCATCCAGGTTGAGAGAAATCTGGTGCAAACAATGGAACCACCCTGGTAACATCTTTTCAGGGCAGACCAATCAACAACCTTGCTCTTCCCTCCAGGACCTGCTTTGGTTCTTACCCCTAATAAAAACTGTTTCAGCTGTTCTTCAGGGACGCAATTCTCAGTGTGTTCCTTGGCTTGGCCAACCAAATAAAGCTTCTTCTTCAACTTTCACCCATTCTGTGTGTACATGGCTGCACCAAGCAGGACCTAAAACCCCAGATAACTTGAGTGTGGAAGAAATAAGGGTTAAGGCCTGGAGAGAAATGGTTGCCACAAACTTTGTGGGGTAGGATGAGAATCCATACTCAGATTTCATTCTCCTACAGGACCACAGTGAGGCATCATGATTTTGACACTCTGTCACTATGTCCCATCTGCTAACCTAACTCTGGTGAGCAGCACAGGGATTCAATCATCTGAGCAGGGGTGACAATGTTTCTGAAGTAACGGAATTAGTTATCTAACTGAAACCACCACAGAACACTTAGCATTACAAGAAAATTCTCCATTTCTGCTCATTTCTGTTCTTGTGAGCAGCCGATTTGTTGTTGTTGTTGTTGCTGCTGAGGATTCAAATCACTTTCATTATTCAGTTGAAAGAGAAGACTTGAGAAGCGAAACTCATAAATAACATTCTCAGGGATTTCAAAAGTGCTGCTTGGTCAAATTGCAATAAATCCTGCTATCATAAAAATCTCTGTATAACAAAGTTATTGCCAGTCCTCTTTCAACAACTGGTAACTCAAGTAATCTTGATAAACAATAAAACCATGGAAAGCTTATTGAAATAGCATTTGATCTTTATCAAAATGTACCTATTAGAGAAAACCTCATAGAAGCAGTTTGAAGAACAAGGACTCATTTTTAATAGGATCTTAAATGGAAGCTATTATTTTATTTCCATCTGGATAGAGGATCTGAGATATTAGTTGTTAGTTACAAACAAGGTGCAGTAATGATGCAGGACTTGCAAAGGATGTGGTAAAAGGACATGTTGTGAGCCTTAGATCCTCACTTGCCTCAAAAGCGTAAAAGAGTTGAAGGTGAAGAAGACAAGTTTGCTATGGATTAGAGAAGGGTTTCTGTAGGAGTTGCAGGTGTTCTAAAAGATTCCTCATCTGCCTCAGAGAAGGTAGGACGTGAGTGTCTTTTCTCTCACCTTTAAGTCTGGTGAGAGGGGCTTCAGGTCCACGTCTCAGAGAGCTTGGTGTACGTTCCCTGCAGTTTGAGGAGAACACGGTGGACAGATGATACTTGACTCATGCCCAAGAAGTCTAAAGGGTCAGAGCGGACAGAAGTGGCCTGACCACTAGAGACTGTGGTTGGGGAAGTAATTCACTCCTACAGAAGATAAGCATGAAGTGTATGTTTCCTTGGATTTGGGAGACACAGAGAGACAGTGATGGGACTGATCCTACCCAAAAGGATTGTTTAGAAAGACACAAAGATCTCTACAGGGAGAGGCCACTACTTCCACTGCAGATACCCAGGGACTGGAGGCAAAATTAACACCCCCGTGTCAAGGGGCAAGTGAGAAGTTCCCTAGCAAAGTGGTTTCGGTGAGGGAGGCTGTAGCAGAGCCATAAAACTGTCCATGAGAGAAAGTATCAGCTGGAAACATCTACCCCAGCCAGAGGAAGCTATGGTAACTACAGCCGCAGAAGGACTTTCTGTGGTAGCATAGTGGTTAAAGGCTAAGCTGCTAACCAAAGGCTGGCGGTTCAAATCCACCGAGTACTGCTTGGGAAGTTTACGGACCCTGTTCTGTCTTATTCTATTGGGCCATTGTGAGTCAGAATTGACTTGATGGCAAGGGTTTATTTGTTTTCTGGTCTTTGTCTTCTTCATGTTCTTTTCCCCTAAGCCAACCCTGCGGGCAGCCTAGTGAGTGTGGAAGGAAGCAAAGTGTTGGACTGGAAGAAAGCCAGAGGAAGGCTAGCTCTTTGCCCTACAGGAGTTTGAGGTTCTTATAGGAGGACTGCCAATTAAGTTGTAACACATCCTAGAAAAAGAAAAAGTGCTACATACGTCACTGCTGAATATCACAACTCACCTTTGAAGTACACCTCTTCGGAAGCTATGCACTGATGCCCGCACCCACTCTACCCTTCAAAACAATTTTGGAACTCTTTCTCTAGAATGGCCATCAGAGTTGACATCGTATTGCCCTTGATGTCCTGAATGTCATCAAAATGTCTTCCTTTCAATGTTTCCTTTATTTTCAGGTAAAGAAAAAAGTCATTGAACAGAGAGGGTGTTCCAATACGGCTGTTTGTTTACTGGCTAAAAACTCCCTCACAGACAGCCATACAGCTAAGTTTGTGAACTTGCCGCTGTGCCACCATGCACAATGGCCATTCCAGAAAGAGTTCCAAAAGTGCTTTGAAGGACAGTCTGGATGGTGGCATCAGTGCCTAGCTGCCCAAAAGGAGTACTTTGAAGGTGACCATAGTGATATTCAGCAATGAGGTACATAGCATTTAAGTGCTGTTAAGTTCACGGCGTTAATTGTCAAAACTCATATACTGCACCAGACATATTAATTACTGATATAAGACTGAATTCTTGGCTAAAACTAACCAGAGGCCTTTTTGTTTTTTGAGCATGACCTAAAAAATAAGGGAGGCTGCTCACAAATTCATCGAAGGGGAAGAGAAATAAGTAGCCCCACAAAGTAGATTTGAACAGGCAGTGATGGAAGAGGATGGACTTGTTTTCTAGTTGCATCCATGAGTCTCAATGGGTGAATATATCAGCTATATATTCATGTATAATACCCTGTGTATCATACCTTAAAACATCTGAGGAGGTCTAATTCTTGTGTCTCATCAGTGATATGCATTGATAAATCTTCTGTCTGGGTTCTGTAAATTATAACTTAAGCTCCGTCCAAGAAAAAAGTTAAAAGTAACAGTACTAGATTTAAAAGAACAAGGAATTTAAATGTTCTTCTAATCATCCGTTAAATAACTAGGTTTCAACAGCTTTTCTTTTTGTTGTTTCTCATAGAGTCAATTCCAACTCACGGCGACCCATGTGTGCAGAATAGCACTGCTCCACAGGGTTTTCAAGGCTGTGATGTTTCAGAAGCAGTTTGTCAGGCCTGTCTTTCAAGGCACCTCTGTGTGAGTTCAAACTGCCTACTCTCAGCTAGGAGATGAGCGCTGAACTGTTTGCACCATCCAGGGATGACTCCTCATCTATAAAGCACTTGAATTAGATGATCTCTAAGGTCTCTTAACTCTCTTGCAGTTAGATAATTCTGTTTTGAAAAGGCTGCAGCGACACATAACATGCCGTAGATCAAGGACTGGTTTTTCAGGCTACTACACCAAGCAAGCATCTGTTAAACCAGCAAATCCGGCACTAGAGTACTGCAGTGGTTTGGAGTGATAAAAGAGAAATATTTCCGAAACCTAGCACTGACAAGCACAGTGGTACCTGCCCTTGGAGGCTGACATGTGGCTGAGGTTGACATGATCACCTTGGTGATGGTTGCCATATTGAAGCACTTAGCAGTTGTGATCTGGGAATCCCCGAGCACTCTCAGATAGTCTCTTGAGCACTGGGCATTATCACTCGACTCTCACTCTTCTCCAGTGGGAGAGTGGAGCTGCAAAGAGCTCTGTGACTGGTGCTCAGGAGAACCTCGAGCAAAAACCAGATTTCATGTTCTGAGATTCTCTGTAACTCCTTGTTCCCCGTTTTACAAAGAGATCTCTGTGGGCTGCAAGAGAAAACACCCAAAGAGTGTGGACAATTTTGGTTTTAATCAATCTCTTCTTTAAATCTATGCATTAAGTTTCTAAACAGTATCATTTATCTGATTTTCAAAATGCCCTCTAAATTACAGCACTGAAGATGAATCGTTTTATATTATCTATATTGTTACAAACGACTGTTTTTGAAGAGTTTATTCTTATTGTTGGTTGCTGTTGAGTCTTCCTACTCGTGTGACCCCGGTGTGCAGAGTAGAACTGCTCCATAGGGTTTTCTAGACTGTGACCTTTCAGAAGCTGATTGCCAGGCCTGTCTTCTGAGGCCCCGCTGGTGGGTTTGAACTGCCAACATTTGGGCTAGCAGTTGAGCGCTTAACTGTTTGCACCACCGAGAAATGCTAGGTCTTCTGTAATTTCTTTCAATGATGTTCCTGAGTACAAGTTTTGCACTTTTTTTGTTAAATTTATTCCTAAGTTTTTTTTACTTGTCTTTATACTATTGTACATAAATATTTTTCTTAACTTTATTTTTAGACTGTTCATTGTTAGTGTACAGAAATACAATTAATTTTTGTATATTGATCTTGCACCCTGCCACATTGTTGAATTTATTATTTTTTTTCGTGAATTTCTTAAGATGTACAAAAGCATGTCATCTGCAAACAGAAATAGTTTTACATCTTCATATGCAACCTACACACCTGTGTTCTGTTTCTTGCCTAAATGCTGAAGAGAAGTTCCAGGAAGAGAGGCCTCATCTTGCACCTGATCTTAGATGGAGAAGATTCAGTCTTTCACCACTGGGAGTGATTTTAAGCAGTGGGTGTTTCTTAGGTGGCCTTTATGAGGCTGAGGAAATTCCTTGTATTTTTAGTTCACCGAGTCTTTTATTATGAAAGGATATTGAATATGGTCAAATCTTCCTCTGTGTCTATTGAGGTGATTACATCCCTTTTATTTTTTATTCTATCAATGTGATGTATTACATTGATTGATTTTCAAGTATTAAACAAATCTACGTTCCTGGGACAAATTCCACTTAACTGTAGTGCATAATCCTTTTAAAATGTTCCTGCGTTCAGTTTGCTAAAGTGTTATCAAGGAGGTTTCATCTATGTTCTATGTTTGTCAGCATTACTATGATCTGTAGTTTTCATTTCTTGTGAAGTCTGTCCGCTTGGGTATCAAGATAATACTAGCCTCATAAAACAAGTTGCACTAACTCATTTTTAAAAACAGTTTTATAATGTTCCACAGCTTGGGTGTGTCAGAATTTACTTACTCATAGCCCTATTGGTAAACGGGTGGTTTCCATTTTTATCCGTGGTGGTACAGTGGCCGAGCATTCGGCTGCTAACTAAAGGACTGGCAGTTTAAATCTACCAGGCACTCCTTGAAAACCCTACAGGACAGTTCTGCTCTTTCCTATAGGGTCACTATGGGTTGGAATCAACTCAGTGGCAACTCATTTGGTTTTCTCAGATAAGTGGTTTAGAAAAATGTATTTACACACTTGAGCTTTTATTGCTGACAGAAATCCCCAGTTGTGAGATTTCTGATTTGAAAGGTATATATTTTTAGTTTTCATAGATATTTCCCAAAAGCTTGTGACAATTTGCACCCCTGCCAGCAAAGTATAAGAATGTCAGTCTCTCTGTATCTTACGAAGACTGGATATTTCCATCATGTTAGAAGATAATTGGGGAGCTACCTGTTAACCTTGTGTCCTAAGAGCCTTTCCAAATAAGTCTGGAATCCCATAATCCCATGAATAAGACACCAGAGCTGCCTGAAGGGAACTTTCGCCAGGTAGCAGCGGAGCTGGACTCATTAATGGGTAGTTTCCATGTCATGTGACAAAAGCTCTAATAGAAACATGTACAGTGGTTTGTACATAGTAACTGATGAAAAAGTATTTGTTAAGCAAGATGAAATATAAAAAATATTAAAACAAGCATGGATGCCAGATTCTTACAGTTGTTATGCAAAGATAAACTACCATAAGGAAAAGTTAAGAAACATACAAAAACTGTAAGACTTCTAGACAGATTATGGTAATTTATAGCTTTTATGCCAGTTACTCTTCTCCTCCTCCTCCCCCTTTCCACCCCCATCCCCAACACACGCAGTGGGACTGTGGCAGGCCCCAAGGTGCTAAAGATTGAAGTAGAATGGTAGAAGTCAATTGGTGCCAAAAAGAAAATAAGCCTCAGACATGTACTACCAGAGTAAATGACTCAGCTTTGCTTATCTTGGAAGCACTGCTGGCATAGTGTTTAAGTGCTATAGCTGCTAACCAAAAGGTCAGCAGTTGGAGTCCACCAGGCGCTCCTTGGAAACTCTGTGGGGCAGGTCTGCTCTGCTGTGTAGTGTCGCTATGAGTCAGGATCGACTCAATAGGTTTTGTCCAACTTAGTAGCCCCAGTTATTGACACACAGTTCCTAACATGCATGGTAGACACTCGGTTAATTTTTGTTGGTGTTTTAGGTGTCTTCATGTGGATTCTGACTCTTAACATCCCAATGTGAGAGAGTAGAACTTCCCCATTCGATTTTCTAGGCTGTAGTCAAGGCTCACACCATCCAGGCACCATTACCAAGCCCCCAACTTCCTTGCAAGTGGAGTAGGACCACCCCTCCTAACTGATTTCTCTGGATGTTTTTTAGACAGTCAGCCAGCTTTCTGCCCAAGGGGAAGAAAAATAAGAGGCTGGGGCCACAAGCCACAGAATCTATTCAGACCAGATCTGGCCCGCTTGACAGGTGTACAACCACCAATCTATTCTTCAGGTGATGCCAGAACTTCTCTCCTGCTGGAGAGAACAAAACTTTACCAGTCTAAGATTGGAGGAAGACGGTCAGAAGAAGGGTCTAAGCCTAAAATATGATTTGAGAGAACTTCTCTCCCTTTCGGACTGAATAAGTGCAGACAATGAAACTGTCCCAGGAATACTGTTGGTGATCAGAGCTATAAGAGATCTTGCTCCTCCTCCCCAAGACCCTTACTCAGTTTTTGTCCCCTAAAAAGAGCTGTTTCCTCCATTGTTTAGGGAGCCATTTTGGTGATGCAAGTCCCTGTGTGTTCCTTTGCTTAGCCAACCAAATAAAGCTTCTTTTCACTTTCACCTGTTTGGTGTCTCTGTGGCCACACTGAGCAATATCTGAGACCCTCAGTAACATAGTCTTTACAGGAGCAGATCACTCCATCTTTCTGGAGCCTCTGGGTGAGTTTGAACTGCGTATCTTCCAGTTGGCAGCTGAACACCTAACTACTGTTCCTTGGGATGCCTTCGAGTTAATACTTATGACTGTTCAACTCTGTCCTATGGATCGTTACCAGCCTCAACCCACTCAAAGGCAATGGGTTTGGCTTTTGGTTTGAGATGCAAAACACTCCCATCCTCCTACCTCAAAGAAATTGTGCTGCCTCCTGCCTAACAAAGCCCTATCTTGTCTCTCTTACTCATCTCACAGGCTATTTGTTTCCTTTTCCAACATTTCTTCCTTTTTTCCCCTTAAATGCTGCTTCCACCTTCATGTGAACCATGGTGATCGGTGGAAGGAAGTAATGGTGGGCAGGGCTGGTCAGCCCAAGTGGGATCCATCCACCTTGGATTCCAGACTCACATGGCCCTTTTTTAAGGACAAAGTTAGTAAGAATCCCCGCTGCTCCTTTCTGAAGAACAGATCCCAGAGAACCAGGTCCCGTCATCTCAGACCACAGCCACACTGCTCCTGTCTGCCAGATTTTCACATACAGCTCAGGACAGCATATACAACTTAATTATCTCCCTCACCATTTGCCCCTTCACATGCACTAATCGCAAAATATGCATCCAGCTCTACCATTGAGTGGTATCAGCCTATGGCCTCTATGGGTCCTCTCTGCACAGTGCCAGCCCTCAAATCTCCCCTGCTGCATCCTGTTTTAAACCTGTGCAGCCTGGGCCTGAAAAAGACAGGGAGACTTGATCCCTTCCCTAATGGGTTCTGGCTGCTTTGTGACTGGTTTAGTCTGATCTCCCCTGATGGTGAGTTAGTGAGATCTGAAACACTTAAGTTTAAATTCAGAACTCCACAAACACAACTTTGCAAGGAGCCATTTTGCATTACAAATAAACAGGACTAGCCCCTAAGAAGAAATCTGGTGGTGTGCGGTCAAGTGCTATAGCTGCTAACCTAAAGGTCGGCAGTTCGAATCCACTGTGCACTCATTGGAAACTCTATGGGGCAGTTCTACTTTGTCCTATAGGGTGGTTATGAGTCAGAAATCAACTCAACAGCAGTGGGAGGCCCTAAGTGGAAACCCTGGTGTTATAGTGGTTGAAAACTACTACTGCTAACCAAAAAGTCAGCAGTTCAAATCTGCCCGGAGCACCTTGGAAACTCTGTGGGACATTTCTATTCTGTCCTAGAGGATTACTGTGAGTTGAAATTGACTTGGAGGCAATGTCAGGTCATGCCGACTCAGTTAAACTTCATGTAACAATCTCCTGTTGCAGAACCAAGTTAGTCAAAGAGAGTTCTTGTGTGTCACTTCAGAGTAGCCAAATTCTCTGGGCCTCAGCTGTAAAATTAAGGTTATAAACTTTAGGTGATCTAGCTTTCACAGTCTATGATTTTAGATTTGGGATCACTATGAAGTATGATACTGAGGCAAATCACTGTGGGATTCCTGTCCTTCCTCATTAACAGGTTTAACCGGATGAACCTGATTAGAAATAACATTGAGGGCAGCCTTGGTTGATAAATTAAAGCTTGTGACACTAAGAAAGGAAGATTATGGTTGCCAGGCAACCGCCTTGGTCTCTTTTGGCAGAGGAGTGAGGCTGGTTGTTGTATGAATAACTCTGGTCTTTTTAGCTGCAGTTGGCGGGGCCACTCTGATCTTTATTGCTGTGCAGTTGCTCTGCAACCAAACAATCCTCCTGGGAGTGAAAGGACACTCCTGCCCTCTCGCCGTGCCCAAAGTTTACAGACTGGAGCAACGGAATCCACTTTTTAAGAACAGCTCTACCCATATTCCTATTGTACACTTGTGCAGGTATCTAAATTAGTGTTTGCAAGTATTAATTAGTGGGACATCCTCTATCTTAGGAAATTCTTTCCTGTGTATCTTTGCAGTCCTACCCCTGCCCCAGAAAAATAGACAAGAGTCATTCACTCTAGAAACAGAAAATCCAGACTGCAAATATTCAGTTATTGAGTCTACTTGTAAAACAGAACAATTGGGGTGCATATTTGTGGACTGTTTCCTGTCACTACTGTGGAACTGAAAAAGAGGATGAGGAAACCAGAATAAGAGGAAAGCCATGTTTAAGTCAGATAAAAGTCAGGTTTCTTCCAGAGGAAACGTCATTTCTCACCAGTGCCACTGGGCCTCCAACTCAGTGCCCGGTGGTCTTCCAGAGGCCCTGCAGTTGGCAGTGTCCCATCTCGCTAGTGTCAGTTAGGGGTACTTGGCTGTCCTCAAGACAGCTTCGTCTTTTCTCTGACCTCCTCCTCCCGTGTAAGACTCTCTGAGCAACAGGACTCCTGCTGAACACCCTGAAGGACTAACGAGAAGTGAAGGAAGGGGTCTCTCTAGACATTTCAAGGAGTGGTGGTGGAGTGAAGAGGCAGTCTATGTCCCTGATATAAGGGAGAAGAGATGGAGCAGTTTGGGAATCCCTCACTGAGCTAGGGTAAAAGTGGACTGCATGGTCCTTACTAAATCACACTGAGTTAGTTCTGGCTCGTGGTGACCCCGTTTGTGCAAAGTAGAACCGTTCCATTGGGCTCTTAAGGCTGTCACTTTTCAGAAGCAGAGCTCCAGGCACCTCTGGGTATATTCAAACTGCCAGTCTCATGCCCAGTAGTCCTGCAATTAACCATTTATGCCCCGGAGAACCCTCCTTATTAAAAACACAGACATAAAACGATCCATCAGACTCTCTCCGTTTTCTCTGCGACTGTGCTTCTTCAGTCTGCCGTCATTTACAGTCGGTGTCCCTGCACCTGCTCTTGGCTCCCTTCATTCCATTCTCTACACACAGTTAAAGTGATTAAAACAAAAACATTTGGCTAATGATTCCTCTTTTCAGTAGCTTCTCATTGCACTTAGAAAACAAAAGCACACGCCTTCTCACTCCCCACAAATCCTCTGTGGTCTGGGACCTCGCCACTTCTTCAGCCTTACCCAGGTTCCAGCCCCCTCATTCACTGAGCTCCAGCAATACTGGCTTTCTGGACCAGTGTAGAACAAGTCAAACTCTTTGTTCCCCCAGGTCATTTGCACTAACTGCTCTCATTGCCTGGAAAGTTCTTCCTCTGGATGTCCATATTGCTGGCTCTTTCTCATCAAATCAATCTCAGCTTAACTGTTCCCTGACTCCCCTGTCTAAGAACAGTTGTGCCCTCTGTTATCTACCTCAACACCCTGCTTATTTCCTTCAGGGTATTTATCAAAATCTGTAATTATCTTGTTTATATATTTGTTGGCTTATTTATTGTAGCGCCTATCAAATACAAGCTCCTCAAGGATAGGAGTTCCTTTACCTTGTTTAGACTTTTATCCAGATGTTTGGCCTATTGCCCAGCAAATATTAAATGCTCAATAAAAATTTGTTGATCAGAAAAATAACAATAAAACACAAGTTAAGGTAACACATTTACATGTTATATCACATATATACAACCATGTCACTCACACAGGGTTTTCTATGTGCCAGGAACTGTTCTCAGCACATTATGTGGATTACTTCATTTATTGATGTTGTTATCAGTGGCATAGTGGTTTAGTGCTATTGCTGCTAACCAAAAGATTGGCAGTTCAAATCCACCAGGCACTCCGTGGAAACTCTATGAAAGTAGTTTTAGCATGTCCTACAGGGTCGCTATGAATCAGACTCAACTAAATGGCAACAGGTTTCGATTTTGGTTTGTTGTTAGGTGCCCTTCAGTCAGGTCTGACTTACAGCAACCGTAGGCACAAAAAAAGGAAACACTGCCCAGCCCTGTACCATCCTCACAATTGTCGCTGTGCTAGACACCATTGTTGCAGCCACTGTGTCAGTCCATCTCATTGAGGGTCTTCCTCCTTTTCGGTGACCCACTACTTTACCAAGCATGATGTCCTTCTCCAGGGACTGATCCTTCCAATGCATGTGAGATGTAGTCTCACTTCTCTTGCTTCGAAGGAAGATTCTGGTTGTACTTTTTTGAAGGCAGATTTATTTGTTCTTTTTGGCAGTTCATTATTTTTCACCAAAACCACAATTCAGAGGTATCAATTCTTCAGTCTTCCTTATTTATTGTCCAGCTTTTGAATGTGTATGACATAATTAAAAACATCATGGCTTGAGTCAGGAGCATCTTAATCCTAAAGGTGATGTTTGTGCTTTTGAACACTTTAAAGAGGACTTCTGTAGCAGATTTGCCCAGTAAAATGCATCTTTTGCTTACTTAACTGCTGCTTCCATGGGTGTTGATTGTGGATTCAAGTAAAATGAAAGTCTTGACAACCTCTGTCTTTTACCCATTTATCACGATACTGCATATTGGTCTAGTTGTGGGGATTTTTGTATTCTTCATGTTGAGGTGTAATCCACACTGAAGGCTGTGGTCTTTGATCTTCATCAGTGAGTGCTTCAAGTTCTCTTCACTTTCAGCAAGCAAGGTTGTGTCATGTACATAATGCAGACTGTTAATGAGTCTTCCTCCGATACTGATGCTGCATTCTTCTTCACATAGTCCAGCTTCTCAGATTGATTAGCTATGGTGAAAGGATACAACCCTTGGCACATACCTTTCCTGACTTCAAGCTGGGCTGTATCCCCTTGTTCTGCCTCTTGATTCAGATCCAGATTCCTCATGAACATAATCAAGTGTTCTGAATTCCCATTCTTCACAACATTATCCATAATTCCTTATGATCCACACAGTCAAATACCTTACCATAGTCAATAAAACACAGGAAAACATCTTTCTGGTATTCTCTGTTTTCTGCCAGGATCCATGTGACATCGGCAATGCTATTCCTGGTTCTGCAACCACTTTTAAATCCTGCTTGAACTAGACTGCTACAGTGGTTTTGGATGATCTCCAGTAAAGTTTTGTTTACACATGATATTAATGTTATTGTTTGATAATTTCCCTATTCAGTTGACTCACCTTTCTTAGAAATAGACATAAATATGGAGTTTTTCCAGTTGGTTTGCCAGGTAGCTGTCTTCCAAATTTCTTGGCATAGATGAGTGAACATCTCAGCGATGAATCCATTTGTTGAAACCTCAGTTGTTATTCTGTCAGTTCTGGGAGTCTTGTTTTTGTCAATATGTTCTATGTGTCTTGGACCTTTTCCTTCAGTACATTGGCTCTGATCACATTTTACCTTCTGAAATGGTTGAACAGCCCAACCAACTCCCCTTGGTGTAGAGACTCTGTGTATTCCTTCCATCTTCTCTTAATGCTTCTTGCACCATTTGATGTTTCTCCTTGAGTGTTGCAACTTGTGGCTGGAATGTTTTCTTCAGTTCTTTCAACTTGAGAAATGCTGATTATGTTCTTTCTTTTTGGTTTTCTATCTCCAGGTCTTTGCACATGTCATCATTATACTGTACTTTGTCTTCTTGAGTTTTGAAATCTTCTGTTCAGCTGTTTTATATTATCATATCTTTGCTTTGTTTTAGCAACTAGACATTCAACAGCAAGTTTCAGAGTCTATTCCATTTAGGCCATTTCTTTTTCTCCTGTCTTTTTTAATGACCTCTTGCTTTATTTATGTACAATATCCTCGATGTCATTCCACAACTCATCTGGTCTTTGGTTATTACTATTCAACGTGTCAAGTTTAGTGTCGAGATGATCTCTGTACTCGTGTGAAATATACTTAAGGTCGTGCTTTGGCTCTTGTCAAATTGTTCTAACTTTTTTTAGTTTCAGCTTGAATTTGTTTATGAGTAGCAAATGGTCTATTCTCTCAATCAACCCCAGCCTTGTTCAGGCTGATGATACTGAGCTTTCCCACAGTCTGTTCCCACAGATGTAGTTGATGTGATTTCTGTGTATTCCATCTGGTGAGGTCCATGTGTATAGTCACTGTTTATGCTGGTGAAAAAAGGTATTTGCAATGGAGAAGTCACTGGTCTTGCAAAATTCTATCATGTGATCCCCAGCATCATTTCTATCACACAAGCCATATTTTCCAACTACCTGTCTCTTATGGATTGAATTATGTCTCCCTCCCCCACAAAACATGTGTGTAGTAGTTTGGCTGTGCCATGATTTCTAGCACTGTGTGATTTTTCTATATATTGTAAATTCTGCCTCTATGATGTTAATGAGTGAGGATGGGCAGCAGTTGTGTTGGTGAGGCAGGACTCAGTGTGTAAGGTTGTACTGTGCATTGGGCAATCTCTGGAGAATACAAAGGAAAGGAAAGCAAGAAGAGAATTAGGACCTCATATCATCAGGAAAGAAGCAGGGCCAGGAGCACAGCATGTTCTTTGGATACAGGGTTCCTATACCTGAGAAGCTCCTAGTCCAGGGGAAGAATTACAACAAGGACCTTTCTCCACAGTCAACAGAGAAAGCCTTCCCCTGGAGTTGACCCTCTGAATTTAAACTTTTATCTCCTTTGATGTGAAGGAAAACTTCCTTTTTGTTAAAGCCATCTATTTGTTGTATTTCTGTTACAGCAGTCCTAGGATGACTAAGATATTTCCTTCTTTTTTTGTTTTCAACTTTTGCATTCCAATCACCAGTAATTATTAGTACATCCCGACTGCATGTTCAATCAATTTGAGACTGTAGAAATTGACTAAACATCTTCAGTTTCTTCATCATTGGCCTTACTGGTTGGTATATGTAAATTTGAATAATAGTCTATTAATTGTTCTTCCTTGTAGGCACATGGATATTTGTCTATCACTGACAGCATTGTACTTCTGGATAGATCTTGAAATGCTCTTTTGGACAATGTATGCAATTGCATTCCTCTTTGTCATTCCCAGCACAGTAGACCATGTGATTGTATGATTCAAAATGGCCAATACCAATCCATTTCAGCTCACTAATGCCCAGGATATTAATGTTTATGCATCTCTCTTCATTTTTGATGACTTCCAGTTTTCCTAGATTAATACTTTGTACATTCCAGGCTCTGATCACCCATGAATATTTGCAACTGTTTCTTCACATTTTTAGTCATGTTGTATCATCAAATGAAGGTCCCCAAAGCTTGATTTCATCCATGTTGTTAATTAAGGTTTACTTTGAGGAGGCAACTCTTCCCCAGTTATCTTTTGAGAGTGTTCTAACCTGAGGGGCTTATCTTCCAGCACAGCAATGTTCTCATCAGACAACGTTCTGTTGCCATTCCTAAGGTTTTCACTGGCTAATCCTTTTCAGAAATAGACCTCCAAGTCCCTCTTCCTAGTCTACCTTAGTTTAGAAGCTCAGCTGAAACCTGTCTGCCATAGGTGACACTGCTGGTATTTGAATACTGGTGGCATACCTTCCAGCATTGCAGCAATACACAAGACCCTACAGTATGGCAAACTGACATTTGGGGATTATCTCATTTAGCGCCCATGTAATCAGATGAAGTAGGTATTATTATTATTCACAGGTTACAGTGCAGGAAACTGAGACACGGATTGTTAATTAACCCGTATAAGGTTACAATAATGAGTGAGCAATGGGGCTGCGATTGAACCCCAGCTGTCTCTCTCCAGAGTCTGTGATCTTAACCACTGTGCTGGAAGAACTCTTGCCTTAGTTATCTGGTGCTGTTATAACATAAATACCACACGTGGAAGACTTCAACAGACAGAAATTTATTCTCTCACAGGCTAGGAAGCTAAAAATCTGGATTCAGGATGCCAGCTCCGGGGGGAGGGTGTCTCTCTCTATCACCTCTGGAGGAAGGCCCTTGTCATCCTTGATTTCCCCTGGTCTAGGAGCTTCTGTTCATAGGAACTGCGAGTCCAAAGGATACACTCGACTTCTGGCACTGCTTTCACGGTGGTGTGAGATCCCCTCGTCTCTCTACTTGCCTCTCTTTTTCATATTTCAAAAGAGATTGACTTAAGACACAATTCAGTCTTGCAGAGTAAGTCCTGCCTCATTAGTGTAATTGCCAATAAACCCACTCCATTAACGTCATAAAGGCAGGATTTACAACACACAGGAAAATCACATCAAATGACAAAATACTGGGAATCATGGCCTAGCCAAGTTGCTACAAATTTTTGGGAGACACAGTTGAATCCACTACTATATATAAATGTGCTAATTATTCTATATAATTAAAACATGGTTAGCACACTTTGAGTTTCCTAGTGTGGCAGACACTCTTGGATGCCTACTCAATATTCATCTCAACGCCCTCCCCTTTCCTTGCCAAGAGAAGCTCACTTTATTTCAGAAAAGCAATATGCACAGCCCCACTGCTAAGCTAGCTTTTTTTTAACATTATAAAAATTAACTTCAGTGAGAGAAAAAGGGGTAAGAAATAGATTTTGCATTGAGAATAGTTTTTTCTGCATTAATTTCCCTAGTAAGCACTTCAAAATTGTTCGCTATTAGTTGAAAATACATACAGCAAAACAGAGACCAATTGAACAGTTTCTAGATGTATAATTCAGTAATATTGATTTTTTCTTCCAAGTAGTGTGACCATCCTCACTGTCATTTTCTGAGCTGTTCCTCGTCCACTAACATAACCTCACTGCCCCCCGCCCCCCCATTTCCCGCCCAATCCTTCCAGTTGCCTCTGTCAGCTTGATTGAGCACAATACTCAAGACAGACACTTTTTACCGGTGAAGGTAAACAATTGTTTAGTTTTAAGATCTTGGTAGACAATTTTGCTTAAGGTTTAAAGATTATTTCAGGACAATAGTTTCAGCAATTCACCTAGCCTTCAGAAAGTCTGGAGTCCATCAAAATTTGAAATTCTGTTCTGCATTTTCTCCCCTTTGATAAGGATTACTCCATAGAATTCTTAATCAAAATGTCCTGTAACGGTAGCCAGGCACCATCCATTTCTTTTTGTCTCATGGTGAAGGAGGCAGTTGCTCATCAAGGTAATTAGTCACACATTCCATTTCCTCTTTCTATTCCTGATTCTTTCTTTTTGTCTGTTGTTCCAAGTGAATAGACACCAATTGTGTTTTGGATAGCCATGCTATCCAATTCACAGTCTTGTAAATTGTACTCTTGTTCATCTGTTACTTACTTGTTCAGTTTTTTTTTGGACATACAGGTGGCCATATGACCTAGTGCTGCCCAATGAGAGACCAGAGGAAGTCTGCTATAGCACTTTCTCTAGCAGACACAGTCAGGCATCAAGAACTGTCTGTTGCCATCTTTCTTCTTGTGTATGTGGACACTATCCTGGAGCTGCAACAGTCATCTTAAAACCATGAGGACCAAAGGCCAACATGCTTAGGACCGTGAACTAAAAATATAGGAAGAATGTGAGTCTGACGACATTGTGGAACTGCCAAAGCACGCTCAGAATCATCTAATTTCAAATACTGTGTTTTAGTCAGCTAGGGGTGCTCTAACAGAAACGCCACAGAGTGGATGGCTTTAATGAAGGAAAGTTTATTCTTACATAGTCTGGTAGGCTGCAAGTCCATATTCAGGGTGTGCGCTCCAGGGGAAGGCTTTCCCCCTATTCAGCTCTGGAGGAAAGTCCAGTATGGCATCAGTCTTTGTCCAGGGAGCATCTTGATGCAGGAACTTCAGGTCTGAAGGATGCGCTCTTCTCCTGGTGCTGCTTTCTTGATGGTATGAGGTTCCCAATTCTCTGTCTGCTTCTCTGTCCTTTTATCTCTCACAGGATGAAAGCATTAAGAGTGGGGCAAGGCATACTCCAAGGAAACTCCCTTTACAGTAGAGCAGAGAGGTGATTCTATGAAGGGATTTACAGTGCCACCCTAATCCTTTAACATACAGCATAGGAAAACCGGAAAATGGAAGACACTCACAAGATACTGGGAATCATGGCACAGCCACATGGCTACACGTATTTTTGGGGAGACACAAGTGAATCCATGACATACTGTATAATAAGAAGTAATCAGATATCTCCATACAACTAATTTAAAAACAATTTTATTGAGATATGATTTAATTTGTTGTTTGTTGTTATCACTATTAGATACATGGAATTGGCTCCAACTCATAGCAACCTTATTTACAACAGAACAAAACACTGTCTGGTCCTGTACCATCCTCAGAATGTTGCCATGTTTCAGACTATTGTTGAAGCCACTGTCTCAGTGTGTCTTGTTGAGGGTTATCTTAGGCTGAGTTCTCTAGAGCAGCAAAATCAGTAAAGCATATAAATAAATGTACACAGAGATTTATATCAAGGAAATGGCTCAAGCAGTTGCAGAGGCTAGAATGTCCCAAGTCCATGGGTCATGATAGGGGCTTCTCCTGATTCATGGAGCTGAAGCGGCTGGCAAATATGAGATCATCAGATCAAAGAACAGTGCTCTTACTTATAGGCTGCAAAGACCAAAGAATCCCAAGACTGGCAGGCAAGGCTGCAGGTAAACTGCTAGCCTCAAAAACTGGATGTCAGATGAACAGGAGCCAGCTGAGGGATCCAGAACACATAAAACCCAGTAAGTCTTGCCAGAATGTCCATTTATATTAATTGCAGGCCACGTACCCCAGGAAACTAACTTTCAACTAATTGTCTACTCACAGCAGATCTCATCATGGCAGTGATCACATTACACCAAATTTCAGCATAGAAGGATTCATGACTGCCAAACCACAGAGAATCAAGTTGACATGTAATCTTAATCATCACAGGGGTCCTCTTATTTTTTGCTGACCTTCTGTTTTACCAAATATGACGTTCTTCAGGGACTGGTCCCTCCTGAGAGCATGTTACAGTTATATGAAATGAAGTCTCACCACTCTCACTTCTAAGGCTGTACTTCTTCCAAGACAGATTTGTTTACTCTTTCAGCAGTCCATTGTATATTCCACATTCTTTGCCAACCGTGTAGTTCAAAGGTGTCAATTTTTCTTTGGTCTTCCTTATTCCTCATCTAGCTTTTTCATGCATGTAAGGTGATTGAAAATACCATCACTCGAGTCAGGTGCACCTTAGTGATATCTTTGCTTTCTAATGCTTTCAAAAGGCCTTTTGCAGCAGGTTTGCCCAACACAATACATTTGCCTTCTTGACTGCTGCTTTCATTGGCATTGATTTTGAATCCAAGTAAAATGGAATCCTTGTCGACTTCAGTCTTCCTCATTTATCATGATGTTGCTTCTTGTTCTAGTTGTCAGAATTGCTGTTTTCTTTATGGTGAGGTGTAATCCATACTGAAGGCTGTAGTTTCTTATCTTCATCAATAAGTGCTTCAAGTCCTCTCCACTTTCAGCAAGATTGTTTCATCTGTATAGCGCAGGTTGTTCATGAGTCATCCTGCAATCCTGATGTCTCCTTCTTCTTCATATTATCCAGTTTTTTGTATTATTTGCTCCCCATACAGACTGAATAAGCATGGTGAAAGGAAAGAACCATGACACACATGTTTCCTGATTTTAAACCGTCATTTAATGCAGACATTATAAATTCACACATTTTCTACATCCAATTTTATGCATGGATGAGTTGAGCAACCCTCACTATAGTCCAATTTGGGGATGTTTCTATCACCTCCAAAAGATTCCTCATGTCAGTTTTCAGTCAAATCCCTTTCTCACCCACAACCTCAGGCAACTACAAATCTACAATATCTCTCTGTTTCTACAAAATATCATTTGCAATCTCCAGCTCACGGTAGAGTAGAGTAGAACTGTTCTCCATGAGGTTTTCAGTAGCTGACTTTTTGGAAGTAGGTAGACTCTGAGGGGCCTTCTGGAGGACTTGACCCTCCAGTCTTTTGGTTGGCAGCAAGCCTATTAGCCATTTGCACCATCCAAGAACTTGTCTGTCCGTAGGTGTACCTTCTCTAAGCATTTCATAAAACATCTGTTTTTTGTAGCTGAAAATTCTCCTAACTGCTTGCATGACATGTGATTATACAACTGGCCCGAGAACCCACACTTGGGTGGTATCAGGAATAGAGGAGGTATGCCCAGTAACATGGAGTAACGGCAAGGCCCGGAGGCCAGGGTCCCAAATCCTGTTCCAATCAGCTGCATGCCTTTGCAAGTTTTTACAAACCTGAGTGGAGGTTTAAGACAATAAGTGAATGTTTTTAAGCTTCCTTCCAGCTCAACACTGGAAGCTGGTAAGCTATTTTTTAAAAAACGTGTAAAGCCAGTATTTGATTTATTCCAGATACAACTTTATATCACTCAATGAAAATTTATTCAAACCACTTCACCTTTCCATGGATCTACACTGTTGCTCATGTTATGGTGAATAACTCTACAGAATAGGAGAATTGAGCACATTATGAAATGGCTGTCAAAGAAAGAGATCTGTGTTGGGCAGCAAGGTATCATCTGCAAAAGAAAATGAATGAATTACTGGAAAAGGGACGTATTTGTCTGGGCCTCTTGTCAGAAACAAAGGTGAAGAATGCTTAGAACATGTTCTAATTATAGGACATTTGAGTGCCCAGATATAAACATTTCCTTCATAAAAGGGACTGGATTTGAGGGTTTTGTTGAAGGGAACAATCATTGATTGTAGAGAAATAGGGGCATATTTATCCTTAAAAGTCTGTTGTTGCCAACTTTTCAGTGATGTAATGCAGGTAGCATGGCTATGGATGAAAACAGTCCTTTGGATTGATGAAATTGTTATACATCTTGGTTGTAGTGACCGTTAACAAGAATCTATGCCCATGTTAAAGCACGTAAAACTATGTACGCATCACCAAAAGGCAATTCTACTGTACTCAAATTTAAAAACTCAAACAGAAAGAGTACTTATCTTTTAGCGATACATATTGTAATATTCATGGGTGCAATGATAAAGTATCTGAGACTTGCTTCAAAACAACGTGAGAGGGAAGGAAGCAGTGGGAGTGCAGATGAACAAGACTGGTCAGGAGTTGATGATTGTTGAAACTGAGTTCACAGCACTTTCCAGGAGTTCGTTATATTCTTTTCTTTCTCTTTGCTTATGTTCAAAGATTTTCATTATAAAAAGTGAAACACAAAACATTGATGAGCCAACGGTAAATTTGCCTTCTGATAGCATGCTTAAAAGAAGTCTCTGGTCTTCAGACCGATTCCTACGTTAGGCATTGTCTACATAGGCAAAATGATAGGAAGAATATCCCATTTAGATCTATATAATTTACTCACAGTTTGTGACATGAGAAAGTATTTCTTAATGTAACTATCCACCTGGCTGAGTGCATTTTAAAAATTAACTTTATATCAAACCAGAACCAGTAGCTGCCATTTATTGAACACCAACTTATAATTTCATCAGAATAAACTTTCAAATAAAAACACCTTATTAAATCTTTAAGCCTGCCCTAGAAAGCATTGTGCCCATTTTACAAAAGAGGAAATCAAGGCTTAAAGGGCACAAGTTAGTATCTTGTGTAGTGAAGTTGGAATGCACATACAGGTCTGCTTCCGGACTGTGCTCTTAACCTCTCGGCAGTTGCACTTCCAGGAGATCTGAGCACGATGCCTTTTACAGCTTTTATGCACCCATATCCCCACTTCCTAGCAGCTCACACTTAACATCTTCTTCAGAGGACGCATGGGGCCTACTGGAGCTGCTTTGCCAAATCCGGAGAGCACCAAGTGCGTGGGAGTTTACGTCTCCGTGTTGCTTTGCTGTTAAGTACAGTCAGATCAGTTCCGACTCACAGTGGCCCTATGCATGACAGAAAGAAACACCGTCCCATCCTGGGCCATGCCCACAATCAATTTTATGCTTCTGCCCACTGTTGCAGCCACTGCGTCAATCCATCTTGCTGAGGATCTTCCTCTTTTTCACTGACCATCTACTTTGTAAGCATGATGCCCTTCCCCAGGGATTGATCCCTTCTGACAACATGTCCAAAATATGTGAGATACAGTCTTGTCATCTTCTTTGCTTCCCAGGAGCATTCTGGTTGTACTTCTTCCAGAACAGATCTGTTTGTTCTTTTGGCAGTCCGTGGTACATTTGATATTCTTTTCTAGCACTGCAATTCAAAGGCAACAATTCTTCTTCTGTCTTCCTTATTCATTGTCTAGCTTTCACATGCATATGATGT
Organism: Heterohyrax brucei; assembly: GCA_028571685.1. Classification (NCBI taxonomy): domain Eukaryota; kingdom Metazoa; phylum Chordata; class Mammalia; order Hyracoidea; family Procaviidae; genus Heterohyrax; species Heterohyrax brucei. The sequence continues at coordinate 107,878,297 of CM053143.1, read as the reverse complement.
GACAGAAAATACTGTGGCTTGAATCAGGCACACCCTAGTCTTCAAGAAGATATCTTTACTTTCCAGCACTTTAAAGAAGTCTTTTTCAGCTATTTTGCTCAATGCTGTGTGTCTTTTGATTTCTTGACTGCTGCTTCCATGGGGGTTGATTGTGGAACCAAATAAAATGAAATCCTGGACAACCTCAATCCTTTATAGGGTGGCCCAAATAACTTACAAGTGCAGGAATATCAAAGCTCAACTCCCCTGCCTTGACTGAGGCTGACTGGGAGGTATAATCAACACTCAGTTGCTCTGTTAGGGGATCAAGGGGAAGAAAAAAACCTCACCTGAAATCATACACCCTTGTTCAGGTTTTCCTGTCTCCCTTTCTGCTCCCCCTACTCCCTTACTGGTTTCTTCTGGGAGTATTTCTTTAATAAATCACTTGCTCATGAATCCCTGTCTCAGGGACTGTTTCTGGGGAGCTTAACCAAAGAAACTTCCTTTTCCCATTTAGATGTAGAGTCATTGGGGAAAATTCTTTCTCTAGGAATCATTTATGAGAATGTTTACACATTTTTCTGTATGTAAGTTCACATAGGAAGAAAGACCTGGTAATCTACTTCAGCAAATTTACAAACAAAAACCTTCTGGACCACAACAGAGCACTGTTTTTGCTTCAGACGCGTCATTAGGAAGGATCAATCACTGGAGAAGATATGGCATTTGATGAAAGAGAGAGCCAGAGAGGGTGGCAGAGGCCGCTGGTGAGATGGGTTGGTGCAATACCCATAATGACAGACTGGAGCATGCCCTCGATTGGGAGGATGGCACAAAACAGGGCGATGTTTCACTGTGTTGTGCATAAGATCACCAAGAATCGGAACGTACTTGACAGCAACTGTCTAAATTCATACACACTTACTTATTTATGTATACAGTTACTTTAGTGACTGGGAATAGAAATAGTCAAAGGAGGGAAAGGTATTGCCTTCTCTGTACACACTGACCCATAGTGAGAAGCTGGAGAACAAGCTCTTCCCTGCCACTTAAGTCCTCTAGCAGCAGAGGTATGTCAGAAATGGGCTTCCCAGTGTTTTACCCAGTTACTAGTTGCTGAACAAACACTGCTTTAACCTATAAAGGTGGGCCAGGGGTTGATGAAAAAGTCCCAGTGGTGTAGACAAAAGAAAGAGAATACATTTAAATAGACCTAAAAGCAGGGTCTTCAAAGCTTCAAAAATAAAGCAATGCTTTCCATAAGCCTCTTGGTGAGAAGAAGGTATTGCATTTTCAGAGACTAGAGCTTTACTCTGTCACATCCCCAGTAAGAAAGGGATTTCAGTTCATAAAAGATTCTCGTAGTCAGTGTTATTTTACTCACAAAGGAGAAATATATGGTGATTAAAAATGTGATTTCACATCTGAACTGATGAAACATGTAGATTGGCTCCAAGTTGTGGATAAGCAACTTTACATCTTTGAACCTCTGTTTCCTATTCTGTAAAATGGGACTATCATAATAACTACCTCACATTGTTGTTGTTGACAGCGCCCTGGTAGCACAGTGATTGAGAGCTACAGAGAGCTACAGCTGCCACTCAAAAGTTCAGAAGTTTGAATTCACTGGCTGCTTCTCAGAAACCCTATGGAGCAGTTCTACCCTGTTCTACAGGGTTGCTATAAGTCAGAATCAACTCTATAGCAATGGGTTTTTATTATGGTTGAGAGGATCATATTGGACTCGATACATAAACCACTTAGCACAGTGTGTAGCACATGATTCAATAAATGATCTTATTATTATGAGAGCTTCAGATTTCCTTCTTTGAATGTCTGTAAGAATGGCATTGGGGTTGGAGAGATTACAAGGAAGCCAGTTGTCATAGATTGAATTATGTCCCCCCAAAATCTGTGTATCAATTTGGCTGAGCCATGATTCCCAGTATTGTATGATTTTCTTGGTTGGAAGTTCTTCTCCTTCAAGGCTCTGAATACGTCATGCCACTGTCTCCGTGCCAGTATTGTTTCTGCTGAGAAATTCTACAAAAGCCTACAGGGTTTCCCTCTGAATGTTAGCTTTGCTTTGAATCTTGCTGCCTTTAAAAGTTTCTGCTTATGTTTCATTTTGTTAAGCTTGATTATATGTCTTGGAGTCTTTCTATTGAGATCTATATTGAGTGGTGTTTGATATACACCTTGGATATGTATATTCTCTTCTTTCATAATTTCTGGGAAGTTTTCTGTCAGCAGCTCAGCAACAATACTCTCCGTGTTCTCAGGTGTCTCGCCCTGTCCAGGAACTCCAATTAATCATAGATTATTCTTCTTAATAGAGTCCCACATGTTTCTTAATGCTTCTTAATTTTTCTTGTTTCTTTTTTCTGATTTCTCTTCATAGATGCTGGAGTCACTAGCTCTGTCTTCCAAATCAGAAATTCTCTTTTCTTGGCTTTGAATTGAAGTTTCTGTCTTTGATTTTGTTCTTGATCTGTTGGATTTCCGAGTATAGATGTTTCATCAGAATGAACAGCTTGCTGAATTTTTCATTTTGCTCTGCTGCATTTTGTATAAGGTCTAGAAGGGCTCTCTATATAATACTTTTGTATTCACCTTCTGATAGTTTCAGAAAAGCTTCCTCGTCTGGGAAATTCTGAGGTGGTTTCTTTTGGGGGTCTTCTGATGTCTTGAGTGATTTCTGAGTTACCATCTTCTCCAACATTTGTTGCTTTTTTGGCTTCATGTGGGTCAACAGAGGCTGGGAGGGGTGCTTCGGTCTGTGCAAGCCTCTGCTCGCCGAGAGTGGGGTCAGTGAAAGAGAGGAAGTTTTGCATTCAGTGGTATAAAGACCAAATGAACAGCCCTATGCTGCACTCCAGGGCTTACTAGGTGTCCAGAAGGCTCCATTTAATTATCACTTCAGGTCTTGGGTTCAAGAAGGATTTAGAGCGATGTAAGTTTAGTCCACCATCCTGACTCCACCCCTATATGATTTTCCCATATGTTGTAAATCCTGCCGGTATGATATTAATAGGAGAAGACGGGAAGCAGTTGTGTTAGGCAGACAAGACTCAGTTGTCAAGCTTGGACTGGATCTTGAGGCAATCGCTTGAGATATAAAAGAGAGAACAGAGCAGAGAGACAGGGGGCCTCACACCACCAGGAAAGAAGCACTGGGAGCAGAACACAACTTCTGTACCTAGGGTCCCTGCATCCGAGAGACTCCTCGAAGGTTAACGAGTAGGACATCTTCGAAAGCTGACACAGAAAGCCCTCCACTGGAGATGTCCTGAATTTGGACTTTCAGCCTACTTCACTGTGAGGAAATAAATTTCCCTTTGTTAAAGACATCCATTTGTAGTATTTTCTATTATAGCAGCACTAGATGTCTAACATACAAATATGTCCATACATTTCAAATGGTAGGGAATACACACATCCTTTGGAAGGATTATGGTAAATCGAGCACCCTGGACAAAGTAAGAGAGGCCTCTACAGCAATGTGTTTGCATCCATGTTTTAGCATTTCACCGTGGTGTACTCTAGTTTGTCTGTTAATATGTCCATCCTGCCACCTAGCAGAGAACTCTCAAGGGCTAGAATATCATTTTCATTTTTGTGTCTCCAGTATTTATCAGTTGGAGCAGTAGGTGCTCAGCAAATGTTTGTAGTTGGAGCCTTTAGATGGGTAAGTGGGTATTGGATCATATTAGTCTAAAAGAATCAAGCTAAAAGAAGATATCTAATGCAACCATATTTACAATAGCAAAAAGAAAAGAAGGGACAGGGAGGGAAAGAGGGAGGGAAACCAGAACAATGTGAATGTCTGTAACAGAGAAATTTAAGTAATGTAATGCATAGCCAATCAGTATATCATAGTGCCACTAAAACTGAGAAAGTCCACGTAATAACGTACAGAAATAATTATTACAGTGACTTGTTAATCAAAAAAGAAAGGTTGGCATCTTCATGATGACAGCAACCCTGGCATACAATAAAAATTTGGTAAGCGATATCATACCTACACACACATATGTATGGACAAGGACTAGCCAGATATGTGGGCATAGAAAAATAGGTTATTTTGTTTCTATGATAATGTTATAAGTTTATTTTAACCTTCCATTATTATTGCTACAATACGTTTTGTGTATGAAGTTAAATGTTTTTAAATGAGAGGACAAACAATCTTTTGCTGATTAACTGTCTTAGGTTTTCACAAAACAATGGATTCTCAGGATCCCTTCCAGCCCAGGAGGCTGGCATTTCCCAGATCCACTGCTTGAAAGAAAGAGTGTTTCTTAGTACAGCACTCTGAGATTCACAGAGCGTCTCAGAAGTAGCTGTTTGTGCTATCAAAACCCAACAGAAAAATATAGTTATACTAAGGCAGAATCAATACCACTTGTGAAAGTGTAGACCCTTAACTCTGAACAAACTTTCTAAATATTTACTATCTCCCATATGCCAATCACTCTTTCTAAGTGCTGTGGATACAAAAGATGAACAGGATAAAGGTTGACTGCAAGAGAATTCAAGACCCAGCAGAGAAAGGAAACATTTAACAAGTTACCAGACCTCACCCAAAACCTTTACCACCCAGCTGATTCCAACTCATAGCAACCTCGTGGGACAGAGGAGACTGGCCCTATAGGATTTCTAAGAAACAGCTGGTGGATTCAAACTACTGACCTTTGGGTTAGCAGCTGAGCTCTTAACCATTGTGACACTAGGAACCCACCACAAGTTACACTGTATGTGAAATGGTAGGCTCTTAAGACAGAGCACACTAAATTAGGATGTGTTTGGAAACACTGGTAGCCTTGTGGTTAAGCACTATGGCTACTAACCAACGGCACCACAGTTTGAAACCAACAGGTGCCTCTTGGAAATTCTGCAGGACAGTTCTGCTCTGTCCTATAGGTTTATTATGAGTCAGAATAGACTCTTAGGCAATGGGCTTGGCTTGGTTTTTGTGTGTGTGTGCAAAGAAAAGGAATTACTTCAAACTTGTTGAAATTAAGGGGGAGTGTATAAGGAAGGAGGAAATCTGAGTGGAGTAGTGGGTTAAATGCTACATCCGCTAATCAAAAGGTTGACAGTTCAAATCCACCAGGTGCTCCTTGGAAACTCCATGGGGCACTTCTACTGTGACCTCTAGGGTCACTATAAGCGGGACTGACTTGGCAGCACTGGGTTTGGTGTTTTTGTTTTATAAGGAAGAAAACCCTGGTGGCATAGTGGTTGAGAGCTACAGCTACTAACTGAAAGGTCAGCAGTTGGAATCGACCAGGTGCTCATAGGAAATTCTATGGGGCATTTCAACTCTGTCCTATAGGGTTGCTATTATTCAGAATCAACTGGATAGCAATAGGTTTGTTTTTGTTTTAATAAGGAAAGGGATGCCTCGTGATGCACTAGTTAAAACTGTTGACTGCTAACCAAAGGAGCAGTAGGTGGAAACCACCAGTGACTTCCAGAGGAGAAAGATGGAGCAGTCTGCATCTGTAGAGATTTGCTGCCTCAGAAACCCTCCTGGTGCACCGTGAGTCAGCAACTCCACTGCAGTGGATGGTTTTTGGGTGTTATGAAAACAGAGTCCTAGCAACACAGTGGTTAGGAGCCTGGCTACTAACCAAAAGGTTGGCAGCTTGAATCTACCAGCCACTCCTTGGAAACCCTATGGGGCAGTTGTACTTTGTCCTGTAGGGTCACTATGAGTCAGAATTGACTTGATGGCAGTGGGTTTTTGTTATCAGGATGTAGAGAAACTCAATGGAACCCAAAGCAAGAAGTACATTCTGGTTGGTCTTCTAACATCCAGGACCTGGGAACCAAAATACTTTAGTAATGAGAATAGTTAGTCCTCTCATCTCTCTCCTTCTTCATCTCTATCTCCAGCCCTCCTTCTGTGGTTATGGTGTCTCTTGCCTCCACTTGAATTGGTACATTTCTTTCTCTCCAGACCAATCCCATTGCTCTATTTCTACATGTTCACTTCGGCTTTCCCCAGATGGCATCAAGATCCAGACTACATGGTCTTCAGGTCCAACACCTACAAATAATTAGAGTTACTGAGCCACAATTCCGAATTCCTTATAAAGAGAACCTGGAATAAAATCTAGTCTTAAGTCAGGTCCAGATGTGCTTGAGGGATAAAGGTTGTGAGAACTGCTTCTTCTCAACAAGGCTCACAGGAGCAACTTGCTGAGCAGCGGCCGTCATGAAAGCAGACAAACTGATACACCCTCTTTCTGGGAAAATGAAGGACCTAACTGTGACTAGAGATACGGTGCTTACGAAAGTGATTTTGAGCTGAGTCTTGCGGTGTCAGTGAGGAATTAAACTAGAATAGGATGTGGATTTCAAAGATATTCAGCAGAGTGAATTAATAGGACTAGACTGGATGGTGGCAGTGGGGCGGCTGTGGTTATAATTGAATCTCAGTCTATCCATAACTGCCTTAGCTCATCCTTCTTGCTGAAGACCTCTGAAATGTCAGTGTCCTTGGAACCATCTTTTCTTTTTTTTGTAAATTCTGTAACAAACCCAGTGAGCCTTCACCTACTTCAGCAATATTCCCTTGTAATCATCATTAACTCCAGCTGCAATTAGAGCAGAATTACAGGAAACACTCTGATTCTTCAGAGGGATTTGAAAATTCCATCCATAGTGTAAACTTTTTGCCTTACGTTACACTCCAAATACACACACTCTCTCTCTTTTACACTCCAAGTACACACACACACACACACGCATACACTCTCTCAACGATGCAGAGCATTTCTGTTTGGTACTATTTAATCTATTTGTTTTGTGTAATGGTTTATGGAATGAATTCACCACTCCACTAGCTGAAGAAAATTACAGACAGCATATGTGATGTGTTACAGTCTGTATATATGTAAATACAGTCCCATTTATAAACATGGTGACTGGGCATGCACATATGTGTGTTTAAAATTTGTTGTTTCTTGAAACAGAGGAGTTGTCAGTTTACAAATCCTTATTTATGCCTTATCCATGGGTCCTCCCTATTCCTGCTGCCATCATACCAATTGAGGGCATTACCGACTCATCCTAAGTCACTGCAGAAACACGTAGCTGACCATTCTGCCGTGGTCACTAGCTTTAGCTTCTTAAAGCTTCAGTTGCTGGTGACATTCCCTTCTTGCAAATCTTCAGAGTTTCCCTGTTAACTTCCAAAGTCAGCATGCAAGATCATTAGAATTTAGTCATCACCAACCTTCCAAACTCTGTTGCTATGCTTTTGTGCTTTAGACACATTGAAATCTTTTAATACCAATTTCCTAAATACACATGGATCTTTTTAATCAGGGTATACTTTTCGGGCTGGAATAACTACCCCTTTCTCTGTTCTTCTGCAACCATCAGACTACCTCCACTTCTTCCACTGCATCTTTGCCAATAAACCTAGCAAGAAGTGATCACGTATGTCTTCCTTGGCATACACAAAATACTTGCCACATACTTATTCTCAAATATATACATCCCACTGCCGTTGACTCTATTCTGATCCTACAAGACAGAGTAGAAATGCCCTATAGAGTTTCCAAGGAGTGTCTGGCAGATTTGAACTGTTGAATTTCTGGTCAACAGCAGTAGCACTTAACCACCACACCACCAAGTTTTCCATATATATTTATGAGTACATCTTGTCTCTCATTTGTAGATGGTACTACATGCAGTGACCTAATACTTTCAGGACTCTCTGTTGTCAGAGGCAGGACAATGAACCACCCCCTCCCCCACCAGATATCCACGTCCTAACTCCCAGGATGTGTGAATGCAGGAGAACTCTGTAGTTTCTGCACAATTCTTCTGTACTTGAAACTGCTCTGAAAATTAAGTGTATTTTTTAAAAACCGGTTTCCTCCTAAACCCACTCTATTGCATTTAAAATAATATTTATTTTCTCTCTTAAAAGTAATGTTGATTTTTCAAAACATTAAAGTATAAGGTATAAAGAAGGAAATGAAGGTCCACTCATGGTCCTGTAGTTAACATTTTGGATTCTTTATTTTTATTCTTCTGCTATGCCCATTGGAATCGACTCGATGTCAGCTAGAAACAACATTACGCATATATATAATTTATCATTTACTGAACTTGGTTTATACTTGTTACGTGATATTATAAACATGTATTTAAATAGCTCTCTTCCTTACTAGGCTATGAACTGCCTGAAGACAGAGGCAGTGGCATTATCTCTCTTTGCACTCCCCAGCCAGTAGAACCTAGCAGTGTTTGATGCATAATTGAGACACACTTGTTACACTAACTGAAAAGCTCCTTAAGGATAGAAACTATGTTTTGTTTAACTTTGTGTCTAATATAATACTATCTTGATATAGTAAATATTTTAACTTCATTTTTTTTAATTACATACTTTAAGTCATATGCCAATATTTTGTATGTTGAAGGTTTAAGCCATAGATAGGTATGTTCTGTTTCCCCGGCTGCACAAATTTAGAAGTAAGACAAGGAGTATGAATTACAACAGCAGAGATAATAAAAGTGGTTTTTATCTCAGCTTCCTTCCCAAGGAATCTCCAGAAACACCGACATTTCCCAATTTCTTTTTCTTTCCTCTTATTATGGTCAGAATACTTTCTCCCTGACAACTTCAAACGTACACCTCTACTGTCATTTGTTCTGATATTCTATGGCCTGTGTAGTGTATTAAAGCTGGTGGCACGTCCCTTGCTGCCTTCCTCACCGGGGGGTTGCAAGATAGGCTGTATTTCTCTGTCCCGCTGAATCCGGGTTGAGGCTGTGGCTGCTCTGAACAAGCCAGTAGAAGTTACACTGTATCAGTTCACTGTCTTGGAATTCAGCCTCCCTGATGTGAGGGGAGCCTGAGCAGCCATTGGAGAGGTCCACAGGGAAGAGAATCAGGGCCTCTGTGATTGTTAAGATTGTGTGTCAATTTGATTGGGCCATGATTCTCAGTGATTTGGCAGTTATGATGTAGCTTGGCAGTCGTATAGTGATGTGATCACCTCTGTGATGAGGTTTGATATAATATGGTCACCTCCATGAAGGAATCTGCTGTGAGTAGCCAATCAAAGGGAGTTTCCTTGGGGATGTGGCCTTTATCCAATTCAGGTGGACTTTCTGGCAAGACTCATGGGCTTTTGCTCTTTCTGGATCCTGCACCTGGCTCCAGTTTGTCTGATCTCTGGCTCTTGGGACTTGAGCTAGCAGCTTATCTGCCGTCCTGCCTACTGATCTTGGGATTCTTTAGTTTTCGTGTTGTGTGGGCCAGAGCCCTGCTGTCTGCCTTGGAGATCCTGGGTTTCATAGCCTCTTCAGCTACAAGAATCAAGAGAAGCCTCCAGCCTGACCTATGGACTTGGAAACTTCTAGCATGTACAAACTAGTGAGTCATTTCCTTAATATAAATCTTTCTATATATTTATATGTTTTACTGTTTTTGCTTCTCTAGAGAACCAAGTTTAAAACAGCCTCCATCTGAAAGTTCCAGCTTAGTTCATAGCTAACAGCCAGCCTCATCTAGTCAGTTTTATGAAAGGGCCAACTTGAAATTAGATCCTCTAGTCCCAGTCAGTCTATCAGAGCAGATGCCAGATGGGGCAGAGATGAACTGTCCCTGCCTAATGCTGATCTTTACCAGCCATCTGTTAGTTTGCTGTACTGTGGTGGCTTACGCGGGGCTTTGATGCTGGAAGCCATGCCACTGTTATTTCAAATACCAGCAGAGCCCATGGTGGACAGGATTCAGTAGCACTTCCAAACTAAGGCTAAAAAGAAAGGCCTGGTGATCTACTTCCAAAAAATTAGCCAAAAAAAAAACCCTGACGGACAGGTGGTAGCTGCATTTGAAGAGCACTGGCTGGATCTCACAAGAGGAAACTGAAAATTTTAGCAGTGAACCACTACTGTCCCAGAGCTCCACTAAAACTTGAAACACCAGACCCACTGTCATGGAGTTGACTCTGATGCACAGTAACCCTATAGGACAGAGTAGAAATGCCCCGTTGAGTTTCCAAGGAGTCCTTTTGGTTAGCGGCAGTAGTGCTTAACCACTACACCACCAGGGTTTCAAATAGCAGTCCCCTATATCCTCTTTATTTTCTTCCCCAAAGATTTACCAGATCTCTATGAAATAGGGTCTCTATTTGGCCTGTCCTCTACCCCAGTGTTCACATCTTAGCTACTTGTATGGTGTCCAAAGCGTTTTATTAATACCAAGTAAGCTTCCGAAACCTTCATTAGTTCATTGTAAAACAACGGAGTATCTCTCCCTTGACTTTTTGCTTTCCTGGCCTCTCAGTTTCTTCTGCTCGTTGCTTTAGCTCTCTGCTTTGATATCACCGCAGCATTTAAAATCAAGAGCTCTCTTCTGCTTCAGTAGCTCCCAAGATACAATTTCCTCTTCCAGTTCTGAAGGGCTGTAGCAGGATGTGCATTTTCAGAGAATCCTGGCTTGGGGGAACCTGGGGGAATCATTTAAGTCATTCCCCTGCCTGCATGCACACCAGAGGGGAAACGAATAATTTAGGAGGTAAAAATAACTCAGGAAATACTTAACTTTCTCCAAGACATGTGGGAATCTCCCCCAACTCCCGCTATACTCTCAGTCTTCTGCCCTAAATTTCAGTCCTCCAGAGTTGGAAATGAGGCAGTATTGAAAATCTCTGCTAGTTGAATGGGTCCTTTACAAACCAGGGCTTCCAAATGGTTTGCTGGAGTTCAAACCTTGGCTGAGAACTTGCACTTCTAACAAGTTCCCAGGTGGGGCTAATGATGCTGCTTAGGGACCAGTTCTGAGAACCAATAGCAGAGCAGTGGTCCTCAAATTTCCCGTACATAAAAATCACCTGGGGAGGTCTTAGTAAAATACGGATTCTTGCTCAGTGTATCTGGGCACGGAAATGGAAATTCTCAGGAGGTATTTGGACCAAAATGCAGTTCTATTACAAACCCAGCCAAAGAATCTTGCTGAAAATCTTCCACTGACCCTTGAAACACGTATTTCAGTCTGAAGTAGAGGGGTGGTGGTGGTGAGAATGTTTTTTGGTTTTGCTTTTTTTTTTTAATGATTTGTTTTTATTGTACTTTAAATGAAGGTTTATAGAATAAGCTAGATTTTCAATAAACAAATACATGTATTGCTTTGTGACATTGGACTATGACATGTCAACAGTGTCCCATCCTTGACCTTGTGTTCCCTGTTATCGGCTTTGTTGTCCCCTCCTGCTTTCCCATCCTTACCCACTGGGCTGATGTGTCCATACTGTCTCGTTTTGTTTTTATGGATCTGTCTAATATGTAGCTGAAGGGTGAAACCCAGGAGTGACTTCATTACTGAGCTAGAAGGCTGTCTGAGGACCGCACTCTTGGAGATTCTTCAGTCTCTGTCAAATGTGTAAATCCGGTCTTTTGTGTGTGAGTGTGTGTGTGAGAGAGAGAAAGACAGAGACAGAGACCGAGAGAGTTACAACTTTGATCGACCTTTCTCTCCAACTCTGCTCAGGACCCTCTGTCATGATCGCTGTCAGAGCGGTGAGTGTGGGTAGCCAGGCACCCTCGAGTTATGCTGGACTCAGTCTGGTGGAGGCTGTGGTAACTCTGGTCCACCAGTCCTTTAGGCTAGACTAATCTTTCTCTTGTGTCTTTGATTTTCTTCCTTCTCCCCGGCTCCAGAAGGTGTGAGACCAGTGGAGTACCTTAGATGGCCACTCACAAGCTTTCAAGGCCCCAGATGTTCCTCACCAAAGTAGAACGTTTTCCTTGTAAACTATATTAGGTTATCAACCCAGCTAAATATTCCTTGAGACCATGGTTTCCACAGCTGCCAGTCGAAGAGTGCTTATCCTTTTGTTACCAGTGGCCCACACAGTAGGCACTTTTGGTACCACTGGCCTGAACAGTCTGGGCTCAGAGGTAAGGCATTATTCAGGTTCTAATGCATCTTAGCGTCAAGGTTAGTTCTTTTGAAGCCCATCAGGCCAGAGCTGAAGCCTTACTGTTTTTGTAGGCTGAACATTCCATTAGTTGATACTTCCTGAATGTGTTAGTTTTGTGATCTCCTGCCATTTTTCCCCCTTTATTTCTGTGAGATAAGCCTTGCAAACATAATTGTGGCTTTCCTGTGTGATAGTTACAGAGCCCTGATGGGTTTGTTTTGTTTTTTCTGTGTCACATTTGGAAAACCAGAGGTTTCCCCATATAATCTAATGGAAAAATGCCAGCAATAAATTATCCATCTAATTCTCAGCGGCAGACTGTCATATCACAAGTCCGTGGTACTGAAGTGCCTCTTGTCCCTTTGGTGAATTGTATTGCCAGACCATATTTCTCAAAATCCATGTTACCAACCCAAAATTTAAACACACTCAATTAGTAAGCATGCATTCCAATACTGAAAATACACGTCTTCAAAAATATATATTTAAAAAAAAGAATGTATTGTCTTTTAGGTGAAGGAGTCCTGGTTACTCAGCTGCTAAAGCTAACCAGTAAATCAGTAGTTCAAAACTGACAGTGACTCCATGGGACAAAGATGTGGCAATCTGCTTCCATAAAGCTTTAAAGCCTTGGAAATGCTATGCAGTATCTATGAGTTGGAATCAACTCAAGGCAGTGGGTTTGGGGTTTTTAGGTAAATGCTTATAGTGCAAAATAGTTTTTCATTCAAAAACTTATACAAAATTTGTTTTGAGACATTTATTGTAGTCCCTGCATTGTGTCAGCATGCTCCAACTTTCCCTTTCCATTCTGGGTTCTCCACGTCCATTCGCCTAGCTTTCCTGCATTTTTGTCTTTGCTTTTGGACAGGTGTTGCCCATTTGGTCTCATACACTTGACTGAACTACGAAGGACATTCCTCATGTGTGTTACTGTTGGTTATAGGCCTGTCTAATCTTTGGCTGGAAACTGTGGTGGCATAGTGGTTAAGTGCCGTGTCTACTAACCAAAAGGTCAGCAGTTCTAAGCCAGCAGATGCTCCTTGGAAACTTTATGGAGCTGTTCTACTCTGTCCTATAGTGTGGCTATGAGTCCATATCGACTCGATGGCAGTAGGTTTGGGTCCTTGGTTTTAATCTTTGGCTGAGAGGTGAGCTTCAGGAATGGGATTTCTGAGTTAGCAGAGTGCTCAGGAGCCATCTGGTTCTTCTGGGCTCAGGCTGGCGGATGCTGTGGTTCATGTGGTCTATTAGTCCTTCAGTAAACATAAGGTAAACTAGCACCACCCCAAGTCCTTTTAAGTGGCATTTATCATCCAAACTGGGACATTACTGAAAACAAAAGAGGGCACTTTCGATAGGCGTATCATGGCAACAGTTGCAAACTGGAACTTTCCTGGGAAAACCAGGATATGTGGTCACTCTGTATATCTTAGCAGATAGTTAGTGTGTTCAGGGAGGGCCAGGGTGTGACAGGACGGAGTTAAGAAGGATAAAGTGTCTGAAAATGTATCTTTGAGACCACACTAAAATTGCCTGAGCAAGCTTTACAAAAACACCAAACCCCACGCCCCGGGCTAGACCAGTCACATTGGGACTCTGAGGGTGAAGCCAGGCATCCGGATGGTTTTAATGTGCAGGCAAAGCTGAGAGTCACTGCTCTGAATGCACAGAGGGCACCTAAACTCATGTGAGTGCAAGCTGAGCGGTCCTTCTAGGCCCCAGAGACTCAAATACAGTTGTAGAACTTGATATATTATTTAGATTGCTTTGAGCTGCAAAGAATAGGAAGCCCTGGCAGTCAATAAGGGAACTTGACGTGACATGATGGCATGAGGTAGGGTGCCTCTCACCAGCTGCCACAGAGTCAGCTCTGGCTCACGGAAGCCCACATACGTGACAGTAGAACTGTGCTCCATAGCTTTTCGATGGCTGATTTTTCAAAAGTAGATCTTCAGGCCTTTCTTCCAAGGCACCTCTGGGTGGAATTGAAGCTCCACATTTTTGGTTAGCAGTCAGTCAATCATGTTAATTGTTTATACCACCTAGGGGCACCAAGGTGGCTCTAAAACAAACAAACCCCAAACCCTTCACTGTCAAGTTGATTTGACGCCTGGCAACCCCAAGTGTTACAGAGAACTGTTCCGCAGGAGGCCAGCCCTTCTTCTGCAGTACTGCCGTATGGGTTTGAATAACCAACTTCTAAGTTCTTTGTGGAAGCAGATTGCCTGGTCTTTCCTCTGTGGTACCACTAAGCTTTCAGCAGCAGTGGAGAGCTTAAGTAATCTGCCATCAGAGCTTTTCTTTCAGTTATAATTCAGGTGCAAACCATTTGAATCACCTAGGGTTAATTCAGTGACTCAGCATCATCAAGGTCCTGTATTCTTCCATCTTTTCCCTTTATTATCCTAACCAGTTGTTTCCTTCTGGGTTTGTGACTGCCAGAGCTCTGGGCATCACAGGAAGACAGGAAGTCCAGAACTGTCTTATTTCCATATCTTTTTAAGATCTAGAAGACTTTCCTAGAAACCCTGCAGCAGAGCTGGTCCTCTGTTTTATTATCCAGAACTGGGTCATTTGCCTACCTCTAAAACAATCACAGAAACCTGGTGGTGTAGTGGTTAGGTGCTACATCTGCTAAACCAAAAGGTCAGTAGTTCAAATCCTTGAAACGCTCCTTGGAAACTCAATGGGGCAGTTCTACTCTGTCCTATAGGGTCGCTATGAGTTGGAATCAACTCAACAGTAGCAGTTTTTTTTTTTTTTTAAATACAATCATTGGCAAAGAGAATAAAATCACCATGATTGGCTTGGGCTACTCAGGTCTTACCAATGAGCTGGGAGATGGTCCCTTTCCCTGAGATAGATACCTGATCAAATCAGGATTCCATTAATAAGGAAGGAAGGGTCTTTGGGAGCCAATAGTGTCTACAGCATCCGACAGTAGCCCAAATCCAGCAAAACCAGCCAAGATCATCTGCTGTGGATAGAAATACCTACCCCTTGAGGTTATTTTGAGGCTCAAATGAAATAATGCATGCAAAATTGCTTAGTAAACTAAATGCTAATTTTGAATTTTTTTTAAATCATTTCATTTTATAAAAGAAAAAAATGAAGACAGAAAAATTAAAAGTCCTGATTATGTTTACCCAAGAAGCTATGGTCAGAACGATGTGACTTGCAGGCCTCTGATTTCCACAGGAGACCAGGGCTCCATGAAATGTTCTTCAGTTCTCCCCTCTGTCCTGCTTCCTGCAGTTCAGGGTTCACGGGGTCTTCCAAGAGAGCCGTAAGAATGACCTACAATGCTGTTTTAGTTTCCTTGTTGCTAGTTGCTGTCGAGTCAGCTCCAGCTCATGGTGAACGCACATACAGAACAGAACCGGTGTACAACAGAACAGAACATCAGCCAGGCCTGCACTGACGGCCTTCAAAATTGCTGATATGCTCAAGTCCATTGTTGTGGCCACTGTGCAATCTGAATGTCTTTCAACCTTGGGGACTCATCTTCCAGCAATATTCTTTTGTTATCCATAGAGTTTTTATTGACTAATTTTTGAAAATAAATTTCAGGTCTTCCTAGCCTTAGTCTGGAGGCTCTGACAAACCTGTCCACCATGGTCAACCCTGCTCGTATTTGAAACACCTGTGGCCTAGCTTCCAGCATCACGGAACACGCAAGTCAGCAGGCGTAACAAACCTAGACCACTGGTGGTTTGGCGTGCTAGGGATGCTTAACAAAGTTATCACAAACTGGGTGGCTTATGAAAACAAAAGGTTATTGTTTCACAGCTCTAGAGGCTGGTAGTCCAAATCACCTTGTCAGCCTGGCCATGCTGTCTCTGAAGGCTCTAAGGGAGGATTTTTTTTCTTGTCTCTCCCAGGTATTATAAGGACACCACTCAGATTAGATAGGGACCCTGGTTGTGTAGTGGTTAAGTGCTACGTCTGCTAACCAAAAGGTTGGCAGGTTCAAATCTGCTAGGTACTTCTTGGAAACTCTATGGAGCAATTCTACTCTGATCTATAGGGTTGCTGTGAGTAGGAATCAACTCGACGGCAGTGGGTTTGGTTTTTGGTTTACTCAGATTGGATTAGGACCTACCTACTCTCAGTAGGAAGCCCCCGGTGGTTTAGTAGTTAAGTGCTATGGCTGCTGATCAAAACGCTGGTGGTTTGAAACTCCCAGGTGCTCCTTGGAAACCTGATGGGGCAGTTCTACTCTGTCTCCCAGGGTCACTCTGAGTCAGAACTGGGTTTCTACTGCAGTCTGACCTCTTGTTAGCTAAACTGATAACATCATCAACTGTTTTACTTCCAAACAAGGTCATGTTCACAATTATAGTTAGGACTTCAGCATATATTTTTAGAGGACACAGTTCAATCCATAACAAAGGCGAAAATAAAACTGAAGTTGAACGAGATATTGTTGGAGAAATCCTATTCCAGACATGTAGGGAGAGAAGGGAGAAAGGGATAAACATTCAGTATTTGCTACGGCAGGAGAGAAGAGACACTTAAGGTGGGGTGAAGTAAAAAATCAAAAAGAGACTCAGAAAATACGTGCAAATGTCAAAAGAAGCCCTGGCAGAAGGAGTTTGCATATTGCCTGCCAGCCTTGCAGAGGGTAAATATTAGTCACACATGGTGTTACATATTTTTTTCTGATTTCTAGATGTTCATCTGCCAAAGCAAAAATATTGCATTAGGACATTTTGCCATTTATAGGGCACCTGAACTCCTCCCCCACCCTCTGAACCCCCCAGGGTAATTGTGAGTGTGTGGTTTGATTAAATAAAGCTTATTACTGACCCCAAGCCCTGTTCATTAGGTATTTTCCTCTAGTGACCCCCAACACTTTCTGGGGGCTCACGACGGAGGTGTAGTAGTTAAGTGCTATGGCTGCTAACCAAAAGGAGAGCAGTTTGAATCTTCCAGGCATTCCTTGGAAGCTCTATGGTGTAGTTCTATTCTGCCCTGTGGGCTTGCTATGAGTAGGAATCAGCAGTAGCAGATTTGGTTTTTTTGGTTTATGTTAAAGACTTCAAGTGCTTGGGGTACTTGCAGAGGAGGGGCTGGGAACAGAGATGTGTGTACTGAGATTCATTTCTGTTGAATTGTTTTAGAAAAGATTAACTTGGTTTTTTGAAAACATGAATATTGCTTCCCTTCTCCCCTTCCTCCACCCCGTCTTAAAAATCTTTGCTCCATTCTATGTTGTTTCTTCATGTTCTTGATGTGGGCGTAATGATATGTTTGAGAATTTTGAAATCCAGGCTGTGAAACCAAATACTCCGCGGTTAAACCACAGCACCAATAGGGCAGGATTAGGGATTACAACTACGTATGTCAGTGTTTACTTTGTATCTTGTTTTATGCTCTCTAGATCAGTTTTACAGTTGCAGTAGTAAACTTGGACCAGTAATAGAGAGGTAAGATCCAAAGGTAAGCAACTGTACATTCTTAAATGTATCTAAATTGTCAGGGTTGCTCCTGCACAAAATTACAAAGAGGGTGCTGTTCCTGTTGGGTTTCACCCACTTCCTTCTGCAGATTTCTGTTCCCTGCTTTCTTTCTCTCCTATGGATGAGACAGTAAGAGTTAGAGTCCAGGCTTCTTCTGGCTTCAGCACCTCGCCTCTGGCTCAAAAATTATTAAGTGCCCCCCCCACCCCCACATCCCACTACTCGCTTTATCTTAATTGAGCTGTGGCTGATACTCACTGGGTTAGGATTGAGTAAACCGATTCTGTCTAAGGGTTGAAGACATTTTCCTTTTAAATGAGAGCGTTTTAAACCAAATGAACCTGTAATTGGTGAGATTTTAGGCAGTGACCAAGAAGTAAAAGCAAGGACTTCCAGACAAAGACAAAGACGAGAGAGGTGAGGAAAATCTAGGGATGTCTTTATTCACTTAATTTTAAAAAAGAAAAACCACGCCCTCAAGTTGATTCCAACTCATAGTGACCCTATAGGACAGAGTAGAACTGCCACCATAGAGTTTCCAAGGAGCAACTAGTAGATTGGAGTTGCTGACCTTTTGATTAGCGGCCATAGCACCTAATCACTATACCAACAGCGATTCCATTCACCTGCTTAGGTCACAATAAACTCCTCCTATTTGAAGTCAGTTCCAGAATCACCTCCTCTTGTAAGAGAAAAGTAGAAAGGAAAGCAAGGACAAATTCTTCTACAGCCTTCAGGTACCTCTCCTTTTTTGCTTCAAATTTTGCCTCCTATTTCCCTTTTTTATGTTAATGGTTCTGTGTAATCAAACCCATTGCTGTTGAATAGAACTGCACTCCACAGGGTTTCTTGGCTGTAATCTCTAGAAAAGCATATCTCCAGACCTTTCTTCAGTGACACAGCTGGGTAAGTTCAACTTTCAGTTAGCAGTTTCATGAGAAACATTTGTGCCTTCCAGGGAGCTATATATCAGCTCTGTCCTGGCTTGGCATCCTTAGTCAATCCAACAAGGGGGTTGTAATTCCATAAGGTGCGATAAAGGAAACACGTACTCCCAGTATACCTTTTCCTAGAAGCAGATGTTCTTCTAAAACACCAGACTTTGGACTATTCAGAGTTCCAAAAACAAGGAAACCCAGATGAGACTGGTGAAAATGACAAGGATAATGATACCTCCTTGGGCTTTAATTTGTAGCTCTCCGGGGATTTCCTGATCAGAAGACTCCAAAAGATGGATTAGGTTCTATAAGTTGAACCTGATGAGTTTCTTATTGTGTTAAATGTCCAAAGTGGGTAAAGAATGAAGCACTGAATAAAACAGGGGACGAAGAAGCTGAGACCAGCAGTTCTAAACACGCAGAAGCAGCAAGCCAGGAAGTGGCTGCCTCAGGCGCGCGGCGCTTGCTTCCCTTGCCTGGTTGCCCTTTTCCTGGGTGTCCAGGGCTGGCTCCCTCCTTTCACTGGGATCTCTCCTCACAGCCAGCTCTTCAGGGAGCCTTGCCTACTTACCCTATCCAGAACAGGAACCCTTATAACTCTTAACACCTCATTCCACTTTAGTTTTCTTCTCTGTGATTATGAAGCCCTTAGGTTTCACACTCACTTGTTTACTGTCTTCCTTTCTTGTTACTAAACCGTAGTCTTTGAGAATATGAATGCTACATATTAAAAACCCATTGAGTTGGTTCCAACACTGGGCCTAAAACAATGTAAGACATATATGTAACAATAAGCAGCTGCTGAGGATACTTGTGTGTAACCAGACAGCTCATGGGATTTGGTTTCTTGATTTGGAGCTTCAGGATTATGGCTGTGGGGCACCTCAGTTACTTGGCCTAGAATTGGGTTTACTGCTTGTGTTCTGCCTCTCAACTCATATATGCAGTGCCTGGGATCTCAAACGCCTATAAGTAGCATTCTTCGGTACAACAATTGGTCTCTATTTACCAGGAACAACAAAGGAAGAAGGAGTCAGGAATACGAGGGGGAACAGAATGTATGTCTAACTGCTTCCAGCAATAGCTACCTCCTTTGCCCTAAAACCAGAACTAGACAGTGTCTGACTACCATTACAGTTTTGATAGAAAATTTTATAGAAGAATCTTTGATGAAAGGGAGAGAAATGTGGAAAAGAATTCCAAATTCTTGTAGAATCCCGTCTTCTTGGAGCCACTGAGGCTGGATGAACCCCTGCAACTATCTCCCTGAGATAATCCTTGCATCTTAATCCTTAAAGCAAAAATTTCCCTGGAAGTTTTCTTTAAACCAGGTGGTAACCACTGAACCCACTGCCGACACACTGATTCTGACTCATAGCCACCCTCTAGGACAAAGTAGAACTGTCCCATAGGGTTTCCAAAAGCTGTAATCTTTCGAAAGCAGACTACTGCCACATCTTTCTCCCACGGAGCAGCTGTTGCATTCTAACCACTGACATTTTGGTTAGCAGCTGAGTGCTTCTTCTCTGCACCACCAGAGCTCCTAACCCAGACAGTGGTTTAGTTTAGCTTAATTAGTCAAGAATGTCTACCTCAAGCATTGTGCTCTTTTAAGAATTATCTGTATGGGCTGGAGTTGACAATGGCCGCTGGAAAGGCTGGATGGAAAGCAGTGTGTTTAAGTTAACGGGGGAGGAGCAACTCGGAAAAGGATGGTGAGAATGGTTGCACAACTTGAAGAAATAATCAGTGGCACTGAATTGTATATGTAGAAATTGTTAAATTCGAGTCTATTCTGCTGTGTGTATTTTCAACAGCAATCACAAAATAAAATAAATTATTAGAATAAACACACAGCAAGTTGCCACGGAATTAATCTGACTTACAGAGATCTCAAGTGTGTCAGAACAGAACTGTGCTCTCTAGAGTTTTCAATGGCAAATTTTTCAGAAGCAGACCACTGGGCCTTTCTTCTGAGGCACTCGTGGATGCGCTTCAATCTTCAACGTTTCGGTTAGCATCTACTGTGTTAGCCCTTTGCATCACCAGGAATTCTAGAACACAGTGAAGGAACTTTAAAATTATGCCAGATTACTAGCTTCTTGAAACACTTTTGTTCGTTTTCTTAAATGAGAAGAATTACTTAATAAGTGACTACTAACTTGCTCTGAAATATGAGAAGGCAGTTAGGCCCCTGTCCTCTGAGGGAAGGAGAGATGTATTTTCTGGGGCTGAGCCTAGGCTGCTCTCCCAGAGCTCCTAGCACACATTGTTCTCGGCAGGAAGTGGTCTAATTTGCATAAGCAGCTCAGGGGCCTTTTTGCGGGAAAGGAGACTGAGACTCCAGCAGTTTATCCCAGCGACTCAAAGTTAGGCCACTCTTTCAGATAGATTCAAAGGGCTTAAACCTTACAAGACTCAGTGTCAGATAAGGCACAGTGTCTTTTGAAACAAAATTATCTCAAGAGTGGAAAGAGATGGGACTGGTAGTCTGCCATACCCTCAGACATCAAGGGAAAAACGGTGTCAGTGATTACTCTAGGTCCATGAGACAGGAGACAGGAATGTACCCCAGAGAGGCACACAAGAAGGCAGGCGTGTGCCCGGGGAAGGGGCTGTGTGAGTGCTGACCTTACAAAATGGCTTTGGTCAATCCAGTGTCTAGCTCTTAGGCTAAGATTTAACACGGAGCAGTGGCTATGTCCAGGCCGTGGTTTCTGTGATTCTAGAAAGCAGAATTATCTTTCCGGAGTCCTGGATGATACCAGAAGTTTCTGATCCCCACCCTAGTAAGTAACCAGACATTCCTGGTTGGAAAAGGGAGTGGGATAAGGAAGGAAGCTAGACTGGACTTCTTGCTAATATTGGCAAGAGGAGATTCCAACATTGTACTTTCAGATACTACGGGATGTGGGGATAGGATTGCATCCTATACTGCCAAGTCAGGTATCTTTATTATGGGCATTTATAGCCAAGCCAAGTGCCAGAATGATCTCAATATTGGAAAAATAGGGAGATAGACTTACACATGGACTCATACACATGTGTACATGGCGGAAAGCATGACATATCACATACAAGAGTATGCAGCATGATGTTAAAGGTGATTTTTAGTGGTTGGATAATGACTTCCATTTTCCTCTGTATTCATCTTCAAATTTTCCATAACCAGCATTTATTACTTTAATAACCAGAATTAAATTAAATGCTCATCTCATTGGTGTTTCTGGCAGATTAATACCCAGATCTGTAAAGCAGATTGTTTAGAATCTGATTTTAGGAAGTACTTATTAGTACTTAACCAATAATGTCCACTGAAAGTTTCATTTATTTTTGTTCCTAAGCACAGCTATGGTTTGCTTATATTTTCTGATGTTTTCTTTCTCTCTTCTTCCTTTGTTTATTTTCTGTTAAAAGTTCATCTTTTGCAAGTTACAATAGCTTCAAATCTGTGACAGGGTCACGGGGTTCTGAATCTGTCTTAATTCTCCTTCCAACCATACTGATGTTTAAAAATAGTTGATGATTCTAGCCTTGTTAGGAATCCATGAAACATCTTAATAATAACAACCAGCCCTTACCATGTGCCAGCCAGTGTTCTAACTGCTTTACATATATCAGCCTGTGTTAGCTCCCCCATCTCGAAAACATTTGGGTTTGAATTATACTTACATGGTCACCCCGTCTATAACCCAAAGCCACTGCTGTCGGGCCAATTCTGAGTCATCACAACCCTGTAGCACAGAGTAGAATTGCCCCATAGAGTTTCTAAGGAGCACCTGGTGGATTTGAACTGCTAACATTTTGGTTAGTGGCCATAGCTCTTAGCTACTGTGCCAGTGGGGTTTCCTACCCTGCCCATGAGGTCCTATTATTACCATGTAATTTATAACTAAGTAAACCAAGGCACAGAAAAGGTTACTCAGCTTGCCCAAGTTTTCACAAGAAAGTGAGAGCTGGGATTTGAAACCAGGATCCAGGATCCCTGCTCTTAAAATTAGATACCACAATGCCTGGAACTTGAGGCCAATAGGAGAATACATTGTTGCTGGTTGCCCTTGAGTTGATTCTGACGCATGTAGACAGAGCAGAATTGTGCTCTATAAGGTGTTCAAGTGTGTGACTTTTCATAAGCAGATCACCAGGCCTGGCAGGTGCCACTGGGTGGGTTCAATCACCAACCTTTCAGCTAGCAGTCTGGCATTTGAGCACTTACCTGTTTGCATCACATGGAGACTCCTGAAAAAAAAAACTAAACCCAGTGCAGGCAAGTCAATTCCAACTCATAGCAACCCTATAGGTCAGAGTAGAACTGCCTCATAGAGTTTCCATGGAGTGCCCGGGGGATTTGAACTGCTGACCTTTGGGTAGCACTTAACTATCAGAGACTCCAGTATAATACTACAAGTGAAATTCAGTGTTTCTTCTTCATTTCTGGTTAGGTACTCTAGGTATAATTAAAAGCTTAGTTTATATCCTGCATGTAAGCATGGTAGAGAATAAAAAGGATTTAATGAGCTTCCTTGTAGTCCTGGCAAATGAGTCTGGAATTGCTCTTGTGTAACAGTGCAATGATCAGGCAAGGACACACTCAGGAAATCAAAGGCGGCAGAGGTGAGTGGACCACAGTGCACAGATCAAAACATTTTGCTACTTAAAATCTTTGGCCGTCTTCCTTTGCCCATAGGTCAAATCTAATGTTGCTCAGTGAGCCTCCAAGATCATGACCACTTTCTGGTTGTACAGGCTTTCTTTTTTGCTTCTGGAACATTTTATCCTCTCTGTCACATCTAGAACTTTCTTTGTACATGCTGGTTGTTCTGCCTGAGAAGTTATCCCTTCCCCATGGCTTTTGTCAAGAAAACTGAAAAGTTAAACCTGACGTCCTCAGGCAGATGTTTACTGATCATCGCCCCCACCTAAGGACCCTGGTTGAAGTTAGGTCCCTCTGTTACAAACGCCCACAGCTGTGTGCACTCTGCTTTCCAGAACACTCAGTCTTCTAATTTAACATCTGTTGTCTCCGTTGTGCTGTAAAGGTCCTTATCTAGCATCCAGCACACAGTGTGTCTTCTGGAAATATTAGCTGACTAAATTAGTGATGGCCAGACACAGAGAAATAGAGGATTCATTTCCCTCTCCCCTCAACACATACACATAGTTTGGGCTCAAGAAACTTACAATTAGTGAGAATGCTAAAATAAGAATACGTAAATCCTAATACTGCAAAAATGACAGAAGAGTGTTAATGGCATGGCTGATGCTATAATAGCAGTTATCCAAGAAAGGCAATAGTTAAATTCATTAAAAAGTATTTTGAAGAAGATGTCGTACCTTTATTGAGTTAGTTAATTACGTTAATTCTGACTCATAATGACTCTTTGAGACAGTGTAGAATTGCCCTGCAGGGTTTCCTAAGCTATAATCTTTATGGAAGCCAACCGCCGTATCTTTCTCCTTCAGAGGAGGTGGTGAGTTCAACCACAGACAGTTTGGACAGCAGCCAAGGGCTTAACCATTGTGTCACAAAGGCTCGTTAGCCATAGTATGTTCTCATTTGCATATAGCATTTAAATTTCTTAGACCTTTCACAGAAAGCTCCAGAGTCCATCTAACACTAAGCTATGACCTCCATTATTAAGTCATAAGAGAACCTGCAACTAATAAATTATTATCTTTCATAATGGCTAATTGTTTCTTCTGGGGATATTACTCATGATGTATGTATACACCCACATATGTGGGAATATATATATATATGTAACATATATATACATGGCATATGCATATATACACATAACTGCTGGGGGCCAGCCTCGGCAGGGTCTGGGATCACGAAGGGATGGGTGGCATTGGTGAAGAAGAAATGAGACTCAGACAACCAGGAATCTGGAGGTCAGCAGCCTGTTAAGGCCTTTCTTTCTTTATTTTTTATATAATCAATGAGGTGACGTGATTTTCACCCTGGTCTTTGACCACGTAGGCTGTTGGCTAGTAAGGCATTGATACCTCGTGGTCTCTTTTCATGTTAATCGTTAGGGCCTTCTAGGTAATAGATCGAGACAGTGGTCTCTTTTCATGTTAATCATTAGGGCCCTCTAGGTAATGGCCTGAGACAAGTATATTGTGATTATAATCAACAGTGAAAACAAAGTTATGCCTTGAGCTCAATCAGCTCTATCTATGCCTCGAGGTCAAAAGGTGCAGGAAGATGGGTAGACTCATCTAAAGGTTCTTATCTGGCTGTCTCTATTTGTTCTTCCTTTGCTCTTGTTTTATCTCTTCCTGTGGGAACAGTAAGTGCCCACCATCCCCCTCTCTTAAGCTGTTCTAAGAAGGATATTTCTTTAGTATTTACTCATTTGTCATACCAATTATAATAAACTTGGGAGTCTATCCATCTTCCTGATGTAGGGAGTAGGATGTCTATATCTAAGGGTTGTGTGGGGGGGTCCTCCCTGGAGAGCTTCCCAGGGCCTTCCTGCAATCTTGTATTTCACACGTGGAGGGGGATGTGCAGTTAGGGGAAGCCAGCGGGGCCGGGCCGGCCTCGGCATTCTCGGGCTGGGCGTTCCTGGGCTGGGTGTGCTGTGTCAGGATTCATTAAGCCAAGGGGGTTGTAAAGCCCTTCTTAGAAGGTATCTTCCTTAATCCTTGTGCCAAGAGATGAGAGGGTACTTTTAAGGAAGGTTTAATTAGGATGCAAAATATTATCAGGGAGAGTACAGCCAAAAAACATGCCAAGGGTGAGATGCGTCCGCTCGCCATCACATAGGTGCGTGGCTTTGCTTACAGGGGCTTCTGTGGGTGATGGGCCTCGGCTCATAACTAAAAAGCAAAGGAACAAATTAGCATTCTTAAATTTTTAAAATTAGTTTATGTGACCAAGAGATCAGCTGCCTGGGTATTCCCTGGCTCTTACAGAGTTGGGAGGATTCCTGTTTTGCATGACATTTAGATGGAAAGAGTAACCTCTATCAGATGCATAAGATGTCAGGTGGTGATAGTAGATTGGACAGTTAAGTCTGCGAACTTAATTGTTTTAAGTGCTACATACCTCATTGTTGAATATCACTACAGTCACCTTCAAAGTGACTGCAGTGACTTCCCTTGGGAAGCTATGCACTGATGCCAGCACCTAGTCCACCCTTCAAAACAGTTTTGAAACTCTGGAATGTCCATTGTGCACAATGACATAGTGGCAAGTAGCAAGTTCACAAACTTAATTGTGTAGTTGTCTGTGAGGGAGTTTTTAGCCAGTAAACAAAAGATCATATTGGAACACCTTACTCCCCTGATCTGGCCCCCAATGACTTTTTTTCTTTACCCAGAGATAAAGGAGAGATTGAAAAGAAGGATACTGAAAGATGTTGAAAGGAAGACATTCAGAATATCAAGGGTAATAAGATGACAGCTCTGATGGCCATTCCAGAAAGAGTTCCAAAATTGCTTTGAAGGGTGGACTAGGTGCTGGCGTCAGTGCACAGCTTCCCAAGGAGAGCACTTTGAAGGTGACTATAGTGATGTTCAGCAGTGAGGTATGTAGCTCTTTTTCTGGGACAAGTTCAGGAACTTAGCTGGCAGTCCTTGTAGGTTGTGAAGTGATACCATATAAAATGAAGCAGGGAAGAGGACTCGGGAGTGAAGGAACATTGTAAAGGGAGCATGGACAGACAGCTTCGCTGGATTCTCAGTTAAGACTCCAAGCTGGTGAAGGAAGTGTGAGATGCTACAAGCTTTCCAGGAAAGGGGAACAGCAAGTACAAAGGCCCTGTGGCAGAACCATGCCTGGGGAGTTCAGGGAACAGCAAAATGGCTAATATGGCTGGAATAGGTCCATCAAGAGGAGAGAAGCAGAAAACGAGGTATGAGAGACAGAGCAGAAGAAGAGACGGGGAGGACCCTGCACAACCTTGCAGCTCTTTTAAGGTCTTGGCTTTTATTCTAATGAGACTGGAAAATATCATGAGACTGGTGACATGATTAGACAGCTTGCTGGGTATTCTCATGGACTGAATTGTGTTCCCCCCAAAGTATGTGGAGCCATATGGCCGGGCCATGATTCCCAATATTTTATGATTGGCCTCCATTTTGTGGTTTTCCTGTGCTGTGTGTCAGAGGATTAAGGTGGGACCATAAATCCCTTCATAGGATCACCACCGTGCTCCTCTGTAAAAGGAGTTTCCCTGGAGTGTGGCTTGCACCACCCTTTATCCTTTCATCCTACAAGAGATAAAAAGAGAGAGAAGCAGGCAGAGAAGTGGGAACCTCACACCATCAAGAAAGCCTCATCCAGATAAGAGCACGTCCTTCAGACCTGAGGTTCCTGCGTCAATACACTCCCTGGACAAAGACTGAAGCAATGCCAGACTTGCCTCCAGAGCTGACAAGGGGGAAATCTTTTCCCTGAAGCAGACATCCTGAATTTGGACTTGTAGACTACCAGACTGCGTAAGAATAAACCTTCCCTTGTTAAAGCCATCCACTCTGTGGTATTTTGGTTACAGCAGCATTAGCTGACTAAAACAGATACAGATCGAAGTGTCAAGGATGAAAACACATGATTAATAAGGTTGCCACAGAAAAGTAAGAAGAAAAACGGGGGCTGGGACCACAGAGGTGGCAGATGGTGATGCAGACTGTCAGATTCTAGACATATTTTGAAAGTAGAGTCGATTCGT
Organism: Heterohyrax brucei; assembly: GCA_028571685.1. Lineage (NCBI taxonomy): Eukaryota > Metazoa > Chordata > Mammalia > Hyracoidea > Procaviidae > Heterohyrax > Heterohyrax brucei. Next base: position 107,851,277 of record CM053143.1, on the reverse strand, counting down.
CTGACAGTTTCCTTTTGAATGTTGGGACACGTGACCAGATTTCTTTCTAGAAAGCTTGTATCAGTTAACGTTTTCTACCAACAATCCAAGCAATAGACATTTCTCCACATCCCCACCAACAATGAATCACGTTATTGCTCAAAAATGTTAAAAACGGAAGGTTATTCCAACTCTTTCTCTTTGGGGAGAGTCAACAATTTCCTGACGTAGCTGAACTACAAGAACTGCCATGGAGAGCTGGGAATCCTTCCCCTGGAAGGCCACAGTTGTGAAGGACAGTCTGCTTCTATACCAAACCAAGAAACCAAATCTGTTGCTGTGGAATCGATTCTGACTCGTATCGACTCTGTAGGACACAGTAGGACTGCCCCACAGTTTCCGTGGAGTGCCTGGTAGACTTGGACTGCTAATCCTTTGGTTAGCAGATACAGCACTTAACCATGGTGCCAACAGCGTTTCCGCTTCTATCCTAGAAAACCAGAATCAAACCCACTGAGGCTGAGTCATTTCTGATGCATGGTGCCCCTACACGTGACAGAGTAGAACCACTCAGGCCTTCTGCCATAGCACCACCAAGCTGGTCAGAATTGTCAACGAGCAGTCAGCAGCTGGGGGCAAACCCATTTGCACTGCCCAGGGACCTCACTTCCCCATGCCATTCTGGTATTCCGAGGCAGGGTAGGCGCTTCAGGCTGAGATGGTGGTGACGGGAGGGCTAATCAGCTAGGATGACTGTTTTAGGGGTCTAGTGCTGCCATGACACAGATACCACAAATGGATGGTTTTACAAAAAGAAATTTATTCTGTCGCAGTCCAGGAGGTTACAAGTCCAAACTCAGGGCATCAGCTTCAGGGGAAGGCTTTCACCATTGGCTCTGGAGGAAAATCCTTGCCGTCAGTCTTCCCCAGGACCAGAAGCTTCTGAGGGGCGGTGTCCCTGGGTCCTTTCTAAAGCACATGCTCTGCTGCGGGCACTTCTTGCTGGTGTCAGTCTCCAGACCTCTTGGCTAGCTAATTCCCTTTATAGCCCATGAAACTGCCTCAAGGCACAACACAGTCTCTTGCACTGAATCCTGTGCCTCCAACACAGCTCTGCCCACCCTCCCTTATTAACGTCATAGAGGCAGGTTTGCAACATGGAGGAACATCACACAATTGGGGAATCATGGCATAGCCAAATTGCAACACGCATTTCTAGGGGACACCATTCAATCAATGACAGGGACCCCTGGCTCTCCCATGCAAACGCAGCTTCGGTATCTCAAATCACTTTAGATAAACAAGGCCAAATTACAAAACCAGTGTCTCTCACTGGTAGGGACACTATGCGTCCCCTCTTTACTGTAAAACGAGTATCATTTCTTGTGGATTTGCTGCTGTTTTGTTGTTGGAAACTGAGAAACAGCTGTTTATTTGTGTTGAAACCGTTCAAGGTGTCTCGGCTCAGTGTGTCAAGAACCTACCTATTGAGTTTTCTGTGCTATACACAGTGACTGGAAAGGCTCGTGCCTCCCCACTGCTTTTCATCCCTCTGCCCCTGTGTCTGCCCTTATCCACTTTACTGTGCGTTCACTGCAATTTCATTTCTCACTTCATTCCTCTTTGATAATTGCAATTTGGGGACAGGCATCTAAAAGCTCACAGTGAAAATAAGAAAAAAAAAGAAAAGTGATTTCTTAGGGTACTTCTATTAATTTAAGTCTTTATTCTGGTTTGCTTTTTCTCTGGCTTTTTATTTGGTGTGTTTACTCTTCAGGGCTAGTAATTGCATTTCTGGTCTCTGTTATTTGGATGACCGAAATCGGCTTAGTAAGACCGTTATAACACCTCAGAGGTTTCTGTTCTTCCAGTATATTGGGTTTCTTTGTGTTGTTTGTCCTTATTGTTGGTGTCTCTTCTCTACACCCCTTTTCAGCTTTCCTGTGGTTTGCACACAGGTTTTCTTTCCACATCTGGGATGGCTTGCTGAGGTCTCTCTGACACAGTACGGAATTGCTGTCTTCTCTCAGAGTCTGCTTGCATTCTTTGTGGCAGTTTGGGTTATAAAGTAATGCCCTGGCCCTTGGCAGTGTACCCAGATTGTTAAGGCCCATACCACCACCATGTGTACAGGGATATTTTGTAAAGAGCTGTGACTCAACTTTTAAGAACTCCTTCCCATTCGGAACTCACTTTTGTTGGAACTCACCAGCTGCCCCTTTGTGATGATAGGTTTTAAATGAAAAATAATTGTTTTATAGACTTGCTTTTCCAAGGTAGCAGTGTAACTGTGGTTGTTATCTTTTTGGAGAAGGAGTTTCTGATTCTGGAACTGAAAAAGAATGGGGAAATTCCACCAAAATGTAACAGTGAGTGAAACCACTCCAGAAGCCAAGTCCTCAGACAAAAATTAAACTGGACTTACAAGACATAAAATGATACTGATGGAGAGTGTGCTTCTTGGCTGAAGCACATACGTAACTTGGGTAGTGAGATAAGGGGGCAGAGGGGGACAGAAGCTGGTTGGATAGACACAAGAGATACAAGGTGTCATAGGGTGGAAGAGCCACTAGGGTCACGTAATGAATTGTGTATGTTTTTGTACAGGAAACTCACTTGAATTATAAACTTTCACTTAAAACACTCTACATGTACATATCAGTGAATGAAGAAAAGTGAGATTTCAAAACACACATCCACCCAAATTCCCACTTAAATTTAGAAGTTCACACAAGATCATTAAATCTTGATGCCGTCTTAGGTACTGCAGCTTGATCATCAATTAATCTTCCTAGTTGCTTTGTTTGAGTCTATCTTTGAATAGCGGTTCTATGGGAACGGTCGTCAAGGAAACCAGTACTGCCTGGCTCCTGCACAAGCCGATTTTGTAGGTCCCTGGCTTGGAAGCAGGGGTGTGTGGTAGTTTGGGTTTCGTTTTGTTTTGTTTTCCTGTAGCTTATTATAGTTCTAGCTTAATGAATATGAATAATCATCACAGTCACTTGGTAACTTGGGGAAATTAAAAAAATATATATATATCTTGTCATGAGGCATTGAAAAAGGTAAGCTCCTCAGTTTGTTCACCAACAGGATTTTAATTGTCATGACACCAAACAGATTCACCAACACTGTGCACAGTTTACCACCCCCAAGGACTTTTATATGTGGATCTGAAATAATATCCCAGTAAAAGTGTGAGTCATGAAAACTACCCAGATTTTTGACTCTTCAAAGTTAAAAATTGTGTTCTAAGCATTCCTCATAGCCCCCATTTCCCTGTTGATATCAGTATAAGATTTGTGGATTAAGAGACTCCTCACTTTCAGTATGTCTTGAAATGTTTGTTTCAAACACAGATTTTACACTTTCCTTTGCGTAAGCCATTGTCTCCTAAGTGAGTGTTTTTACCCAGATGATTTTTTACTTGTTTTGTTTAGGGAAAATCCGTAATACTCTATAATTTGGCTCTCTTCTGAACTTGGCTATTCCCTAAAGTCATCTTTTAAATGAAATGAGGAACTTGGGGAAATAATTTTGTTCCTCACACAGTAAAAAAATAGCAGATAATTTTTTTCTGCCTAGCTCAACACTTTTGTACTAAAATATGCCCACTATGAAATTCAACATCAAAACTAGATAGTTGATATGCATTCATTCATGTGTCCATCCATACAACAGCCATGCACCCAATATTTGCTTTGAAGAAGCTTTTTTACCAAAGTTTTAACTTTAATGAAGATCCTGTGGTGTATCAGATGGACTCTCTGAGATTCCTGGTGGTTAAGAGGCTACATTTCTCTGGACACACACACACACCCTGTCTCTCTCTCTCTCTCATACACACACACACACACACACGCTCAATTTCTTTCTCCTGGATCTTTTGTTAATGGGTGTTCACTCTGCTATCCACAGAGCTGGCTTTGTGGTCACAGATTGAAGGGGCCTTTGTTGAAACAGAGGGATGTCACAAGGAAAAGCTGGCTGACAGCTTATCTACCAAGAAGCCTCACTGTATGGTATTCACTATTATTCCTTAAAACATTTTCTTTCTTTCTTTCTTTTTTTTGTTATTGTACTTAGATAAAAGTTTACGGAACAAACTAGCTTCTCATTAAACAATTAGTATTCACAATGTTTTGTGACATTGACTGCCAGCTCCACAACATGTTAGCACTCTCTGCTTCTTGTCCTTGAGTTCCCTGTTACCAGCTTTCAAGTCCCCTCTTGCCAGACACCTGAGCTACTGTGCCCATTTAGTCGTGTTTTGTTTTATGGCCCTGTCTAATCACTGGCTGAAGGGTTAACCTCGACAGTGACTTCATTCCAAGCTAAAAGGATGTTCAGGGGCCGTGCTTTCGAAGTTTCTCCAATCTCTGTCAGGCCAGTAAAGTTTGCGTTTTTGCTATGTTTTTGGTTTGGGTTTTTTTTTTTTAAGTTAGAATTTTATTCTACATCTTTTTCCAGTTCTGCCTGGGACTCTGTTGTGATCTCTGTCAGAGCGGAGTGGCAGCCAGGCATCACTGGTGGAGTTACAGTAGTTGTGGTCCATTAGTCCATTGACTAATCTTTTCCTTGCATGTTTAGTTTTCTTCATTCTCCTTTTCTCTCAACAGGGTGAGACCAGTGAAACATCTTGGCTGGCCACTGACAAGCTTTTAAGACCCCAGATGCTGCTCACATTATACCAGTTGAGCTAGATGTTCCCTGAGACCATGGTCCCCACAGCCCCCAGCCCAGAAATTCAGTCCATTACAGAATTTGGATGTGTCTTTAGAGTTTCTATGACTTTTCCTTAGACAAGTTGTGATAGCTTCCCTGGTATTGTACACTATCTTAACTCTTCACCAAAGTTACCACTTATCTATTATCTATTTAGTGTTTTTCCATCCCTACCTCTCCCCTTCCTTGCAACCATGGAAGATTATTTCTTTCGTGTAAATATTTTCATGAGTTTCTATGGTAGTGATCTCATACAATATTTTACCTTTTGTGATTGACTTAGTTTACTCAGAATACTGCCATCCAGATTTATCTATGCTATGAGATGCTTTGCAGACTGATCACTGTTCTTCATCACTGTATATACTTCATTGTGTATGTGTATCATAGTGTGTCCATTTGTGTTGCTGAGCATTTAGGTTATTTCTATTTTCTTTCCTTGTGTCTTTCTTTTTGCTGTTGTGAATAATACTGCAATGAACATGAGTGTGGATGTCTACTTATGTGACAGCCCTCATTTCTCTAGAATACATTCCTAGAAGTGGGATTGGTAGATAGCATGATATTTCTGTTTCTGGCTTTCTAAGGAAGTGCCACATTATTTTCCAAAATGGTTGTACCATTTTGCATTCCCATCAGATGTAAGAGCTTCAATCTCCCTGCAGGTTCTCCAAAATTTGTTACTTTCTCTTTTTATTAATTTTTGCAAGTAAAATTGGGGTGAGATGGTATCTCATTATCATTTTGATTTGCATTTCTCTAAAGGCTAGTGATCATAAGCATTTCCTCATGTGTCTGTTAGTGACCTAAATATCTTCTTTGGGGAAATGTTTATTTGCTTTACCCATTTTTTTTCTTTTTGTTGTGTTTTCAGTGAAATTTTACAATTTGAGTCAGTTTCTCATACATTAACTTACACAGGCTTTGTTTTGTGACCTTAGCCACTCCTCTCCCCACACTGTGACAGTACACTTCTCCACTCCACCCTGTATTTCTTGTGTCCACTCAACTAGCTCCTGTCCCCCTCTACCTTCTCGCCTTGCCTCCAACCAGGAGCTGACCAGTTAGTTATCTGTATCTTCTTAAACCAAGAAGCACACTCTTCGCCAGTATCATTTGCTGTCTGTGGTCCAGTCCAACCTTTGTCTAAGGAGTTGGCTCGGGAGTGGTTTCAGTTCTGCGCTAACAGAGGGGCCAGGGGCTGTGTCTTTAGGGGACCCTCCAGTCTGTCAGACCATTAAGTCTGATCTTTTTACTAGAATTTGAGATGTTTCTCCCACTCTAACAAGGATTCCTTTTTGAGTTCCCTGTAAGGGTAGTCATTGGTGGCAGCTAAGTGCCTTCTAGTTCTTTCGGTGTCATGCTGAGACCATTTCTGATTTATCTGGCCCTTTCTGACACTTGGACTCATATCTTCCTTATGACTTTGATGTGCTTTGTTCTTTGCTCCAGGTGGGCTGAGAACAAGTGAAGATTTTTAGATAGCTACTTGCAGGCTTTTAAGACTGGAGACATGACTCACTGAAGTAGAACACAGAACATTTTCTTAATAAACTTTGTTATACCAGTTGACCTAGATGTCCCCAGAAACCATGGTCTCTGGACCCCTGCCCCTGCTACTCTGCTTTTCGAAGTGTTTGGTTGTATTTAGGAAGCTCCTTAGCTTTTGATTTAGTCCAGTTTTGCTGACTTCTCCTCTGTTGTGTGTTGTCTCTCCCTTCCCTAAAATAATATCTGCCTATTATGTAGTAAATGATTACCCTCACTTGGCTTGGCTGGCTCCCTCCCTCCACAGCCTCATAACCATCAAAGACTGTTTTCTTCTGTGTTTAAACCTTTTCTTGAATGCTTATAATAGCAGTCTCATACAATATTTGTTCTCCTTCAACTGAATAATTTCACTCAGCATAATGTCTTCCAGATTCCTCCATGTTCTGAAACAATTCCCAAATTCATCCTTATTGTGAGAATATACCATAGTTTGTTTATCCATTCATCTGATGATGGGCACCTAGATTCGTTCCATTTTTAGGCTATTGTGGACAGTGCTGCAATGACCATTGGGGTATATGTATCTATTTGTTTGGCAGCTCTTATTTCTCTAAGATACATTCCAATAAGTTAGAATGCTGGGTCAGATGGTATTTCTATTTCTAGCTTTTTAAGAAAGCACCAAATAGATTTCCAAAGTGGTTATACCGCTTTACGTTCCCACCAGCAGCCTCTCAGGTATTTGTTATTTTGTGGCTTTTTGATTAATGCTATCCTTGCTGGGGTTAAACGGTATCTCACTGTAGTTATGATTTGATATCTCTAACGGCTAATGATCATGAGTATTTCCTCATGTATCTGTTCACCACTTGAATCTCTTCTTTGGTGAAGTGCCTGTTGATATTCTTTGCCCATTTTTAATAAGGTTGTTTGTCTTTTTGTTGTCAATAGTCCTTAAAATACTTTGTTTGCTTTTTTCTTGTGGTAAAATATATATAACCAAAAATTAAACATTTAATCATTTTTAAGTGTAGAATTCAGTGATACTAATGATGTTCACTGTGTTGTACAACGATTGCCGCTGCCTATTTCCAAAAGTTTTTCATCTCCGTGAACAGAAACTCAGTGTCCCTTATGCAGTGACTCCCCACCACAGCTTCCCCAGCCCCTAGTAACCACTAATAACCTTTGTCTCTATTCTTTTACTTATTCTAGTTGTGTTGTGTTCATGGGGTCATAGCGTGTCTGCCTTATTTTAGTCAGCATAATGTTTTAAGATTCATCCATTGTACTATGCATCAGAACTTCATTTTTCTTTGTGTCTGAATTACATTTCATTACATGACTATATCACACTTTGTTTATCTATTCATCTGTTGATGGGGTTTGGGTTGTTTGAAATTTTTGGCTATTTTGAACAATACTTCTATGAACATGGGTGAACAAATGTCCGTCTGAGCCTGTGCTTTTGAATCTTTTCGGTGTATATCATATTTCTATGCAATTAACATGCACCATCTGCATATATTTCCTGACCAACCCCTCCACAAGAGGCACCTTTGGTAGTGCCACGAAGCCAATCCTCTTCCAAATCTTCCTTTAAAAAAAAAAGTAGCACATTTACAAACATAGCTTGTGTATGGAGAGTGCAGCTGGTAAACAAATGCAGAAGGTGCATGTTATTTGCATAAAAATAAGCACCCCCAAAGTGGAAGTGCTAGACCATTTATGGTAATTCTGTGTTTATCTTTTCGAGGAACTGCCAAACTGTTTCCACAGCAACTGTATCATGTTATATTCTCACCAGCAATGCATGAGGGTTCCGATTTCTCCATGTCCTTGTCAACACTTACAATTTTCTGTTTTTCTTATAATGACTAACCAGATAGCATTTTGACATTATTATTCTCAGGTCTTGGCTTCAGCTCTGTAGGTTTAGAAACATGACTCTTTGAGGAAAGACTCACTGTAGCCTAACTCACAAGAGACTGGAGGAACAAGTCAAAACAGTGGAAATATTAATCACAATGAAAAATGCAACTGACACATGCACTGTACTACTCAATGAATTATAATTAGAAGAGTGAGTGCTAAGGATGGATCAGAGCATAGAGAACTAGAAGCTGTGTATCTAATAACCTCAGGTTCTGAGAGTTTGACCTTCCTTGTGCTTACTAGACACATATGGGCCCCTGAGGCCACCCTGGTGGTATGGTGGTTAAGTGCTACAGCTACTAACAAAAAGATCGGCAGTTCTAATCCACCAGGTGCTCCCTGGAAACTCTATTCTGTCCTATAAGGTTGCTATGAGTCAGAGTTGACTCAGTAGCAGTGCGTTTGGGTTTTTTGTTTTGTTTGTTTTTTGAGGCTATCCAGTTGTTAACCATTGGCCAAAGTAGCCACACTCTGTGCAGATGGCACTGGATACTCATGGCAGACTCCACAGTTTTGTGCCATCCACCATTTCTTTGATGACCCCCTTTGTTTCCTCTTCAGAAATACCATCACATTGTGGAGTGCCTCTAGCAAGTTTAGACACGCAAATGCTGTCTGATTTTACTTGAGGCTCTACCTTGAGATGCTGGTTGAAAGAAACTGTTGGTTTTAACCTTGCAGGATGCATTTCTGTAATTTTATTCTCAAAATAGTTTCATATTTCTAAATTTGCAGGGGAAACAACTGACTGTGGCCCTTCTCTACTGGTCACCCCTGAAACTATTGCTTTCTAGATGATATTTGGAGGTTTTGCCCTTTAGCAGAAGTCTAACTCTTTGTCCATACTCAATCTGTAGGAATAGCTTCTTCTGGCTAGTATCCAAAGCCCTAAAGTCTGAAACTCACCCGCCCAAGAAAGAGACACTAAGATCTGATAGCATGCACCTTTGTGACAGCCTGGCTACAAATTAGTTCTGACACTGCCAGCAACTAGAAGTATGAATTAGATAGAGCTGTCCCCTTCAAGCTGATCCATCAAAAAGGTTAATCTGACCATGTTACATCCTGGTAATTCAGTGGACCACACCTATCTATCTATGCAATAAAGCTCAAGGTCTTTGGCATGGCACACAAGACCGTCTATACTTGACCCTTGCTTTCTCATTAAGTGGAGCCCTGATAGTACAGTAGTTAAGAGGTCAGCTGCTAAACAAATGGTTGGCAGTTTGAATCCACCACATACAGCTTGGAAATCTTACGGGGACATTTTATTCTGTCCTAGAGGGTCATTAAGAGTTGGAACTGACTTGATGGCAATCGCTTTGGCTTTGGCTTTACCTAACTAGATAGCTCACGGAATTCCTTGTAGTGTGGTGATTAACAGCTATGGCTGCAGTCCAAATCCATCAGCTGCTCCTTAGAAACCCTATGGGGTAGTTCCACCGTGTCCTGTAGGATCACTATGAATTGGAATAGATTTGACAGCAATGAGTTTTGTTTTTGTAACTATTCCCTACCTTACACCTTTTGCTCCAGCCATTCCAAACTCTTGGTTTCATGTCCCCACTGTGCTGTTTTATCCTCTTGTTGTTCACTTTTACTGGTGGGGATTGAAGAAACAGGAGCAAATGCACTAAGTAATGAAACAAAGACTTGGAGGAGATAGGAAACAAGCCCTTAAGAACCCAGGAAGAGGGGAAAGAGATGGCATTTGCTGAGATTTTAGAAGAGTATGGATTGTCCAGAATGTAGTTAAATGTGTTTGGTAATAGAAAGGACAAGAAGTTGAGACTATTTCCACCTTATTGTTTTAAGTTTCTTCATGAAATAGGAAATAAAGTTTGCTGCTGTAAGTGAGAGAGATAGGATTTAGAGTTCTTGAGAAGGTCATAAAATTTGTACTAGTTGCTGAGGTGAATTAGAGAGAGAGTATTGACCAGAGATGAGCAAAAAATCAATGAGAGGTGAAGTATGCCTAAAAGAGATTTGAAATAATCCATAAATGGCACCAATCATACAGTTGGGCAGTTTACTCCAGTGGAAGTTTTCCTCTTGAGTAAAAGAGGAAAAATAAATTGAATTATAGTCTTAGAGCAAGGTTGAATGTAGCACACGTCAGCATGATGGAGTAGGATTGTGCCATAGATACTAGTACACAGAGGATTGAGATTCTGGCGACTGACTCTAGTGACAGATTGTGGGGTTGTAACTAAGGAGAGATGGAAGGGATACTTGGTGAAGGGACCTCTGTGATGGCCATGAATATAATCCACACAGGTATCCTTTAAAAGAGCATACTGTAGGGAGATTAATTGACTGACAGTCTCTAGATGCTGATGCCTGCTTCCCCTAGGCCACCCCAGCCAATACCTGAGCGCAGCAACAGTATTGGATTTTGGCCAACACTGGATCCTGTAATGGGCAACTTTGGCTTGAAGACTTTCTGATGATGTGACCCAGATTTTCTCAGAACTACAGTGAAGTCAGAAGTTCCTCTTACTCAGTCCTTCTTTCCCATTCTTTTCATAGGAGTCAGATGTATATTGGGGTCAAAAGACTCTCCCTGCTTACTCTTACTCCCTCATTAGCTTCAGAGGCATTTCCCCTAATAAGCCTCCTGTATGTCGAATTCCATCTTGGTGTCTGCCTCTTTGAGGACCCAAAGTGGTACGACTTACAAGTGATGGTGGAAAAAAGCACACTCAAGGTCCTTGGGTTGATGTCTCCATGCAGTAGGAGATGGATGTAGAGAGAACAAGAACGTGGTAGTTGCAAGGGTAGGTGGTGTCAGTCAGAGAGTAGGCTGTTAGAATCTAATAGACTGGACGGAAAGAGATTTCGGGGTAAGAGAGTTTAGAGAATGACCATGGGAGTATGTTATTGAAGTGGAGTAGAAATAAAGGTCAGTGATAGGAGGTCTGATGATTAAGTCCACAAATTTAGTTGTTCTAAGTGCTACATACCTCACTGCTGAATATCGCTATGATCACCTTTGGAGTACTCCCCTTGGAGAGCTATGCACCGAGGCCAGCACCTAGTCCACCCTTCAAAGTAATTTTGGAACTCTTTCTGGAATGTCCATTGCTCATGATGGCATGGTGGTAAGTTTGCAAGCTTAATGTATAACTGTCTATGAAGGAGTTTTTAGCCAGTAAACAAATAACTGTATTGGAACACCCTCCCTACTTACCTGATTGACCCCCAATGTCTTTTTTCTTTACCTGAAAATAAAGGAAATATTGAAAGGAAGATGTTCTGATGGCATTCAGGACATCAAGGGCAATATGATGTCCTTCTGATGGCCATTCAGAGAGGCAGTTGCTTTGAAGGGTAGACTAAGTGCTGGTGTCACTGCATAGCTTCCCAAGGGGAGTTCTTTGAAGGTGACCGTAGTGATATTCAGCAGTGAGGTATGTCGCACTTTTTCTAGGATGAGTTTGTGAACTTAATTGGCAGTCCTCGTATTGGACATTGAACTACAAGGCAGGAAGATTAATTGCCTAAATGTTATCTATTTTCTCCTTTCTTACTAACAGAGTCTTGATTTTATTCAGAACACCATAATGTTTACAAGACTAAATGTCATTTTAATCTTCTAGCTCAAAGACTACAATTCCTTTTTTCTTTACCTGAAAATAAAGAAAATATTGAAAGGAAGAGATTCTGATGGCATTCAGGACATCAGGGGCATTAGGGGTGAGCAAAAACATACAAGCATAAATCATGATGTATAGTGGGGAGGGCAAGGAGGGGACTTCTAGGAAAGTTCTTTAAATGAACAATCACCTGGGAGGTGCATATATCTATCATTTATTTCTTCCTTTTGCTTCTTATTTTTCAGCTTCTCAACTATTTTCAACCATGAGTCTGCTTTAGGGACAGAAATGAATGCCAGGTTTGTGCAGTAGAAAGACGAGAGTTCTAGTAACATGGACTCAGCATCACAGCAAAGATGCACCTAGCTTTCAGATTTATTTTATGAGAAGGCTGTGTACTGTTTAAGGCACCTCTCTGAATATTTTATGTACCAAGCCAAAAAGCCAAACCTGTTGCCATCAAGTCCATTTTGACTCGTAGCAATGCTATAGGACAGAACAGAACTGCCCTATAGGGTTTCCAAGGAGCAACTGGTGGATTTGAATTGCTAGCCTTTTTGGTTAGCAGCCGTAGGGCTTAATCATTGTGCCACCAGGGCTCCGTATTTTATGTACATTCCAGCCTAATTCTGGTGCGGATAAGTTGTTTACATGGACGTAATAAACTTCTGGCCCTGCAAATTACTTAATGTGGCTGTCTAGCCATAGCCTTTGTAACTCTCACCAAATGACTCAGTGAAATTATGCGGATAAAGACTTATGACCTATCAAGGGGATTGGATAGCTTGTTAGTAATGTAAAGAAAGCACATGGCACCCTAGAAGGCCTGGTACCATGCAAATAAGGTGTAAGGAACTTTGGTGAAGGAACTGGTCAGTTTTGCTATCCCACTTGGCTTAAAGGGAGACATGCGGAGGGGGAGAAGCTATGACAGGGGAGACAGCGAGAGGCGACAGCACAGCGACAGCAAAAGCAGTGGTGAGGGGAAAAGGCAGAGACCAGGAGGGCAGCAGGGCGCGGCTGCAGCAGGACTTGCCGACCCAGGAGCGAAGAGTTCTATCAGTTGCCTGAAAAGGCCTGCTACCCTGCAGGGCCTAGAGGCAGCGAGACCCAACAGGGCGCAGTGGCAGAAGACTCCCAGTGGGTGCCAGGGGCATCAAGACCTCCGTGAGGCTTAGGAGCAGAAGGTGAGAAGAAGCTATCCTCTTCAAAGAACTTCACCATGAGTTGTTCCTGTCCCTTGAAAATTCATCCCGATCCTAAGCTGTACCCTGTTACTTCCTAGTAAACCACAACTCTAAGGAGTTTGGGAGTTCTGTGAGATAGTACAGCAAATTACCCAACCTGAAGGTGGGAAGGTGAATACTGAGGGGAGGGGGACAGTCGATGTTAGAGATGATGGCGTGGCGCAGCACTCAGGAAAAATCAGATGCTTGGGACGTCTTTGACCTCCACCTCATGAGAACCAGCTTTGTGCTGACACTTATGAAACAATTTATTCACTTACTTGGAAGTTGGAGTGAAGAGAAGGAATCCAGGGAAGATGGCAAAGAGACGGGTACATGTAGGGTGAGTGACGTGGAGACTGAGAGGTGAGAAGAGCAGTAGGGAAGTGGTGGTTGTATGAATGTGTACACTTTGAGGGATGGGGCTCAAAAGAGTGAGGTGTTTGTGTACAAGGGGAGAAGTGATGGACTAGAAATATCAGAGAGAGGTGGGCAGTAAATAATATTCACTTCTCTTTCCTGGGCCCAGTGATTGTAGGGCAAGGGAGAAGGAGCACCTTTTATCCTGGGAGGGTTTGTTTCCAGTGAGAGTACCAGAATGCAATGGGAATGGAGAGAGGAGCTCTGTTAGGTAAAGGGAAGAGTCAGAGAAAATACATCGCAAGAGAGTACTGGAGCTAGAAGAGAGAAGACAATGAGGCGAAGACTGGAGGCTTGCTTTCGGGAGGTGTTTAAGGTCTACAGAGAGCAGAAGCATGGGGAAAAATGGCTGGCAGCAGTGTCTCAACCACTGACAGAGTCTTGTGTGCGTCCATCCTGATGCAGGATCTGCAGAGGTGTGCGGTGGAATGCTGCGAGGCCATTTGCCCTAGACCTACAGTTGGAAGGGATTAATTTTTGCTGCTACACAGGGACAAATATTTTCAAGGCAGTGAGAATGATCCTGGTCACAAATGTGAATCCTGACTCAAATCTAGCTACATGGGGCAGCTCAGCTCCAAGGTTGGAAACCAGACCCAGGGTGAAGGACTTCAGAATCTGAAAGCTACCTGGGGAAGTGTCTCGATAATTAAGGTTTACCTTGCTGTCTTGTGGGGGGGCGCAATTCCTTTTTTGAACTGTTAAACATATATAAAACAAAAACGTGCCAATTCAACAATTTTTCCACGTATAGTTCAGAGGCATTGATTCCATTCATCATGCGCTGCAACCACCATTGACAGAACCAAGTGTACCCTAAGCAAAGAATTCACTTTCCCCCACCTTCCACCCCGATAACCTCTTGGGTTTGCCATAAAACTGCCCCATTTTGTGTGAGATCATACCCTTTTTGTCTTTTTGCGATTTTTCTCCCTTACCTGGCACTCCTCTATGTGCCTTCTGTGCTACAAAAAAAAAAATCACAAATCTAGGATCTGGAAATGCAGGCACTAGGGAAGAACAATTGGCTTTTATTTATTACGTAAGAGAACAAGTGACTGATACGATAAGAATGAGTTTTAAAGAGTATTACAGTCATATACTCTTTTTCTCCATCTCTTTGCCTCCCTAAAAAGGCTATGTGAACAATTGGGCTAAATTTTCTGAACCTCAGAAAAGATCTAGGATTGGATAAAAGTGTATTTTGGTTAACAGACCAGAATAGTTAAAATTAGGACTGTTCTAGAAAATGCAGGCTGTGGGTCCCAGTTCTCTGTGACATACTCACTTTTCATTATGAATTTTGTTTTCAGGATTTTCTGGCAATCATCCCATCTTGATATGATCAGAAAATACATGTTGTTGTTTTTGTTAGGTGCCTTCAAATTGATTTCAACTCATAGCAACCCCACGTGATAGACTTTTATCCCACAGGAGTTTTACAAGGATAGGGATAGGAATTACTTTTGAAAAAGCGCACCAGACACTCTCTCAGTCAGCTGGTACTACTGCTCCAACAGAAACACCACAAATGGGTGGCTTTAACGAAGAGAAATGGTACTGTCATAGTCCGGTAATCTACAACTCCATTTATAAGCTACAAGTCCTTTTGATATGAAATGTTATCACAGTCTAATAGGCTGTGATCAGTACGTGAGCATCTCAATACAGGAATCTCATGTCCAAAGGACTCACTCTATTCTAAGTACTGCTTTCTTGGTGGTGTGAGGTTCCTGACTCTGCTCCCTTCTCTCTCTTGTATCCCACAACCCTCTAACCTGAGCTGGGCCTCACCAACACAACTGCTGCCCATTCTCCTCCATTAGCATCACAGAAACAGGCTTCACAGCACGTGGGAAAAATGACTCTACATTGGGAATCATGGCCAGCCAAATCAATATACACGTTTTTAGGGGTACAAATTGCAATCCATGGCACGCTTAAGCAGTTTGGAAATCATTTGCCTCTAGATAAACAAAGAAACAAATAACCCAAATCCACTGCCACTAAGTCAATTTGATGATTCCTACAGACCCTATAGGACAGAGTAGAATTGCCTGATAGGGTTTCCAAGGCTCTAATCTTTACGGAAGAAGACTGCTGAATCTTTTTCTCCAGGAGTGGCTAGTGGGTTTGAACCTTCTACCTTTTGGTTAGTTGCTGAGCATTAACTTCTGAGCTACCAGGGTTCCTTCATTTCCCTGCAGAGATCCCCCAATGTAAAATATATACCACACATTAGGTGAGGAGTTTACAGAGCAAATTATTTTCCCATTCAATTGTTTGTATGTGAAATGATCCATGACATTGGTTTCTTTCCCCACAATGTGTCAGAGCTCTCTCCATTTTCACTCTATATTCCACCTTTTCCTTTTGTGACGGTAGCTGAACGCCCTCTAGTTCTTCTGATCTTGAGGTTGTGTAGGGTGGTGGTTCTTGTTGCCCACTAGTCCTCTGGACCCTTTCTTTGTGTATTTGGTTTTCTCTTTCTCTGGTTGCAAGAAACTGGTAGTTGTATGACTTAATGAATGTTAAGTGACTTGGCGTGTATTAAATGGCTGTTCATAAACTATTAAGATCCCAGATGCTACTTACCAAAGTAGGATGTAGAACTTTGTTTTTAAGAACTGCGTTGTGCCAATCAACATGGATGTCCCCGAAGTCTGTGGTCCTTTGCCTCTGAGCCCAGGAACTTTGTCTTGTGAGGTGTACTTAGACATAACTAAGAAGTTGCCCTGACTGTGACTCTTGTGGGCTCTACTGTCTCTATAAATTTATAAGCAGCGCCTACAACTGGGTGTGTAGAAATATCCACTGCCAAACCAGTTCCCACAGGTGGATGTGTTCCCTTACACTGTCCCACACCTCTTAGCATATTTACCTATGCGTCCATTCATAAAGCATTGTTTGTTAACACTATTGTTGCAGGATTGTCTGTTATAGTAATTACTATTGTTGCTCTTTGTTCTTGCATTCTTCTCAGTGTCTTCTCGCCTTGGTCATGTTTTGCTGACTTCCCCCGTACTGTATATTGCCTTTCCCTTCACCAATATTAATACATGTCTTCTATTCGGTAATTTTTCTCTTCCTCCTCTTCTCATCCATGGTAACCATCAACAGATTTTTTTTCCTGCGTGTAAACCTTTTGTTATTTCTTTATATTAGTGGTTGACACAATATTTGTTCTTCACTCACCATAATGCTGTCCATGTTCATTCATGCTGTGAGATGTTTCGTGGAATCATCATTATTTTTAATCATTAGACAGTATTCCATTGTGTGTCTGTACCACAATTTGTTAATCCATTCACCTGCTGATGAATGTTTAGTTTGTTTCCACCTTTTTGCTATTGCCAGTAATGCCACAATAAGCATGAGTGTGCATATGTATGTTTGTGTCACAGCTGTTACTTCTTTAAGGTATCTCCTTAGGAGTAGGATTGCTGGTCATACTTGTATGATATTTCTATTTTTAATTTTTTAAGGAAGCACCATATTGTTTCCTGTGGTGGTTGTGGGTTGCACAATTTTACATTCCCATCTGCAATGTATACATGTTCCAATTTCCCTACAACCTCTCCAGCATTTGTTTTGTTTTGTTTTTTGGATTCATGCCAGTTATGTGGGGATAAGATGCTATCTCACTGTAGTTTTGATTTGCATCTACCTGATGGATAATGACCAGGAGCATCTCTTCATGTGTTTGTTGTCTACCTGAATGTCTTCCTTGGTGGAATGTCTGTTCATACCCTTTACCGATTTTAAAGTGGTCGCTTGTCTTTTTGTAGTTGAGAGTTGAAGTTTTGTATAAATTTTAGATATTAGACCCTTGTTGGATATGTTGCAGGCTTCCCACCGCCTCCCCACCTCCTTGTAGGCTCTTGTCATGAACTGAATTGCTTCCCCAAGAAATGTAGGTACCAATTTGACAGGGCCATGTGGTTCTCTATTTTGTGATTGTAATTTTCCTGTGTGTTGTAAATCCTAATCTCTGCCTGTAGTTAATGGGGCAGGATTGAATTATTTTAAAAAGCATTAGGATGGAATAGTAACACCTTACTCAAGTTATATCCCTGATCCAAACTAAAAGGAGTTTCCTTGGGTTGTGATCTGCACCACGTTTTCTCTTACAAGAGATAAAAAGAAAGGGAAATAAGCAGAGAGTTGGGGACCTTATACCAAGATAGCAGCAATGGGAGTAGAGCATGTCTTTGGATCTGAGTTTCCTGCCCTCTGATATCGTCAGACAAGGGAAGACTGGTTACAAGGACTTTCCTCCAGAGTTGACGGAAAGAGAAAGGCTTCTGCTGATGCTATCCTGAATTCAGACTTCTAGCCTACTGGACTGTGAGAGAATAAGCATCTTTGAGAAAGGCATCCACTTGTGCTATTTCTGTTAAAGCAGCATTAGATGACAAAGACAACTCTCTACACTTTTGACAAAATCATTTTATAATCAAAAGTGTTCAATTTTTAGGAGGTCCCATTTATTTTGTTCACCTGCTGCTTGTGCATTTTTAGTTATGTTTGTTTTTTTAGTTATGCCATATATCAGGGCCCCTAACATTGTCCCTGTTTTTAGTTTCATGATCTTTATAGCTTTAGGTTTTATATTTAGGTCTTTTATCCATTTTGAGTTTTTTTTTGTGTGTGTGTATGGCGTGAGGTATGGGTCCTCTTTATTTTTCAAACAGACATCCAGTTTTGCCAACACTATTTGTTAAAAATTGCTGTCTCTTCTCCATTTAATGGATTTTGGCTCTTTGTCAAAGATCAGCTGTCCATAGGTAGATGGATTTATGTCCGAGTACTCAATTCCATTCCATTGGTCTGTGTGTCTGTCGTTGTACCAGTACCAGACTCTTTTGACTACCATGAGCCTGTAATTCTTAATCTTCTCTTCTGTATGGCACAGATCAAGCCTGGAAAGGTCAAATAACTCAGCATCCAGTTAGTAGAAAGTTTGTATTCTGGGGTTTATGATTGGGTTTTGGACCTTCACAATGCTTTTTTGCATCAGTGCTTCAGTTACTTTGGACATTTTCGTCCAGCTGGTCAGGGTTAAATGTGCCTTTCTGTTCAGAAAGCGCCACAGCACCTGGAGGCCTGAACTTCTCATTATTGTCACCGTCTTTTCCCCACAGTCTAGCAGGCTCGTCCCCTCTCTCCAGCTTTCTCTGTCATCGTGAGGTCCAGAGGCAGGGAGGGTGAGTGGGAGAGTGAGTGTCGCTGATGCACAGTCACTGCCTGGGAAGGGACTGGAAGATCTGTGTCAGAGTTTCATTTCTCTCTCCCAAATCCTTTCACCTACATTCACTGGAAGCACAGCTCTGCAAGGGTCCCAGGGTTCTCCTACCCAACTCAATCAGTTGGTGTTGCTGTTAGGTACCTTCAAGTCGATTTCCACTAGTAGTAACCCCTGTGGCACAGTAGAATTTCCCAATACAGTTTCCTGGGCTGTACTCTTTATGGGAACAAACCACGAGGTTCTTCACTCCTGCAGACTGACTGGTGTATTCAAATGGTCTAACTTTTGGTTAGTAGTCTAGTGTTTAACCTTTAGACAACCAGGGCTCCTTAGTCAATATATTAACAGACATGAAATTCCATTAAATGAATTATCACAGTTTCCTTAGGGGGCTCTAAGTATATGTTTTTGATGATGGAAATGACTGAGAAAAGACAGCAAGAATGGTTGCACTTCCTGAAGAATATAATCAGTGTCACTGAATTGTACATGTGAAAATTGCTGAGATGGCATAGGTTTGGTTAAGTATATTTTTCAAAAAGCATACACACAGAGAGAGAACATCCAGGTGCATAAGTCAGAGGCCTGGTCGGAAAGAGAGAGGACAATCAAATTAGGTGGTTTCAGGAGACTTTAATACAGGCATACGTTAGTTAAGTCCTCCAGGGAGCAGATGCTGAGCCAGAGTTATGGATGCAGCTGGTGTTTTGGAGGAGTGATACCGGTGGACAAAAGAAGCCCTGACAGTTCAGTGGTAAAGCACTCAGCTGCTACACAGAAGATCGGAGGTTTGAATGCACTCAGTGGCTGGGTAGGGCAAAGACCTGGAGATCTGCTCCCCTAAAGCTTCTAGCCTAGGAAGCACTAAGGGTAGTTCTACCTGGGGCAGTAACTTCGGTCTCTATGAGTTGAAATCGACTTGAAGGTACCTAACAATAACAAACTCCTGTGGAGATAAAAGAAGGACAAAGTAGGGAAAGCCGCAGTCTGTATTGTAGAGCTGACACTGGGGAAAGAGAAGAGGAGAGGAAGTAGGACTGGGCTGGGAGAGCCTCCCAAGCAGGGCGGTTACGACAAAGTCTCAGCCAACCCAATGGAAAACTAATGAGCAAAGATCAGCTGTTAGGAGAATCATTCCTTGGGGGGAAATGTCACCAAGCTTAGTATCCCCACCGTGCTCAGTCGTTGGCTGGGGCTGCCTGGGAAGAAAAAACCCATTGCCATCAAGTCAGTTCAACTTGCACAGACCTCTTGCATTGCAGACTAGAACTGAGCTCCATAGAGTTTTCTTGACTGTGATCCTATAGAGACAGATCACCAAGCCTTTCTTCTGTGACCTCTGGGTAGATTCGAACTGCTGACTTTTGGGTTAGTAGTTGAGTGTGAGTAATCATTTTGGCCACCCAGGGACCTCCCAGGAAGAGGGTGGCTCAGGAAAAAAAAAAGGTTCGTGAAAGCTGGAGGCAGTAGACTAACTGCAAGCTCTTTCTAGAAAGGTGATCAGAGAGAACCACCACCGGGACTGTCTTAAGGGCCTACTCTAGAAAGCCTCAGTAGGGTTAGGTATGGGAGCTACAAACAGCAGAGCAGGAAGAAAGGGGGCATAGGACAGCGACTTTCAGTTGGGACATCAGCCTATAGTTACCCTGCCAGGAGTAGAAAGATGTTCTTTCCTTTGCTAGCTTCTGCCGGGAAGTGCTCTCACCCTTCTCAGTACCTCAGAGCAAGAGCCTCAGGAACAAGCCACATAGGACAATTTACTGGAAGGGGAGAAAAGATAGACTGGGCAGAAAGATAACTGAAGAAACGTTACAGGAACGTATGTGCGGGATGGTCCTGAGTGGTGCAGACAGTTAACGCGCTTAGCTGCCATCTGAAAGGCTGGAGCTCCAGTCTGCCCAGAGGAGCCTTGAGAGGAAGCCTTGGTGATCTACTTGGGAAAAATCAACTACTGAAACCTTTATGAAGCAGAGTTCTACTGTGACATATGTGGGGTCACTATGAGTTGGAGTCAACTTGATAGCAGGTGGTACTGACACTGGTCTGTATGTGTGAGACAGATAAACTAAGGGAGCAATGGTAGGAGACACTTAAGCAGAGGATGCTAACACACATACCACACACAGTGCACATCATGTTCTGCTTTCCTACATCTTACATCCAATGGTAAGAAGCAACAAGGGGACCACAGTCTGAAACTACTCACACTCCTTAGGCTACTCATAAAAAGCAAACCAAACTCATTGCCCTTGAGTTGATTCAGACCCATGATGACCTCGTGTGTGACAGAGTAGAATTGCTCCATAGGACTTTCTTGTCTGTAATCTTTCTGATGAAAAACAAGGCTCCAGGAATTGATGAGATACCAATCAGGAGTTTCAGCAAAGGGATGCAATGCTGGAAGCACTCACTCATCTATGCTAAGAAATTTGGAAGATAGCTGCCTGGCCAACCATTTGGAAGAGATCCATATTTGTGCTCATTCCAAAGAAAGGCGATCCAACAGAATGAAGAAATTATTGAATAATGTCATTAATACCATATGCAAGTAAAATTTTGCTGAAGATAATTAAAAAATGGTTGCAATAGTACAAACTAGGAACTGCTAGAAATTCAAGTCAGATTCAGAAGAGAACATGAAACAAGAGGATACCATTGCTAATGTCAGATGGATCCTGACTGAAGGCAGAGAATACCAGAAACATGTTTACCCATGTTGCATTGACCATGCCAAGGCATTCAGCTGTGTAGACTATGACAAATTATGTATAGCATTGCACTTAATTGTACTCATGAGGAACCTGTACATACATTAAACAGCAGTTGTTTAAACAGAACAAGAGTACACTTTAAAATCAGAAAAAGGTGGACATCAGGGTTGTATTCTTTCATCATATTTACTCTGTCTATATACAGAGCAAATAATCTGAGAAGGTGCATTATATGAGGAAGACTAAGATACCAGGATTGGAAGAAAACTCACTAACAACCTGTGATATGCAGATAACACAACCTTGCTTACTGCAAGTGAAGAGGATTTGAAGCATTTACTGATGAAGATGAAAAACTAGATGGCCCTCAGTAGGGATTACATCTCAATATCACTAAAGCAAAAATCCTTACAATTGGACCAGTAAGTAATATAATGATAAATGGTAAAAAGATTTAAGTTGTCAAGAATTTCATTTTACTTGGATCTGTAATCAAAACCCATAGAAGCAGCAGTCAGTAAATCAATAGACACAGCGCATTGGGCAAATCTGTTACAAAGACCTCTTTAAGATGTTGAAAAGCAAAGACATCACTTGGAAAACTAGGGTGTACCTGACCCAAACCATGACATTTTCAGTTGTCCCGTGTACATATGAACTCTGGACAATGAGTAAAAAAGACTGAAGAAGAATTGATGCCTTTGATTAACAGTGTTGCAAAGAATATTGACTATACAGTCGACTGCCAAAAGAATTAATCAGTCTTGGGAGAAGGGCAGCCAAAATCCTCCTTAGAAAGACAGATGGCGAGACTTTGTCTCAAATACTTTGGACATGTTATCAGCAGGGACCAGTTCCTGTAGGAGGACACCACTCCTGGTAAAGGAGAGGGTCAGCAAAAAAGAGCAAGACCCGCAATGAGATGGATTGACACAGTGGCTACAACAGTGGGTTCAAACATAGCAACAATTGTGAGGATGGCACAGGACTAGGCAGTGTTTTGTTTTGTTGTATACGGGGTCACTGTGGATCAGAACTGACTCCATGGCACCTAATGACAAGAGTCTTTACAGACACATGTCATCAGAACTTTCTTCTGTGGTAGTGCTGAGTGGATTCAAATGACCAATCTTTAGGTAAGTAGCTGACTGTAAACTGTTCTGACCAACCAGGGACCTGCTTGTAAGTCTGTCTGGGTAGTCAGATGTGCCCATCCTGCAGAGGGCTTGGTGCTTGGATGAGGAACTCGACTGAGGTTCACACAGCTGCATCTTAGGTGTCTTCCTTATCACTGCCTACAGAGAGTTCCTCTTCTTTATCAGCTCCCTTTCTTTGGCTGCCTGTGGGTATTTATTTTTGTGATGTTATTTCACAGACACTCATAGCCACAGGAAACATTAGTTTTGCTTCCTAGGAATGGACAATGCCAAGCAAATTACTTTTGGCAGTGATTACTTAAGATAATTTCTTGATGATACACACAGGTCCCAGCCAATGGTCTTCCAAACAGGGCCTGCCGGAGCCGAACCAGGAGCTGACAGATGGTAGCTCTCCTAACTTAGTTTGACTGAGTGAGACATTTGATTTGAACTTCTATTAAAGGGAAATACTGTATTAAATTGTTTTGATGATGCTTGGCTTATTTTGAGTGAAAGAATGTAAGTCTTTCTGTCTGTAATCCTGCCTCCCTGCTTCCTCACCCCTAGTCTAGCGAATCCAGGTCCCATTTCTTAAGTGAAGGCCAAGAGTTTATTAAATCATTGGTTTTCTAGTCTACAAAGTAATTGTGAAAAATGTCCAAATGATATGATTGTATCAGGGAAGATTGAATTTGTTTCCTTTTTTTTTAACAGTAAAAATATATATAACATTTGCCAATTCCAGAACTTTTGCATGTATAATTCAGTGACACTGATTACCCTCATCATCTTGTACAATCGTTACCACTGTCATTTCCTAAATCATTCTATTGCCATTAAGAGAAACCCACTGCCCCTAAGCAAAAACTCCCACTTTTCTCCTCCTTCCCACCCATGGTAACTACTAACAGGCTCTGTTACCTATAAAAAAAATCACAATAAAGACTCCCACTGACTTCTAGTCAGAAATCGTAGTCAGTCACAAAAGGACAAATGCTGTATCATGCCATTAATGTGAAATAGGCAGACGTATAGATAACAAGGATCCATGGTCGTCGGTTAAGTGCTACTATGCCTGCTATCCAAAATGCTGGCAGTTTGAATCCACCAGGCACTCCTTGCTAACTCGATGGGGCAATTTTCCTCTGTCCTGTGTGGTCACTATGAGTCAGAATTGAATCAATGGCAACGGGTTTGCTTTCTTGTTGATTCCAACTTACAGTGACCCTGCAGGGTTTCCCAGCCTCTAAATCTTTACGGAAGCAGACTGCCACATCTTTCTCACAAGGAGTGGCCTGTGTGTTTGAACTGCTGACCTTTCGGTTAGCAGCCAACCTGCTTTAACCTCTGAGCCTCCAGGACTCCTTTATTATCTATTTAAAACAAACCCATTGTCATTGAATTGATTCTGACTCACAGTGACCCTATAGGACAAATCTAGAACTGCCCCATGGGACTTCCAAGGAGTGGCTGGTATATTTGAATTACCGACTTTTTGGCTAGCAGCCGGAGTTCTTAACCACTATGAAACTGGGGGTCCTTGTTACCAACTGAAAAAAAAAACAGAAAACAAACCAACAAAAAAATCACTGTCTTCGAGTTGGTCCAACTCATAGCGACCCTGGAAGTCAGAGTAGAACTGCCCATAGAGTTTCCAAAGAGCGCCTGGCGGATTCGAATTGCCCACCTTTTGGTTAGCAGATATAGCACTTAACCTGCTATGCTACCAGAGTTTCTTTGTTTTCTATACATCTGCCTATTTCATGTAAGTGACATCAGACAGCATTTGTCCTTTTGTGGCTGGCTGACTTCACCATGTTTCCCCTTTAAGAGTCAGAAATAATACCCATCACCCTGCTGTATTTAGTCCAATGTCTCCCGCTTGGTTCCCAAGTAAAGTCTAAAGAATTTACTTAAATTTGTAAATAAATTCCTATTGTAGTTAAAAAGAAAGGCAAAACATTCCCCAGGGCTGTCTGCTGTGTGGAAATTGATGTGATACTGGTAAGTCATCCCTTCGGAGGAACTACCAGCTTGCCTGGGAGGAGAATGAATATGGTGCAAAGCACAGAGAAAGACCCAGCGGGGAGCGCCCACAACCGGAGAGAAGGTGTTGCTTGCCTTTGCCTTCTTGTGGTCTTGTCTGAGATTTGGGAACTTCCACACTGTATTTGTTTTTAGTCTGTAAAGCAGTGGAAGTAAATTTAAAAGACTTTTCTACTTATCCATCCTTCCTGTTTCTCTTCTTGCCTTAATGTAATTATGGGCCTTAAGTAGTGCCATGGGAACTTTGGTGGTCCAGTGGGTAAGTGCTGCAGCTGCTAACCCAAAAGGGTGGCAATTTCAATCCACCAGGTACTCCTTGGAAGTTCCATGAGGTGGTTCTGCTTTCTCCTACAGAGTTGCAATTGACTCAGTGGCAATGACTTTGGTTTGGTTTAGCTGTATCATAGGCTTTTCATAGCTGGTAGAGGGCCAGTGAAGACAAGGGAAACCAAACCCTCAATGAGATGAATTGACTTAATAGCCACCACAATGGACTTAAACATACCAGTGATCATCACGCTCATGCAGGACCTGGAAACGCTTCATGCTATTATATATCAGATCACCATGAGTCCAAGCCAACTGGCACCCGCTGTGGGCAACTAATAACACTAGTCACATACTAGAAAATGCAGCTTTAACAAAGACTGTTTCAAAGAGGCTCTGTGATTGGACAACCCAATAGATTTAGGTCTATCTTGCACATGTGCTTCTGAATAGTTGTTGAAGGATTTTATAAGATAAGATGTTATTTTCAAGCTGTACTTACGGAAGGGAACCTGTCATAAACACTTTTGTAAAATTGAGAAACTGTCTTTGAATACTTTTCATTTGTAAGTCTGGGTTGCAGGGTCAATTGCCTTTTGAAAGTCGAGACTATCTGTATTCATACACAGTGACAGTTCAACACATATTTTCCCAAACCTGCTATATGGTAAGTTCTCTGCTTGGGCCCTGCCTGCCTGCAGTTTCACGTGTCACAGGGAATACAAAGGGAAGAGCTGATCAAGATAGGACACAGCCATGCTAAAAGCCATGCTAAAAGAGAGTTTATGCATAGCTGTACATTGCATTAATCCATTCATTTTTCTTTCAATAAATAGTTATCAAGTACTTTCCTCCTCCCAGTTTTTGTACTGTGGGCTGGGAACACACTGGTAAATAAGACCACATGGTCTACATGTCTCTTAAATGCTAGCTGGAATGAATTCTTACAGTGTCGTTTACAGATGCAGCTGTAATAAATTTAGAAGATTGCGCTACGTGGGGTCAGGTGCAGTTTGGGAAAATGTATTTGGGGGGTGGGGCGGGGAGGGTGTTACAGACTGAATTGTGTCCTCCTGAAATATGTGCTGGGATCCTAACCCCTGTACCCATAGACATAAACCTGCTTAAACTAGGGTTTTCTCTGTTGTGTTTATGAGGACCTATCAATGTAGGGTATGTCATGAACTTAACCACTTCTGAGTTATAAGAAATAGCATAGACACAGAACCACCAAACCAAACCCACTGCTGTTGAGTCAATTCTCAGTCTGGTAGCAACCCTATATGACAGAGTAGAACTGCCCCTTAGAGTTTCCAAGGAGCACCTCGTGGATTTGAACTGCCAACCTTTTAGTTAGCAGCCGTAGCACTTGACTGCTGCATCGCCAGAGTTTCTACATACAGCCTCACAAGCATAAATTAGAGCAGACAGATACACACCGTGTGAGGATTGCCTAGGTTCCAAGTCTGGTCTGGGCTACAAAATCTGAAAGACAAGATCTTTTCCCAGAGCCAAGAGAGACCGTCACCCTTTAGCTAGTGCCCTGAATTTGGACCCTAGCCTCCTAACCCCTCACCCTCACCCTCACCCTCACCCTATGAGAAACAATGAGAAAATAAATGTCTGTTCTACAAAGCCACTCACTTGTGATATTTCTGTTACAGCAGCACTAGGAAACTAAGACAGAGGGATCGTCTCAATCATCTGGTACTGCTTTAACTGAAAATATCATGTGTGGATGGCTTCAGAAAGAGAAATTTTATTGTCACAGTCTGGTAAACTACAAATCCAAATCCAATAAGAGAAATTATCAACACCCAGTAGGCTAGGAGTCCAAGTTCAACGAGAGCATCCTAGCATGGGAACATCAGGGCCAAAGGACACCGTATGCTCTCGGCACTGCTCTCTCAGTGATAGGAGGTTCTCAGCTCTCTTTGCTCACTTCTCTCCCTTGTGTGCCGCAAGCTTGTAGCTTCAGTCCTGTCTCACCAACACAACTGCTGTCCATTCTCCCTCATCAACAGCACAGAGGAAGCATTTATAACACATGGGGAAAAAATCACACCGTATTGGGACTCACGGCTGAGCCAAATTAACACACATATTTTTTAGGGAAACACAATGCAATCTATGACAAGGGTCCTTACTCTTTTTTCCCTAAACTGATGAGCAAAATGTAAGTGATTTGAGATGCTATTTGAAGACTGGCTTGCTGAGGTTCTACCATACTGACATTGGTTTTTCTAGCTTGACAGGCTTTCATTTTCTTTCTTTTTTGATGCAAAAGAAAAATTTTTAAATGCACTAGAATTAATGGCCTAGAAGTTGTTAATAAAGAAAGTTATTCTCAGAAGTACCAGTAAGTGCTACACACCTGCTAGCCAGAAGCATTCCAAGTATTAGTACCAGAAGGGGAAGAGCTAAACAGATAAATGTGCATACTTTGAAAAGCTAACTATATTTTGACACCTCTTCAAGCTGTCCTGTTTTCTTCTCTCCTTTTTATGTGGCAGTGCTAAATTTAAACTGAAAGACAACAGACTGTTACAACAACCACAGGCATCGTATCAATCAGATTAACCGAGACAGGTTTTGTCGAGAAGGTTTTAATTATCTCTCCTGGCTTTGTGCGTACTCAGCCTAGTCCTAACGTGCAGTGTGGAACTTGGGCACCCAAATATTATGGCATGTGATGGTTAATGACCTTTCATTGAATCAAGTCACCCTTTCCAAGTACACGAATGCTGCAACTTCCTGGACACAAAAATGATCTCTTTGGGGGACATCTCTCAAATACCCACTTAAAAAGCAAAGCAAAACAAAATGAAACAAAACACTAGATTATTTTAAACCATCTAACTACGCAAACAATATTCCATGAACTATATCTCATGATTATCTCTCTACTTTCAACTATTTACGTAAAGGTACATGTCACAGGGTCAGTTTGTTGAACTGTGTTCTGGCTTTGAACTGCTTCCTTTTGTCCCTTTTCTAGGGGGACAAAGCTAAAATAGCTCCCAGCCGACATGTTTTGATTGGGTAAAGCAGCATCCAGCGTTTGCTGAGTTCGCTTCCCACTGATTGCTGTAGTTTTTGATCTGAGAAGGGATGTGGGAAATCATTTGTATTAGTTCTTACATATTGCCTGTTTTTCCCTAGGCTATTTGTCTTTCAATAAAGTAACAGTCTAAACGCCTTCGGGTTGTATAGATGTGGACCAAGGAGTCAGGTAATAGATAAAATGAGTAGACAAAAGTGTGTCAAAATGATCTGCCCCAAACCCACACATCTTTGGTCAATTGGTTTTTGGCAAGGGTGCTAAGTCCATTTAATGGCGAAAGAAGAGTTTTTCTAATAAATGATGTTGGGGAAATAGAATTTCCATATATAGAAAAAATGAAACAGGGCCCATGCCTCATGCCATATACAAAACAGATGAAAGACCTAAATGTGCAAACCAATGCTGTAAAATTCTTAGAAGAAAAAGCAGAGGCAATGCTGCCAGGCCTAGCTTTCGACAACAGATTGACTATCTGCTGTAGCAACAAAAGCACAGACAGCAAAAGACAGAATAAGTGGGACCTCATAAAAATTTAACAGTTTTATTCATTAAAAGACTTTACCAAAAAAGTGAAAATACAGCCTACCCACTGGGCGAGTATCTTTAGAAACCATATACCTGACAAGAACCTAATAACTAAAATATGTATAAAACTTTTACAGCTTAATGACCAAAGGACAAATCACTTGATCATAAATGGGCAAAGGACTTGAACAGCTATTTCACTAAAGATGATAGTCAAATGGCTACCAAACATATGAAAAGATCATCATTAGCCTTCAGAGAGATGTAAGTCAAAACCTCAAGGAGATGCCATTTCACTTCCGCTAGGATGGTTTGAAAAAGGATAACAACAGATGCTGGCAAGGATGCAGGGAAATTGAAACCCATACCCATCGGTGGTGGGAAACAGTGTGGCAGTTACTCAAAAAGCTAAAAATAGAATGGCCATATGAGCCAGCAATTTCACTCCTAGGTATATACCCGAAAGACTTGAAAGCAGAGATTCAGAGATGTGCATACGAATGTTCATAGCAGTAGCATTCACAATGGCCAAAAGGTGAAAGCAACCTAAATGCCCATGAACAGATGAATGAATAAACAAAATGTGGTACCTACATATAACGGAATACTACTTAGCCAGTAGAGGAAACCAAGTGCTGATACACGCTACAATATGAATGGAGCTTGAAGGCCTTATACCAAGTGAAATAGGTCAACTACAAAAGGAAAAATACTGTATGACCTCACTCACATAAAAAGATAAGAAAAGGAACGTGTATAGAGATTTTTAGTGGATGCCAGGGATTGGAGGGAGGAGGAAGGGATGTGGGAAGCAGTTAACAGTGATGTAAAAAACGGCATTGATTAAGGGCAGGACTGAAACACTGGGGGTGTCGTGGGTTAGGGGCTACCACTGCTAACCAAAAGGTCGGCAGTTCAGATCCACCAGGTGCTCCTTGAATACGCTAGGGGGGTAGTCCTATTCTGGCCTCTAGGGTCACCATGAGTTGGATCTGACTCAACGGCACTGGGTTTTTGGGTTTAAGGGTAGGACTACACAGCTGATAGTGTAATTGCTGTCCATAAGTTGTATACCTATAAACAGTTGAATTGGCAAAGTTGTGTAGTAGATATATTTATAAGAATGACCAAAAAAAAAAAAAAAAAAGAGTAACTACTGAGGTTTGAAGGTTTAGCATCATGGTTTCATTGGACAGTCCAGTTAATTGGCCGAATAACATGCTTAGTGCTTTTGTTCTGTCTCCCAGGTCATTGTGTAGTGGCTTAAAAGCTTGCAAGTGGCCATCCAAGGCACAACAATAAGTCTTTGTTAACCTAGAGCAACATAAAAAGGAGGAGAGTCAGGAACAGGAGGAGGGCATGGAATGCGTGTGGCTAATTGCCTCTCTGAATGACTGCCTCCTTTGCTATGAGAAGTACTGGATGCTTCCCAGCCATCAGTACTCAGAGTAGAAGATTCTTGATCAAAGAGGGAAATGCGGAATACAATTTCAAATTCTCATGGTCTTTTTGACCCATGGAGCCTGGATGAACCCCTGAAACTACTGCTGCTAGATCATCTTAAAACTTTAAAGCAAATATCCCATGAAGTCATCTAAAAACCAAATGATAGTTTAGCTTTACTAATTAAAAACGTCTGCCTTGAGCATCACACTCTTTTAAGGACTATCTATGTGGAATCAAAGCAACAAACAGCAACTCAAAAGATTAGGGGGCAGTGAACTTATGTCAATGAGGAGGAATAACCTGGAAAAGGAAGGAGATAATGACGGCACAAGTTGACTAATAACAAGGTGGTGAAAGTGGTCCAAGAAGTCACTGTATAAAGATTGCCCACACAGAGGCTAAGTCAAGGTCTGCCCTTTTAAAATGTGACTAGAAACAGTCCAGGCCAAGTCACACACTTCACAATTATTTCCACTTTGTTGTCTATAGGGCAACAGCACCCACATTCTCATAGGCTGACTGTAAGTATACAGATCCAGTGGTCGAGAAATAGCTCAGTCTGGCAGGAGCTGCTGGGAACAGCACAAGCAGATGCAGCCATTGGTTGTCACATCTGGTATAAGCCCTTTATGATGCCAGAAACCTAAGTGCCCTTTAGTTCTGAGGAAGTAGAGGGTGCCCAGTCAGCTGGAATAGTGCTGTTCCTGAACATGTGTGCAGTAATCGCAGGGTCAGGAAGGAACTGAAGTGGGTCTTCCCTGTTCCTTGATCTCAAGTGCAAAATGCTAGTTTGCCAGAACTGGTTAAGTTTCTGAGAAACCCTGATGACATAGTGGCTAAGTGCTTTTGGCTGCTAACCAGAATGTTGACAGTTCAAATCCACCAGGTGCTCCTTGGAAACTTTATGGGACAGCTTACAGGGTTGCTATGAGTCAGAACCAACTCACTGCCAAGGGGTTTTACTAATGGAGGTAGGTCATTCTTGCTTACAGTGACAATTCAATCTTGCTGTAGATACGAGATAATCCCAGCTAGCCCAACCCATTCTGCACAGTGTTCACAAGGGATACCTGGTGTAGAGCCCCACTTTCTGTTTCTCACATACACTGTGCTCATGTGGCCCACGAGAAGGCAGCACCCTATCCACACCACTTCTGCATTTTGAGGTTGATACACTGTGAATGCAGGTTTACAGCAAATTCGTGAAGATACAACCACGTCACGTGGTCAAAGATTTGGCAGGTGGTAGCTGCGCTCACTAGTGGGTACTTAGATCAGAAAAGCAACTTCTGAGATTCCTCTCAATGAAAACATGAAAGGTTGTCCTGCAGAGGA
This sequence comes from Heterohyrax brucei, assembly GCA_028571685.1. Classification (NCBI taxonomy): domain Eukaryota; kingdom Metazoa; phylum Chordata; class Mammalia; order Hyracoidea; family Procaviidae; genus Heterohyrax; species Heterohyrax brucei. Next base: position 107,820,127 of record CM053143.1, on the reverse strand, counting down.
CTGACAGAAAGGAGAAAGGGGACATCAGTTAAATAAATCCTGAGTTCTGGGTGTCTTGGGCAGGAGGTTGAATTTAAAATCATCATTTGCCCAGGGTCCCTGTAGTTCAGGAGCTATAAAGGAGGGGGCTTGCTTATTCTTTCTTCTTTTTCAGAGGGGGAAGTTTGTCTTTTTAAATAGATTTTGGGTGCCATAAGCCTAACTTAATTATTAGATGGACCCCAGTGGCACAATAGTTAAGTGCTTGGCTAGCAGATAACCAAAAGTTCAGGGGTTCAAACTCAACAAGCAGCTCTGTGGGCAAAAGGACCTGATGATCTGCATCTGTAAAGATTGCAGCATAGAAAATCCCATGGGCCAGCACTGCTCTTGGGAGCACTGTGAGTTGGAAGGACTTGACAGCACCTAGCAACAACAGCTTATTTATTTTTATTATGCAAAATATATAGGCAACAAAACATTTGCCATTTCAACAATCTTCATGTGTACAGTTCAGTGACATTAATTTTGTTCATCATGTTATTCAGCCACCACATTGGCTTATTTCCAAATTGTACAGTCCCCAGAAAGATGCTCTTTCTTTCTTGGAGCAAAGATGCCACAGCCCAGCTGGCTTGGGCTGGTGTTAGCTGTTTTCCTCTTTTTTAATCCCAGGAGGAATCCCAGCAAGGCGTGCCTGACTGGTATTCCAGACTGGGAGTCAGAGGTGTCACGGACGGTGAAAGGAAGAGGAAAAGAAAAGGTCTGTAACAGCCAACAGCAGCTGCTGGGACAGTCACTCTTGTTACCTTCAGGATGCTGCAGCCAGGGATTTCCTTCCTCTTGCTTCTAAGGTTGCAAATTTAGAAGCTAAGAGCATTCCCAGGGGTGGGTACAGACTACAGTCCACAGGGGGACATGAGAGAGAACAAGGAGAGGAGTTTGCAGCTCATTTACAGCACTTACTCAACATAGCAGAAGGGGAAGGGAAGAACTTTGACTAAGACCCTGGACTAAAAGTGGAGGAAAAAATTGTAAAAGTTCGGCTCTTTCCTTCCTTCCTTGTTTTTCACACAAGTAGCCACTGGGAACACAACTAGCTTTCTGTTTTCTCTGTACGTGGAATCAGGAGTAACATGGATGAAGGAGCTCCACGTCGAACCCCCAAAGCTCGTTTTCATCCACTAGCTTCGACGTCCTCCCTGCGCAGACCTTCCACCCTCTCTCCTGACTGAGAGAAAAATGAGCTGACCGGAGCACGCGTGATGTCGCAGGTCAGACTTGCCCTTTAGTGGAGATGTGAAGGCAGTGTGAGGCAGCCAGCGCGACAGAGGGCCACTCGGAGGCCTAGAACCCAGGCGAGTTGCTGTGAAGGCTCCATCTGTGTGCTTGGGGCTTCTTCAGACAAAGGAGAGAAAAGAGTCTTAACACGGGGGAGCTGGAAAGCATAATACAGTTCAGTGGAGTCCCCTTAAGAAAAAATGTTGTCTTCAAGTCAGCCCTGACTCAGGGCAACCCCATATACGTCAGTGTAGAACTGTGTTCCACAGAGATTTCAATGGCTAAAGTTTCAGAAATAGATTGCCAGGCCTTTCTTCTGAGGCACCTACTAGTAGATTCCAGTCTTTTATCTTTGAATTAGCAGTGGAGTACATTAATTTTTTGTGTCACCTGAGTTTCCTTTACAGAAAGGAAAACCAGTATGAACTGGTTTTTCCTGATTCAGTCACAGCAAAGGAATCGAACCAGAAACAGATTTGAATTTTTAAAATTTGAAAGAAACAGAACTGTAATCAGAACACAAAAAATGGTCCAAACCCTGTTATAAACCTAACTTCACTTCTAGAAAACACAGGCAGCATATGGGCTGCATAGTAACCAGATGTCTTTATTTGTCATATTTACAGCACAGCTCTACTCAAAATTGGTGACCGATCACGTTGCTTTGAATGTACTGCCGTTCTCCTCAGTCTTGCCCATGATCCAGTCTCATGCATCAGGCTGCTGAAAGGGCTCACGAAGCATCTTCCAAATCTGCATTCCGGAGCTTCAACCTGTAATTCTGTTTTCTGGTCCTGTGATTGTTCTAAACCCATTGCCATAGATTCCAAGTCATAGCGACCCTGTAGGAAAGAGTGGAACTGCCCCCATAAAGTTCTCCAGGAGCACCTAGTGGATTCAAACTGCTGACTATTTGGTTAGCAGCTATAGCAGTTAACCACTATGCCTCCCGGGGTTTCTGTTATTATTCTGATCTGGATCACCCAAATTGTAAAAGTTGGGGCTGTTCCAGTTTTACTTCATTGGCCATGACTCAACCAGTCTGGCCTGGTTCTAAGCCCAGGGGAAAACTGATTAGGGCAAACCAACTAGCAGTTAATAGCAAAACCAGGACTAGAAGCTGGCCCACCTCACTTCCAGTCTGGGGTTCTTTGTACTACACCCCAGTTTCCATCTTTTCTGGAGCATGCTACCACCTTCAGCTGATGTTTACTGAAGCTGCAGAAGCTACAGATGCTGCACTCCACGCATCCAGATTCATCTGATACAAATAAGCATTACTACTCCTATTCTGGAAACCGTGGTGGTGTAGTGGTTAAGTGCTGTGTCTGTTAACCGAAAGGTTGGCAGTTTGAATCTGCCAGGCACCCCTTGGACATCTTACGCTGTCCTGTAGTGTTGCTATGAGTCAGAATCAACTTGATGGCAGTGTGTTTGGTTTTTTTTGGGGGGGGGGTTATTTCTGTTTTGTGGATGAGGACACTGAGATCCAGAGAAGCTAAGCGGTAGATTAGTAAATGGTACTTGCATGTGATGTAGCCTAAACACATGCCTAAGGCAACTCAGCAAGTTAGATTTAAAAACAACAACAACAAAAACAAACAAACCCACTGCCATTGAGTTGGGCCTGACTCATAGAGACCCTAGGGGTCAGAGTGGAACTGCCCCACAGAGTTTCCAAGGAGTGCCTGGTGGATTTGAATTTGAACGGCTGACCTCTTGGTTAGCAGATGTAGCACTGAACACATTATGTCAACAGGGTTTCCACGGACTCGGAGTCTAATGCTATTTATATTACCTGGCTATGCCTTAAGAGAATTTTACAATACTTTCTTTCATTACTGTATTTTTTCACGGTGGATTTTGTGTATTTTTGAACACTTTATTGTGAATTATATTTATTTTTATTGTTTCATTATATTCTGGGAGTGAGTGACCCCTGCAAGTTCATGTTTACCAAGAATATTTTATGATTTCAGTCTCTGTTCCCACTTGGATTCACTCACTTCCCCTCAACGCTGACCTTCCAGGTCCTGGAAAGAATGAGCACTGTGGAGAGATGTGTTGACTCAGGCCTACTCTCATCTCTGTTGCTGTCATCAAATGTTAGGATTGCACAAGACTTGAGAGAATCCTCCTAAGGTCATCATAACAAAATACCACCAATTAGCTGGCTTACAAGAACAGAAATTTGTTGTTTAGCAGTTCTGGAGGCTAGGAGTTTGAATTCAGAGAGCTGGTAACGCCGAGTTTTTTTTTCCCAAAGCCTCCAGGGAAAAATCCTTTGTTGTCTCATCCAGCTTCTGGTGGCCCCAGGCATTCTTTGGCACGTGATGTGTTTTCACAGGACTCTCTCTCCTCATTGCCGGCTCTCTGGGCTTCTCCTCCTTTTTTATAGCACACCATTCCGATTGGATTGGAATCCAACCTATCCTGGTTACCTTACCTCACATTATTTTAACTTGTAACATCTTGAAAAACTGTCCTTCCAAACAAGGTCACATTCACAGGTAATGAGAATTAGGACTTCAAGACACCGTTTTGGGGGGAAGAGGCCACAATTAAATGTATACACTGATTTAATCCCTTCTATTTGCACATTAAAAAAAAAACTGGATTCAGAAAAACTGGTATTTTTGAAGTCACACAGCTGGCCAGCAGCATGGCTTGGGAGACCTGAATCACCCTTCATTTGGCTTCTTACCACTGGCTAACTCCGCATAAGCTGCCGTTTATGCTCAAATATTCACTCTTGGAACTTCTTCCCCTTGACTCCCTCACCTAGATGCCAAGGTGGGTCTTTCTGAAATGAATGATGCAGAGCTGACAAGACTAAAGACAAGCGTCAAGACCAGGGTCTGGCCAACTGTGAAACAGACCATCAGCTGCTGATAAGCAAGTTCAAGGTGAAGCTGAAGTAAATTAGAACAAGTCCACGAGTGCCAAAGTACAACCCTAAGTATACTGCACCTGAATTTAGAGACCATCTTAAGAATGAATTTGATGCATTCAATGCTAATGACCAAAGACCAGGTGAGTTATATATGAAGACCAGACACATGAAGTTATATATAAAGACCAGACACCATACATGAAGAAAGAGGTTACTAAAAAGACTGGAAAGAAAGAAAAGTTCAAAAATGTCAGCAGGGACTCTGAAACCTGTTCTTGAATATTGAATAGCTAAAGTGAATAGAAGAAATGATGAAATAAAAGAGCTGAATAGAAGATTTCAAAGAGTGGCTCAAGAAGACAAAGCAAAGTATTATAACAGCACATACAAAGACCTAGTGTTAGAAAACCAACAGGGAAGAGTATGCTTGACATTTCTCAAGCTGAAAGAACTGAACTAAAAAATCAAGTCTTAAATTACAATACCTACAGATTCAATGGGCAAAATACGGAACAACACAGTGAGCGTAAGAATAAAATGAAAAGGCCTGACTAATCTTTTATGAAACTCAGGAGTGACTTCAGTACTGAGTTAAAAGAGTGTCCGGGGGCCAGACTCTCAGTCTCCTTCCTCCAGGTTCAGTCAGGCGAGTCCGTAAAACAAAACAAGGCTAAACAAGCTCATCAACCCGGGGGAAGGACGAGAAGATGGAGAGAACAGGAAAACCGACCATGGGGAACCCAAGGTCAAAAAGCAAAGAGTGTTGACATGTTGTGGAGCTGGCTACCAAAGTCATAAAACATGTATTAATTGTTGAATGAGAAACTAATTTGCTCTGTAAATCTTCACCTAACGTATGCACGCACGCGCGTGCGCACACACACACGCACATAAATAATCAGAAAAAAAAATACCAGTCACTGTACCTACAAGAATTAGTCAAGGTTCAATTGCTTCAGGAGATAGCATATGATCGAGAACCGACAGAACTGGAGAGGTCAAAAAAACTGAAGTCACTAAAGGTATTGGCAAGAAACAAAGCTTCAGGAATTGACAGAACAACAAATGAGGTATTTCAACAGACACAGTGTTGGAAATGCTCACTTTTCTATGCCCAGAAATCCGGAAGACAGCTACCTGGCCAACTGACTGAAAGAAAGCCACATTTATGCTCATTCCCAAGAAAGGTGAACCAAGCAAATGTGGAAATTATTGAACAATATCATTAATGTCACATATAAGTAAAATTTTGATGAAGATCATTCAAAAGCTGTTGCAGCAGCACATCAACAGGAAACCACCAGAAATTCAAGTTGGATCCAGAAGAAGACATGGAACTAGGGATACCATTGCTGATGTCAGATGGATCCTGGCAGGAAGCAAAGACTATCAGAAAGCTGTTTACCTGTGTTTCACTGACTATGCAAATACATTCCTCTGTAACAAATTATGGCTAAGTTTGCAAAGAATGGAAACCTTGGTGGCATATAGTGGGTTAAGTACTATGTCTGCTAACTGAAAGGTCGACAGTCCAAATCTGCCAAGTGCTCCTTGGAAACTCTATGGGGCAGTTCTACTTTGACCTGTAGGGTCACTGTGAGTCAGATCCATCTTGACAGCAGTAGGTTGTTTTTTTTTTTTTTTTTCCACAAAGAGTGGGACTTCCAGAACACTTCATTGTGCTTATTTTATTTCACCAATTTGTATGCCATTGCTTCAGTTCTGCTCTTCTGACTTTCTACTGAGTTGTTTAATTCTGTAATTTCATTATTAAGCTTCTGAATTTTGACTTGCTGTCTCTGTTTTCTTCTAGCCTGTTTGAGTTATTATGCTCTGCCATCTTGAAGCGTTCTAAATATTAAAGTTTGTAATCTACCTCCAATAATTCTAGGAAGCTCTCTTCATCTGGAAAATTTCTCAGTTCTTTGGGGACCTTTCTGAAGCCATTGTGGTCTACATTTTTAAGTAATTAGATATTGACTGTTGTCTCTAAGCCATCAGTAAGTTGTTTTATTTGGAAATGCCCAAATAGGCCTGTCATGTGAGCTATCTAGCTTGGTTATGGTTGCCTTACACGTTCTGTCACCAGATGGAGTTGTTAACTAGGCATGTGAGCCCAGGGGTGTGTTTACTTTTCTTGCATGTATTCAGCTCAGGTGCACAGTCAGCAAGTGTGTGGTATAGGCTCACCTCTATAATCCTAGATGGGTGGGACTGATTGGTGTAGGCACAGGTAATTGTTTGCATGTGCTAAGAGAGGTAGGGGTCTGACAGCCACCCAGGAGTATCTGTGAGGAAAGCTTGTTCCTGTTACTTAATGCGTGTAGGTAGATAGTTTCGATGCAAGATGATGGGTGTGCTATAGATGTATGCAGTGCTGAAAGACCTTCTAGGTATGTGGACCCTTTATGCCTGTGCCTAGGCAAAAGACCTGTTTCTGCCTGGGTTCCCAGCTTAGGGGAGACATCAGATTTCTTTCCCTACTGTTTGTTACATTGTTCCCTCTCCACATCTGGGAGAATGGCTCAGAGTGAGAGTAGGAGGTCCTACTTCCAATCCATGTAGTGCATCAGAACATGGAGTCTGGAGCGGTGCAGAGAAGGGAGGAAGAAAGGAGAGAGGTTTAGCCCAAAGGACTTTTAGATCCCCATGCTGCAGGTTAGATGCAGACCCTTAGCTTTTGATGACTGAATGCTGCTTTTCACTGATTCTGGAGGCGTGAGTGGGCTCTCTGTTGCTCAGTCTCTGCCCCTGAGGAAGACATTCTCTGAATGCCACCACTGTGGTCACCATGCTGGCTGCTGCTGATCCTCCTGCAGTGTGCCAAATCCTACCAGGTCAGGTCTGTCCAGTACTCTGGCCAAAGTACTTCTGGACCTACTCTACCTTCCTTGTTGCTCAGCCTGATTTCTCAACATTCTCTTTGATGGTCCCAGCACCTCAAATGTCATATATAATAGATTCATTTGTGTTTCTGGATGATTGTTGTTAGAGGGATCACACTGTTGTTAGAGGGACTACCCTACCATCTTAGCCCCACTTCCCATAGGGTTTTTGTGGCTGTAATATTTACGGAAGCAGATAGCCAAGCCCTTCTTCCATGGCACAGTGGGTGGGTTTGAACAGTCACCAACTTTTCTGCTAGTACCTATCTATCGCCATCAAGTTGATTCTGACTCACAGTTGAGCAAAAACTGTTTGGATCATCCAGGGACTGAATAGACACTTCCACTGATTAGCTGGAAGCAGTGGAAGGGACAGTACTGGTGAGCATGAAATGGAGAATGACACCACTAAGTGTTCCACATTACAAACAAAACTTGCTAGTTTCCCCACTGGTTATGCCTTAGACAGATGGAATGGGAGATGTCTGCTCTTAGGGGATATTGTTAACCTAGACCTCAAATCAGGTGTGAATCACATGGTCATATCTCATCTTCGAGAGAACTTTATCCAAACAAAATTTAAGTATCTAGACACAAATTCCATAATCATTTATTGTAAATCACTCATAGTTTACACATTATTAATGACAAAATAATACTATTAAGCACCTGCCAGATGAAGAACTTCATTACAACAATTTGCTATCGGTATCACTTCTTTTTCAAAAGTTTTAAATTTTAATTTTAAATCCTACTTCCTTTCTGGAAAAGATCTATCATCAAAGTGTTCCAATAACAGCACTCTAAGACCTTTCTTTTTGACTTAACATCTAACACAATGGGTACAATATCCCATTAAGTCAACATGCTCTTTACAAGTTAACACACATTTTTCTTTTTAATCCAGAAGATACATAACGATCACTTTATATTTTGCTGTAAAATCAATGAAGGCTGCATGCAAGTGAAACATCAGTAGACACTAAGTTCTAGATAACTGCTGGTTATTAAGATTTGATGGCCTTGTGTGGAAAATTAATATGCTGATTTAGCAGACATAGCTAAAGTACATGCATCAGTGGCTAGGATTAATTAGAATATAAATTAGGTATCTAAACGTTTAAATTAGAGCTTAATTTGAGCTTAATTCAATATCTGCTGTGTCTGAGTTATATACCTTTAAAATGACAATAGCAAAGAGAACAAACTCAAACACATGAACAGGCACTGATTTACAGGACAACCGGGTGTAAGCTTGGAACACAAAACTAGCTGAGCAGTGAACAAATCTTTTCTGAAGCAAAGACAGCAGAGTATTAACAAGATATAAACAGGGCAAAAAATATAAGAGATCCATTTCCTGTATTCTCATTTTGAAGAGCTGTCAATTTTCTTACTGGAAAAAAAAATACATATGCACAATAATTACAAAACAGAAACATTTTGTGGTGAAGACAGACTCCCTCTTTCATCTTCTACCCTGTCTCTCTGCTCCTTCAGATATTGTGTTTAAAAGCAATGTTGAGTTAATTGGTAAAAAAGAAAAACAAATGCTCTCCTGAATCATAGTGAAAGAATATTAAATTCCTTCATCCTGTCAGGATTAATGTCACATACAAGCATATGACAATGTATATTTGACATTACATTGCAGCTACAACTATTAAACTACACATTCACATGCCAAGGTTAAATCATAGTTACACTGACTTTTAAATTTTTTTCCATTGGTGGTTATATTTAGATGTTATTTTGAGATCAACGAAAAACCCTCTATCCACATAGATTCTGCCCCCTCCCCACTTTCTAGTCCCTCCCATAATCCAAAGGACAAGAGAACTACAGTAACAAAAGAAATGGGCACAGGAGTCAGCAGCTGACTTGTTGGATAGTGGTTGCAGGTTCAAATACTGCCATCTCCAGTCCTGGCTTTCCGGGCATTGACTGTCTGCTGGCTGGCTCGTTTTCGGTCAGATGCCAGCCCCAACCAGCACATGATGTCAATGAACCAGGTGGTTGGGTTGAAATTTAAGCCAAATTCACTTGCGGAGTAGTCATAGGGGAAGGTGTGATGGTAGTTGTGGAAACCTTCACCTGGAAGACAGGGCAGTTATTTAAGTAATGCAATCATCCCCTCTTTAGACAGTTTTAAAACATCATCCATTTACTGAAGTTCTACCATATGCAAGGCACAGAGTCAGGCTCTGGGGGCATTCAGCAGAGCAAACGACGGGGTTCCTATTGTCAGGAAGCACTTACTTAGTTGACTATTGTTGCTGGCTGCCACTGAGTGGACCCCGACTAATGGTGACCCCCATATACAATGGAATGAAATGATGCTGCCCAGTCATATTTCATTCCCATGATCAGCTGTGGATTGAACTGTGGTGACCCACAGGATTTTCACTGAATTGCAAAAGCAGATGGCCAGGCCTTTTTCCCGGTGTGTCTTTGCTCTGCTGAAGGATGTTCAGCACCAGGCAGCCTGCCAACCGCTACTGACTGATGGGTGGCAGGTGGGTGTGAGGCACACTGCCTGGAAACTGAACCCAGGTCTCCGACCTGGGAGGCAAGAGTTCTACCACTAGATCACCAATGCTCAATTAGTTGGCTAAACAGATTACATGAACAGAAAAACAAGAATAACGTTAGCAATATACAGTCATAAGCTCACAGTTTCCTATGTAAATTGTAGCAATGACACTATGACACCATGGCTCTAGAGCTGTACTTCAGTTAAGTGTTAAATGACTGATAACAGATAATCACTGTGCTGTTTGCTCATAAAAGCACATTATTCCTGTGGGCTGGAGTGAAGAGATAAGTGAGATAAGTGAGAATTGTTCAGATAGGTAAGTAAATTAAGGAGTTGGCTCTAGTACTCAAAATTGCCCAGTGTGTTATTCTACTCCTCCCACTGAGCTGTTTCTCCTCTTCCTCATCCCCTTCCTTTTGGTGTTTCTATTAGAAGCCTTATGGTTTCTCTCATTTGATGTTTTTTATTACCAATTTATATTGAGGTATAACTGCCATACTCTATGCTTCAGTCATTGAAAGTACACAATTCAAATGCTTCTAGCATATTCATAGAATTGTGCAACTGTCACTACAATCAATTGTATAAAATTTTCATTACCCCCAAAAGAAAGCCTCATATCCCTTTGCTACCACTCTAATCCTTCCATATCTCCCAGCCCCCCAAATTAAATCAAATCCAGTGAAATCAAGTCAATTCCAACTGATAGCAACCCCATGAAAACAAATCAAACCCAATGCTATTGAGTCGATTCTGACTCATAGCAACCCTGAGGGACAGAGTACAACTCTGAATCTGGTGGATTTGAACTGCGGACCTTTTTTGTTAGTGCTTTTAGGTAGCCCTTAATCACTGTGCCAGCAGGGTTTCCAATAGGCAACCACTAATCATCCAACATAACTTTCTGTTCTCCATAGATTTGTCTCTTCTGGATATTTCATAAAGTGGAACCATACAGTATGTGATACTTCTCTACTGTCTTCCTTCATTTAGAATAACGTTTTCAAGGTTCATCTATGTGTAGTATGTCCCAGAACTTCTTCCCTTTTATGACTGAATAATATTTCATTGTACAGGTATTGGAAACCCTGGTGGCATAGTGTTTGAGAGTTACATCTGCTAACCAAAAGGTGGGCAGTTTGAATCCACCAGCCACTCCTTGGAAATTCTATGGAGCAGTTCTACTCTGTCCTGTAGGGTCACTGTGAGTTGGAATCAACTCAATGGCAGTGAGTTTGGTACAGGTATATCACAGTTTATCCATTCATCAGCTATGGACATTTGGGTTGTTTCTCCTTCTTTTTTTGACTATTAGGAATAAGACTGCTATAAACATACACATATGCTTTTGTACGAACATGTGTTTCATTTCTCTTGGGAATATACCTAGGACTGTAACTGCTGCATGACATGCTAACTCTATGTTTAACTCTTTGAGTAACTCGTAGACTCTTTTTATTTTTTGAAATTGTGATGAAAATATACAGAACAAACATGCCAATTAAAAAATTTCTACATGTATAATTCAGTGACATTGATTATATTCTGTAAGTTGTAAAACCATTCTCACTATCCTTTTCCAAAATTTTCTACTACAACTAACATAAACTCAATGCCTCCCTAAGCTCCTTTGCTTCTTCAGTGGCTGCACGTCATTATATAATTCTCTCACAGAACACATCTGAAGGGTTCCGTTGTACAATGAGCAGAGCTGATGGATCAATCCAAGGTCTAAAATTTCCTTTCTAGGACTTCCCCACCCTGCCCCTCCACTCACATCATTTTTAGCATTTTTCCTGGATAGTACAGAGAATTCTCCTCCCCCTCTTTTCAGAAGTTGTCACTGTTCTAGGTCTTATCCACCTTGCCACACAGATGTAACAAGAGCCTTCCAAGGACTGTTAGGAAGTCAACTGGCTGAGTGTCTGGTGTTGACCCAGAAAGACTTAAAACCAACACCAGTTCTTCAGGCCCTGTGTGATGGCCATATTCTTGGATCTCCTGGCTCATCTGTTCCCTAGAAAAGATGGCAATGTCCCATTTTGTCCCCATTCCTGTCGGCTAGCAGAATGAACAATGAACATGCTCTCTTCATTACAGTACTTTGGTAACAGCAGAGCCAAGTAACTGGGCCAAGACCACACAGCTAGTATGAAAGCAACATTGCTAAGGACTTACTTCGTGCTAAGCACTGCTGCAAGCCCTCTGCATTAACTCATCTAGCCCTGCAAAGACCCCAGGAGAAGGCATGTGCTACTATTCTCAACACATTACAGATGAGGACAAGGAGCCTTGTGAAGCCGTGTAATTTGCCAAGAAGGTAAGCAGGGGAACTGGAACTTAATTAAGCCAGTTTGCTCTTAACTATTTTGTGGTACAGTAACATCAAGGTCTCATTTCTTCCCATCTTTCTACTTGAAAGTCTTTTTATCTCTAAGATCTTCCAAATGACAGTGGTCATGGCAAGTTGGAAGAAAAGTCTTCTGCTTCTTCTTTAGGAAAATATTTATGGTAAAAATAGCTATTAATTATTGATCAGCCATGGCAAATCCATGTGTGTCAGAGTGGGATTGTGCTTCATATGGTTTTTGGCAGCTGGCTTTTCTGAAGCAGACTGTCAGGGCTTTCTTTTGGGGCACCTCTGGGTGAACTTGAACTGCCAACCTTTTGGTTAGCAGCCACATGTTAACAATTTGTACTACCCAGGGACCAACTCAACAATTTGTTACTAATAACTGATCATCCACCAAGTGCGAGACACTGTGCCACGCAGTTTACCTATAGTATCTTAATCCTCACAACATCTCCATTATGTATGCATTCCTATTTCCATTTTACAGATAAAAACACTGAATCAGAGAAATTAAAAGACTTGTCCAAGATCCAGGATTCTAACTTCAGTGGCCAAGGTCCTTCCCCTCCACTCTACTGCCTTTTTACAGATACCATAAAACAATGCAGAAGCCAAGGAGATCTGAGCTGCCACTTGCCCCAATGCCTCCCTATGCCCTACTCACCAATGGCACCCAGGGTGACGAGGGGGTTCTGCCGAGGGCTGATATGCCTGTCATAGGGCCGATTTCCATACATGTGGGCAGCACTGTTGACCAGCCAGGTGATGTTGAGTGAGATGGTATAGCGGAGGATGGAGGCCAAGAAGTAGGAATTCCATAGACTCTCTCCCCAGGCGCACCAGGGCACCAGGGTGGGGACCATGAAACACATGAGCACCACGCTGATCTTATAGTACCTGTAAGGCAAGACACTGTGTCATCATGATGAAGACAGTAGCAGCACGTTGAGCAAGTTAGAGGACAAGACTAGAAGTCCAAAGGAGAGGTTGTGCTGGTTAGCTCCCTCAACTCTTTCTACATAAGTATGTAAGTCATGTAAGTATCTAAATCATGTGTCACTGTGTGCAGGCGTTCCAAGCCCAAATAGCTACAAGGGCAAGGTAGGAAACAGAGATCTGAGAACTGGGACAGCTAGGATGCTGTGGTAGAGACTGCAGCATAAATCCACTGCTGTTGTGTAACTTCCGACTCATAGCGACCCTATAGGACACAGTAGAACTGCCCCACAAAGTTTCCAAGGAATGCCTGATGGATTCAAACCACCAGCCTTTGGGTTAGCAGCTGCAGCACTCTGTACCACCAGTGTTTCCAGCCTGTGATACAGATAGATCCAGGGAATTTCAACATAAACCAATCAACATTGTGTTGGCCAAACCTATGTCCCTTACAGCTACAGAGCCCTACAAGCCACCAGTTTCAGATACTATCTAGAGATTTCTTTCATAAGTCAATCAACCAGTATTACTTGAATACTTTTTAGGCACATAGTTCTATCTTAAATTAGCTTGGTAATAAGTTAAACAAACATAATGTTGTATGTCCAGCCAAGATTACATTCCAAACCAGTATGAAAAATTTGCGAGAAGTATAGGAATAGACATGCTCACGTGAAAAAAGTGATAGTTAAAAAGTAGACCTATCTTAAAAAAAGTAGAAATATCTTAAATGGGCAAGTGCTTACAGACCTAAATTTGTCAGTGGTTATCAGGGATGAGTGGGAGGGAGAAGAGGAGGGGGACTCATTGCTTAGCGTGCACTGAGAGTTAAGGGTGATGGAAAAATTTGGAAACGGGTAATAGTAATGGTTGTATGTGTGGTACATAATTAACGTTGCTAAATTGTACATGTGAAGAATGTTGAAATCTCAGAACTTTTGTTACATATATATTCACCACAATAAAGGAAAAAGCCAACCATCGATAGTTTGATTTCTGAATTTGTAGGTCCACCAAACCTTTACTCAGTGCCTACTGTGCGATGGAGTCCTTGGGTGGTGCAAACAGTTAAACACCTAGCTACTAATCGAAAAGCTGGAGATTCAGATCCACCCAGAGGCACTTCAGAAGAAAAGCTTAGCAGTCGACTTTTGAAAGACCACAGCCATTGAAAATTATATGGAGTGTAGTTCTCTGAAACACATGAGGCCACCACGAGTTGGAACTGACTTGACAGCAACTGATTTTTACTGTGTAACAGGCCCTGAGCTAGCACTGGTGACAGAGGCAAAGTAGACACAGTCAACTGGAATTCAAGTTCACCATCTGTTATGGATTGAAGTATTACTCCCAGAAATTTGTATCAAATGGGCTACACCACAATTCCTAGTACTGTGTGACTGCCCACTGTTTTGTGATCTGATGTGATTTTCCAACGTGTTGTTAATCCTACCTCCATGATGCTTAACTCAGCAGGATTAGAGGTAGTTATGTTAATAGACAGGACAAAATCCATAGGATTAGGTTGTATCCTGAGTCAATATATTTTGAGATATAAAAGAGAGAAGCTAGCAGAGATGAGAGGACCTCCTACCACCTGGGGTGAAGAACCAAGAGGGGAGCTCCAGCCAAGGTTCCTGAGCTGAGAAACTGCCAGAACAGGGGAAGACTGATGACAAGGACCTTTCCTCAGAGCCAACAGAGAAAGAAAGCCTTCTCTTGCAGTTGCCACCCTGAATTTGGACTTCTAGCCTCCTAGACTGTGAGAGAATAAATTTCTCTTTGTTAAAGCCATCCACTTGTGATATTTTTGCTATAGCAGCACTAGATGAATAAGACACACCCTTTCACTGTGCAGACCGGCTCTATGCAAAGAAGAGAGCTGTGACATGAAAGTGTTTAAAGTGACCTGTTCATAGATATTTCCCACCTGAGTTCCCATTGCCTAATCAAACTTCTGAAACCAAAAAAAACCAATCGCAGTGCTGTCGAATCAGTGTGGACTCATAGGGATCCTACAGGACAGAGTAGAGTTGCCCCATAGAGTTTCCAAGGAGTGCCTGTTGGATTTGAACTGCCGACCTTTTGGTTAGCACCCCTAGTACTTACCCAGTATGCTACAGTGTATGTGCCTCGTGTCAAGTGGCAGAGAGCACAGTGTCAGGGCTTGAAGTGCAGGAGGTGGAAGACTCTCACTTGAGTAAGATCTGATGAGGGGTACTGAACAAGTCTATTTTTAGTCTTTCACTTGCTTCATGTATGTAGTTACGTAGTTCCCTCAAAAGCAGAGCATGAGGCAAAGGCTTGTGTTTGGATAGCTTATTTTGAGAGCCAAGCCAGTGAGAAGTGACCTTAATAATCAGAGTGCACAACTGGAAAGACTCAACGGGAAGTTGGCGTAGCCTAGCCAGGCTGTGCTACTGTGCTGGCCATGGCCACGGGCAATGGAACCTGGGTCCAAATGGGACAGAATTATCCCCTCAAGGAGTGGGAAAAGGGAATATTTTCCCCCTGGCTCCAATTCTCCATTGGTCAAGGGTCACTGCGTGGAACGTTAACTCCCTCACATTTCCAGGTTTGCTCAGTTCAGAATGACAGAGTAGGTTCCACAGGCATTGAAGGCAGAGGTAGGTAGCAGAGCAGCCTGGGCAGAAAGCAAGGGACTCAGCCAAGCGCTGCCAGGTTACACCTGTGTCAGCAGGCGATGCAGCAATGGCTGCAATGAAAAGGCCGGCTGAGCTGACAAGAGTTTCAGGTGGGGCATGAGAAGCATTCCACACCAGTAGCAATTCTAATAGCCTCACAGGGCTGTTATGAGGATCAAATACAAAAAGCTAATGTATACTAGGACCCTTGTGGAGCAGCGGGTAACAGCTCAGGCTGCTATCCAAAAGGTATGAATCTACCAGCTGCCCCTTGGAAATCCTATAGGGCAACTGTATCCTGTCCTATGGGGTCGCTATCTGTCAGAGTCGATTAGAGGGCCACACTGCATACTTGGAGTCCCTGGGTGTTCCAAAGAGTTAATATGCTCTGATGCTAACCAAAAGGTTGGAGGTTCAAGTCTATCCAGAGGAACTTTGGAAGACAGGCTTAATGATCCACTGAAAAATCAGCCATTGAAAACCCTATGGAGCACAGCTCTTCTCTAACACACGAGGTCACCATGTGTCAGAACCAACTGGACAACAACTGTTCTTGGTTTTTGTCGGTTGTTTTACTCTGTACTTACTATGAGAGCCAGGACTATTCTGAGATCATGATATGCTGACTCACTCAATTCTAACAATAACCCTATGATGAAAGGATAATTAATAGCTTCATTTTATAGATGGGAAAATTAAGTCACAGAAAGGTTATCTAGCTGGCCCAAGGTCACAGGACTAAAAGATAGGGTTAAGATTCACAAGATTCCAGGCAAAATCACTTTACAGATCACCATGCAATCCTGCCTTCCAATGAAATGAAAGCGCTTTGTAGATTGCTAGCTGTATGTAGGTGTCAGTTCCCATAGTGAGCATTAATTTTATAGGTTAACACATTAGCCATCAACACCTATTTTCCCATCACCAGGACACAGGATGGCCACATTTCAGTGGAAGGAGGATGCCTGGGAGTTACTGATGAGTGAGCTGTGGCCGGAAGGCCAACTGACAGATAGTTGTCTTCGACTGGTCTCCCTAGATGTGTGTGCAGAAAGCTTTGGGGGAGTGCCCAGGAGAGACGCACCTGAAAGGAAAGGAGGATGGAGTGCTGGGCAGAGAGAGAAGCTCACCCACCATGAGCTCCAGAAGTTCTGAGGCAAGCTCTGGGGCTGGGTGGCCCTGTAGAGCTGTCCCAAATTGAAAAGTATCCCCTCGTCACCCACTATGGGCCTCCAGGTGCCTCCTGGGAGGGGCAGGCCCTTGGCTGACATTTCTCTGTGAGCAGGTAAGGGCAGTTTTCAGAAAGGGACAGCAGCTGAGAGTTCTGAGAGGCTGCTGGTGAGTGTGTGAAGAGGCAGCGGGCTCAGAAGGGAGAGGGAAAGAGGAGCCTGGAGCTACGTCCTCACCGGCACCTCGGAAGGGATAACAGGCAGCTGACCTCTGCCCACGGGGGCAATGTGCCACCTCAGCACCCCTTTCTCCTTCTTCTACTCTCTAGATCACAGCCCGGTGCCTAGTCCTGCCATGAGCCACTGTGTTGGCCCTCATTTTGTTCCTGAAAAGAAGCAGAAGGAAACACAGGTGTGAAGGGCTTGTTTCAAACCAGGCACTGGGCTCGGCTGGTCACAAGCCTTCTCTTAGCTGATGCGCATGGTGGACTAGCGATGGGGGACCCAAGGCTTAGACAGACTTGGGGCTCCAACAGGGAGAGGCTGAGGCCCTTGCTCTGGCCCCCTGCATGCTACCCCAGCCCTACATTATGCGGCCTCTCTGCTTTGACTCTAGAAGCTCTGGTAGCTGCTAACAAAAAGACTGGTGGTTGAAATCCACCCTGCGACTCCGTGGGAGCAAGACCTGGCAATTTCTTCCTAAAGGGATTATGATCTAGAAAACCCTATAGGGTAGTTCAAATCTATCAGATGGAACTCAGCAGACTGCCTGCAGCCCGTAAGGGTCACACCCTGCCCTGCCTCCTCCCTCTGAACTTTCAAGGGAGACTTGTCTGCCTGGAGTCCAGTTCCAGACACTGCTCCACTTCCAAGGGAGTGAGTCCCTCCAGAGTGACAACACCAGCAACTCAGCAGCTAACTGTGAAGAGGAGGGGACCTCGGCACCACCTCCTAGCATGACCACTGCCCATTCCGATCTCCTCTTCCTCAGAAGAGAGACACTCTCTGAAATATCACTGTCCTTTCAACAAAGCTTTTTAGCCCACTAATTGTAAGGTTCTTTCTGGTAATCTACTTAAGAGTCTTGTTTCTGTGTTGAGTAGAATAGATGGACAGAGGAAGAATTTTTAGGGTGCCTGGCGAGTCCTGATGCTGCTAACTGTCTAAAAACTCTTGTCTACCATTTCAAATAAGCTCAGCAAATCTCTGAGTGGCTGAGGCCCCCGCCTCCCTTGCACCCTAAGCCGGAACAGTTGGTCTCCATTCAGTCAAGTCATTGGTGTTGGAGCCTCCCAGCAAGCGAGAGGTGGCTCCCTGGTTTCCTTACTTAATAACACTCCAATTTGAACCCCCGAGCCAAGTGTCACAAAGCACTTCCAGGAAGCTTTCCTCTTGCCTTACTTCCCCAGCACCTAAGCCTTCCCCATTTAGAAGATTTTCGTCAACTGGTGACAGGGAGGCAAGCTGGCTGGCCAGAGACAATGTGCTCTCTTGAATTTTTGCTAAACTGGTTTTTATGTCATAAAGCATCACAGAGCATTTAACCACCCAGCACTCCTGCTTCTCAGCTGCGTGGTCTCGAGTAAATTACTTGATCTCATGGAGACTTGGGTTGCTCTTCTATAAAATGCAGACGCTAACAAATTCAGTGACTGTCTACTATGTGCCAGGTACTATTCTGGCATTGGAGATGTAAAGTAAACAATAGAGACAGAAATGCTGCCCTTGGTAAGCTTATATTATAATCAGGAAGCCAGAAAATAAACAACAGAAATTAGCAAGACATGTAACACACTGGAAACCCTGGTGGGATAGTGATTAAGTGCTGTATCTGCTAACCAAAACATCAGCAGTTCAGGTCTGCCAGGCGATCCTTGGAAACCCTATGGAGCGGTTCTACTCTGTCCTATAGGGTCGCTATGAGTCGGACCTGACTCCATGGCAGTGGGTTGGTTGGTTGTGTAACACACTAGTGGCAAATACTAACAGGAATAAAATAAGAAAGCAAAAGGGACATGAGGTGTCAAAGGTACATGCTGAAATTGTACATAGGCTGTCTAGGGGAGCCTTACTCAGAGATTATGCTCTTGAATAAAGAATTGCAGGAAATGTGAAGTTGGCCACTTGGCTACACAGGAGCAGGGGATTCCAGGCAAGAGGAAACCACAAAGGAAAAGGCCCTGAGGCAGGACTGTGCTTGGCTCATTTGAGGAATAGCAGAAGACTTGGGGCCAAAGTAGACAAGTAAGGGGAGAATTTTAGGAGATGAAACTAAAATTAAACCCACTGCTGTTGAATTGATTCTGACTCATAGAAACCCCACAGGACAGAACTGCCCAATAGAATTTACAAGGAGCGGCTCATGGATTCAAACTGCCAACCTTCTGGCTAGCAGCTAAGCTCTTAACCACTGTGCCACCAGGGCTTCTTAGGAGACAAAGCGATAGAAATAATGGTGGATCAAGTCATGGAGGGTCTTGTACATCATCATAAGGGTTTTGATCTTTACTCTGAAAAAAATGAAGCCTTTGCTAGATTTTCAGTAAAAGAGGGATATGATCTGATGTACATCTTAACAGGATGGCTCTCAGTGTTGTGTTGGGAATGGACAGCAGAGGAGTGCAGAACAGGGAGATTAGGAAGGAAGCTGCTGTAGTAATCCAGGCAAGACAACGGCGGGTTGAGCCAGGAGAGTGGTGCAGGACAGGGAGAAGTGGTCAAATTCTGGATATATTTTGCAATCAGAGTGGCAGGATTTGTTGAGTGTTGGAAAGAAAGGAGGGAGTAAGAATGACCCCAAGGTTGGAGATGCTATGAGCTGCTCTGGGGAAGAATGGAGGAGGAGCTGTTTCGGAAACTCACATGAAGAGCTCAGTCATAGACATGTTAGGTTTGAGATGCTCTTTAGACATTCAAGTGGAGATCTCAGGTAGGCAGCTAGATACTCTGGTTGAGAGCTTGGGGGTGTTCTAGACAGAAGAGGTGATTAACAAAAATTTATAACTCATCATTGTATTAGTATATGCCACTTATATGTTTTCTCATTTGGCTTTCACAACAGCCCTTGAGATAGTTTTATACACTCTCTCATGCAGAAGAGACAACTAAGGTCCGAAGACGTCACAGTACTTCCCTAAGGCGACACTGGTTGTACAGAACTTAGGCAAGCTTCAAACTCAGTTCTTAAACCCTGATTGTGCAATCTAAGTATAACATGCTGCTTAGCCCACCAAGACCAAGTCATAATGGAGAGGTAAACTTTGAGGATACCTGGTGGAGTGTTTAAACTTGTCTTTGCCCTGATGGTTTGCACATATTTGAGTAAAAAGCTTGTCACCTCAAGGTAAGAAGTAGATCTTCGTACACTCTAGCTACGCTGAACTTCTTCCTATCCCTTGGCTATATCATACTTTTTGTCCCTTCTGCCTAGAACACTCTTCCTCAGCTCCGGCTGACCTGACTTTTCCAAGTTCAATGTAAACATCACTTCCTCTTGGTGGACTTCCTTAATTCACTTGGCCTAAGCAAAGTACCCAGTATTCTTGTGGCATTCCGTATATCTCTTAGTTTCATATTTAATGGTTTAGTGGGCAGTCTTCATCTGCCAGATCAGTGGTCCCACCACTGACCACATCTGAAATCAATAGGGATGCATTTAAAAATTTGTTATGCTGAGAGTCCACTGCAGACCAACTGAATCAGAATGTCTGGTAGTGAGGTCTAGGTACTGACACTTTTTAAAATTTGTAATTGTAAACATTGATGGTAGCTCCTACTCCTTTCCTTCTTACTAGAATGCCTTGATTTTGTTCCAGTATCCAGCCATCCTCCCAGCAGCCATGTGACCCAATAGTGGTCAAGGAGATGTGAGAAAATAGTTGCCTCAATAATAGAAAGAATGCACCAGCAGAGACGACCTCTGATTCCATAGTAACACTCAGACCTACTAGAGCCGTCTGTGACTATGACAGGCAGAAGCCTGAGAAATAAAACTGACACCTCAGGTTGACAGAACAGAAAGATGGAAAGATCCTTGCATATGTTGTTGGGCTACTTACATTCCAACTAATCCTGAAGTTTACTCTATGTCTGGATGTTTTATTCTGGGACATAGGGAATTTTCTATGAAAATCATTGAGTCAAGATGTTATGTGGGGAAGCTGAAAGCATCCTAGTGGACTGCAGCGGACACTGTGATGTGTTGCTCAGACCAACCCCAGGATTGTAAGTCTTTCTCTCCCAGTTACTAGCCATTCTGCCTCCACTGGAGACCGCCTCCTTCCCCAAAGTCTCACCCTTTCCCCAGTGACTTCATCCAGTGACTGACTGGTAAGTGGTATAAAGGCCTAGTCCCATTGCCCCAGTTGGGACAACCCAAAAGGGTCATCCCAGCTTTAGAGATCGCTATAAAGTTGGCTGGTGCCTCCACTGAGACTGATCAAAATGAACTTCATATTCTGCCCAATCTTGTTTCCTTCCCTTCCTCCAAAGATGCTGATGCAAAGAATCCTCCCCAGTAATATCCATCTCAGAGTGTGCTCTTCATGTAACTTGACCTGCTATGTGAATACACTGCTGGAGCCAGACTCTCCAGAGTCTAGCAGAGAGCTTCACACACAGCAGGTACTCACTAAATATTTATTGAATGACTGAATGAATGATACTTTGTTATGAAATTATGCATTTTCAGCTTCTCAGGAAGATAAAAATACTACAGGGACTTCAGAAGGGCAAAGTGTATGAGAGATAAGATGCCAAGGTTTTGGGTTCTTCATACTGTGCTTATCTCTTGGACTGGTACCAAGCCAGGACTGTGTACATAAAGCAGTGGATCTGACTGAAAACATTCTCAATGATCAGGACCACACCCCCAGCTCCCAGCAGGTTTCCTCTGAGGCTTCCTACTTCCCAGTTTAAGTGCACAGTCTCTGAGCATGAGCTTCTAGGTCATTGTATGAGCTGCCAAATGGGTTTAACTTGGCCAATATTTAAGATTAACTGCCACTCTAACAGGCTTGATCTATGTTCAGAACGTGGGTGACTTCTCTTTCTATGAACAAGCACCATCTAGGCTAGGACAAAATGAGGGGAGTAAAGACCAGCGAGAAGGAATGGTGTAAGTCCAAAGGTGACCCCAGGAAGAGCAGGTCTCTCACAGATTTGCAATGATACTCACATGTTTACATCAAGAACACAAAAGCAAAAGGGCTCCTCCAGTTCACTTTACAACTGATCTGAGAGCAGCTTTCTGTAGCTTGAAGGTGACAGTTTGTAAGAATAGGTCAACAAGAGATGCTGGAAACCATTCCACTCTCCCACAACCTAGGAATTCCTCATCACTTCTATACCGCAATTTAAAAAAAACCAAACTCACTACTGTCGAGTCGATTCTGATTCATGGTGATTCTGCAGGTCAGAGTAGAACTGCCCCACAGAGTTTCCAAGGAGCACCTGGCAGATGTGAACTGCCAACCTTTTGGATAACAGACGTAGCACTTAACCACCTTGCCACCGGGGTTTCCACAATTAGGAAATGGTTTTTCAGGATTTAGCTCAAGATGAGAAGTCCATTTTCACACTCTCAAATGCCATCATACACAATAAAGCCGCAATCCAAGCAAGCTTTGGCTCTAGTACAGCAAATATAGATAGGGGTCCTAACTCTTCCCCTTCTTCAATTCTTTGAAGACGGTCTTCATCCCAGTCAACTGGAACACAACAAAGAGAACAAAAATAGTAAGAATGGCCTCGAGACCAGAAATTTGTTCTATGAAGAAGAAAGGATTTCATATTTCTTTTCAAAGCTGGGTCTGATAAGCATCTTAAAACTCTCATTTTTCTTTAGATGAAAGAGAAATTGGTGTTCTCAGTCTGTAAGCATCTCCCTACTGCTCTGCTAACCCTGAGCACAGCGGGGCAGAGCTGGTGCTGTGTGAGATCTTGAGAGTGAAATCTATTAGAGCATGACAGAAGAGAAAATGACCTGCTAGCTTCCGGTGGGTGCCAGCCTGAGGACACGTGAGAAGAAGCAAACACCACAATGGGTAGAAAAGAAACTACAGATTGACAAATACATCATAATTATGAGGGATGAGCTGTCACCAGCATCTTGATTAAGGGTGTTTGGTTTTGTGATTTCACTTAAAGCCTAACCAGGAATTCATTTTTCCTACAATTTTTGTACCTTGTAGGGGACCAGGCACAATCATTTGGATGTTTACTAAACATTAATTTAGAGGACCAATGATACACCCTGGTGGTCCGTAAAGAGATGGGACATTCTCTCCCCTTTCCACTGTCCCCACCTTACTCGGCCAGGAAGAAGTGGAATGTGTGATTTGTTTGGATGCAGATCTGAAGATGCAAGCCCTTTGGCAAAATGCAGAGAATCTTCAAGACCTTTTGATTATTTAACTTGAAAATGAGCATTGTTTCTGTGCTGGTTTTCCTCTCCTATGGGCAGAGTCTGTAAGTGAAAGCCTTCAGGACTGTTGTATTTGAAGTACCCACTTAACGTCTTAATCACTACAGATCTGGCTTTGACCCTCAATTAGACTTGACATCACTTCCCCTGTGCTTCTCTGTGATAAACATTCCCACAGAAGAAAACCTCTTAATTGGACTGTCTAAATGCACAGTCCTCATCTTCTGGCTGTGTCTCTTCCCCCATGGAGGAGTCAGAAACAACAAACCTCCGCTCCATAAAAGCATCTCCTTTGGAACCTTGCAATGCAGTGGGGAAAAAGTCATTTCATTTTTATTTTCTCTCTGCATTCAGTTTTATTTGCTTTTGAGATCTGAAAGTGCAGATTAGTTGTGTTCATCCGTTTGAATTTAATTTGTCTTTGAACAAACAGCTTGTGCTAATTCACAAAACAGTGGTTCAAAAGATAAACACAATCATTTCAGAATTTTAACATAGAAAGCATTATTCCCCACTTCATTAGCAGCAGAGGGCTTAAAGAGGATGCCCAGGCACACTAATTGCTAAGCCTGGTCTGAGGAAAGCTCAAAGGTGTGTTTCCTTTTGCAAAGCTTTGATTCCAACATAGCAGATGGCATGTGCTTTATGAGGAGAGCTTTTGTCTTGTGTCAGTTCTCAAGGTCTGCAGTTCCCTGTGCACGAAAGGCTCACGGACATGGTGGGCGCACGGTAAGCAGTTGAACTGTTGAACTGACCTAGGAGGAGATGAGGTGAGCCTCCATCTGCCTTCAGCAAAAGCAATTATGTCAGTTCCCCATCCCAACTGTTTTTTACTTATCAAGCTTTTCTAATCTTCTCAGTAGAAATTTAAGCTTATTAGGCCTGATGGCATTCTGAGTCTCTCTCCAGGATTCTTTGTCTCTGTGTCTCTTATTCTGTCCCAGCCTCATGCTCCTTTCTATTCACTTGCCTCCCTCCCTCTCTGCCACATCCTGCACCCATCTTTGTGACTGGTTGCAAAGGAGATTATGATTCAGAGATTCAGAGGGTATTAACGGTTGTTCTTTTTTTTTTTTTCATAAGCACATAGCCAAAGCCAAGTGCCATTGATAGCCCAGCCTTTTTTCCTAGTCTGTCCTACTCTGGAGGCTCCTGTGAAACCTGTTTAGCATCTCAACAACATCCAAGCTGCCACTGACAGAGGGGTGGTGGCTGTGCTTGCGGTGCACTGGCCAGGAATCAAACCTAGGTCTCCCACGTGGAAGGTGAGAATTCTATCACTGAGCCACCACTGCCTCCACTTCTTAACCTGAGAGTCTAGAAACTGTGTGCCAAATATTGTTGTGTATTTCCATCTTTCTGGGAAGAAAGTCAACAGTGTTTTTCAAATTCTTAAAGAGACAGTAAATTCTCAAATGGGTGACAACCCAATGCAAGGTAGGATAGCTACATTGATGCTGTGGTTTTTTTTTGTTGTTGTTCTTGTTTGTTTGTTTTTTAACTGGATTTTCTTTGCTTAGTTTAGGATCTAGACCAGGATTTAATTAAGAACATTTGACCCAGTTTAAAGAATAGTCCCCTTAAAATGAGTCTGTTCTCCCTACTTTATTTGCAGAAAAATTTTAAAAGGAATGACAGTGATAGTAGAGAGTGTGTCCCCCTGATCATTGCAACCTCCATAAACACAGATCTTATATTTAAAGGACAATCAACAACTGAGAGCACCCATGTAAGGAGCAAGTCTAATTCTAAAACCCTGTATCTATCATGGAGCCCTTATGGCCCAGTGGAAACCCTGGTGGCAGTAGTTGAGAGCATGGCTGATAAGCAAAAAGTCAGCAGTTTAAGTATACCAGGCACTCCTTAAAACTCTATGAGGACGTTCTACTCTGCCCTATAGGGTCACTATGAGTTGGAAAAGACTTGATGGCAATGGAATTTTTTTTTTTTTTTGGTGGGGTGTCACAGTGGTTAAGAATTTGGCGGCTAATCAAAAATTCAGCAGTACAAATCCACCAGTGGCTCCTTGGAAACCCCATGGAGCAGTTCTACTCTATCCTACTGTGCTGCTATGAGTTGGAATAGACTAGACAGCAACGGGTTTGGTTTTGTCTTGTTTTAAATCTCAATTACTAAGCTACTCACCAGCAGCCAGGCCCTGTGTGAGGGAAAGGAGCCAAACAAGTCATTTCCGCCACCTTCTTGATCAATATCAACCGCTACAGCTGAACTGATTAGGTAGGCTGACTATTTTTCCTGCTGAGGGCAGGAATAAACAAGCTGATACAGCACAGTTCTTCATTTCACATGTAAAAGACATGGATGGCCCTTGCGCACGATACGTGCCTTCTAGCCCAGAAGTTCCATTGTCATATTCAAGTGCCTTGTCCTTCCAAATCACATAAGGACTTCAAAGTTCAGCTCAACACTGATTGCCTCCAGAAAGCCTACCCTGATAGATCCCTCCTAACCAAAATTATTGCTTGATTCAACATTCCTTCAGTACAATTTTGCTGTAGAAACTCAAGCAGACAATCATTCTAGATAGCTGAGTTTTCCTGCTTGTTGGGAGTACACACGTTTAATCACCCAACCTGCTTTTCTACTTGTATATAAAAATCACTATTCATTTTCTGCCTTCTTAAGCAGAGTTTGTGGAACAAAAATGGACCCTTTCTAGACAGCGCTTTTTTGCTGTTAGTCGCCATTGAGTTGATTCTGACTCATTGTGACCCCACATGTGCAGAGGAGAACTACACCCTGTAGGTTGTCACAGCTGTGACTGTTAGAAGCAAACTGCCAGACCTCACTTTCAGAGCAAATCTGAGTGGGTCTGAACAGCTAAGCTTCTTGTTAGATGTCCAGAGTTTAGCCGTATGCACAACTCAGGGACTGCTTCCTTGATGCAGAGGAGTGTCTTAGTCTGGGTTTCTAAGAAGACAGAGCTTGAAACAAAAGTTTACATGCTACTGTTTTATAAAGGGAGCACAATTTCAGGAGAAGAGAATATGGGTGGCAGGAACAAGAGGTAGCCCATCAGAGAATGGGTGATACCAAGCTAACCACTGCTTGGTATCAAGCCCAACTACTTATTGCTCAGTCTGGCAGGATCATCTTACAAGAGGCCATATGAAGGAGTCTCAGAACAATCCCTGTGGGCAGAGGATGGGGGAGGAATGTGCTTATCAGTTTCTGCCTCACCTCCCACTGATCAAAAGTACCCTCCTTCCAACACTGTGCACACAGGCTTTTGGGTTGTGAATGTGGGTGCTGAGAGATTCTCATGCTTCAGTGCCAACAGAGAAGCCTCAAGCCAGGAGGCAGGAGGCGAAAGGAAGGAGGCAGGAGGGAAGAGGCAAATACAGTTTAGGCACGAGAAGGCACAGTCAGGACGAACCTGCCTGGACAAGTGGCTGAAAACTCAGGGACAAACGAAGTCTAGAGGAAGCGGAGTGGAGCCTAATGGCGGTCTGATACAATGGCAGTCATCTTTACATACGTCAATGGGTGCTCTGTGTTTTACCCGTCTGCTGAGGTATGAAGATTTCATGGTCTGAACCACTGTATTCATTCGTATTGTTGTTGTTGTTAGGTGCCGTTGAGTTGGTTCTGACACACAGCGACCCAATGTACAAAAGAACAAAACACTGCCAGGTCCTGCACCATGCCCACAATTGTTTTTATGCTTAAGCCCATTGTTGCAGCCACTGTGTCAACCCACCTCCTTGAAGGTATTCCTCTTTTTCATTGACTCTCTACTTCACCTAGCATGATGTCCTCCTCCAGGGACTGATCCCTGCTGACATGTCCAAAGTAAGTGCGATGCAGTCTTACCATCCTTGCCTCCAAACAGTACTCTAGTTGCACTTCTTCAGCACATCTGTTTATTCTTTCGGCAGTCCATGGTACATTCACTATTCTCCAACACCACAGTTGAAAGGCATCAAGTCTTCTTCATTGTCTAACTTTTGCATGAATATGATGCAATTGAAAATACCATGGCTTGTCAGGCACACCTTAGTCTTCAAGGTGACATCTTTACTTTTCAACACTTTAAAGAGATTAGTGCAATGCATCTTTTGAGTCACCTGGAGTTCTCACATTTACTCCTCCAGTTTCAGTGACCCCAACCTTACCGTCAGGTATACTGCTTGCCAGTGCTCTTTCTTATCTACAGCCCCTTTTCTGGTCCCTTCAATTTGTTGCTATTAGTCTATGGAGGGGTTGAAAACTGAAAAACCAAATTCTCTGAGTTTGTGGGCAAATTAAGAATGCACAGGCTCTGCGTGAGAGTCATACCGAGTCTCCTGTTCCTAAACTGAAAGTGCAGAACTACAGGTGTTGTGACATTTATTCACAGGTCCCTTTCTCTGGAAGCAGAGGGAGGGACCGGCACTTTGGAGTTCAGAGAATCCTATGAAATAATAGGTCTATCATTTCAATGCAGATTCTGGCAGTGAACATCTACTATGACAATTCTCTTTATTTCTAGGTTCTTAGTTTTATTTCAGTTAAATGAAATTATTGCATATCTGAGTTTTAGATAAGAGAGACACTACTATGTTTAGTTCGACTACATGTATTTAATTTTAATGACATTGTGCTACCTGTGACTTACCTTAAGATATGGTAGCATAATGGTGTGAGGTGTGTGTTAGTTTTGTTCTTCACTCTAGGGGCACTGTATTAACATATGAAGTACTCTAATCAGCAATCTACACTCTGTCAGTATTTTACAAACTCATCAGTTCACATACCAGAAGTCTGTTGTAAGCCTTCAGCTATTTCTCATGTTCAATCAGCCCTAAAGTTTGTAATTAACAAAAACATATTTCCCATCAAGTCAATTCCAACTCATCGCGACCCTACAGAACAGAATAGAATTGCCCCATGCACTTTCCAAGGAGTGCCTACTGGATTTGAACTGCTAACCTTTTGGTTAGCAACCACAGCTCTTAACCACTATACCACCAGGGCTTAGGATAAGGAAAATGAATTTTCACGGCAAAATAAGTGGAGATCAAATTTTAAGGGATGGCCAGAAATACTGTAAAGGCATTTCCCAGTAGCATATATTCTCCAGAATGGTCTTACTCTATGGCTTTGTTCCCTTCTATGTCCGACCACTGGCAAAGCATCCAGCTGCTGGATTCGGACTAGAAGGCAGCCTACCTGTGCCCTAGCGTACTAGACCATGTCTTTCATGCAAGGGGCTTTTGGAGTGTCTAAATGCACAGGAGGTGGGCTTCATCAAGCTTAGGATGTGTTGCATGACTGTTTTTGTCCCTAATTGGTAGTTATTCGAGTGGTAGAACCTGCTCTGAGCCAGGAGACCTAGGACCTTCATTTTCTTCTCTAACTGTGGAAGCTCTGGAGTTGGCCCGGGGTGGCTGACGCACATACATGGCCACATGGTTCTCCTGACGTGTCTCTTCTGTTTTTGTGGTTTTGAATCTTTCTCCTATCTCACTTCTGAGGCATGAGGTTTGTCTGTTTGGCCGATACAGTCATGGATGAATGTCCAGAGTGCTTATGGAGCTTCTGTGCCCTGCTTCAGGCTGCTGTATGGTGAGATGGGAACTCCACAGGTGATGGTGGTGGTGTCCACAGGCTGCTTACTCCAGTAACTGAAGGTGCTGCATCTTAGACAAGTCCAAAAAACCCCGCAAAACCCAGCTGCCCAAAAGTCATCTCTGACTCATGGTGACCCTCCAGTAGAACTGCTCCACAGGGTTTCATCGGCTGTGATCTTGCAGAAGTAGATCACCAGGCCTTTCTTCTGAGGCCCCTCTGGGTGCACTAGACTGTAAACCTTCTGGTTAGTAGTCACGTGCTTCATCATTTGCTCCACCCAGGGACTCTGACAGATACGTCCCTCGTCCCAGAAGCTCACTGTCAGCTGTAGGTTGTCTGGTGCTTTCTATAAACTGGATAATCAACACAACTCCTGAGTCCCAAATGTGTCTGTAGGGAGATGCTACGGGTTTTTGCTATGCTCAGTGAAAAGAAAGATGAAGAAGTCACAGTGACAGTCCTCAAAAAACAGATGGAATAAAGAGACCAGCATACAGATATGATCAGGACTCTATAGAACTGCTGAGGAGGGGTATTTAGCTCACCCTGTAACAACGGATCTCAAACACTGTGGTCTCATGACCGTCTTACACTTTCAAACAGTTACTGAGAATGCCAAAGCGCTTCTGTTTACGTGGGCTCTATCGATTGATATTTACTCTGTGGGAAATTCAAAATGTTTTATTAATTCATTAAATATTAAATGTCAATATATGTTAATAACAAAATATTTTTATGTAACAGAATATATCCACCCACTGCAATCAGGTTGGGTCCAACTGACAGCAATCCTAGAGGTCAGAGTAGAACTGCCTCATAGAGTTTCCAAGGAATGCCCTGCAGATTTGAACTGCTGACCTTTTGGTTAGCAGACGTAGCACTTAACCCACTACATCACCAGGGTTTCCACAGACTATATAAATGTATGTTAATAATATAAAATAAATATTAAAATTTTCATCCATTAAAATCAACAATGATAAACCAGTTACATGCTAACATATTTTATGAAAAATAACAAAAAATCATTGTGAAGAATGACACTGTTTCACAATTTTGCAAATCTCTTTAATGTCTGGCTTAACAGAAGACAGCTGGATTCTTACGTGGGCTTCTACAGCCTCTCTGTTGCAATTTGTTGTTTTGTTTGAAGTACATGAAGAAAATCTGCCTTGCACAGATGTGCAGCTGGAAAAGGAAGGACCTCATTGACCCCCTGTGAGAGTCCGAGAGGGTTCTTGGCCTCAACCTTGAAAACTGGTGACCCAGGGGTGCTGCTCCTGGAGTTAAGCTTTATTTTGTTTTTCAAATATAATTTATGTTACTGTTGTCAAGGATGAAAGCAAACCAAACCCAGTGCCAATTAGTTGTTTCTAACTCATAGCGACCCTACAGGACAGAGTAGAATTGCTCCATAGTTTCCAAGGAGCACCTGGTGGATTTGAACTCCTGGCCTTTTGGTTTAGCAGACATAGCACTTAACCGCTACACCACCAGGATTTCCTTGTCAAGGATATACACAGCACAACATGCACTAATTCAACAGTTCCCACATGTACCACTGAGCTGTGTAACCAGTTACCCTCCTTTTCTGAGTTGTTCCTCCTTCATTAACATAAATTCACCACCCCCTAAGTTTCCTATCTATTGGAGCCCTGGTGGCACAGTGGTTAAGAGCTCAGCTGCTTACCAAACTATTGACAGTCCGGATCCATTAGCTGCTCCTCTGAAGCCTTACAGGGCAGGTCTATTCTATCCTACAGTGTCACTATGAGTTGAAATTACTGTTTGGTAATTAGAGGGCATTAGAGAATATTTTGGTTGAACACTTTGATTTAAGGATTTTCTTAAGGCAATAGTTTCAGGGATTCATCCAACCTTCATGCCACCAGGAAGTCTGGAGTCCATGAAAATTTGAAATTCTGTTCTACATTTCCCCCCTTTTCTAGGATGCTTCTATGGAATCTTTGATCAAAATGTTCAATAAAAACAGCTGGGCACCAACCAGTTCTAGTCTTGTGGCAAAGGAGGTAGTTGTTCATGGAGGCAATTAGCCACACATCCTATGTTGTTGTTGTCAGGTGCCATCAAGTCAGTTCCAGCTCACAAAAACCCCATGAACAACAGAACAAAACATTGCCCAGTCCTGCACCATGCCCACAGTCATTTTTTGCCACTCCTGTTCCTGACTCTTGATTCCTCTTTGTTCCAGGTGAATTATGACCAACTGTTGTCTTTGGATGGCTACTTGACAGCTTTTAAGACCTCAGACACTATATACAGAACTAGGAGGTACAACAGAGGCACTAAACATGTTATTAAACCAATTTACTGGATGTTTCATCAAACCATAACCCTAAACATTCAAACTAAGAACAAAATCCTGTTAGGTAGTTGGTTGTACATAAGTAACCTCAGCAGCCACCCTTTTTTGTTGTTGTAAATGTGTCTGTCAGACACAACTTTTGCCAATTCAACTTTTTATAAGTGTATAACTTATTAACAGCAATTACACTAACCACCTGTGCAATCTTACCCTTAACCAATGCAATTCTTCCATCACCCTTGTTCTCCTCCCTCTCATCCCTGATAACCACTAATAAACTCTGTTCTCAACACATTTGCCTTTTCTTATCTTTTTATATAAGGGAGGTCATACAATACTTTCCTTCCGCGATTGACTGACTTCACTCAGCATAACGTCTTCTAGCTCCATCCACACTGCATCACGTACCAAGACTTCAGCTCTTTTCCGGCTGAATGGCACTCCATTGTGTGTATGTGCTGCACGGTGCTCATCCATCCATCTGTTGATGAGCATTTGTTTCTACCTCTTGGCTGCTGTGAATAGTATTGCAGTGAACAAGTCTACAAGTCCCTACTGGAGTCTCTATTTTCAAGTCTTCTGTATATATATCTAGGAGTAGAATTGCTGGGTCACATGGTAGTACTCTTTTTAGTTTTCCACAACCATGATGCATTCCCACCAGCAACAGCTGAGTATTCCAGTTGTGGTTTTGATTTGCATTCCTCTAATAAGCTAATGATGATGACCATTTTTTCATGCGTTTGGTAGGACATTTCAATGTCCTCTTTGGTGAAATGCCTATAGAGGTCATTTGCTCATTTTATGTTTGAGTTGTCTTTTTGTCACTAGGCTGTTTAAGTTTTAGATATATTTATATCCACAAGCTATTAGAGTCTTGCTGGATACACACTTTCTGTCATGGATTGAATTGTGCCCTCCACCCCCCCCAACCCCCGCCAAATATGTGTAGCTATGTGGCTGGGCCATGATTCCCTATATTCTACAATTGTCCTGCATTTTGTGATTTTGCTGTGCTGTATGTTAAAGGATAGGGGTGGGACTGTAAATCCCTTCATAGGATCACCTCCCTGCTCCACTGTAAAGGGAGTTTCCCCGGAGTGTGGCTTGCCCCACCCTTAATCCTTTCAGCCTGCAAGAGATAAAAAGAAAGAGAAGTAGGCAGAGAACTGGGAACCTCACACCATCAAGAAAGCAGCACTGGGCAAGGAGCACAGCCTTCAGACCTGAGGTTCCCATGCCAAGACGCTCCCTGGACAAAGACTGATGCAATACTGGACTTTCCTCCAAAGCCGACAAGGGGGAAAGACTTCCCCTGGAGCTGACATCCTGAATTTGGACTTACAGCCTACTGGACTGTGTAAGAATAAACCTTCCTTTGTTAAAGCCATCAATCCACTCTGTGGTATTTCTGTTAGTGCAGCCCTAGCTGACTAAAACAGTTTCCAAAGATATTCTCTGGGTCACTAGTTACTGAGAGAGGAAGAAAAAGCTTTTAAGAAGATACCACTTAAATTCCAGAAGGCCTGGGTGTAGAGCTCATGAGCCTGCAAATCAATGATTGCAAACAGCTAAAAACGGCTGGACTGCATGACATCAGATCCTTGAAAACGATGGGTCTGGCCCCCTGAATGTGACCTCTGCACCCACATCCAGGCCTACGTACTTTCCTCCTTCAGAGGTGAATTCACCTGAGGAAGTATTCTTTGTTATACTGTTTAGGTAAGAAGGCACCACTTTGCTTTGGGAGGAACTTCACAAACCCTACTTGAATAAATGCCTGCTTTACCACACATACACCTGTTCTGTTCACTAAATGAAAATGAGCTGGTGCCTAAATTAGAGTTGGGGCATCAGAGATGCCAGCTTCCCTCCTCTACCTCCATAGAAGTCCTGAGATAAGCTCAGTTTCTTAGAAAAAGGTAGAAGTCCAGATAGATGCCTCTCTCTGTGGCAGCCCAGGATGCTCCTTCCTCCCCATATAGAAATCCCTGATAAGCCTAGTTTCCAAACAACAACAACAAAAAAACACCTTGCTATGTAACTTAATACTAACTGTTTATCTAGTGCCTCTTTAAGTATACTGCTCCAATAAGAATACAGTATGAAAATCTGTATACGTGTAGCTGCCAATTAGAAAGATGTAGGGAAATACCCTTGTCTACTTAAAGAAACATAAACAGGTATGTCTGATAACAGAACGGGGGCTGTATGGCTATTTTTCAGACTTCAGTCTGACCACAGGACCTCCGGCAACAAACCCTCTTAAAGATAAAGTGGTGTTCAAGGTGTTTTCTGCTCTGCGGGCTGAACTTATCTATTTCCTGCTACAGTTACCTTTTAATTTTTTTTGTAAAGTATTTCTTTAAAGCTCTTAGTTTTTATGAGGTCCCATCTATCTCTATTGTCTTTTGCTCTTTGTGCTTTTATTACAGTAGGCAATCTACGGCTGAAAGCTAGGCCTGACAGCATCGTCACAGCTTTATCTTCTAAGAATGTCATGGTTTTACTTTGCACACTGTCATGGACTGAACTGTGTCCCCCCCCCAAAATAGGTGTAGTCATGTGACCATGATTCCCTGTATTCTACGACTGTCCTCCCTTTTGTGATTTTACTGCGCTGTATGTTAAAGGATTAGGGTGGGGCTGTAAATCCCTTTATAAGATCACCTTCCTGCTCCACTGTAAAGGGAGTTTCCCTGGAGTGTGGAGTGCCCCACCCTTAATCCTTTCATCCTGCAAGAGATAAAAGGAAAGAGAAGCAAGCAGAGAGCTGGGAACCTCACACCACCAAGCAAGCAACACCAGGAGAAGAGTGCATCCTTCAGACCTGAGGTTCCTGCGTCAGGATGCTCCCTGGACAAAGACTGATGCAATACCGGACTTTTCAGAGAGCCAACAAGGGGAAAAGCTTTCCCCTGGAACAGACATCCTGAATTTGGACTTGTAGCCTACTGGACTGTGTAAGAATAAATTTTCCTTTGTTAAAGCTATCCACTCTGTGGTATTTCCATTACAGCAGCACTAGCTGACCAAAACACTCAGATACTTAATCCAATATGAATTTGTTCCTGTGTATGGTATGAGTTATACATCTTGTTCTATTTTATGGAAATCCAATCTTCTTTTTCCATTGAATGGATATAGCACCTTTGTCAAAAATCAGCTGACCATAGATGTGTGGGCTTATTTCTGGGTTCTCAATTCCATTCCATTGACCTATATGTCTATTGCTACACCAGCTGTTTTGATTATTATAGCTGTACAGTATATTTTAAAATTTGAAAGTACAAAGTCCTGCTTCATTCTTTGAATATGCTTTAACTATTAGGGGCTTCTTGCCATTCCATATAAAGAAGCTGAAGATTGATTTTTGTATTTCAGTAGAAAAGGCTATTGGAATTTTGATTAAGATTGTGTTAAAACTATAGATCACTTTGGATAATATTAATATGTTAACAATATTAAGTCTCCCAGTCCATGAACATGAAACATTGTTCCATTTATTTATTTTTAAATGTCTTTCAGCAGTGTTTTATAGCTTTTATTGTATAAGTCCTCATGTTCCTAGTTACATTTATTCCTAGATATTTTATTCAACTAGATACCATTGTACACAGAATTGTTTCCCTTTCAGATTTCTCACTGCTGGTGTGTAAAAAGCCAGCTGACTTTATTTTTTGGTTGATCTTGTACCCTACAACTTTTCTAAATTCATCTATTAGCTCTAAAAGTTTTCTCGTGGACTCTTGGATTTTCCATATTAGATATAGGTGAGTTTTGGAGAAAAGGTAAATGTTGTCTAGGTTAAAAACATAAAAAGGACATTCTAGGCCAGTGCTTCTCAAGCAATCAGTGTGTACTATGACTCATGTAGGATCTGGGGTGAGGCTTGAGATATAGCACTGTAACAGTCTGCTGGCCCCAGAACTACATGTTAAGTAGCAAGCTGTCGGGGGCCAGCCTCGACAGGGTCTGGGATCACGAAGGGATGGGTGGCATTGGCGAAGAAAATGAGACTCTGACAACCAGGAATCTGGAGGTCAGCAGCCTGTTAAGGCCTGTCTTTTTTTACTTTTTATATAGCCAGTGAGGTGATGTGATTTCTCTTTGACCACATAAGCTGTTGGCTGATACCTTGTGGTCTTTTCTCATGTTAATTATTAGGGCCTTCTAGATAATGGCCCGAGACAAGTGGTCTCTTTTCATGTTAATCATTAGGTCCCTCTAGGTAATGGCCCGAGACAAGTATATGGTGGTTATAATCAACAGTGAAAACAAAGCTATGCCTTGAGTTCAATCAGCTCTATCTATGCCTCGAAGTCAAAAGGTGCAGGAAGAGGGGTAGGCTCATCTAAAGGTTATTATCTGGCTGTCTCTATTTGTTCCTTCTTTGCTCTTATTTTATCTCTTCCTGTGGGGGCAGTAAGCACCTACCGTCCCCCACCCTATGCCTCTCTTAAACTGTTCTAAGAAGGGTATTTCTTTAGTGTTTACTCATTTGCCATACCAATTATAATAAACTTGGGAGTTTATCCATCTTCCTGATGCAGGGAGTGGGATGTCTATATCTAAGGGCTGTGCAGGGGGTTGTCCCTGGGGAGCTTCCTAAGGCCTTCCTGCAATCTTGCATTTCACATGTGGAGGGGGATGTGCAGTTGGGGGAAGCCAGCGGGGCCGGGCCGGCCTCGGTGTACCCAGGCTGGGTGTGCTGTGTTGGGATTCATTAAGCTGAGGCAGTTGTAAAGCCCTTCTTAGAAGGCATCTTCCTTAATCCTTGTGCTGGGAGATGAGAGGGTACTTTTGAGGAAAGTTTAATTAGGATGCAAAATATTATCAGGGAGAGTACAGCCAAAAATATGCCAAAGGTGAGATGCCTCCGCCCACCATCACACAGGTGTGTAGCTTTGCTTACAGGGGCTTCTGTGGGTGACGGGCCTCAGCAGCAAGCATCTAGACTAAAGAAAGCATGAGCAAAGAGACAAAGTCTCAAAACAGCATCGAGTACGAGGGAAATGGCATTGCTAGAGATAGTGAAGTACAGTAGGTAGTCCTAACGGAGAAGGCAAGCATGACTGGGCCATGCAGATAACCACAGGAGAATCATTCAAAGGTTTTAAACAGAGGACCATTCTGTCTCACACATAAGCATAATTCTAGTGTGAACAACAAACAAAATAACTAGGCGATAAGATGAAGTGGAGAAAGGAGAAAGATAATGATTCCTATGAGTATTATTAAAGTAGAACTTTGTAGAAAGAGCATACAGAGTTGGGTTCAAATTTCAGCTCTGCCATTTAAAAAATATAACTTAGTCAACATCGTGGAGCCTCAGATTCCTGATATATAAGAGATAAGGAATAAGAATTATATGCACATAGAACACAGTGAAGTGCACCACAGAGCCTCAATACACTGAAATCAATATTACAAAGGATGTTATAGAAATAATAAAAATGACAACTGGAAGATGATGTTATTCTAATCTCATGTAGGCTTACAACAAGATAACTGAGCTTATCAGAATTTTGTATTTTCAAGAGTAAAAAGAACCTGAGTGAAGAATCACCTAAAAGTTTTGCCTATTTATATGCCAGGTAAATTTAGTATCATGAAGCAGGGATGCTTAAGATGCTGTGGACAATTACAAGAGGTCTCACATAAATCATTACTGTATCTAACAAGTTGGATGCCAATTTTCAGTACAAAATTAGAATGGTTTTGTTTTCCCTTCTCTTTTCCTGGTAGTTGGCAAGGGTAATAATGAGCAAAAGAAAAGGTAGATTAGGAAACCACAAAAGGCACAAAGAAAAAAATTAAAAGACAGGTTGACTTATTAAACAGAGCCATCACTATTTAAAAAATCTCTCCGTGTCTAAGAACCCCCATTATAAGGTCTTTCCTAATTTCTATTCCTCTTTTTCTCTGGAAACACTTGGTCTTCAGGTCCAGAAATCCCCTTACCACCACCTGGTATTCTGACACTTAACATCCCTTTCTGCCCTGAAGTGCTGGTTGTTTCCATCAGACACGACGCATCATAGTCTCAACTCATTAGAGCAAACAGGGGCTCCCTGATTTTGTCTGAAAGTTTTCATCTTCATAAAAAATTTAGATTCTTAGCTGAGCAAAATTTAAAAGCTTATGTATTTATCTTGAAAAATAAATATACAAGTGTCCTCTAAATTTCTTTATAGTTAAGACACCTGAGTAAATGTTTTTCTTCACCTTGAAATGAAAGACAGATTAAGATCAGGTTTATAAGAAAAAGCCAAATGTCAGAGGAGGTAGCACACTTCAGTTGAGTCAATAAGCACGTTATGACAAATCACATTATCTCAGCACTAAGATTCTCTTCATCTGTGTGACAGATTTGTTATCATTGTATAAGAAAACAGACTGTGGGAGAAGTAAGTGACCTGGACAGCAAGACAGTCCAAAGCTGACTTCTGACACAATTTTCTTCACTGGGAGGCTGACAGTAATTTTCTTTGATGTGTCTTTCACTGGGAATTAGTCCCATTTAACCTTCATAAATTTAGTATTTTAGAAGAAGTCCATTCTCAGAACACTGTCTTCAAGGAGATATTCTTTCTCCAGGAAGGGAATTAGCCTATCCTCTCACTGTCTCTTTAAATTTTCTGAACCTATGAAAATCCTGGTGTCACAGTGGTTAAGTGCTGTGTCTGCCAACCAAAAGGTCTGCAGTTTGAATCTACCAGGTGCTCCTGGGAAACTCTGTGGAGCAGTTCTACACTGTCCTCATGGGTTGGACTCAATGACACTGGGGTTTTTGGGGTGGAGGTGTGAAAGATTATATTTAAGAAAAACAAGAAAAGAAAGAGGTGAACTTTTTTATTTCCAGGGTTGAATTATGTCAGATATAGAGACAGTGGGTGCTTAGTAATGGTCTCTATTGGAGAGTGTTCTGCCTCTTCCCCATGTGACTTTGGGCAAAAACCCAGGTGACATCCTTTCCTGATGGGTGCCTCCCAGTAGCATTTTGTGAAGAGCCTGAACAACTTGACAGTTTCTGCTGTTAAACTAGGGTTTCTGGGGCAGAAGGATACGGTGTCTGGGCATCTGCTCATCATCCTTCTCACTGGCAGAGATAAAACAAACTAACAAAGTAACAAAAAACAGTGATTCCTGTTGACCATAAAAAAACTAGACTGTCAAGGAATAAAGTGAACCAGAAATGCATAATATCTACATGTAGAAAACTACAAATATTTACTGAGACATACAAAGGAGTCTTAATAAAGGGATGGGCCATATTCGTGGAGAATAAGAGTCATCAGGAAGGTCCTCACTCTGTCAGTTATAAAGAATCATCATTGTCTTCAAGGAACTTTTTTCCCTTCTCTCTCTTACTTTGAATTCTCTCAGCTTACATATTTACTACAGTACCACTCTGTGTATGGACTTGGAGATCTCTGGATGTTTCCTAGGTATGTGTGTCTTTAGCAGAGTATAAAATTCACAAAGGCAAGAACATTCTTTTTGTCTCTTTGTGTCATCCATACCTTTTAGTACAGAAATGTCTCTATTTATAAATTTAATGAAGTTCACAGGTATGAACAAAGCATGGTGAACAGGGCCCCTTTGCTCAGTGGCCATCAGCAATCATCTTGCTACACATTGTTCTCTGGTCAGGAATGTGTCATCTCAGTTCTGAACATCGGCAACATCATCAGTTTGAAAAGTGCAAAAGTACTGTGTTTCAATTACTGTTATAAAGAGGCACACAATCGTGATGGAAACAAATGCAGAAGTAAATTTTAAAACCTGAAAAAAAGTCGGGAGAATGCCAAATGTTGAAGGTGTTCATGGCACAGTAGGAAGAATTCTTGGGACCAAAGACCAATAGCGTCTTGTGAAGAGTCTGGACAACTTGGCAGTTTCTACTGATAACCTTGGGAGGTAGGGCATCTAGGGAGATAAGACAGGAGGTAGGGCATCTAGGAAGTTTAAAAGGGAACTCATAAGAATGGGTGAAATAAGAAAACTATTGAGGCAATGAATGCTATCCACAGGCCTAAACTGCGTCAACTGCAGTGAAGGCCAGGAGTTTATATGTGAACTTAAACTGAAGCATGGGGAAAGGGCTGCTGAAACTTCCGCTATAAGCCAAGGACGGTTCCACAGGTTCAGAGGAACTGTGTTCAAGGTCAGTTGGGATCAGTGAACCATAAATGGCTGATGAAGTGGCAAGGGAGGGTGCTGTGACGGAGAGGCCCACATGTAGGGGAAAATGCTCAACAAAATACAAGGAAGGGAAGGGTACTCCTGGTTAGAAGTTTTGAAGGACGCACTTTTGTTTTTATTTACGACAATGCATCTAGAGGCCAGTATTTTAAAGCCCTCCTAGTCACTATGGTCTTACGAAAACAATGGACATATGAACAGCCTTTTAGAACCTAAAGTCCTCGTAAATGGAATAGCTTCTAAAAGTGCTGTACCCGAACCCAAACCTATGGCTGTTAAGTCAATTCCGACTCATTACAACCCCAC
The DNA here is from genome assembly GCA_028571685.1 of Heterohyrax brucei. NCBI lineage: Eukaryota > Metazoa > Chordata > Mammalia > Hyracoidea > Procaviidae > Heterohyrax > Heterohyrax brucei. The sequence continues at coordinate 107,780,612 of CM053143.1, read as the reverse complement.
AGGGCAGACTAGAACCGGTAGATCTGAACTGCTGACCTATTGGTTAGCCACTGTAGCGCTTAACCATGATACACCAGGGTTTCCTATGGTGCTGTATGCCTCATTAATTACACATATCTTTATTGTACATCTACTCTGTGATGGATATTTTCACATACATTAACAATTAATTAATTAATTTCACATATATTAACAATTAACAATTAATTCAGTCTCCCCATTTTACAGGTGAGAAAGCAGAGGCTCAGAGAGTGGCAAAAATGAGGATCTTTTGACTTCAAGACCAATTTTATCTCTTGAGAGCTGCCACAATGCATTGGTTGAAAGAGTGAATAAACAAATAATCCAACGCTAAAAGAGAAAGGCTATCTGACAGTTTGTCCGACTGTGGTAACTTTCATGCTGCTGTGATGCTGGAAGCTGTGCCACTAATATTTCAAATGTCAGCAGGGTCACCCTTGGTGGACAGGTTGCAGCAGAGCTTCTAGACTAAGACTAGGAAGAAAGCCCTGCCAATCTATTTCCAAAAATCAGCCTACGAAGATTTTATTGATCACAAAACATCATTCAACATGTTTGTTCGGACATGTTACTGGAAGGGATCAAAAGCTAGAAGCAGAAACATGTTGGATGAAGTAGACACCAATGAGGGTGACGGAGACCGTCGGTGAGACGGACTGGCACAACAGCTGCAATGATGGTCTCCAGTAACGAACTCCATGTGCTGGTGATTGTCAGGCTGATACAGGACTAGGCAACGGTTCATCCTGCTGTACCTGAGGATGCCATGAGTTGGAGTCCACTTGACGGCAGATAACAACAACAATAAAAATTAACCACAAAACACAAAATATAATTCTACCTATCCTCACACAATTAAAAAGATGGCTTGGTTTTTGAATCCATATCAGTAGTTTATGTAATATTATCACCAAGTCCCACTGCTGTGTGTGTCTCCTGTGACCTTCAGAAAACCTCCAGGGACATAGAAGAGGCACATGGCACCAAGCAGCACTTTTTGGAATGGTTTCAAAGCCAGACAGCCCACTCTAGGAAGGGTTGCTTTTCAATATGCATCCTTCACACAATTCACAAAGCATCTCAGAGAGCAACCCCTTGGTTGAGAGTGCTTTCTTGTTTCTGGGCATCCTTTTTGACCCATAAGCACAGAGAAAATGGCTGTGAGCTCTACCCAGGTTTACTTAGCAAGGGCTTAACTTCTCCCAGTGCTTCTGTGGAAACTGCTAATACCCAGATCTCCTATCTGTCATTCTAATCATGCCTTGACACATTCAATAGGATATAACATGGTGAGATGGGGACGAAGGAATTAGAATAAATTATATCAAGGGAAAAGCTCCTGTTAGTTCTTACATGACAGCCTGCACATGACTAATCTAAATATTCATTCTGAGTAATGGAATAGCTATCCACAAATTCATTACTTGCAACAATATTTTCACTTCTATTGTCACATGACAAGGGGTCTCCATAATACACTGCCAACAGCAGTTTGCATCAGTAGTAGAGAAAATGTGCCTGACTTGCACAAACGTGTATGAATCACACTCCTGCAATTTTAAGGAGTGATTCAGTCTTATGGAATAACTTCACAAAATAGCTGTCAAAAGAACATCGCAAATTATTGTATTTCTCAGACGGAACTGTAAGTTGGGCATGAAGTAATGGATGTGATTCCAGTTAACCACTCTATTTCTTACTTTAAATATATGCACTTGTGGTTAATCCCTCTTGTTTAAACATCTTCTCTACTGCTCTTTTTCCAGCTTAGTAATAGCTGGATTCATTAGAAGAGTCTTTCATGGAACAAACCAGCCCAAATTGACTATTATTACTCATGGAATACTATAACCCAGGTCAGAGCATTGGGGAAAGCAAAAACGAAAATAAGTCACCCACTCTACTACCATCTAGTTGATTCTGATTCATAGCAACCCCACAGGACAGAATACAACTGCCCCACAGAGTTTCTAAGGAGCGCCTAGCAGATCTGAATTGGTGGCCATATGGTTAGCAGATGTAGGGCTTAACCATGGCACCCCCAGGGTTTCCAAAATAGGTCAAAGGGTCTGTTAATTTGTCTGTCTCAACACTAGGTTACAGGTCACCACTCCCCCTTGTTCTAGTGAGAGACAAGAGGATTCTGGATAGGATAGTGGGCAGGTTAACACTGTGTCAGGTCCTTCCCTTGCAACAAAAGAGGAGAATAGAGAGGAGATGGTATTCTTTTCCTCGGCCAGCAGTAGAATTAAAGTTGTGGGGAAAATAATAGTATTCATCTTTTAAACAGCAATGTTACAAATGATCAAAAACCTGTGAACACATTTTTAGCCTCATTAATAATCAAAGATTTACAAGTTCATTAGGACAAAAAGCTTCAAAAGCTGAGAGCTTTACATATCATTTGACCTAGCTATTCAGAATTTAATGTAAGTAAAGTATCATGGCTATGGTCAAAGATTTGTATACAAAGTTGTTTATCACAGCAATGCTATGAAGATGATTTTTTAAATCCTTCAGTGTTCATCAAAAATCCTTCAATGTTTCATCAGATGAAGAGACAAAGAATACTGGGACAGAAAGAAGCCAACAGACATCTTCACTATGAAATATTAAATAGCTATTAATACTGGAAAGACTTTACTGTATTCTGTTAGGTAAAAAAAAATGCCAATTATAAAATAGGATACAAGGGTCTGCTTCAGCTTAGGATAGGAAGAGTGACAGGAGAACACTGTTCTGACCTGAACAATGACAAAAGTCTGGGTAGTATAAAAAAAAACAAAGTTTTTCTTGAGGACGTCAGACAGTTGAGGCCACAAGGCAACCAACTAAACTAAATTCCAGGGTGATAGGCCTATCCAAAGACAATACGTGTGAACGGCTTCACTATGGGGACAGCAGCAGAGGAAAAGATGATCCACATACCACAGGTAAGAAAAAAACAAGTAAAATTTTAACAATGTCTTAAAAGCCAAGTATGAGCTAGTGTCTCGGTATAGAATAGCTCAATACCTCAGATACAACGGGCATCTGAACTCTTTTCTACAGGCCTCCACTGGGTGTGCACAAGAAAGATGAGACCAAACGCCCCTCTGCTGCACAGACTTGCAAAAGGTCGTAAGCTGCTGCTAGGGGACAAGCACAAAACCTTGCCTTCTTCTCCAGAACCTTCTCTTTGAAAGCAAGATTATAGCTACTGGGGAAAGAGCAGAAAACCCTCTAGCCCCTGCCACCAGACAAAAGTCCTTTGCTTCTGGGAGAGGGATAGAAGCAAAACCTATGTCTCTGAGGAAGGATTAGAAAACCTTGCCATCCCCAACATAAGCAAAGTCACTGGAGCTCAGGGGAGAGGCAGGAAATTGCTCCTGCTCAGGATCCTTCACTTATCCATAGTAGAGGTCAGGTACTGCTAGGGAAAAAGAAGGAAGGCTAAGAAAGGATGAGCCCCAAGGTTCAGGCACATAAGGATTGCCTAACACAGATACTGGAAGAGGACAATGTGACCCAACATCTCTACAGCAAGCCATGCAAAGAGAAACAAGCAATAGTAATCCGCCATCACAATAGGGGCAAGAGCTTGGAGACAGATCTGCTCTGTGGTGCTGGTGTACATGGATAGCTGAATGCTAAGGATAGAGCTTGAACACCTGGAAACCCTCTGACACCTCAAGTTCTACTCTAAGCACATGGCAACAGCAGCCATCACCTGAAGCCTGTAGTTTACTGAAAGCAACAACAGCAAAAACGAAACACCAGTCTAGCTCAACTACTGATTAGATTGACTCAGTACCCATCCTCAGCCACACACACACACACACACACACACACACACACTAACAGTCTGAAAGAAGAAGAGACATGCCCACTCTCAGGCACAAACTATATTTAACTTAGTATTTCTATTCTTCTAGATCCAATGCCCAGTATTTAATAAAAAGTTTTTTAGACACACAAAACTACAAAGAGAGAGAGACAGAGAGAGAGAAACAAGCAACAACCCATTCTCAAGGCACAAAGCAGTCATCAGTTATCTGGCATAATATAGTCCATAACGTGTATGTTCTACACCCCAATGTGAGTAATGTCTGGGGGTCTTAAAAGCTTCAGAGCAGTCATCTAAAATATAACTGTTGGTCTCTAGTGACCTGGAACAAAAGAGAAAGAAAGAAGCCAACATGAAGAGAAGAAAGTACTCGACAGAGCTAAGTCCACATGAACCACAGCCTTATTATCTACTCTGAGACCAGAACTAGATGGTACCCAGCTACCACTACTGATCAGGACCACAGGAGATGGATTCTTATAGAATAGGAGAACAGAGTGGAACAGAAGTCAAATTCTTAAACAATTCGGACTTGCTGGACCAGTTGAGACGACAGGATTCTCTGAGACTATCGTCCTTGACATCACCTTTCTGCTAAATAACCATTTGTCTCATAAAGTAAAGAATATAAACTGTGAGTAATAAGCTACAGAAGACTAAATGGTCAGAAACTACTTAAAAGCAAAGAAGGTAAGAGAGCAGAGAAACTAGAGTATTGGAAATGGTACAACCAGAATGGAATAAGAATAATGACACATTGTGAAAAATACAACCAATATCACTGAATAATTCATGTAGAAATTGTTAAATGGGAACCTGATTTGTTGTGTAAACTTTCATGTTAAGTACAGTGAAATGTTATTACTTAAAATTAAAAAAAGAGAGAAAAAGCAATTAATATAACTGGATTGAAAAATGACCCAGATGTTGCTGTGATCAGATATGGACTTTATATTCAACTAGTTAAAGCAATCTAGTGGAAAAGATGGAAAACACACATGAGAAGTGCTGGGGAGAGAGTGGCTGAAACAGAGGCAGAGACACACCAGTAAAGTTTATTTAAAGAGAAAGAGAGTAGAGTCTGAGCCAAGGCTGGTTCAGCCTGCCTCTCCCCAGTAGGGCAACTTTTTAATAGTTTTAAAGTTCTGATGAGCTAATAGGGAGAAGGGATTTATGGTTTGATAAGGAAAGAAAGAGAAGAGTGGGAGCAAGATATTCTGGTTAGGGGATTTATGGTCTGATAAGGAAGAAGTGTTAATTAGAAGGGGGAAGGGGGAACTTTGGTTTATGGTCAAGGTTTTGATAAGGGAAGGGCTTTGATTAGGAGGGTGGGGGTGGAAAGCATGAAGTTATTTATGAATTTATGGTTATACCAGGTGGAGCACACCAGGCTGTCTTCAGCTAGTGGTGATGTCTGATCATTGGATGCGATGACCTCCCTGAGTCTCAGAGACAGAGTTCCTTCAATGACCTCCCTGAATTTCAGGGACAGAGTCCCCTCAGAAAGGGGGATTTCAGCAGAGGGATGGAAAGTAGAACAATACATCAAATGTGAATACTCTAAAAAATATCAGAAGGGAAGAACTCCTTTGTTGGGCTTGTTAGGCAACTAAACACAGCTGAAGAAACAATTAGTGAACATGAAGATAAGTGAATAGAAATTATCCAAACTAAAACACAAAAATATAAAGGAGTGAATTAAACACAGCAGTACCTTCAAGAGCTATAGAACAAAATCAAGTGGTATAATATGTGTGTAATTAGAGTTCCAGAAGAAAAACAGGGAGAATATTGGGGAAAAAATCTGAAGAGATAATGCCCTTGTTACAGATTAAATTGTGCCCCTCCTCAAAATGTGTGTGGCCATTTGGCTAGGCCATGATTCTTGTATGTTCCTGTATGTTGTGTGATGTTCCTATATGTTGTAAACCCTGCCTGTATGATGTTAGTGAGGGAGGAGGGGCTGCAGTTGTGTTTGGTGGGGCAGGACTCAATGAGTAAGATTGTATAGTGCCTTGGGAAAATCTCTTGGGACAAAACAAAAGGGAAGCAAACAGAGATTTGGGGACCTGATACCACAAAGAAGCAGTGGCAGGAGCACAGTGCATCCTTTGGAAAAGACTGAGGAGTCCCTGAGCCTCAAAAACCCCCTGCCTAGGGGAAGACTCCTGACAGGGACCTTTATTCAGAGCCAACAGAACAAGATTTTCCCTGAAGCTGATGCCCTGAATTTGGACTTGTAGCCTACTGGACTGTAACAAAATTAATTTCTCTTTGTTAAAGCCACCTACTTTTTGTATTTCTGTTACAGCAGCACTAGATGACTAAGACAGGCTCAAATTTCCCAAAATTAATGAAAGACAAGTTATAGCTTCAAGAATCGCAAAGAATCTGAAGCAGGATAAAACAAAAAATCTGCCCCCACCCCAAAGAAAACCTAGATACAAGAGTGTCAAACCGCTGAAAACCAAAGATTAAAAAATAAAAATAGAAAATTCTTGCAGGAAGTGAGAAAAAAGAAACATTATAGTGCAGAAGAACCAAGGTAAGAACACTGCATATTTCTCAGAAACTGTACATGGCAGACGACAGTGGCATGACATTTTTAAAGTACTGAAAGAAAGCATTGTAAAACTAGATTTTCATGCTCAGTAAAAATATCTTTTAAAAAACGAAGGCAAAATAGGAACCCCAGACAAAGAAAAGCCATCAGAATTCATTGCCAGCATACCTGTGTTTCAAGAAGTGCTAAAGGAAGTTCTTCAAGCCAAAGAAGCATGATACAAATGGAAAGGAGGATCCATAGAAAAAACAGAGGTTAGAAATTTTCTTTTTAAATGAAACTAAATACTGAATATATTTTATTATTTTTAATCATGTTTAGGTAGTAGATAATGAATATATTTTTGTAAAAAAAGCATAGTATGACTCATAAATTCATAGCATAGTATATAATAAATTTTAAGTTTTTTAAGTGGAAGGTTTATAAGTTATTTTTTATAATTACTTGCCTTTTTTAAAAGTCTGCATTCACCTGATATGAAATTTTGTACACAGGTAAAATGTAGAACATAAATCTTACGTCCTGTTTAAGTATTTTTAAAAGCTATATAAAGATTTGAAGAGCTTTAAAGAAATTTTGTAAGTTAATTGTTAGGGATAATAATCAATGTTTTTGTTTTGTAAAGTCTTCTCTACTTTTCTTGTTTTACTATTTATAGTAAAGAGGAGACACTGGAAATGCTGTTAAAGGAAGTTCTTTTCTCTGATGCATAAACCAATGTAAATACATCTAACATCCTAGAGAAGAAGGATTAAATAGGAATCTTCTATAAGGGTTGCTGATGCTCCAACAGCTGAAGCTTTGGCTCTAGAGCCATATATAGCCCTTGAAGAATGCTTTATTCCAAGAAAATACCCAGGGTGGATTGAAAGACCATTCTCCACATGATCTAGAAAGACAGCTTAGAACTGAAAACATCTAAATGTTCGTGAGAATAGTATCTATTTGTACCAAAATGACTTTTGTAAAATTTAATCTTTCTTTGACATCTATGGAAATCCTAGTGGCATAGTAATTAAGAGCTATGGCTACTAACCAAAAGACGAGCAGTTCAAATCCACCAAGTGTTCCTTGAAAATCGTATGGGGCAGTGCCACTTTGTCCTATAGTGTTGCTGTGTGCTGTGATGAACAGCCACAGGTTTCATTTTGGTTTTTGTTTGTTTGGTTGGTTGGTTTTATGTCTATATAAAACCCTAGTGGCAAAGTGGTTAACTGCTACATCTGCTAACCAAAAAAGTTCGCAGTTCAAGTCTGCCAGGTGCTCTTTGGAAACTCTATGGAGCAGTTCTACTCTGTCGAACAGGGTCAATATAAGTTGGGAGTCGACTTGAGGGCAGTGGATTTTTCTTTTTCTTTTTTTAATATAAAACCAGGAAACCCTGGTGGCATAGTGGTTAAGTGCTAGGGCTGCTAACCAAAAGATCAGCAGTTCAAATCCACTAGGCACTCCGTAGAAACTCCATGGGGCCAGTTCTCTATTTTATGAGATCCCTATGTCGAAATTGACCCAACAAAAGTGGGTTTTGGGTTTTATATAACACTTGTTGGCCATTGAGTCAAGTCAACTCATAGTGACCCTATAGGACAGAACAGAACTGCCCCACAGTGTCATCAAAAAGTGGTTGATGTATCAGAACTGCCAACCTTTTGGTTAGCAGCTGAATTCTTAACCACTGTGCCACCAGGGCTCCTACATGTATATAATTATTCAAAATTTATGTTGAAACTAGCTAAGATTTCTTTTCAGCCTGACTAATAAAGAAATACTTCTAGGAAAGAATAACTTGGTGCAAAAAAAGCTATTCTCCTCTTGACTTTGTTAATTAAGGCCACAGGGGCCAAGTACTTAGACTTCCCTTCTGGAATCCAGGTGCCTCACCTACCTGACAGGACTATGGAAAGGATCAGTAATAATGTGTACAGACATCCAAAAGAGGCATATAAACCCAAATCCATTGCCCTTGAGTCAACCCCGACTCATAGCAACCCTAGAGGACAGAATAGAACTGCCCCTTAGGGTTTCCAAAGAGGGCCTGGTGGATTTTGAACTCCTGACCTTTTGCTTAACAGCTGTAATACTTAGCCATCATGCACCAAGGTTTCCAGTAAGTTAATAAATGACAGCTATTTTTGGCCACTGAAGTGAAACAAAGATGTATAGTGGCATCTTTACTGCCATTAACCATAGAGATGAGATAATACTTTAAAAATAGCATTTCCACTGACACTTATTGATTAATATGCCTAACTCACTACTGAGTGAAGTACTCAAGTTCTAGAAATTTGAGGAACTGTCTCCTCATCTTGCCAGGGGAATTTCTCAGACACAGAAATGGATTGTCAAAGTGGGGAAGGAAAAATGACTGCTAATGCAGTAAATTTATTTTCAAATGCACATAGAAAAAAGGCAAGTTTTCCCAAAGTTCTATTAGGAAAAGTACCTCTTAGAGAGGCAAACTAATGACACTGTGACTTGGAAATTTTTGAAAAGTCAAAACAAGCTGTTGAATTATATGGCACACGGATTTCTCCCTCTCTGAAATTTTTTAGCCATCACAATAGGGAAATTTTGGTGTTGATGTTACAATTTCAATACTGAATCACTTCTGTCCCGCTTCCCTGAGTTTGATTCAGCTGTTTGGCCACAGCAAATAAAGTCTCTTTAGAAAGGCCAAACTTTAATAATAGTAGTTAAAAGATGTTTCGCCTATTGCACTTACTTTTCTTAAATAGTATTTTTTACTGTTGTAAAAATTATTCCATTTACTTAAAACTTTTTTTATTGTGCTTTAGGTGACAGTTTACAGCTCAAACTAATGCCTCATTTAAAAAATGTATACATAAGCCTGTTCTGTGACATTGCTTGCAATCCCTACAACATGACAACATGATCCCTGTCATGGATTGACTTGTGTCCCCTAAAAAGCACGTGTAGCAATTTGTCTAGGCTACATTCCTGGTATTTCATGATGTTCCTGCAAGTTGTATACGCTGTTTCTATGACGTTAATGACGGTGGATGGGTGGCAGTTGTGTTGGTGAGGCGGGACTCAGTGTGCAAGACTGTATTGTGCCTCAAGGTAATCTCTTGGGTTATCAAACAGTGGGAAGCAAGCAGAGAGCTGGCAACCCCATACCACCAAGAAAACAGTGCTGGAGCAGAGCATGTCCTTTGGACTCAGGATCCCTGCACCTCAGAAGCTCCCAGTCCAGAGAAGATTGATGACGAGGCCCTTCTTCCAGAGCCAACAGAAAAAGGCTTCCCCTGGAACTGAGATTCTGAATTTGGATTTTTAGCCTGCTTCACTATGAGGAAGTAAATTTCTCTTTGTTAAAGCCATCCACTTGTGGTATTTCTGTTACAGCAGTGCTAGGTGACTAAGACAATCCCCCTTTGCACGCCAGATTCCTCATGTCCACTTGTCCTATTTCCACCCCTATCCGTTTCTAGCTTCTCATATTGCTTTCAGATAGGAATTGCCCATTTGGTCTCGTACATCTGATACTCATGCATGTTATTATTTTTTTTTAATAGGCTTGTCTAATCTTCATCTCAAAAGTTCACTTTGGGAATAGTACCAGTTAACAAAATGAATCTAATTAAATGCAGTTAATGTATCAGCAGTTGATTATATAAAGTCCAGTACCTTAGAGATTCTGACTTGTAATTTCTGGGTATTATAGACAGTCAGTCAAGCCCAGTGCCAGGATGAAAGGAAAATAATTTCCCTTAGTCATCTAGTGCTAGTATAACAGAAACAGCACAAGTGGATGGCTTAACAAAATAAGTGTATTTTCTCACAGTCTAATAGGCTAAGAAGTTTAAATTTAGGGCACCAGCTCCAGAGAAAGGCTTTCTGTCTGTATCAGCTCTAGAGGAAGGTCCTTGTCCTCAATCTTTCCCTGGACCAGGAGCTTCTCCTCATAGGAACTTCAAATCCAAAGGATGTGCTCTGCTCCCAGCACTGCCTTCTTGGTGGCATGATGAGGTCCCCAACTCTCTGCTTGTTTCCCTTTCCTTTTATCTCTTCCAAAATAAAAGGTGGTGCAGGTCACACCCCAGGGAAACTCCCTTTACACTGCATCAGGGTGTTAATCACACTCTAATCCTCTTTAACCACAGGCAGAGATTATGATTTATAATATTTTGATTATATATTATAATATTATGATTTATAACACATAGAGAAATCACAAAATGTAGACAACCACACAATAGTAGGAACCACAGCCTAAGCAAGTTGACATGTATTTTGGAGGGACAAAATTCAATCCATGACAAGATTCAAAGAAAAAAAAATTTATTCTCCAAAATTTTATAGAACCAGGATAAGCTGCATTGGTTTGAGGTGACGGCAGAGTGGGAGAGAAGACTCCAGGACTGAATCCGTTAACCAAATTAGACTGTTCTTCAAACACAAGATAAAATTCAAGGAGAGGAAATACTTAAATAAAAAAGGAATATGTTAAGAGTATATGTTAAAGCAAGAAGATGCAAAGAGGAAAGAATACATGAGTTCAAAAGTATTCTCCCTTCTGCCCACCAAAGGAGTCTGGATAAGCAATAGGCTGAGTGGCTTCTGCTCCTGAATAAAGCCAGAGGAAAGGATGAATACCATGGTACCAAGAACACACAGTGACAGACGATGGGAACCCAAGTGTTGTAGTAGTTAAGGTACCATGGCTGCTAACCAGAAGGTCAGCAGTTCAAACCCACCAGGCCCTCCTTGGAAACTCTATGAGCTGTTCTACTTTGTCCTATAAGGTCACTGTGAGCAGAAATCCACTCCACAGCAGTAGGTTTTGCTTGGTTTTTGGTGCCAGATGAAAGAAAGTGTCCCTATGCAGAGAAGGGCTGAAAGAAAGGAAAGTGAAGAAACAAAGAGTACTAGGACAGAAAGAGGCAAATAGACAAGACAGAATAAACCAAAAACAGATGTCATGGGACAGAGAATGAACAACAGGAACTTGAATGGGGAGCAATCTCTGGACACAGAAGCCCAGTCAGGCAGCAAGCAGATGTGCAGTAGGGCTTCCTCTTCACACATCCCCAAACCCAAATTTGAGAGTTCTAGAACAAAAGGGTAGTGTCCTCCAGAGCCTTATCTTGTACACTGTTCGATACCCAGCATCTAGAACAGCATCTGACATACAGTGGATACTCAGAACACAGCTGTCAAATAACTGAAGTTTTTAAATAAATAAACCTCAGATAGATCCTAGCCATTTATATGTGCAGAGAAGAGAAAGAATCGGCATGACCTGAGAAAATGCCAGATGCCTCGTAGCACCCCTCAGTAAAGTGGGAGCTGGCAGGGAGATTAGCAAAGACTTTGACTCTGCTCACACACACATGGCCAAGCAAGAGTCACTTTGGGCCCAAGCTGGGTTTCACGGTTGCACGAAGGACTCAAGTGCAACAGGCAATGGCCAAACCAAGGATAACTGAGGGCCAAAAAGAGTGGGAGAGGCAGTTGAGCCAAAAAGCCCCTTCTTCCCCATCAGTCCCCAAATCCCACACACAGTCTTTGATGTTTGAATGCCTCATCTTACAAGGTCTTACCTTTGGGGATTATTTCTAAAGTGTTCTACAGAATACAAATAGCTAGCTAATGCCTTAAATGTCGTCAGTCACTCAAAATCACTAATATCTAGTTAAGAATTATTTTATTAACTTAGCAAGTGAACTCAGGACAGCAAGAGACTCCCCAAGAGCTCTGCATAGAATCCTGATCAAAGAGTAATGGAGTTTTCTTCTTTTTCTTTTTTTTTTCCATTTTGTGAAATAACTTTTAAAAATATTTTATTGTGCCACACTGCGACAGCACACTCCTCTTTTCCAACCTGTATTTCCTGTGTCCATTTAACCAGCTCCTGTCTCCCTCTGTTTTTTCATCTTGCCTCTGGCCAAGAGCTGCCCAGTTAGTCTCCTGTATCTACTTAAGCTAAGAAGCACACTCCTCACCAGCATCATTTTACATCTCATAGTCCAGTCTAATCTTGGTCTGAAGAGTTGGCTTCAGGAATGGTTTCCATTATGAGGCCAACAGAAGAAAATCCAGGTGCCATATCTTCAGGGGACCTTTCAGTCTATCAAACCATTAAGTCTGGTCTTCTTAACAGAGCTTGGGTTCTGCACCCCATTTTTTTCTCCTGCTACATCAGGGTCTCTGTGTTGTCTTCCCTGTCAGAGCAGGCACTGGTGGTAGCTGGGCACAATGATTTGTCCCCAGGGTAATGCTGCCCGTTGGCCACTCTGAATGCCTAGGGTGCATACAATTCCTGTGCTAGGCTAGGTCCAAGGAAGAGGCTGGTGTAGACTCAGAGTGGGTTCAGGGTCATCTAGGCAGAGAATTCTGGAATTCCAGGCCAACAGACCTCCTGTGTCGCCATGGCACAACTGACAACAGAGGTTTGTGCGTTAATGTGATGGCTGAACAAGTCTCAGTGGAGCTTTCAGACCAAGATGGACTAGGAAAAAAAGGCTTGGTGATCTACTCCTGAAAATCCACCAGCTTTACAGATCACAGCATTCCTATTGGAAGCCAATCATGGGGACGGTGTATGACCGGGCAGCATTTCATCCCATGGTGCACGGTGTCCTCATGAGTCAGGGGCTGACTGAACGGCCACTAACAATGACAATAAACACAGAGAACCTGGGGTGTGGTCTAGATGGGAGAGTGGGCAGGTAACATGTCCTTGTGGTCCTGGGAGCTCCTCATGCTTGGGATCTTGGGCAGGGGCTCTAGTTGCCGGGGCCTAAGGGCAATACCACTTGCTTCTCACCCTTTCACTTCCCGCTGCCTGCCTTGTGGTCACTGACAGCTTGTCAGTCGATCAAAACTTGAAGGAGACCAGTTAACTGCATGTTATGACAGCTTTGGTGGAACAATCTTTTAGCAGAAAAGTCTAGAACCACAGCTTGACCTGTTTTGTCCCCCTGTCATCGTCAGTGCTACTCTCGTCTCTTTCCCACTAGAATAGAAAACAGAAAGCTGGTTGTGATTAAGCTTTTCTTTGGGTAAAATGTCTTAAGAACGGCTAAGAGCAAGTTTATGGATCAACTGCAGTATTACTGCCAGTGTACTCCGTGGACTGAGGAGGAGTCCCTAAATCTGCCAACTCTGGCATTTACACAGCCCCGTTTAAAGCAACTTCCTCACTCTTTCTGCAAAAACGTTGCATCATTAACAGAGTGTGGAGCCAGCTACAAACCCGGCCTCCATAAAGTGGAACAGAGACTACTGTCCTGAGATAGCCATGTAAGAAGAGGTAGGAATTCTGCTCAAGAAAAGAACTCTCTAAGGTGTCACTGGGCCCCAAACACAGCCAGGTGCCTTTCTGCTACTCAGAAGCCCTCCACTGAGCCCACGGTAGCAAGGACTGAGACCTGGTAGGACAATCCCCGAGAAGATGGCACTGCCCCTGCCAGCTCCCAGTCCACTCCTAAAAGCGATCCATCTCCCCTCCATGGCCTAACTGACAAGGCTGGTAAAGCCAGCTTCGGGAACACGGAAATGCCCAATCTGGAAGCTTCTTTCATTGACTTCAGTGATTCTAAACCTTATTTTGGATCCGAGATCTCTGTGTTCTCAAGGCTCGATAATTACCAAAGGGCAGGAATGTTCACCCACACATCAGAGAATTTCTGCTGCCCCTTTCAGATGGCAATACGTAATCAAAAGAACACTGAACAAGTAATCTGAGCCATGAGCACTTCCAGCCCCAAATGTCTCTACACGTTCTGTCCACTGATGTCCTCACGGTCAAGGGCAGGTTACTCAATAGGCAAGCTACCAGATCACCTGTAGTGCTTAGCCAGACCATCTGCACTGAACAATTAATTTTTTCAGCACACCAAAGATTCTGCCTCTACGTATGGCTGGTATGTGCTCTCTCCCAAACTCGAAGCACCTTCCAATAGAATCAAAGCCTCTTTGCAAATTTACAAACCCTGACAGAGGTGGATGACCCAGGAAAGAAGCACAAGCTCACTTGTGTCTACTTACTAACCTGCAGCGCACAGTTTCACATGGGTTTCCCCACATCACTGAGGCAGTGAGGGAACCCCTCTGCGCTTCCATGGTGCCCTATTAGTGAACGCCTCTCACAGGGCCCAAGTGTGAATCAAATGGCGTGTTTCTCAGGAGTCTGAAAATTCTGGGAGGACAGGGGTCTGTCTCAATGGCTGTATGCTCAGCAACAGCTCTTAGCAGGAACTCAGTAATATGAAATGAAGAAAGGAGTGAATGACTTCTGACTGCTTCAGCTCCATTTGGTCCCTGGACTGGAGATAAAAGATGTTTTTGGATGACTCATTGAAATCATCTCAATGTTCTGCTGTCTGCATTTAGAAACAGTGTTTGGGTATACATACCCAAAGTACACACTAAAAGGATCAGATTTCTATACTTTTTGGAAGAGAAAGACAAAGACAATTAAATAAACCTCATATCTTTATGGTCCAAGAAACCCAGGCTATTATATCCTTCTCAAGTCTCATTAATAAGATGGAAGAGTCTTTGCCTTCTTGTCTACTCTCTTCAAATTAATCCAAGGTCTGACTCTCCTGAAGTGTTACTAATTATACAGCAGCATCATTTATATCCCCCAGATTGGAAATGGCATACATACAGATGTAGCTGCAGAGTGATGGTTAAATAAACTATGACACAGTCAACTGATAAGCTGTCATGGAGCTCTTGACAATTGTGCCTACCATGTAATCTGAAGTTAAAAGGTGAGACATAAAATTACATACGCTATGTGACTACAATTGTGCAAAAAAAAAATCAAATATATGCCTAAAAATAGAAGGAAATACCATAAAATATTAGTACAACCATGTTTATGTGTTAGGACCATGAATGATTTTTCTCTATTTCTACTTTGTGCACTATCTCATATTTCCCTTAATGATCTTTAATATTTTATTCCCACAGTAAAAAAAAAAAAAAAAAAAAAATCCCAGATTCTCTGGATAACCTAGTAAGCAAGGAAAGCAATGTGGTAAAAAACATGTGAACTTGTTCACTACAGCTGAGTAAGTACGCATAACTAAGCCTGTGCTTAGCTGGCTCACTGGTCATCCACCTGGTGACTGACTGAATACACTCAGCTGACGCCGTGAGGACACACAGCACTTTGCGGCTCTGTTTCACCATCTCACTGTCTCTGTGCACAAGCATACTGGTGTAACGTTTCCAGTGATGTGGGAGGGACAGGCTTCACTACAAAAGAATTCCAGGATGAAAAATCAGAACACCTAGCAGATCTGCTGGAGTCAAGTGTGTCACAAAAATAAAGCAAGTCTACCGTCCCCACATCCAGGAACCGTGAGTAGGGGCGGGGAGAGAGAATGACAGAACTCACTTCATGGAATCAGCCATGAAGATCCGTGTGAATGAGACAATGGCAGACTTAAGGGAAATCCGCTGCAAATTAAAATTTAAAACAAACGTCTGACACAATGGAAGAAACAAGAATGCTGACATATCATAAAACTTATAACCAACAGCATGGAACAATGTATATAAAAATTTCTAAAGGGAAAACTAATTTGTTGTGTAAACTCTTGCCTAAAACACAATAAAATGTTATTCAGAAACAAAACAAATGTGTGAACAGGGCAGGGGAAGCTTAAGGAAGAACAAGAAATGAATAAGCAAAGATAAATCCTAAAAACAAGACTAAATCCTTAGGGTAAGTGTTGTGAGAACTACTTGTAGCCCACTGTGCTATCTGTTGCTTTGTCCTCTCTCCTAAGAACAAACCTCTGTGGTATCTGTTCACTTACTTTCTCTGGAACTGGACCACAGGATCAGAGAGCAGGTCAGTGAGGTCAAGTTTTCTCCCCTTCTCGATGACCTCTCGGTGCTTGCGAACAAACAGCCACCCAATATGGGAGAAGAAGAAGCCCCGACGGGCATTGTGCGGATCCGCATCTGTCTCTGAGTACTTGTGGTGGACTCTGTGGTCTCTGGCCCACTCAAAGATGTCATTCTGAAGAGAGAAAAGAAGTTTGGATGAATATTAAAACAAACAAACAAACCCTAGTGCCTTTGTGGAAAGCTTCTCAGACTCCTTCTTCCCCTCCCTCACCCTACCAGCCCGTTCTGCTCACTCCTCACCTCCCACCCCTTCTGCTTTCCTTTCGTCTTCAATCTCAAGATCAGTCCCTTCAGTTGGTCTGGGGTGGTTTTCTCAGAACAAAAGCAAATCCTCACTTTGCAAAACCAAATTAAACCAAACCCATTGCCGCCAATTTGTTTTAAGTCATAGTGACCCTATAGAACAGAGTAGCACTGTCCCATAGAGCTCCTAAAAAGCACCTGCTGGATCCAATCTGCCAACCTTTAGTTAGCAGCCATGGCCCTTCACCACTATGCTACCAGGGTTTCTAATAGAGGTTGCCAAACCCACAAAGTCGGCTCAGCCACACATTTGAGACACACAAAGTCTCCTGGACCCACTTGTGATGGGGACAGGGTATCAGGGAGACAGAGATTCTGGATGAGCTCTGATCCAAGAACTGATGACACTGACTACTCTGTGGCACAGTGGTTAAGAGCTCGGCTGCTAACCAAGAGTTTGTCACCAGCCTCTCCTTGGAATCCCTATGGAGTAGTTCTATTCTGTCCTATAGGATTGCTATGAGTTGGAAGTGACTTGATGGTTATGGATTGGGTTTTTGGCTTGTAGACTGCTATAATTAATGAAAACTCATCTATAGCCAAGAAGGTCCTTGGGTGTGCAGTTCACACTCAGCTACTAACCTAAAGGTTGGCAGTTGGAACCCAGCCAGGAGTACTATGGAAAAAAGACCTAGGAATATGCTTCTGAAAGGCTACAGCCTTGAAAACCCTCTGGAGTACAGGTGTACCGTGTAACACATAGGGCTTCGATGAGTCAGAATCATCTTGACGGCAAAGGGTTTAGTGAGCTAATTTATTTTCCTTTTTTCCCATCTATAGCCAGAGGCCAGTGAGCTCTATAGAGCTCTAGGTTTTCAATTTATCTGACAGTGCTTTGAAAACATTGAGAAGTATATTAGATTAGGAAGTAGTCCTTTAGATAGGAAAATTAATCTGAAAATAAAAATGAACTTAGTGTATAAGCTTTTTAAAAAAAATAGCAATAATGGTAGTTTTACATCATGGTATTCAGTAATCAGTAAGGCTTTCATCGGGAATCTATCATTTCACAGACTTTACTGACTTCATTCTGAAGACAAGAGAGGAAACTGTTTTATCCTGAAAAGTGCAGCAATTCTTTTAAAACAAATGGGGTTTACTGAGTGTTTAATCTCTCTGGCTTAGTCAACACTGCCAGAAAGCCACATTACTAAGTACTGAATGCCAAGCCAAGCCAAGTAGTGAAGAGCACCCCTGAAAACGTTCAAAATTCCCTTCACCCTAAGGTAGAGGGGAAGAGTCCCTGGGTGGTGCAAACACCGAATGCACCTGGTTGCTAAGCAAAGGTTGGAGATTGAGTCCACCCAGAGGTGCCTCAGAAGAAAGGCCTGGTGATCTAATTACTTCTGAAAAATCAGCCACTGAAAACCCCATGGAGCAGAGTTCTACTCTGACACATCATAGGTCAGAATCAACTTGATGGCAACTGGTGGTGGTGTTGGGTAAGGAAACAGAGAGAAGACAGAAAGGTCTTTTGTTTCTTCGTTTATTCCTTTTTTTGTTGTGACTGAATGAAAATGTACATTCCCATACAAATTTGCACACCCACCTATGGCTGCTAATTAAAAGGTTAGCAGTCTGAATCCACCAGGGGCTCCTTGGAAACTCTATATGGACAGTTCTACTCTGTTGTATAAGGTCACAGTGAGTCAGAATTGACTTGATGGGAGGCACAACAAATGGTCCCAACTCAGCAGGAACGGATGCTCACCAAGGATCAATATGACATGGGGTAAAGACAACCCAGAAGATAGACCCACATGAGTGGGTGCCTACATCAACTTGGGACCGGAAGAACCGGATGGTGCCCGGCCACCACCAGTGATAGCCGTGATGGAGCTCACTAACTTGAGTCTGACTGGCAACACAAGAATAAAAAGGGGTGCATCCTGAGATCTCCACTAAAAGATCACAATTGATGGTCTAGCAGTTTCAGGGTTCCCCTGGGAGCAGGGCCCCTGGCCCTGATGCTGCCCTTGCCCACAAATTATAACAAAGGTCTACTCTTTGGACATGAATGGATTGGACTTGGTGATGCACAGTGACCATACATTGGATACACTTTATGGTTCTATACATCTATAGGATATCATCCTGCTGACCTCTGGGTGGAAGAAGGAGAGTGGCTGGAGAGCAGGGGAAAGGAGGCTGTTGGGAGGATGAGACATGCATGGAGCAGAGAGGAACAGTGTGCTGTCACCGGACAGGGAGAGCAGTGGAAGCTGCATATAGGTGGGCATGCAAATTTATACAGGAATGTACATTTTCACTCAGTCATATTAAATAAAAAAAATAACTGACTTGATGGGAACGGGTTTTGTTTTTGGTTTTTGAATTTGTGCACTACCAAGTATCCAGTGAACACAAATCCACGCTTACTTTGCTTACTGGGTAACCTGCCCTTGTATCTGACCATGAGACAGAAGAAAGAAGAATACTGTTTCCATTTCCCAAATGGCACAATTAACATTTAGAAGATGTTTACTTAAGTTTACCTAGAAAGTCAAGACAATAATGGACCAAAGACGGCATTCCTTTGGTTCATACTCCTCTCAACAAAGCTATTTCTTTTTTCTCCTATTGCAGAGGTGAGGCAGGATTCCTGTACATAAAGCTCTCCTTGTTCTTGTTAAAAGAGTGTATCAGCTCTTTAATGTCATGCAATTTTATAGCAACTCTAAGTGGAACATTTTCAAGGGCTGGAAACACTATTGTCGCAAAATTAAATACCTTACAGCAAAAAAGCATGACGATGAAGACAAGCTGGAGCAGAATGTTTGTTTATTTTAGTTCCTTTTACCTGGGTACTTTCCTGAGAGAAGCTGTTCATCTGCAATAATGGAGTAACGCAAGAGTTTGGGCCATATTCCAATATATCTGTATGTGTGTGTGTACATATATCCTGTTTTCCTCCCCCACTCTAAAGCTGAGCCAAATGAGAAACACAGTGACACACAGGACAAGATATAAGCCAACAATAGGGGAGAAAGTGGGCAGAGCTCATCAGAAAAGACCTTTGAGCCTCTTTCTTCCTACTCAAGTTCTCCTTCTGCCCTGGAGTGACTGTCTTGAGGGAAGAGCTGACTTACGAATTGCATCTGTGTCTGAGTAAAAACTGTGTGTACCTAAGAGGTGTTCCATTACATGTTCTTTAGAGACAGGAAGGAAAAACTGAGGACGAAGCAGGAAGCAGGACCCTAGTGACGCAATGGTCAGGCACTCAGCTCCTAACTGAAAGGGTGACAGCTCAAAACCACTGGCCAGCTCTCTGGAGGGAAAAGACCTGGTCATCTGCCTCTGTCAAGCTTACTGCCTAGAAAACTCCATGGCGCAGTTCTACTCTCTCACATGGGGTTGTCATGAGTTAGAAATGACTTATTGGCACTCAACAGCAATGAGGAAGGAGGAGGCTCTGGGTGGTGCAGTTCAGCTACTAACAGTGACAGAGGGTGTCGGTTCAAAACTGATGAGAAGTGCTTTGGATGAAAAGCCTGACAGTTTGCTTCTAATAGGTCACACAGCTATAAAAACCCCATGGAGGAGTTCTGCTGTGCACACAGGGGTGGCCATGGTGAGAATCGACTCCAGGGCAGCTGACTTGGTTGTTGTTGTTGTTAATAAGGAAGGAGAAGCAGGAGGACTGAACCTCTGGAGGTAGGCAGCCATGTCCCTGCCTGTCCCAATAATCTCTTTTGGTCTCTATTGTTTACATAGTGCTGATGGCTCTTGTCTAGAACTACACAAGCCATTCCACCATCCTTTTGGGATTAAAAAAAAAGGACTTTAGATGAAGATTCACCGAACAAATTAGTTTCTCATTAAACTGTTCTTATCCATATTTTTTATGACAAGACCACAACAGGTCAACACTCTTCCTTGTCAATCTTAGGTGTCCGATTATCAGCTTTCCTGTCCCCTCCTGCCTTCTAGTCTTTGCCCCTTTAGTCTTGTTTTGTTTTATGCACATGTCCAATCTCTGCTGAAGGGTGAACCTCAGGAGTGACTGCATTAGTGAGCTGAAAGAGCAGCCAGAGGCCGTAACTCAGGGCTTCCCCAGTCTCCGCCAGGCCAGCAAGTCTGGTCTTTCCTCTTGAGTTAGAATTTTGTTCCACCTTTTTCTCCATCTCTGTCTGGGAACCTCAACTGTGGTCCCTGTCAGAGCAGTTGGCAATGGGAGCCAGGTACCAGCTAGTTGTACTGGACTCAGCCTCGCGAGGGTTATTCTAGATGTGATCCATTAGTTCTTTGGACTAATTTTTCCCTTATATCTCTAGTTTTCTTCATTCTTCCTTGCTCCTGAAGGTGTGAGATGGCCACTCACAGGTTTTTAAGACCCCAGACGCTACTCACCAAAGTAGAACATAGAACATTTTCTTTATAAACTAAGTTATGTCAACTAAGCTAGACATTCCTTAGGATTGCGGTCCCTACAGTTCTCAACCCAACAATTTAGTCCCTCAGGGAGTTGGGAAGCGTCTATGGCACTTCCGTGACCTTGCCTTGCACAAGTTATGCTAGCTTTCCCAGTGCTGTGTACTGTTTTCACCCTTCACCAAAGTTACCACTTCTCTATTGTCTCTTTAGTGTTTTCATTACCCTTGTCTCACAAAAAGCAAAATGGAGAGACAGAGAAATGGCAAATACCCATCAGTGACCCAAGTCCAAAGTATGTGTATTTCTTCTGTTCATGTCATATGTGCACATTTTGATAAGGGTATGATGCTCAACTTAGCAACTATTCTTGAAATGTAAATATTATAAATAGGTCAGCTTAGATACTTGCCTGACTTTTCCCTGTATTTTTACTATGCTTAAACAGGCATTTTAATTTAAAATAGGGATCACACTGTACATACTACTGTGAAAATTAATTTTTGCCTAACTACTTTAAAATTTAAAATAATGTACATATCCATATACGTAAAGAAAATTTCCAGAAAGGAACAAAAGTAAAGGTTACTTCAGGGGAGTCAGACAAGAAGGTAGGGGACATGGAGAAAATAATTACTTATTTTATCCTACACTCTAAAATTTTTAACACAAATTATTTGTGTATTGGAAAAAAAGTAACTAACTATAAAGGATGTTGTAAGAGTATTAACAAGGAAACAGGAGTGAAGAAGTAAGGAAAAGGTAGTTTCCAAGTAATACGCACAGTGCGACCTCCTATTCTAAATAAAAATATAGATTTAATTTTTGGAAAAGAAGGGGGAAAAGTAAGGCCAGTAGCTGTTGTTGTTGTCAGGTGCTGTCGAGTCAGTTCTGACTCATAGCAACCCTACACACAACAGAACGAAACACTGCCCAGTCTTGTGCCATGTCCACGATTGTTTTGATGCTTAAGCCCATCATTGAGGCCACTGTGTCAAGCTGTCTGTCAAAGGTCTTCCTCTTTTTCACTGACCCCCTACTCTACCAAGCATGATGTCCTTCTCCAAGGACTGATCCTTCCTGACAACATGTCCAAAGTGTGTAGGATGCGATCTCGCCATCTTTGCTTCCAAGCAGCACTCTGGTTGGACTTCTTCCAGAACAGATCTGTTTGTTCTTTTCGTTATCTGTGGTACACCCAACATTCTTCTCCAACAGCACAATTTAAAGGCATCAATTCTTCTTCCGTCTTCTTTGCTTACTGTCCAGTTTTTACATGCATATGATGCAACTGAAAACACCATGACTTGGGTCAGGTGCACTTTAGTCTTCAAGGTGACATCTTTACTTTTCAATACTTTTAAGAGATCCTTTGCAGCAGACATGCAAGTAGATAAGTCAACCTATTTATAGTGGTTCTTTCTAGGAAATGCAACTGTGAATAACCTTTTCCTTTAAGTGTGTCTGTCTTTTCTAACTCCTAATAGTAAACAGATTTTTCTTTCACAGTAAAGGATAAACAAGTTAGTTGTTTTTTTTTTTTAATCTATATTCCTTAATTAAAACAGTTTAGCTTTTGACATCACCCCTATCTTAGGAAAAATTCTAGGAATGAGATTCATGTAATAATACAACCAGTTAATATACCATTTTTTGTTGTTGTGATGAAAGTACCAGCTAATATGCTTTTTACATCTTCTTTCTTGGTTTTCACTAACACCAATCAACCAATCACACCTCAAATGATGTGACAATGCCCTTGCTTGTACCCATCCTCTAGCTGTACCTTTATTACCTCACCATCCATCACAGAGAATGCTCCCTTATGGGATTCCTGCTGACACTAGAAATTGATATTGATCATGAGGTGATTTTTCCCCATCCAGGCAGCCTCTGAGTACTGGTACTTGAGCAGAGATGATTAATCTCAAAACCTCTGCTGAGGCGGGCTGTGATGTAACAAACTCTGTCAGAACTACTGTTCTCCCACCTCCTACTATGTTCAAAATAAATTCCTGCATCTAGTCATCTAAACGGTCATTAGGGAAGAATGTCTTTTAAGACTCACATAATTTCCATTGGTTTAGCAGGATGAAGATTAAATGTAAACAGCATTTAGCATGTCCCACGCAGCAGATCTGAAACCAGAATCATTGACTGGTTTTCCCCAGCTTAACTGCAAATAGCCATTTGTTCCAAACTAGATACCAGTGTGGTTGTTATGCCTCCTAATTCAACTGTGTGGCTGCTTACAGTTCCAAAAGAGAAAGCTCATCAGGTGGCCTCAAAACATAACTAAAGGGAATTCCACTTGCATTCTTAGCACATCTTTCTTTTTTCCAGTCAGCAAAAATGAAACCAGAACCAACATGGCAACTTGAACAGGCTGGTTTTAAAGGCAGAAACTGTGTACACGTGTGTGTATATGCATCTCGTGAGTGAAGAGCTACTGTCTGGAGCCATTCTATCAAGAGGATCACAGAGAGGAAGGCACTGCTGCCTCCATTCCTTAGGAACTGCAAGCCTCCTGTGAAACAGACTTTATCGTAGTCCCTGTGATCAGAATTTAATCTCCCCCAGTTCAAGTGTCTATGTGGCACTATGCTATCAGTGAAGAACAGTCAGAGTTGGCTCAGGACTGATCTCCCTCTAGGTAACAGTGACAGTCTGTAAGAATAGCTCAGAAAGTCCTTTAAGAAGAGCTTCACACCACCTGGTAAATTGTAGCTTTGAAGAACAAGCTGTCACCTGCAGCCCGGACTTAGGGGGCACTCAGCCTGCATAGGTTTCAGAAGCTAGGCAAGTACTGAAGAGGCAACCTCAGAGGTTTAAAAAGTGTTTACTGATAAAACTCAAAGACTGTGGAGAAAGCAAGGGGCTTTTCATATTTTCTTTTACTGTTTAAGTATTTCACAGTAAGAATATATTTGTATAAAACTTTGATACTTTTTTAAAACACATTTTTAAAATGATTTGTGTAGACAAATGAGGGCTTCTGTCAGTATTCCCAATTTGAGTTTGGGAGTTTTTTTTTTTTTGGTCCTTAATGTGACAGTTATGCTAGTCTCCTGAGCCATGGGTCAAAATACTAGGAGAAAAAGGGCTTAGGAACAAAGAGAACTCAGTAGCAGTGAAACTATCTCCCAGATCATAGTTCTTAAGTTGCATTCTCCATTAAAAGGAATCAGGACTCCTTGAAGAAACAGCTGATACCAGGGCTACATCAGGGCAATTATAAGAGATGTCTAGTGTATCTTGTTTTACCAGAAAGTAAGAAAGTGCTCAAAAAATGATGAGGACATATCAAAAGGACACAGGAGTCCATTTACAGTACCTCCCACTGGATGAATCGAGAAAAGGTGAGCATCAAAATGAATAATGACAGTAATAGATTGAATAAAATAAGAATCTATGAGTCATAATTAAATAAAGGGGAAAAGGCAAAAACTCTTCCTTATAAAATGCCAGCTAATAATTTAGGAGAAATAACAGAATTAGAAAATCTTCTGACAGCTGCTATAACAATAATTGATTCTGTCAAGAACGACCAATATGTGCTAAAATCACTCGGTAAAAGAGGAAGAAAAATTATTTGCATAGGCTCATAGTATCTCTGCATAAATTACTTTTTAACTGCAGAGGGGAAAATAGTAAGCTTATAGTGGAAAAGCTTGGTATACATCACCTTAACCAAGTGATCAAAGTTCATGCCACCAATGATAAGACAAAGTGGGATTATGTTCCTCCTGTTTGATCTGAGAAGGACATACTATTACTAATGCAGTACTCCTGCCAAAACGCACAATCTGGGTCCAATCATGTGAAAACATGAGCAAACCTAAACTAAATGACTTTCTACAACATCACTGACCAGTACACTTTAGAAATGGCAGTGTCATAAAAACCAAACAGAGACTTACGATTAAGGGGACTAACAAGAAATCATACACATTGGGAAGAATGTGACCAACATCACCGAACACTCTGTACGGAAATTGTTGAATGGGAACCTACACTGCTGAGTAAACCTTCACAAGAAACACAGTTAACTATTATTTAAAAACAACTAGGAAAAAAAACTGCTAAATAGGGCATCATTAGGGCAACTGGCAAAATTTGAAGACAGTCTATATTTTAACTGATAGTGATAGTGTCCCATCAATGTAAAGTTCCCTGATTTTGGTAACTGTACTGTGGTCATGTAAAAAAGGTCTTTATGATGTCTCAGATGATTAAAAATTATGTAGGAACACATGCATACCTTCACACACATGTGGAGGGAGAAGGCATGATAAAGCAGATGAGGCAAGATGTTAATAATTGGTGAATCTGGATCAAAGCTATGCAGGAGTTTTTCATGAGATTCTTGCAACTTTTCTGTAAGTTTGAAGTCATTTCAAAATAAAAGGTTGGGGGACAGATGCTTATCAAGAGGATACTAGATATATAGAGTGAAATCTCTATCACCAGGTGGGGAGAGCAGGGAGAGCTGCAGATAGGTGGGCATGCAAAACTGATTTGCACTGCACACTTTCACTTAATCACAATTAAAAAAAAAAATCACCAGAATAAAAAAACAAGACAAATAAATAAATGAATAGATAAATAAAAGGTTAAAACTAAAAAGAACAATTCAAGGGAGTCTATCTTCTAATCTCAGATTTTCCTTTTCCACTCCATTTTGACCCCACCACCTTTTGCTGGCTCTCATCAACTTACCTGGACTCCTGTCATAGTCTTCTAACAGCCTCTTGGCCCATGTTCTTCTCCCATCCACTGTGCACTTGGCATATTGCTTCTATACTTACACTCCCTAAATACCTATCATTGCCTTGCTTAAAATTCTGACAGCTTCTTCTTCTTATGTTTCTCACCAAACTTCAACTTTTCTTCTTCTTGGGGATCAAAGGTCTTCAACTGACCTGATTGTTCTTATCTTTCCCCATTTTATTCATTCTTTTATTAGACAAATAGTGATTGACTACTTGGCATGTGCTAGGAGATCAAAGAGGAACAAGATACACTGTCTGGTAAAGGTCTCTCTTTACTGCATACACAAGGCCACCCAGCTCTATCAGATTGTAAATTCCTCAGAAAAACAATAACCATTTGCTATAGAGTCAGCTCTGAATCATGGCAGTCCCATGAGCATCAGAGTAGAACTGTGTGCTTTATAGGGTTTTAATGGCTGATTTTTCAGAAGTCAATCACTAGGCCTCTCTTCTGAGACTCAAACAGCCAACCTTTCAGTTAGTTAGCAGCCAGACACATGAAACATTTGTATTACCCAGGGAATCCTCTTCAGCACAAAGGCCATTTCTCATATATCTCTTGAAATCCTCACAAACACATGGTAGTTTACACACCTTTCATCTCAGTGGGAAATAACTAGCAAATTTATATGAAAAGCTATGGAAATTCAACAGAAAAAGACAATCAAACGTGTTTCCCTTGTAAAAGGACTTTTACAAAGCAAAGATACAAATTTCCATCTGGAAACTCAGTAAATCTTACCTTTAATTAAAATTTTTATCCCATCTGACTCCTTAGAGGTGTTGTTCTATCTCTGGAGCCTCACAAAGCACTTAAAAGAGCATCTCTGCAACATCCCTTGACAAGAGCTCTGGTTGGAACTGGTATGAACTAAAATGAGACGACTGAAAGCCTGAACTTCGGTAAACAAGGACCACGATGAAAAACAGCTCACTGTTTAATTGGGTTCAGGCAGTTAGTGGAAGGCTCAGAAGTGCTGTGATCTAGTTTTACTCAGCATCTTCATTAATGACTGGGAACAAGGCATACACATTTTGTTAATAATATTTTTGGCTTGTACTAAATTAGGAGGTAGTGCAGACATCATCGAGGACAGAGAAGTAACAGATGGACCTAAAGAGGTTAGAAATATGAATAGAAATGATCACAATGAGATTTGATTTAGGAAAAGTGCAAATGAAGGCAGCTGGGGGAAAAACCATCCAAAAGGCAAAATAATCAGTGGGTTGTGAAACCCAGAAAATAGCAACACAAGAATGTTTAGTAGGATACCAATGGAATACAGAATCAGCAGTGACAACATGCTACCTCAGCCCAGGTGGTTGGTAGCAAGTATGGGAAGAAATCACTTCTCAAGGAATTGCATTGTGTCACAGTCTCCTTCAGTACCCCAAAACATTACTGGAGACCATGTGAGACAATAAACAGACGATAAAAATAAATTCAGACATTGGACCTCCATTTCTTCACGCCTTAGGAAGGGGTTTAGGCTCAGGGCTTCAGAAATCCCCCTGCTCTGTGATTCTTTGAGAGGGAGAATTGACAGAAGGAGAAAGAGCCCAATGGAAAAGTTGCCTCTTCTGTGATTCTAAAGATCTTCTTGGTGAAAACGTGAAAGAATGAATCATTTAGCTTGAAAATATGATTCAGCTTCAGATTAGATTCAAAATTGACAGAGCAGGGTAGGTGGTTGTTGTTAAGTGCTGTCAAGTCAGTTCTGACTCATAGCAAACTCATGCACAACAGAACGAGACACTGCCTGGTCTTGCTCTATGCCTATAACCACTTTTATGCTTAAGTCCATTGTTGCAGCCACTGGGTCAATCCATCTCCTTGACTCTCTGGGGTACAACCATGATGTCCTTCTCCAGGGACCGATTTCTCCTAACAAAATGTCCAAAGTACATAAGATGCAGTCTTGCCATCTTTGCTTCCAAGGAGCACTCTGGTTGTATTTCTTCCTGAACAGATCTGTTTGTCCTTTGGGCAGTCTACGGTACATTCAATATTCTTCTCCATCACCACAACTTAAAAGCATCAATGCTTCTTCTGTCTTCCTTCTTCACTGTCCAGCTTTCACATGCACATGACGCAACTGAAAAAAACCATGACTTAGGTCAGGGGCACCTTAGTCTATAAGATGACATCTACACTTTTTAAAGAGGTTCTTTGCAGCAGATTTTCCCAATGCAATGCATCTTTGGATTTCTTGACCGCTGCTTGCATGGGTGTTGACTGTGGAAGCAAGTGAAATGACATCCTTGACAACCTTAGTCCTTTCTCCATTTATCATGATGTTGCTTACCACTCCAGTTGTGAGGATTTTTGTCTTCTCAATGGTAAGGTGCAATCCATAATGAAGCCTGTGCTCTTTGATCTTCATCAGTAAGTGTTTCAAATCTTCACTTTCAGCAAGTAAAGTTGTGTGATCTGCATAACACAGGTTGTTAATAAATCTTCCTCCCAAGGGCGGAGTCAAGATGGCAGACTAAGCACCAAAAGCGAAAGCCAAGTGCCGTCAAACACGTTTCCTTATATCCCTCTGGAAACTAAGACCTGAATTGATAATCAAACAGCCTCTGGTCACCTAGTGAGCCCCCAGGACATGGCACAGGGCTGTTAATTTGGACTTCATACCACTGAATGAAAAACCTCCTCTCTTTTGCTGACTATCGCTCCTGGCTAGCCCTGGCTCTCACAGACTGAAGGTAAACACACCATTTTGGCTTTTTTTTTTTTCTCTGTCTTGGCCAGCAGGCAGAGCTGTGCTTTGCCTAGCAGCTAGACTCAGACACACAGCTGGTGGGATACACAGGAGAAAGTGCCATATTATGAGAGCCAGGCTTAGGACTCTGTTAATCTAGCCACTTTGGGGCTGTCTTCTTATCACTGTCACAGCGTGGTTTGTACAGAACCGCACTGCCAGTGTGCGAGACACCATGTTGCATACGGAGATTTTAGCCGGACCTAATGCTTAGCCTGGGAGCCAGCGCCTGCAAACAGGACAGCACTTCTTCAACAGAAAAGCAGTAGTTTACACAGTGTCACCTACAAAGGCAGAGGAATCACTAACTCTCGGCACCTTTAGCCCCTCTATCTGCCAACTGTGTGGAGGGCGCCTTCTTAGATACGGTGGCTGCAGTTGGACCTATTTCTTAGCTTGGGAGCCAACGCCTGACCACAGAAGAATGCTTTTCTACCAGAAAAGCAGTAGTTTACACAGTGTTGCCTAAGGCCAGGCCCTGTCAGCAGAGGCCAACAGGGCCTCATTACCCGACCTTAGAACATACAACACTGCCACAGTGGTCAAAACAGCCTGGTACTGGTACAGGAACAGACAGATCAATCAATGGAACAGAATTGAGACCCCAGAGAGGACATCATCTGCCTGTGAATAGTTGACATTCGACAAAGGCCCTAAGACATTAAACTGGGGTAAAAACAGTATCTTCAACAAATGGTGTTGGCAAAATTGGATATCCATCTGCAATAAAGTGAAACAAAACCCTTATCTCACACCTTATACAAAAACCAAATCCAACTGGGTAAGAGACCTAAATATCAAACCTAAAACGATAAAGCTCATCCAAGAAAAGGCAGGAACAACAATGGAAGTTTTAATACACAACATAGACAGACTTCAAAATCTGTCAAACAAACCACAGTCAACAGAAGAGAAAATAGATAAATGGGAACTATTAAGAATCAAACAGTTTTGCTCATCCAAAGACTTTACTGATAGAATTAAAAGGCCACCTAGAGAATGGGAAAAAATATTTGGCAACTCTATGTTAGACTGACACCTGATCTCCATAATCTATAAGATACTACAAAATATCAATAAGACGAAGATAAATCATCCAATTAAGCGATGGGCAAAGGAGATGGACAGACATTTCACTAAAGAGGAGACCCAGGCAGCCAAAGAACACATGAGGATATGTTCACGATCTTTAGTTATTAAAGAAATTCAAATCAAGACAACAATGAGATACCATCTCACCCCAACAGGATTGGCCATGATCCAGAAAACACAAAACAACAAATGCTGGAGAGGCTGTGGAGAAAGTGGAACCCTCCTACACTGTTGGTGGGGTTGCAAAATGGTCCAGCCTCTTTGGAAGGCAATCTGGCGCTTCCTTAAAAAAATGGATATCGATATACCATTTGACCCAGTAATTCCACTACTTGGAATATATCCTACAGAATCAAGGCCTTTCACACCAACAGACACATGCACCAGAATGTTTATCGCAGCACAGTCCATGATAGCAAAAAGATGGAATCAACCCAGATGCCCAACAATAGAAGAATGGATAGGTAAACTATGGTACATATACTCAATGGAGCACTATGCAATGATAAAGAATAACGATGATTCCAGGAAACATCTCCTAACGTGGTTTCAACTGGAAGACATTATGTTAAGTGAAAGTAGTCAGCGACAAAAGGACAAATACTGTATGAGACCTCTACGATAAGATCTCAAAAACACACTTGTGTATAGAAGAAAAGACTCTTTCACAGCTGCAAGGGAGGGGAGGGAGGAAAGGTGAGGGGGGGAGGGTTTAGTTTAGATAGTTACTAGAAATATAGTTGGGAGAAGCGGTGATAGCACACATTAGAAACAAGAATAACATTAAGTGGACTTCAGCATAACTTGATACTCCTTCCATCTTGACTCAATACTGCAAGGATAGAGTAGATGGGGCGGGGGGCGGGGGGCCATGCTCTTAGGCAAATTCCAGGCCAACTGGCACAACTAGTGTTTTGCTAAGAGAGCCCTCTGCACCCCACATTGGTGAGTGGCGTCTGGGGTCTTAAAAGCTGCCAAGCTGCCATCCGAGGACACAGCAAATGGTCCCAACTCAGCAGGAACGGATGCTCACCAAGGACCAAAATGACACGCAGTAAAGACAACCGAGAAGACAGAGAGACCCACAAGAGTGGGTGCCTACATCGACTTGGGACTGGAAGAACCAGATGGTGCCCAGCCACCACCAGCGATAGCCACGATGGAGCTCACAGAGAGGAGTCTCACTGGCAACACAAGAATAAAAAGGGGTGCATCATGAGATCTCCACTAAAAGACCTCAATTGATGGTCCATTGGTTTGGGGGTTCCTCTGAGAGCATGGCCCCTGGCCCTGATGCTGCCCTTTCCCATAAATTATAACAAAGGTCCACTCTTTGGACAGGAATGGATTGGACTTGGCAATGCACAGTGAGCATATATTGGAAGCACTTTATGGTTCTATACATCTATAGGATATCATCTTGCTGACCTCTGGCTGGAGGAAGGGGAGTGGATGGAGAGGAGGGGAAAGGAGGCTGTTGGGAGGATAAGACATGTAAGGAGCAGAGAGGAATAGTGTGCAGTCACCGGACAGGGAGAGCAGTGGAAGCTGCATATAGGTGGGCATGTAAATTTATACATGATGTACATTTTCACTCAGTCATGTTAAATAAAAAAAAAGAATAAAAGGGGTGCACCCTGAGATCTCCACTAAAAGACTGTAATCAATGGTCCAGAGGCTTCGGGGTTCCCCTGGGAGCATGACCCTTGGCCCTGATGCTTCCCTTGCCCACAAATCATAACGAGGGTCCACTCTTTGGTCATGAATGGATTGGACTTGGCGATGCAGAATGACCATATACTAGATGCACTTTATGGTTCTATGCATCTATAGGATATCATCCTGCTGACCTCTGGCTGGAGGAAGGAGAGTGGGTGGAGGTGAGGGGAAAGGAGACTGTTGGGAGGATGAGACATGTATTGAGCAGAGAGGAATAGTATGCTGTCACCAGGCAGGGAGAGCAGTGGAAGCTGCATATAGGTGGGCACGTAAATTTATACTGGAATATACATTCTCACTCAGTCAAAACAAAAATAAATCTTCCTCCCATCCTGACACCTCATTCTTCTCCATATAGTCCAGCTTCTCAGATTATCTGCTCAGCATACAGATTGAAAAGGTATGGTGAAAGGATACAGTCCTGACACACACCTCTTCTAACTTTAAACCATACAGCATCCCCTTGTTGTTTGTACAACTGCCTCTTGATCCACGTACAGATGCCTCATGAGCACAATGAAGTGTTATGAAATTCCACTTTTACATAATGTTAGCCATAATTTGTTATGATCCACACAGTTGAATGCCTTTGCATAGTCAATGAAACACAGGTAAACATCATTCTGATATTCTCTGCTTTCAGCCAAGATCTATCTGACATCAGCAGTGATATCCCTGGTTCCACATCCTCTTCTGAATCCAGCTTGAATTTCTGGAAGTTCCTTGGAGAGATGCATTGGTACAATAGCTGCAACAATGGACTAGAGCATGCAGGGGACTGTGACAATGATACAGGTTGTAGTTACACTGTTAGGAGCTGCTGAATCAGTTTCTACTGATAGTGACCCTATATGTACAACAGAACAAACCCCACCTGATACCACACCATCCTCACAAATATACTGGTATGTTTGAGCCCAGTGTTGCAGTCAGTTCAGCTTGTTGAGAGTCCTCCTCTATTTATGTGACCATCTACCAAGCAAGACGTCCTTCTTCAGGGGTTGGTCCCTCCAGATAACGTGTCCAAAGTACATGAAACGAAGTTTTCATGCTCACGTCTAACCAGAATTCTGGCTATACTTCTTCCAAGACAGATTTGCTTGTTCTTCTGACAGTCCATGGTACATGTCTTACTCATCCAGTGCTACTATAACAGAAACGCCACAAATGAAATGGTTTTAATAAAGAGAAATTTATTCTCTCATAATCTAGTAGGCTACAAGTCCAAATTCAGTGTGACAGCTCTAGGGCATGGTTTTCTTTCTGTAAGCTCTGGAGAAAGGTCTTTGTCATCAGCCTTCCCTTGGTCTAAGAGCTTCTCTGCATAGGAACTCAAGGTCCACAGGATGCACTCAGCTCCTGATGCTTCTTTCTTGGTAGGTATGACATCCCCATGTGTCTCTGCTCACTTTTCTCTTTTATATCTCAAAAGAGATTGGCTTTAAACACAATCTAATCTTGTAGATTCTGTAAATATAACTGCTGCTAATCCATCTCACTGATATCATAGTGATAGGATTTACAACACATAGGAAAATCACATCAGATGACAAAACGGTAGACAATCGCACAACACTGACAATATGGCCTAACCAAATTGATATACACATTTTGAGGGACACAGTTTACTCCATGGCAGTGTATCAACATATGTTTTGTACATAGGGTCCCTGTGAGTTGAAATTGGCTTACCAACACCCAACAACAATATACAGAAGGAAAAGCTTGACAATGAATAAGGAAGACCAACTGAAAACGAATAGATGCCTGTCTTTGGCAGCACATTTGCTCAGTGCAATTTGACACTTGATTTCTTGATTGCTGCTTCCATGGGCATCAGTTGTGGATTCAAGTAAAATGAAATTCTTGATTGTTTCCAACTCTTCTCCATTTATCATAATGTTTTTTATTGGCCCAGATGTGAGGGTTTTTGTCTTCTTTATGTTGAGGTGTAATCCATACTGAGGGATATGGTCTTTGATCTTCATCAGTCTTCTTCACTTTCAGCAAGCAAGTTGTGTCATCTGCAAATTGCAGGTTGTTAACGACCCTTCCTCCAGTCTCTAGACTGCATTCCTTCTCATGTAGTCCAGCTTCTCTGATGGTTTACTCAGCATACATACTGAACAAGTGTGGTAAAGGGTACACCCATGACACATATCTTTCCTGACTTTAAACCCTGACTGTTTCTGGGTCTCTGTACGGGTTCCTCTTGAGCACAATTAAGTGTTCTGGAATTTCTACCTTCACAATTGTCCATAATTTGTCAGGATTCACACAGTCAAATACTTTTGCTTAGTCAATAAAACACAGGTAAATATCTTGATAGTATTCTCTGTTTTTAACGAGGATTCATCAAACATCAGGTAGGATATCCCTTGTCTCACAGCCTCTTCTGAATCTGGTTTGAATTTCTGGCAATTCACTGTTAGTGTATTGCTGCAATTGCTTTTGAACTATCTTCAGCAAAATTTTACTTATGTGTCATATTAATGATACTGTTCAATAATTTCTACATCTGTTGGATCATCTTTCCTTGGAATGGGTACAAATATGGGTCTCTTCCAGTCAGATGGCCAGGTAGCTGTCTTCCAAATTTCTTGGCATAGATAAACACTTCAAGCATCGCACGTGTTTGTTGAAACATTTTAATTGGTATACTCTTATTAATTTCTGAAGGCTCATTTTTCAACAGTGCTTTCAGTGCAGCTTGGACCTCTTCCTTCAGCACCATCAGTTCTTGATTATATGCTACCTCCTAAAATGGCTGAATGCTGACCAATTCTTTTAGGTACCCCCAAAACCTACCGCCATCAAGTTGATTCTGACTCATAGCAATGTTAAAGGACAGAGAAAAACTGCCCCCAAAATTTCCAAGGAGCACCTGGCAGATTCAAACTGCCAAGCTTTTCGTTAGCAGCTGTAGCACTTTACTATGCCACCAATGTTTCCTCCTTCAGGTACAGTGACTGTGAATTCTGTCTTAGTCAACCAGTCTGCTACAACAGGGATACCAGAAGTTGATGGCCTTAACAAGTGAATTTATTCTGTCACGTTCCAGTAGGCTTAGAATCCAAATTCAGGGTGTCAGTTCCAGGGAAAGGCTTTCTCTGTTGGCTTTGGAGGAAAGTCCTTGCTGTCAATCTTTTCCTGGGCTGGGAGCTTCTAAGGCACAGGGAACTCGTGTCCTTTCCGAAGGATGTGCTTTGCTCCTGCACTGTTTGTCTCCTAATGACACAAGGTTCCCATCTTTCTCTCTCTCTCTCTTTTTTTCTCTCTCTCTCTGCCAGCTTCTCTTTTTTGTATCTCAAGAGATTGCCTCAAGGCACACTACAATCTTACACACTGAGTACTGCCCGACCAACACAACTGTCGCCATCTTCCCTTATTAACATCACAGAGGCAGCGTTTACAACATATAGAAACATCACAGAATCATGTCCTAGCTGAACTGCTATGCACAGTTTTGGTGGGGGGACACAATTCAATTCATGACACATGACACACCTTCCAATGCTTCCTGCATTATTTAGTATTGTCCCCACAGAATCCATCAATATTGCAACTTGGGGTTTGAGTTTTTTCTTCAGTTCTTTCAGTTTGCAAAATGCTCAGCATGTTCTTCCCTTTGGGTTTTCT
Organism: Heterohyrax brucei; assembly: GCA_028571685.1. Classification (NCBI taxonomy): domain Eukaryota; kingdom Metazoa; phylum Chordata; class Mammalia; order Hyracoidea; family Procaviidae; genus Heterohyrax; species Heterohyrax brucei. The sequence continues at coordinate 107,745,647 of CM053143.1, read as the reverse complement.
ATTTGCAGCTCCTTCTACCTTTCATCATAATACTTCACTCTGTCTTCCTGACCTGTCGTTTGAAATCTTGGCTCAGCTCTTCTACTTCATTAATTTCTCCTGTCACTTTAGCTACCCGATGTTCAAGTGCAGCTTTCAGTCTCTTCTGACATTGATTTTGATCTTTTCTTTCTTTACTGTCTTTTTAATGACCTCCTGTTTTTCTCATTTATGATGTCCCTGATGTCATTCTACAACTCACATGGTCTTTGGTTATGAGGGTTCAATGCATCAAATCTATGCTTGAGATAGTGTCTAAATTCAAGTGGGATAAACCTGAGGTCATACTTCAGTTCTCGTGGACTTGTAATATCCATCAACTTCCTTCTGAACTTGTATATGAGCAACCTGATGGGCTGTTCTGCAGTCATCCCCTGCCTTGTTCTGGTGATGACACCAAGTTTTTCCATCATCTCTTTCCACAGGTGTAGTAGATTTGATTCCTATGTACTGCATCTGGCAAGGTCCTTCAAAAAAAGTATTTGTAATGAAGAAGTCATTATCTTGCAAAATTCTGTCAGGTGATCTCTGGTGCCGCTTCTATCACCAAAGCCACCTTTTCTAACTATAAATGTTTCTTCATTTCCAACTTTCACATTCCAGTCACCAGTAATTATCAATGTACCTTACTTGCATGTTTGATCAATTTCAGACTGCACAAGTCAGTAAAAATCTTCATTTTCTTCATCTTTGGCCTTAGTGGTTGTATGTAAATTTGAATAATAGTCACATTAACTGGTTTTCCTTGTAGGTGTACCGATATTATCCTGTCATTGACAACACAGTACTTCAGGAAAATCTTGAAATGCTCTTCTTTAGGATGAATGCAACATCATCTCTTTTCAGTTTGCCATTCCCAGCACAGCAGACAACATGACTGTCCAATTCAAAATGGCCAGTACCACTCCTCTTCAGCTCACTAACGCCTATGATACCAGTTTATGTGTGCCATTTCATTTTTCATGATTTCCAATTTTCCTAGGTTCATACTTTATATATTTCATGTTCCTGTTATTAATGGATGTTTGCAGCTGTGTCCTCTCATTCTGTGTAATGCCACACCAGCAAATGAAAGTCCAGAAAGCTTGACTCTGTCCACATCCTTAAGGTCGACTCTTCTTTGAAGCAGCAGCTCTTCCCCAGGTGTAGCCTGAGTGCCTTCCAACCTCACAGGATCACCTTTGGACACTGTATCAGACAATGTTCCACCGCTCTTCATAGACTAGTCATTGACTAATTTTTTTCTGAAGTAGACCACTAGGTCCTTCTTCCTGGCTGTCTTAGTCTGGAAGGTCAGCTGAAACCAGTCCACCATGGGTAACCTTGCTGATATTTGACTGTCTGTGGCATAGCTTCCAGCACCACAACAACACATTAAGTCCCCACAGCACAAAAAACTGACAGATGTGTGGAGGTATGTATGTAAGACAACTGAAAATACTATGGCTTGAGTGAGATGCATTTTAATCCCTGAAGTGACATCTTTCCTTTTCAACCATTAAAGGGGTCTTCTACAGATTTGCCCAACCCAATATGTCATTTGATTTCTTGACTGCTGCTTCCCTGAGTATTGATTGTGGATTCAGGAAAATGAAGTCCTTGACAACTTCAATCTTTTCTCCATTTATCATGATGCTGCCTACTGGCCCACTTGTCAGAGTTTTTGTTTACTTTATGCTCAGGAAACAATTCATACTGAAGGCGGTAGTCTTTAATCTTCCTCAGGAATTGGTTCAAAGCCTCTTCACTTTCAGCAAGCAAGGGTCTCTGCATATCACAGGTTGTTAATGAGTCTTCCTCTAGTCCTCATGCTGCATTCTTCCTCGTACAGTCCAGCTTCTCCGATGATTTGCTCAGCAAACAAATTGAATAATACAGTGAAAGGGTATAAACCTGATGCCCACCTTTCCTGATTTTAAACCATGCAGTATCCCTTTGTTCTGTTTGAACTGCCTCTTGTTCTGTGTATAAGTTCTGCACACGCACAGTTAAGTGGTAATGGCAATTCCATTTTTTACAATGTTTTTTACAATCTGTTATGATCCACACAGTCAAATGCCTTTGTGTAGTCAATAAAAAAAAAACCCACATGTAAACATCTTTCTGTCATTCTCTACTTTAAGGCAAGATCCATCTGTCATCCTCAGTGATACCCAGCACCAGGGATGATGCAGGACTCGGCAACAATTTATTCTGTCGTACATGAGCATCCCATGAATCAGAATCTACTTGACAGCAGTCAACAACAACCTTGTGGGAGCATTAGAAAGTATTCAATGAAGTGCCTGGTGCATGGTTAAATAAATAAATTCAAACCCATTGCAGCTGAGTTCCTTCTGACTCATGGTGACTCCACGTGTGGGAGTAGAACTGCCCTCCAGGTTTTCTTGGCTGTAATCTTTATGGGAACAGATCTGCATGTCTTCTACGGTGCCTCTCAGTGAGTTCAAACAACAAACCTTTACATTTTCGAGACAGAAACCAACCATATCCACCCATCTTGAAAGAGGAGAGTAAAGAATCTACTTCTGATGTGCAGAAGAAAAGGTGTGTATCAGAAGTTTAGGATGGTAGTTAAGAATGGTGGCAAACAGCAGGACCTCGGGATTTCTGAAGTGAGAGTTAGAACTTGCAGAGAGGACCACCCAATGTTCAGGATCCAAACCTGAGGTAGTATAGCTCTGTTCTCCTTTGACCTGACTGCCACTACACACTCCTGCTAACACCCTATGCTGTACTTGAGGACACCATCTCACGTGCAAGACTCCCTCCGTGATCTGCAGACTCCACAGTGATCCAGCCTTGAAGGATTCTCTACAATCCAGTGCAGAACCAGATTACTCAACAAGCAAGGTATGTACAGGCCCAACTGTGCCTTCCCACCAATGTGTAGTGCACAATTTCACTTGACCTCACCACATCAAAGACGTGAAGAAACCATGTGAAACTGTTCAACACAGATTAGCAAGTACAATTAAACTAATGTAGACCTTGCTTGATGCAAGCCAGTGCCTACCTTGCTTACTCATTCATCTGCCCCCTGATCCAACAGTACAAAATCTTTGGGGTCTCACCTATCAAATGAGGAAAATAATAATACCCAGCACCCACTGGTCAGTTCACTGTACTCTGGTGCCTTGTGTGTTGCTATGAGACTGGAAGCCATGCCACCATTATTTCAAATACCTGCAGAGTCACCTGTGGTGGAGAGTTTTCAGCAGAACTTCCAGACTAAGACAGACTAGGATAAAAGGCCTGGTGAGCTGCTTCCAAAAAGTTAGCCAAAAAAAACTCTTATGGGTCATAGCAGAATGCTGTTTGACTCTCTTGTTTTGGACACACATCATAGGGAGCAACTGCTAGAGGAGGGTATCTTGTTTGGTGACACAGAGGGTCAGTAAAGGCACGTGAGACTCTCAGGGAGATGAACTAACACAACAGCCATGACCATGGACTCAAGCACACTTAAACGGTGCAGATGTCACAGGACCAGGCAACATCTCATTCCTCTGGATGCAAAGTCACCGTAAGTGGAAGTCAGCTCCATGGCAGCTAACAACAACCCTGCAGGAAGGAGCGCTACAAGATAGCTACAGGAAGTACCCAGGGAGGTGTCTGGTATGCAGTTAGCACTCCAAAACAGTTTTATTTTATATTGTTGCTACTATTATATATTTGCCAAAGTTCATGGCTCATGATCATGTTATTTACTTGACAATTTAATGCAAAGTTTGGTCCATTTACAAATCACACTGTAGGACACGATGTAAGAACACCCGAAGTTGAGTCAAAAAGATGCCTAATGTGTGGGTCAAAAGACCTGGGTTTCAGCACAAGTCTATCAACAAACTAGCCATGCGACCTTTGACAAGTCAGTGGTGTTTTCTAGGCCTCTGATTTAGCCCTTTGCAAAATGAGAAGATTGAAACTAAATCCCTCACACTACCCCTTAAACTCTAAATCTTAGGACTTTTTTTTCCGTGATCCAATGAAGAAATGCGTGCAGAAACAGAAGTGACCGAAGCATCCCACAGGTGCTTTTGGCTGGACGGACTTTACAAGAGACCTATCTGCCGCCAGCGGGGGTGGGTGCACAGGAGAGAGAGAGTGCACCAGTGCACAGTGCTGGCTGCTGTTTGTGACAATTAGGTCCCTGGAGACCACCACATGGCAGAAACTCCTCCTGTGGTCCATCTTTGGCTAGGAGAAAACAATAAGGAATTTACAAGCAGTCTTTGGGCTGATCTGTATCCTACTGGTAAGAAACGAGAATGAACCAGACAGAAACTAAGGGGGGTTCTTGCTGAATATAAGGGTTTAGGGATGACAGGGTACTATTATAGTTCCTTCTTAAGCCTTGCTGCCCATCATCATCTTTTAGGGCTAAAGAAGTACCTGTACTTCACCCCTCACCACACATACACACATTCTTTTTTATTATGATGATTGAATGAAAATGTACATTCCCGTATAAATTTACATGCCCACCTATATGCAGCTCCCACTGCTCTCCCTGTCTGGTGACAGCACACTCTTTCTCTCTGCTCCATGCATGTCCTAACAGCCCAATAATCTTCTATCCCCTCCTCTATGTCCCCTCCCCTTCCTTCACTAAGAGGTCTGCAGGATACATACATTCTTTAGAGAAGGGAAAAGGAAGTTCAAAATACTCAAATCTGATTTTAATTGCAAGTACGCATTGGTACAAAGCCCACCCTATGCTGATCTTACAGAAACCTTCACCTAGGTCTGTGTAACAAAAAAACATTTAAAAAAAAAAACCCAAAACCCAGATCTATGAAGCACTGAAATTTCCAGTGGCAAATTGTGGGAATGCTAACATCCCACTAGACCAAAAGCTCCAAGAATGCAAGGATTCTGACCATGCTTGCTCATCACTATACACACTGCGCCTGCTCAATGACTACCATATAGTAAGTGCTCAATAAATAGTTACTAAATCAATGAATGAATGAAAATAATCCACCATAAATGTAAGGTTAGAAGAAGTATGCATAGTTCAAACCTGATGAATTCTAAAAATGCTTTTTAAAGCTATTCATTTGTTTATCTAACAATGTATTTTCTACACGATAGGCACCAGAATAAAAAACCAATGGCACAGTATGCTGAACCTCATAAAGAGGAAGATAAAAAAAAAGTACCCCATGAAGTTGATTCTGACTCACAGTGACCCTATGGGACAGAATACAACTGCTCCATATAGTTTCCAAGGAGTGTCCAGTGAATTCAAACTGCCAACCCTTTGGTTAGCAGCCATAGCACTTTACCACTACACCACCAGGGTTTCCTAAAGCAGAAGAGGGGGGACAATATTTACTGGGTGCTATTCTAAGCTGAACACTTCATACTCACAGTTTCATCTTCTTAACAACTCTGTGAGGCAAATGTTATTATCCCCCCTTTGCAGATAAAGAAACTGAAATGTGCCAAAAATGCCCACACCTAGCAAATGGAAGAGCCAAGAATTTATTCTGGGACCTGGTACTTTCCTCTACAATGCACTTTCTTCCCAAGGTAAATTTAAAATCACAGGCTGCTGTTCTGTTATATGGTGTACTGTTCACCAAACTGAGGTTTCCAAAAAATGAATTATAAGCAAATAATTTCATTGCAAAAAAAGAAACCAGAGTCCTAGGTTCTAAATGACAACTTATTTTTCTTGGGAAAAAAAATCCAATAATGGAAGTGTTTTGTAACTATATGAAGGGTGTTATTGGAGGCTAAAAATAATAAATTGGTTGAACAAAATGAATAAAAATTACCAAGCTAAGACAAGAATAGCATCTCAGACTTAAGTCAATGAGTTCCTAAATTATTATTATCAAAACTCATTGCTACAATAAATCAAGTACAACACTGAAATAAGACAGTTAAAGTCAAAGTGCAGTAGAGTTCACACTGTAAGTGGTGAGCACAATAGCATTTTCCCTAGCACCCTGGCATTAATTCTCAACTGCAATTGAATAATAACCAGTATGTAACCGTAACATGAATTCTCTTCCCTAACTGAGCTATTATACGAGGCGGCACTCTTTGGACACTCTATGAGGCCGTTCTACTCTGACCTCTAGGGTCACTATCGGACCCCACTAAATGGCAGTGGTTTAGCGGGTGGTGGTGCTAATCCAAAGGTGAGAGGTTTGAAGCCACCAGCCGGTCCTGGAGAAAGATGTGGCAGTCTGCTTCCATAATGATTTACAGCCCAGGAAACCCTACAGGGCAGTTCTACTCTGTCCTATAGGGTTACTAGGAGTCAGAATCAACTCAACAGCAGTAGATCAATTACAAAAATGTAATTGATCTATGTCTTTTATTCTATTTGTATTATGAAAGCTCAAACTGTAGACAGGAAGCCTAAAATAGAAAAGGAAATCTTAGACATACAGCACCCAGTGCAACACCTGTGGTCAGGCTGTCTTATAGGAATGCAGTTCCATTGCAGAGATGGCCACACAGGTGTCACATCTGAGTCACAGAGAAGCTCCTGGATGGCCTGATTTCCTGGACCCCAGAGCAGGTTTTGGAACTGTCATTGCTTCCCAGTAGATGAAATATACGGGACTTGAAATTGCCTGCATTCATCATAATGGCAGAATTTTAGAAACAAGTTGTACCAACCCACCCTGCCTGGATCAGATGAGTAGCCAAGAAAACAGAGATCCATGATCAACCCCAAATTCCAGCAGCTCAGAAAGTGCCCTAACATGGTGGGAAATGGTTTGCAGCTACAGTAATTTTAAAGGATGTGGCCTAATCACAGTGCAATAACCACATTCTCTGACATTTATATAGCTCTGTGCAATTTTCAGTGAAGGTGCTCTGGTGGCAAAATGGGCCAGCACTTGGCCACTAACTAAAAGGCTGGCAGTTCAAACCCACCAAGCGGCTGTATGGGACAAAGACCTGGTGATCTGCCTAGAAAATCCCATGGAGCAGTTCTACGTTGTCATATGAGGTTGCTCCAAACTGGAATGAACTCAGTGGCAACCAACAACAACAATACAAATTTCAGTGATATAATAACAACCCTAGGAATGAAGTGTCATTGTTCAACTAAAAGATGAAGTCACTGCAGGTAAGCAAGTTATCCGGGGTTTCAGAGCTGGCAGCCATCAAAGTAAGACTCAATTCCCTTTATCTTCTGACTCTGGACTGAAAAGTTTTTCTACCACTATCTCAGAGTGCAACCTCAGGAATACGAGACTGGACAATTAAGCTTACCAATTCATCCTAGAAAAAGTGCTACATACCTCACTGCTGAATGTCACTACAGTAACCTTCGAAGTACTCCCCTTTGGAAGCTATGCACCAATGCCAGTGCCTAGTCCACCCTTCAAAGCATTTTTTCCTAGGATGAGTTCCTGAACTTAATTGTCAGCCTCATCTGACAACTCTAATGGCCATTCCGGGAAAAGAGCCCCAAAACACCTTTGAAGGGTGGACTAGGTGGTGGCATCACTGCATAGCTTTCCAAGGGGAGTACCTTAGCGATATTCAGCAAGGGATGTATCACTTTTCTAGGATGAGTCTGTGAACTTAATGGTCCAACCATGTATGTTTTTAAGGGTGGTGGCTTGGAGTCAAGCAGATTGGCATTTGCCTGTCCTGTGTCTTGCCCTTGCTCTTTAGCCATATGATTTAGGTAACTTCTTTAAAATATCGGGTGGGCCTCAGTATCCTCATCTGTAAAATGGGGATAAATGTAACACCTAGCTCATGGGAGTATTCTCAGGATCAAACACGATGTGCACATGGCATCATGCTCTGCAGGGTTGGCCCCTGGTTAAGTGCCAAACAAAAATTGAGGGTTTCAGGGCATGAACTCTCTGGATGGTGGAACCTCCTTTCCCCTTCATAGTGTGGCACGTCATGGGGCAGAAAACCTCAAGGGGACATTTTGTTGTTTCTAATCTTCCAAAGGGATAAAAACACTGGGACAGACTGGAAGTCTTCAGGGCCTGAGACTGAGCCTGTAACAGGGTTCATTTTACAGGAAGCCTGTGTGCCCACCCTTCCGCCATGAACAGAGCCACGTGTATTGGGTCTCTAAGGCAGAAAGGACATGCCATCTCCCACCTGGAATGCCATGGAGTTGGCAACTGCTAGAAATATCCTCAGAGGCAGCGTGGCCTTGTAGGACCGATGGCTCCACAAGCGATGGGCTCCAGCAGTCACGCCCAAAGCAGTCAGGAGGAAGCAGAAGTAGGCTGCAAGACACAAGCAAGAAGAATGTCAGTAAATGTCATCAAGCTTTTAAACAACCTTGTGCTTTCTTCTCTCCTGAGCCGGGACCCAAAACACAGGGGAAATGCACTCTTTTTATGATTTGTGCCTCTGCAGTACCAAGGAGAAAATGGGACAAGTTTACTCAGGAAAATTTGGCCTTTGAACACCATTCTTTTCCTTTTTACATCAAGTAAATTTTTTTATTTGTCTATGTTTCTTGCTAGTCCTGATACAAAGTCATAACCACTTGAACATGAACTTGTAATTTGATCTCACACATTCACCCTTGCAGGAGCTGAGACTGATCTCTACTGTTACCTTTTAACTGGTACCCAAGCCAGGGTGTGTGGTCTACAGAAGAGCATGATTCTAAACGGCCATGCCTGCTGCCATGGTTCCATGGGCTTTTGCTTGAAATTGGGCCAGACCTAAAAGTAGTGATGGGAACAGCACTCAAGAAACCAGATGGCATATTACACAGGCAAATATGCAGCAAAAGAGCTCTTCACAGTTTTAAAAAGATGTCGCTTTGATGACTAAGGTGTACCTGACCCAAGCCATGGTCTCTTCAGTTTTTCCACATGCATGTGAAAGCTGGACAAAAAGAAAGAAGACCAACAAACTGACTCATTGAAATGTGTTGGCAAAGAATACTGACTATATCATGGCCTTCCAGAAGAATGAACAAATCAGTCTTAGAAGAAAAACAACCAAAATACCCTTTAGAAGTGAGGATGGGGAGCTTGTGGCTCACTTGCTTGGGACACATCAGCAGAGAAAGACATGATGTTTGGTTAAGCAGAGGATCAATGAAAATAAAGGAAAGCCTCAGTGACACAGATTGATACAATAGCCACAACCATGGATTTAAACAAACCAATGACCATGCAGAAGGCAGAAGACTGGGCAGCGTTTTCTACTATCATACAAGGTTTGACAATTAAGTCCGTGAACTTAATTGTTCCAAGTGCTGCAAACTTCATTGCTGAATATCACTACATTCATCTTTGAAGTACTCCCCTTGGGAAGCTATGCACTGATGCCAGTGCCTAGTCCACCCTTTCAAAGCAATTTTGGAACTCTTTCTTGAACAGCCATTGCACATGGTGGAACAGTGTCAAGTTCATGAACTTAACTGTATAATTGTCTGTGAGGGAGTTTTTAGCCAGTAAACAAATAACTGGATTGGAACACCCTACCTACTCATCTGATCTGGCCCCCAGTGACTTTTTTCTTTACCTGAATATAAAGGACATATTGAAAGGAAGTCATTTGGATGACATTCAGGACATCAAGGATAATACGGTGAGAGCTCCGAAAGCCAGTCCAGAAAGAGTTCCAAAATTGCTCTGAAGGGTGGACTAGGCACTAGCATCAGTGCATAGCTCCCCAAAGGGAGTACTTCGAAGGTGACTGTAGAGATATTCCACAATGAGCTATGTGGCTCATTGTTAGGATGAGTTTGTGAACTTAATTGGCAGTCCTTGTGTGTAAAGTCACCCTGAGCCAGATCTAACAGGACTGCAACCAACAACAACAACAGCACTGGGGTGTGCTTTTGGAAACCCTGGTGGCATAGTGGATAAGTCCACTTCTAATCCACTAGATACTCCTTCAAATCTCTATGGAGCAGTTCTACTCTGACCTATAGAGTCTCTATGAGTTGGAATCAACTCAGTGGCAGTGGCTTTTTTTTTTTTTTTTTTTTTTTTGCCTCAGACAAGGATAAAATTGACAGTGGGCACAGCTGAGATTTGTCGTCTAGAAACCATCACCTAAATTGTCACTACGACCGGAGATGACGGAGATGCCTACAGGCAAAGCTTGAAAGCCAACCTCAAGTGGAACATGTTATGTGCCATACATGTAAATGCATTACTTCTAATCCTCTCACCAAGGTGCTATCATTCTCCAAGGGGGTCTCAGAAGAGATTAAGTAATGAGTTGTGGTTATTATTACTGCCAGCTGTTGAGCTGCTCCCACTCATGGTGACACCATATGTTACAGAATAGAACTGCTCCATCAGATTTTCTTGTCTAAAACCTGTGCAAGCAATTTGCCAGGCTTTTCTTCTGTGGAGCCTCTTCGTGGGTTCGAACTTCCAACCTTTGGGTTAGCAGCTAATAAAAAACTGCACGCGCCACCCAGACTCCCTTTGGCAATTGGTTCATGCTACTTACAAGTTAGCCTAGTTCTAAAATCTATGGCTTGCTGCCCCCAGGACGTGGGGATTTGTTCCTAGTATGGTGACTTGGAAGAGGCTGTAAATGCATGGTGGAAAAGGAGCACAGAAATTTAAAATCCAATGACTCCAGTGGTTCTACAGCAATTACTGAGGAATCATGTGCCCGTACAATGCACAGAGCTTTACCTGGGTTATCTTATTAAAACACATTCAACAACACTGTGGGCTTGGTAGTACTGTTTGCCCCATTTTACAGATGAGAAAACAAACATTTAAAGAAGGCCATAAAGTTTATCGGGTCACAAAGCTAGGAAGTAGCTTTGTTAAGACTCCAACTCAGGTCTCTTCAAACCAAGAACTGAGTCCCTGACCTCCCACTTCCCTATGCCTCTGAAGATGTCATGTATGTTTTGTTTTCAGTTTTCCACACCCCACTGCCATCCTTAATACTAGATCGCAAACTAAACAAAAAAGCCCGCTGCTCCTTTCCTTGGGACAGACCCCTAAACCAGGCTACAGGAAGGCAGGAAAGGGCAGATCACTCTGCATAAATGCTTGCAGTACTTTCAATACTGGGCATTCCATAAATAAATGCCAAGGAAGATGTGTGTGAGTGTGAGTGCATCTCCAGAGTAGTTGTCAATGATCCCAGGCTAGGGTGTGTACTTGTGAAGCGCACTGTAGTACTTCTTTGGACTAGGGCAACTTCAATGTCAACATACATATTTAAACAAGCCAACAAACCCACTGCCATCAACTGATTCCAACCCACAGCAACCCAATAGGATAGAAGAGAACTGCCCCATATGGTTTCCAGGAAACCCTGGTGGTACAGTGGTTAAGTGCTACAGCCGCTAACCAAGTCGGCAGTTCATATCAGCCAGGTGCTCCTTGGAAACTCTCGGGGGTAGCTCTACTCTGACCTACAGAGCTGCTAGGAGTTGAAATCAACTTAACAGCAGTGAGGTTATAGGGTTTTCAGAGAGTGACTGGTAGATTCAAACTGTCCACCTTTTGGTTAGCAACTGAACACTTCACTATACCACCAGTGTCCTACATATTTAAGAGGAGCACAGTATTACATCTTCCAAAAATTAAGGGTCTGACTGATCTTGATCTCGATCCATATTTAGATGGATCTAAAAGGAGAATCTGCCCTTGGCAGTGAGATTAATGAGGCCCTGAATACATGTGGTTTTCATGAACTTGATGGATCATTTCTCACTTGAAAATTTAAAACAGAACATTTAACGAAAAAGAACACAATCTCACCACAAATCCCAGAAGCTAGCGGTAAATAAAAGTCATTGATTTTGTTTGTTATTGAAATTTAACCTTAGTCAGGAGTCCATCAAAGGGACAGCTGTTGTCCATGTTATCCCCGGCCTTTACGTCTCTACTAATAATTTTTTTCAACTGTTAAGTAGTCAGGGAACTCAATGATTTATCCTTTTAGTTTAAATACTCATGTTACCACGTATGATTACAGATCCACTAAGGGCATTACACAGGGACCCTGATGGTGCAACAGTCAGTGCTCAGGCATGAACCGTGAGTTAGCAGTTTGCACCCTCTCCAGCAGCTCTGTGAGAGAAAGACCTGGCCATCGGCTCCAGGGCAGTTCTACTCTGTCATGAGGCATTGCTGGAGTCACAGTCAACCCGACAGCACCCAGCAACCACCAACAACAACAAACAAGCACGAACAAACTGAATGCACACAAGTTACCAGTTCAGTTCAGGTTGTTGGTGTCGTTGTTGTCAGCTGCCATCAAGTTGGCCTTCCACTCACGGCAACTTCATTACAAAGGTACCGAGAAGGTTGTCCCACAGGATGAACATCATCACGTCACTGAACTGCACATGGAAAAACTGTTGAACTGGCAAATGTTTTCTTAGGTTCATACAAGGACTCCCAACTAACATCCTAGAAAAGGTGCCACATGCTTCATTGCTGAATATGACTATGGTCACTTTCGAAGTGCTCCCGTTAGGATGCTATGCACAGATGCCAGTGCCTAGTCCACCCTTCAAATCAATTTTGGAACTCTTTCTGGCATGACCACCAAAGCTGTCGTCGTATTACCCTTGATGTCCCAAAGATCATCAAAATGTCTTCCTTTCAATATTTCCTTTATTTGGGGGTAAAGAAAAAAGTCATTGGGACTAGATCAGGTGACTGGAGGGGGGGCGGTGTTCCATCCAATCCAGTTATTTGTTTACTGACTAAAAACTTCCTCACAGACAACTATACAATTAAGTTTGCGAACTTGCCACCACGCTCAACGGCCATTCCAGAAAGAGTTCCAAAGCTGCTTTGAAGGGTAGACTAGGTGCTGGCATCAGTGCATAGCTTCCCAAGGGGAGGACTGTGAAAGGTGACCCTAGAGATATGCAGCAATGAGGCACATAGCACTTAGAATAATTAAGTTTGTGGAACTGACGGTTGGACCTCATATGTTTTTACCACACATACACACACGATGTTAGGTAACCTAGAGAACTCACGGGAAGGCCTCAAGATGGGCTTTTGGTGGGCAGCCTCCAACACGGCCCCAATGATTCCCACCTTCTGATATTCACAGCTTTTTGTCGTCTCTTTCCCTTTAGTAACTTGTTTCTAACAAGTAGTAGCTTGTTTCCAAGAGCGACACTGAGGACACATTACTTCCATGATCCGGTTACAAATGACTGTGACTTCCCCCTGGCTAGTAGACGTGACCATGTGCTAGCTTTGATGAACTACACTGCCATGCTGGGGAAGCTCATTTGTCAGGGAACTGAGGGTGGCCTCTAGCCAACAGCCACCAAGGAACTGGGGCCCTGAATTCAACATTACCTGAATCCTGCCAACAGCCATGTAAGGGAAGGCAGAAGTACCACTACCACCTTTCCCATTCAAGCTGGTCGATAAGTCTCCAGTCCTGGCTAACACCCTGATTGTAACCCCATGAGAGATACTGACGCAGAGGACCCAGCTAAGCTGTACGTGAATTCCCACTGTAAGATAATAAATGTGTGTTGTTTGTGTGCTAAATGTGGGGATGATCTGTTATGCAGCTATAGACAACAAATGTAGGGCTCAAGCAGGAACCAAGGGAAGGACTGTCTGTCATCTGCAGAGACACAATATAGATTCGTGGCTGCACAGGGCTAAAGGGTGGTAGAAATAAGGGGAGTGGCTGCTAATGGGTACACGGATTTTTGTGGAGAGAGGTCACAAAAATATTCTAAAACTGACTGTGGCACTGGTTGCATAACTGTGTGCCTAAACTAAAAAAAAAAAAAAATACTGTAAAAATCATACACTCTAAATAGGTAAATTATATGGTGTCATTGATTAAATTTTATGCCCCTAAAAATGTACATAGCCACTTGGCTAGACCACGATTCCCAGCATTGTGTGATGTTCCTATACGCTATAAACCTTGCCTCTCTGATGTGAATGAGGGTGGACGGGCAGCAGTTGTGTTGGTGGGGTGGGACTCAATGTGTTACACTGTGTGCCCTGAGGCAACCTCTTTGGATACAAAGGAAAGGGAAGCAAGCAGAGAGCTGGCAATTCATACCATCAGGAAAGAATCAGTGCCAGAAGCAGAGCACACCCTTTGGAAGGACCCGGAGTCTCTGTGCCTCAGGAGATCCCAGTCCAGTGGAAAACTGATGACAAGGACCTTCCTCCAGAGCCAACAAAGAAAGCCTTCCCCTGGAGCTGATGCCCTGGATTTGGACTTGTAGCCTACTGAACTGTGACAGAATAAAATTTCTCTTTGTAGAAGTCATCCACTTTGTAATACTTCTGTAATAGCAGCACTGGATGACTAAAACATACAGCACCTGAATTCTATCTCAATAAAGCTAATTAAAAAATAAAACTTAATGAATTCCTATTCGATTTTATCATGTATACTTTCTCAACATAAAATAGTCATGTCGCAAAACAAAACAGAAATAACAGTTAGTCACCACCAAATAGATACTCATGCACATCATGTCCTTGAATCGTCCACCAGTGCAGAGTTTTTATTTGATCCTGCACCTATGCTTGAACCTCTGAAGACCCAGACTGTAAGGCAGCAACCACCAATTGTTTGTGCTTGGATCCCAAGCCCGAGCCTTAGCTGCCAAAGGCAGATGGAGGGAGAACTATGGCCCCTTTGGCTTCACAGCGGAAGGCAGAGCTTTCTGGTTCATTTATTCAGAGAAAAGTTGGACGGTAACAGCAGAGACACTCACCAGGCCACACAACCAGAGGACAGCCCTGGAGCAGACACTATGAACCAAAAACGCACTGTCACTGTTAACTGCCATAAAGGTGGCCCCAGCACACAGCAACCCCATGCCCAAGGAACAAAACATTGCCTGGTCCTGCAGCACCCCCATGATCAGCTTCAGAGGCTGGACAGTTGTGATCCACAGGGCTTTTGTCTGTTGATTTTTGGAAGTTGGTCACCAAGCCTTTCTTCTTAGTCTTGGTTAGGAAGTACTACTGAATCCTGTTCTCTGTCACAGCAATGCACACACCACTACTAACAGATGAGTGGTGGCTGTGCACAGGTATATCTGCCAAGAACCAAGCCCAGGTCTTCTGCATGGGAAGCAAGAATTCTACTGGTAAATCACCACTGCTCCCTGGCCAAAAAGTAAAACCTCCTTTATTTTTCAACCTGATCAGACGGAGAGATGGCTATCCTGCTTCACGAGCCATCCCTGAGTAGTAGACAGAAGGAAACAATTGACAGAGCTCTCTAACCTTGGCTTCCTCTCTGTGTCCTTATAGCCTCAGGGTGAAAGCTAATAAATACTATTACCACTATTAATAATTACAGCTACCACCAACTGAGCACTTTCGATGTGCCAGGCCCTGTTCTAAGTATTTTATACACAAAGACAAACTAAATCCATGGCTGTCAAATTGATTCTGACTCACAGTGATCCTATAGGACAGAGCAGAACTGCCCCATAGATCTTCCAAGGAGTGCCTGGTGGATTAATGCCATCCTTTTGGTTAGCAGCTGTAGCACTTATCCACTATGTAACCAGGGTTTCCACTTCATACATAGTCACTCATTTAATGTTCACCACAAGTCAAAACCAAAAAAACCAAACCAGTTGCTAGGAGTCTATTCCAGCTCATGGTGATCTCATGTGTCAGAGTGAAATTGTGCTCCACAGGGTTCTCAATGGCTGATTTTTCAAAAGTAGACTGCTAGACCTTTCTTCTGCAGCACTCCGAGTAGACTCAAGCAGCCAACCTTTCAGTTAGCTGCTGAGCTCATTAACTGTCTGTGTCACCTATGGACTTCTCACCCCATGTTTAGGAGGTTGGTAATACTGTGATCATGTTTTATAGGTGAAGGAACAGAGACAGGGACAGGGACAGGGCAAAACCCAGGTCCAGAAGAGCCCACAGACTTAGCACTCCTGCAAGTTGACAAGCATTTGAAAAGTAAATTACTACATGATTATAAATTGCAGCATGTGCTGTGAATGAACAGAATAATACAAGAAATATTAAAAGGGGAATCATTTGAGTCCCTGGATAGTAAAAATCGCTAACATGCTCAGGGGCTAACAAAAAGGTCGGCAGTTCAATTCCACCCAGAGGTACCTCAGAAAAAAGGCCTGGCAATCGATTTCCCAAACACCAGCCACTGAAAATCACACAGAGCACACTTCTACTCAGACACACGTGGGGTCGGCTTGAGATGGAGTCAGTTCAATGGCTACTGGCTCATCTAGTTGAAGGGTCCCAGAAAGGCTTTGCAGAGAAAGTAAGAATTAAGCTAACAGGTGAAGGTAAAGAGTCAGCCAAGCAGGCAGGAATAAACCATACCAAACCCAATGCCATCCAGTCGATTCTGACTCATAGCGACCCTACAGGACAGCAGAAGTGCTTCATGGAGTTCCCAAGGGGCGTTTGGTGGATTCAAACTGCCGACCTTTTGGTTAATAGATGTAGCATGGAACAACTACACCACCAGCTCAGGAAGGAGGCCAAATATAGACAGAGGGATCAACACACACAAAACCTTGAGGCTAGAAAACAGAAACAGATTTAAAAAAAAAAAAAAAACCTATGTCTGGAGCCCGTGAGGCAGCAGGTTGCAGTAGGGGAAAGGGAATGAAGAAAAGGTACAAAGGCTCACAGGGCTGGTCACCCAGTTCCTGCAGGCCTCGTCAAGGTGACTGGATGTTCTGCTGAGAGTCATGGGAAGCCATTAAAGTGTTTTAAGTATTTAGAAAATGTGGCAGAGTAGAAAGCAAAGAGAAAAATACACACCACTTAGCCCTCCAAAATTAGTCTGTTAATATTTTGCTATAACTCCTTCTAGAACTTAAAATAATCTTCTTCAGTCCATCTCTGAATGATTTACATGCATTAGAGCATTACAACGCCTATTACCAGAGTCAGAAGAGGAAGGCTACTGAAATTATTTAAATCATGCAGTGAATCGATAATTGGGAACAATACACACCAATGAACAGTGAAATTCCTTCCTTAAAAAAAAAAAAATTCAAAGAGTGGGTGCCTACATCGACTTGGGACTGGAAGAACCGGATGGTGCCCGGCCACCACCAGTGATAGTCACGACGGAGCCCACAGAGAGGAGCCTCACTGGCAACACAAGAATAAAAAGAGGTGCATCATGAGATCTCCACTAAAAGACCTCAATTGATGGTCCAGCGGTTTTGGGATTACTCTGAGAGCATGGATCCCTGCCCTGATGCTGCCCTCTCCCATAAATTATAACAAAGGTCCACTCTTTGGATAGGAATGGACTGGACTTGGCAATGCAGAGTAACCATATATTGGAAGCACTTTATGGTTCTATACATCTATAGGACATCATCTTGCCGACCTCTGGCTGGAGGAAGGGGAGTGGACGGGGAGGAGGGGAAAGGAGGCTGTTGGGAGGACGAGACATGTATGGAGCAGAGAGGAATAGTGTGCTGTCACCAGACAGGGAGAGCAGTGGAAGCTGCATATAGGGGGGCATGTAAATTTACATGTGAATGTACATTTTTACTCAGTTATGTTAAATAAAAATAAAAATTAAAAAAAAAAAAAGAAAGTCCCCCCTCCCCCCAAAAATTCACAGCACAGCCTAACAGAATGTCAGAAGGCAGGCCACAGAGGGGAGACTACGCTCTGAATGCCTGCTGCCATGGGCCTTACCTACACACCGAATCTAACTGTTTCAGTCCTGGGAAGTCGGTATCACAATCCCCATTTTAAAAATGGGCTGCGCTGAGGCCCAGCGCAGTTGTGTAAGTACTTTAGAATTTACAACAATATAACCAGAGCTCTAACATCACATCAGTCAAGTGCCAAAGCTCTCCTGCTAGGGCAGTGGTCTCAATCCTGTCTGAGCACTGCCATTACCCAAGCCCAAACCCCTAAAACCGAACCTCCTGCCTCGAGTTGGTTCTGACTCACAGTAATCCCGTAGGATTTCCAAGGCTATAAATCTCTGTGGAAGTCCAGTGCCACACCTTTCTCCTGCAGTGCTGCTGGTGTTTTACACACAACCAACCCTCTGGATAGCAGGCTATCACTATAACCACTGAGCCACCAGGACCACACTGGGTGAGCCTGGAGCTCACCCAGCCTAGGAAGTCAGAGACGGTGGCCAGAAGAGCAAGTGTCTCTCTCCACAGGTGATTCCAACACACTTATAAGGGTGTCTTGCCCTCTCAATTTATAAATGGAGAACCAAGGTCTAGAAAGTGCTGCAGAAGCTGCGGAGGTAACTACCAAGCGACCCTTGTGGGAAGGAGAAATGTGGCCACCCTTTTATGAGAACTCCACATCCTAGTCTCTTCTCTTTGATGGTACAAGGCTGTAAAATCCCTGGTGGCACAGTGGTTAAAGCACTCGGCTGCTTTGAACTCACCAGCCGCTCTCAGGAGCAACGTGTGGCCATCCGCATCCATAAAGCTTACAGTCTTGGAGACCCTGTTTCCTCTGTCCTATAGGGCCATCGTGAGTCAAAACTGACTTGATGGCAGTGGGTTTGGTTTGGTTAGGTGAGGGCTGTGTTCACTGGGACGATAACAGCCTTCCACCACAGAAGCAGAAAGAGGCAAGGGAGGCAAACAGACAGTGAAAGCTGCTGGGGACAGGAACACCTGGGAGCCATGTGGGAAGACACCACGCTTTTGACGTCTGCTCTCTGGTCAGTTCCAGTATTTTTAAAGTCATTTGTGGGCTCTGACCAATAAATGACTACTTCCCCTTTCCAGGCTTTTTCAGATCCGGAAGACATACAGGGACCAGCTGTTTGACACACTGCAGTGCCATGGTTTGCTTTTTGGTGGCCTTCCTAGCCATGGTCTTGTAACTTTCACCCAGATAACTGGGTGGGATCGAGCAGATACGGTAATCGTGGCCCACCAAAGGAATTACTTTTGCCATCCTGCTCGGCTTGAAATGAGCCAAAATAGACGCAGAAAGAAAACAGAAACCCACTGCCACCAAGGAAGAACTTCCAGGAACCAGCATGTGCTTTGGACCTGGGATCCCTGTGCTGAGAAGCTCCTGGAAGCAGGTGATCAAGCGGGAGAGTGAACTGTAAACGTAGAGACGATGAGAAGCGGTGGAGGAAGAAGAGACCTCGCAGCAGAGACTCAGCTGCAGGAGACCCCACAGTAGGCTTCCTGGCTCTAACAGTGAGAAAGCTGCCTCTGGGCAGAGGCTTAGGGCCCAGGAGAGGTGTGTCTGTGAGCACAGCTGAGAAGACACTTTCCTGATGGAAGAACTGTATTCTTGACTGCTCCTGAGCCTGAACTGTAACCTGTTACTGCCCTGATAAACCCCATAATTACAAGTATTGTCTGTGAGTTCTGTGTGGCCACTGCAACGAATTATCAAGCCCAGCAGAAATGCAGACAGTGCCGTGGGAGGGATGGTTGGTGTCAGAACAGGTAAAGATGGCCAAGAGGGGAGCCATGGCTAACCTCTTCTCATGGGTATCAGCCTTGCGCTGTTGATCTGGATTCTCCTTTCTGTCATGAAGTTAGAGATGCTGCCCCTATACTGTTCTCACACATACACAGAGATAGATATTGTTAGTTCTTGTTCAGTCTGTTCCAAATCCTGGTAACCCCATGCCTGCAGAGTAGAACTGCCCAACCAGGTTTTCATAGTTGCATACTTTAAGAAGCAGATCACGAGGTCTTACTTCTGCAACAGCTCTGGTTGGGTTCAAACTACTAACCTTTCAGCTAGTAATCAAGTGCTTAAACATTTGCATCACAGACTCCTGAGATACATGTAGAAAGTATAAATGTATGTGTATATGTATACACACACACACACGTGTGTGTGTGTGCATGTTTGTGTGTGTGTATGACAGGTAATACAGCATATGTTTTTGTCAGGTGCAGTCAATTTCAACTTATAATAACTTCATGTGACCAAGTAGAAATGTCCCATAAAGTTTTCTTGGCTGCAATCTTCACAGAAGCAGACTGACAGGTCTCTCTTCCATGGAGCCACTTGGGTAGGATTAAGCAGCCAAATTTTTGGTTAGCAGCCAGGCTCATAACTATGTGTGCCACCAATGCTTCTTTATACAGCATATAAAGTATCCCCTTCTCTGATCACCTCTCAGAATATACCCACACTTTTCAACACTCTAAATCAACACCAGTGTTTTGCAATGGGGGTGAAGAAGGGGAATTTTGCCCTCCCCCACAGGGGACATTTGGCAATGTCCTGGTACATTTTTGGTTGTCACCAACCAAAATTGTCATTTAGTGGGTAAACACCAGAGATCTTGCTAAACATCTGTATTACACAAGACAAAGAATTATCCAGCCCAAAATTTCAACAGTGCTAAGGTTTAAAAACCCTGCTCTAATCCCTCAAGAAGGTCTTCCTTTAACACTTGTGTTCATTTTCCCAGGGCAACTGCACCAGTCCTTATTTGTCCACTGCTCTGTCTCACCAGGAGCCCTAAGAGTAAGAATAATTTATTTTTTTTTTGTCTCATTTAAGAAATAGGCAGAAAGCAAAGCAGACACTGGGGCTCCATGTCCAGAGATTTAGACCTGAAGTTTTCCCTTCACAGGATTGAGTTTGCAAGGTTCAAGACTCAGAAGTGATTCTCCTAGGTACTATTTCTACAAGAGGTACTGGTAGTTCAGTGTGAGAATTCATTCCTTCTATGTGGGAGACAGACTCTTAGAATCTAGTGAATTCAGATGTTGTCTAAATTCTCGAGGTGTGAGAATCACAAAGCCGATTCCTCTGAGGTGGACATCAGAGATACATCACATCTCCCACTTTTTTACTGATTTGGACACCAGCTATCATCTCCATGTCACTCTCTACTTTCCTGCTGGGCTCAATAATTTGTTGCAGTGGTCACACAGAACTCACAGACCACACTCACAATTATGTAGTTTATTGTAACAGGTTACAACTTGGGATCAGCATCAACTTGCTAATAACAGAATACAATTCAGGAGACAGAATACAGTTCTTAAATCAGGACATCTTTCAACCAAGACAGCTCTCAGCTTCTTCTCCGCTGTGCCACTGCCAGGCCATCTCATGGGCCTCTGCCACCAGGCCCCATTGACGTCTCTGCCCTGCTCAGGCAAGTGTCACACCACTTTGGGCTTCTCCAACAAGAGCCCATAGGCACTCTACTCCACCAGCAAGCCTCTTACCCAAAGGTGCTTCGCTGTCTTGACCCCTGGGTCAGTTTACAGAAAACCAATGGAAAATAGGAAACAATCAGACAATACAAAATGTGGGACATACTACAAGAAAAAACTGACCTGGTCTCTTAAAAGAATCCATATCAAAAGCTAAGACTGTTCCAAATTTAAAGACAGTAAAAAGAGATAATTATCAACCTTGATCAAATCTTGGCTGGAAAAAAATCAGTTATAAAAGATACTTTGAGGACAACTAGAAAATTTTGAGTATAAAATGGATATTACATTATTATCAAGTTACAAAAATGTTTTAAAAAATATACACATGTGAAATTATTTAGGGGGAAAAGGTCATAATGCCTGCAACTTACCTGCAAATGATAAAAAAAAAATTTTACAGATAAGTTGGATCTGACTTGATGGCACTTGGCTTTTGCTTTTTAATGAAAATATGGCAAAATCTTAATAGGTATTGGATCTAAAGGTGAATATGCAGGTATCCATTGTATTTTTCTTTAAAAGTTTGTCTTTGAACATGTTCATAATAAAAATTGGGGAGAAAAGTATCACTGAGAGTTAATACACAAATACTAAATTTAAACCTTCTTCTTTTGGGTCACATGTTAACACCAAGGAGAATGAATCAAAATGCAGCCTAGTCAGATGCATCATGCTATCACTCTACACCAAATAATGTGTACTGGATACAGATGACAACCCTGGAACCCTGAGCATCAAATGAAAGGATACAGAATTAGATCAAACACCAACTGGAAAGAGAAACGGAGCAACAGCGGCAAACAGGGAGACACACAGAGCAGAGGTATCCTGCCAACAAGGCCAGCACAGCGGGGCTATTCGAGACAAAGCCAGCGGCAATCCTGGCTGAGAAGCGTAAGAAGACAACATCCCAGAACTCCCGATAGGAGACCAAGAAACTGCAAAGACACACCCAGAGTGACGCAAAGTGAGCAAGACACAAACTGGAGCTAGGGAGGGAAAATAGAGAAAGGAGGATAACTTCAGAAATCCCAGCTTACACACAGTAAGGAGGAAATCTGGACCCAGAGACAAGGCAACACCCCAGCCACAGTACCTGGCTGGCATGGTGAAAGCTGAACACAGAGTAACAGATGAGCTCCCTCCTTTCTTCATCTGTCATTTCTTTTTCACTTTTCTCTCTCCTACTCCTCAGCCGCCTGCCTCTCCCCTCCCCTGACAGTGAGAGCACCTGTACAACCCCTGCAGGACACAGCACCTGTGTGACCCTTGGCCCCCTGCCCCACCTCCTCCCTACAAGAGACAGTACCCATTTTGACATATCAAAATAAAATCCTGAACACTGCTTTAATACCTTGGAGACAGCAGACAATATCAAGTCATATAACTAAATAAGATGATTCAACCAAGTGACAAAACAAAGGGGCAGGAAACCTCCCTAAGGAAGAGATAGCAATGGAACTGCCTAATAAGGAATTCCAAATGCTTAGATGTTGTCAAAGAGATTGAGAAAAGCACAGACAGAACCAAGGAAAATATAGACAAAACCCTACAAGAATTCAGGAAGACAATACAAGAACACAGTGATGAATTTAACAGACAATTAGAAACCACACTAAAACAGCAACTAAAAATCCAGGAGATTAACAATAAAATATCAGAAATAGATAGCTAAACTGAAGGACACAGAAGTAGAATTGATACAACAGAAGAAAAGAATTAGTGAAATACAGGACAAATTCCTTGATGCCAACTTTTTGAGTAACAACCAGAAACAAAGATAAAAAAGAAAGAAAGAAAGCCTAGGAGTTATGTGGGACACTATGAAGAGGAATAATTTACATGTAATAGGAATCCCAGAACAGCAACAAAAAATATAGAGTTTTTCAAAATACGCTGGAAGAAAACTTAACCAATATCATGAAAGATGAGAAGATTTCCATCCAATAAGCTCAATGAACCTATACAGGATAGCCCTCAGAAGAAAACCATTAAGACATATCATAATTAAAAGTCCAAAGACAAAGAGAAAATTCAGAGAGCAGGTTAGGAAAAAAAGAAACTACCACCTACTAAGGGACTCCAGTAAGACTAAGCTCTAATTTCTCGTCAGAAACCATGCAAGGAAGAAGGCAATTGGGATAACATACACAAAACCCTGGAAGAAAAGAACTGTTAACCAAGAATCATATACTTAGCAAAATGTCTCTCAAATATGATCTAAAAAAAATTAAGACATTCTCAGACAATCAAAAAATTCAGGGAATCTGTTTTGGGGGGAAAAAAAAACCTGTATCTTCTTACAAGGAATGTTAAAGGGAGTCCTTCAGATAGAGAACCAATGGCATCAGACAATAACCTGAGAGTAAGCCACATGAAGGTATCACCAAGATACTAACCCAGAGAAAGAAATCTCAAAAGTAAAATAAAGCTAAAGATCTAAAAAAGGAATCAGAGATGTCAATCTGCAAGTGACAGCAAATAAGGGAGAATAAATAGTATGGACATGGCACTTCCATGTGGAGTCAAAGGAATGGTGATATCAAAAAAGAACAGACTTTTAAACTTAGAAAGGTAAAAGCAAACATCAGAGAAACCACAAAGAAAGCCAATAAACTTATCAAAACAAAGAAGAAAACCAGAAAGACTCATTAAACACACAATCAACAATGAAGAAGTGAAAAGAAAGCACATAAACAAAAGAACTCGGCACAGAAAATTAGTCACAACAAAGAAAACAGCAATACTTCAACCAACAAAAAGCTTAACAAAGTAACAATGGTAAATCCATACCTATCGATAATCACATTGAATGTAAATGGCTTAAATACATGAGCCAAGAGACAGAGTGAAGGAATGAACACAAAATAATAACCCATCAATAGACTGCCTACAAGAGACACCTTAGACACAAAGATATAAATAGGTTAAAAATTAAAGGATGGAAAACAATATCTCATTCAAATAATAATTAAAAAGGGGCAGGAATGGCAATACTAATCTCTGATAAAACAGACTTTAAATCAAAATCCATCGTAAGAGACGAGGGGCATTACATAAGGATGGCAGGTACAATACACCAAATATCTATGCACCCAATAACAGAGTTTCAAAATACATAGAACAACCCTAATAGCACTAAAAACAGCAATTGGCAATTCCACAATAATAGTAGAAGAATTCATCACAACACTGAAACACCAACAAGACAAACTTTAAAGTGAGAGCACAGATCACCAGAATTAGAAAGCAGGCTTAAAGCTTGCTTTGTACTGGATTTATGACACCAATGGGACTCAAGTATAATATATGCATACATCCTCTTCCTGGCTGCAAACAAACAAATTCAGATGGTAACTCAAAGTTCTGAGGTTTAAGTCCACCCAGAGGCACCTCAGAAGAAAGGCCTGGCAATTGATTTCAGACAAATCAGCCACTGAAAACTCTATGGAGCACAGTTCTGTTCTGACACAAATGGGGTCTCCAGCAGTCAGAGTCAAGTTCATAGAACTGGTTTTCAACATTACAACCTTTTGGTGGCAGACCAGCAGGCCTGTCTTCCAACGGGCCTCTGCAGGGATTTAAACCACCAACCTTTTGGCCAGCAGTCAACTGTTTAACCTTTTGTGACACTCATCAACCCCTTAAAATAAGTAGGAGACAAAGCAGATAATACATAAATACTGTAAAAAGAGGTGCACATGGCTATGTTTAGTGATTCTTTTACCCTTTCTCAGTCTCTGTTTCTTCCTCTATAAAATGGGGAGAACAAAATAGAACTGGAAGGATTTTAGGAATAAAGATGAAAAATGCTAAGTGTCTGGCAATGGGTAGGTAAATGATAAAAATAACTGGTGTCATTGTGACTGTCCCTGGTAGTGCAGACATGGTAGCATAGGGACAAGAACTCAGACACTCTGGCCCCAGAGAGCCATCCTTCAAATCCCTGGGCAGTACTGCCTGTGTCCAGTAACCTCCTCAAAACACACTATACATAGCATATTTTTCTAAGGACCACAGCAAAAGTAATAAGAGGCAATTTTCACTCTCCTTGGCACACAAAACAGCAGACACATTCTGTTTACTTTCAGGATTGTGTTCTTAAATAAGAATTCAAGAGGGGTTTCCCAAAGACGAAATATAACAGAAAAGCCACATCAGAATATTTCTATAGTAGGAATCCAACGTTTTCCTGTAATCTACGACAAAATCTTGCAATGCTTTATTGCTTTAAAAAAAAAAACTTCCTTGAACTTTAGAAATAAGTAAACCTTTCCTTTTCACACGGAATGCAGAAAATGCTAGGTTCTTCTCAGTGCTGATGAGGCTCAAGGGCAAAAGCTCTGAGTTTTAGAATAAAACCTTGAATGTGGATTCAGTTTAACCCCCAAGAAAGCTAACACGCATTTCAGCACCGCTGGTGTTGGCTCTGTGAGGGTAAAATCCATGTCCAAATTTTATCTTCATTTCACATCAGCTACTCACAGCCCTTTACCTGGCACCTTCTTCTGTCTCACCAAACAAACAAAAATGACAGCTCTGGGTAGCACAGAGAAATTTTAATTGTTTTCCCCACTCATTACTGTGACAGCTGTAGCTCATCCATGAAAAATCCAAGATACAACACCCTGTGGAAATAAAACCCTGGAAAGAAGCATTTGGTTTGGGCCCAAACCTAAGGGAAGCTATTCAAGTGACATGGTGAATCAGACAAGTAGGGAAAGTCACCGGGAGGGTCTCTGCTGGAAGCCCTCCGAGGCCCCGGAGGCTGTGAATCAAAGCAGCACCCTGCCAAAGGGTGACTAAACAGAGGCACGCCAACTACCTTCTGCTACCAGCATGTCTGTTACTAAAACCTAACCTTGGATTTTTACAGCAAGGCTAATAACTGGGCAAACCTCAGTTAGCAAGATGCCAAGACGGAGATCGATTATATTTATTCTGCTTCTTCAGAACAAATTTAATGGAAACTCACAGTAAGAAATATATTATACACTGCAATTCAGAACACACATATATAAATGAAATAAAAATTTCATAACACAATTCTTAATTCTGACTATAGGCATGTGAAACCCTGGTGGTGTAGGGGTTAAGTGCTACCACTGCTAACCAGAAGGTTGGCAGTTCAAATCTACCTGCCGCTCCTTGAATACTCTACTGGGCAGTTCTACTCTGGCCTCTAGGGTCACCATGAGTCAGATCTGACTTGATGACACTGGTTGTTTTTTTTTTTTTTAATAAGCAATGCACTGTTATCTATAATTGTATTACTTTTTTTCTCCCATCATCTCCACAGATGTAGTCAATTCAATTCCCTTGTATCCCATCATGTCTATAGTCACTATTTACATAGCTGAAGAAATAAATAAGTTATTGGTCTCACAGAATTCTATCATGCAATCTCTGGCACAGTTTCTGTCACTAAGGCCATATTTTCCAACTACTGATGCTTCTTCTTTGTTTCCAACTTTCATATTCCAATTACCAGCAAAAGCTCTTTAAAGTGTTAAAAAAACAAAGATGTCACTTTGAAGACCAAAATGCGCCTGACCCAAAAAAACAAAAATAAGAACCAAACCTCTTGCTGTTGAGTGGATTCCAACACATAGATTCCCTATGGGATGGAGTAGGCCTGCAGGGTTTCCAAAGTGCAGCTGGTGAATTCAAACTGCTAACCTTTTGGTTCGCAGTGGAGCTCTTAACCACTGGGTCATCAGGGCCCCAATGCCTGACCCAAGCCATGATATTTTCATCTGTCTCATATACACGTGAAGGAGAGACAATGACTAAAAAAGATCAAAGAAGAACTGATGCGTTTGAATTAAGGTGTTGGCAAAAATGCTGAATATATCACAGACTGCCAGAAGAACAAGCAAATTTGTTTTGGAAGAAGTACAGCCAGAAATTTCCTTAGAATCAAGGATGGTGAGACTTCATCTCCTGTACTTCAGACATGTTGTGAAGAGAGACCAGCTCCTGGAGAAGGACATCACGCTTGGTAAAGCAGAGCATCAGTGAAAGACAGGAAGACCCCTGATAAGACAGACTGGCACAGTGGTTGCAACAACGGACTCAAACATAGCAACAATTTTGATGAGGGCACAGGACTCAGCAGTGTTTGCTTCTACTGTACACAGGGTCGCTCTCAGTAGGAACTGACTCGACGGCACCTAACTACATCATTTTTTTCTTTTTTATTTAACACGACTGAGTGAAAATGTACATTCCCGTATAACTTTACATGCCCACCTATATGCAACTTCCACTGCTCTCCCTGCCCGGTGACAGCACACTATTCCTCTCTGCTCCATACATGTCTCATCCTCCCAACAGCCTCCTTTCTGCTCTTCTCCATCCAGTCTCCTTCCTCCAGCCAGAGGTCAGCAGGATATCCTATAGATGTATTGAACCATAAAGTGCAACCAATATATGGTCACTCTGCATTGCCAAGTCCAATCCATTCCTGTCCAAAGAGTGGACCTTCGTTATAATTTATGGGTAAGGGCAGCATCAAGATCAGGGGCCATGCTCTCAGGGGAACCCTGAAACCACTGGACCATCAATTGAGGTCTTTTACCACATCATTTTTTTAATGGTGGTCATGATCTGCTAGAGTGATTTCACAGCCACCAAAGAGGAAACCCTAGTTGCACAGTGGTTAAGTGTTGTGGCTGCTTAAAGGGCTTGGCTGTTTGAATTCACCAGGTGCTCTTCAAAAACCTGTGGGGGCAGTTCTACTCTGTCCTGCCAGGTTGCTGTGAGTCAAAATTGACTCATGGCAATGGGTTTTATTTTATTAGGTAAGTAGAGTCTTTAGGTGGTGCAAATGGCTTATACTCTCAGCTGTAAAAGAAAGATTAGTGGCTCGAGTCCATCCAGAGGGACCTTGGAAGAAGGTGATCTACTGCTACTCTGTCCCTCGAAGTGTTTGGTTGTGTGAAAGAAACTCAGATTTTGGTTTGGGCCCGTGGTATTGACTTCCACTATATCGTGTGGTGTTCTTCCTTTCACCTAAGTTAACTCTTGTCTCCTCTTTAGTTGGGGAATTCACCTCTCCCTGCCTCCCCACCCTCATAACCACCAAATAATGTCTTCTGTTTAAATCTTTTCTTCAGTTCTCATAATAGTGGTCACATACAGTATTTGTCCTTTTGCAACTGACTGATTTCACTTAGCACAGTGTCTTCCAAATTCATCCGTGTTGTGAGATGTTTCATGGGTTCGTTGCTGTTCTTCATTGTTGTTTAGCATTCTGTTGTGGGGACATACCATAAATTGTTTATCCATTCATCTGTTGATGGACAAGGTCCATATTTTTCAAATTTTCTAGGTAATTACAAAGAGAACTGTTGTTTATTATTCTCACTTGGAGAATTTACAGCACATGTTTCTATTAAGAAGCAACTCCAGCATGACTTGGAAACATCTCTCTGTACTTTTTTCTTCTGAAGTAAGTAAGTTACTAAATTAATATTTTAATCTTTGTCCCCATTCTAAGACACTTCTTCAACCAACAAGAAAGCAGAGGCTCCAACTTTCAAGAAGTTATGTGCCCATAGTCCAGGAAGATTGCAAAGGTCATTTTTAAAGCCAAGACCTGCATCTCTGAGAAGCAGACCTTTAAATCAAATTAGAGCCATACTCCCCAGCACAATGCATGCAAGTGAATCTCAGAGGAAACTTAATCTATGCACCACTCTGGCCCCAGCAGAAATACTAAGGAAGATTTTGTCTCTGATGGCCAGATTCCCAAGTTACAGGGATTAAAACATCAAACAAAAAGATGACCCACTAAAAGCAGTAGCGACTGCATCTCTCCAGTAGTCTGGAGGGCTGCAAAGAGGGTTTGATTTCTGATCATACACTACCTCCTGAAATGGCAGAACACCAACCAATTCTTTTTGGTATAGTGACTCTGTGTTCCTTCCATGTTCTTTTCATGTTTCCTGTGTCACTTAATATTTTCCTTGTAGATTCCTTCAACATTGCAACTTGAAGCTTGAAATTTTTCTTCAGTTCTTTCAGCTTGACAAATGGACAACATGTTCTTCCCTTTTGGTTTTCTAACTCTAGGTCTTTGTATTTGCCATTATAATACTTTGTCTTTTTGAGCTGCTCTTTGAAATCTTCTGTTCAGTTCTTTACTCATCATTTCTTCATTTTGCTTTAACTACTTGACATCTGAGAATAACTTTCAGAGTCTCTTCTGACATCCATTTTCATCTTTTTTTATCTTTTTAACGACATCTTGCTTTCTTCATGTATGATGCCCTTCTACAACTCATCAGAAATAGACTACCAGGTCTATTTCTTCCTAGTCTGTCTTAGTCTGGAAGCTCAGCTAAAGCCTGTCCACCGTGGGTGACTGCAGTTATTTGAATACTGCTGGCATAGTTTCCAGCATCACAGCAACACCTAAGCTCTCACAGTGTGACAAACTGACACAGTAATAGGGGTTAGGGCTTATAACACATATCTAGGGGACATAATTCTAGCCATAACAATAGGGTTTCCTAAAAGAGCAGGGACTTAAGATAGGAAGGCTTTAGAGTGATAAGGAGACACAAGGGTAGTGTTGGTGAAAAGTATGACAGCTGATCCAGAGTTGAGGTTTGTGAGGTAAATATGGAACACCAGGTAGAGACCACAGAAGATTCTAGATGTAGCCAATTCACTTGTCTTGTCTCATAGACTCAGCTGCAATTTTCCTGAGGGCAGCAATTAGTTCCGGTTTTCATCCTACATTCGACAACACCCAGCTCTGCACTCTAACCCCCAAAAAACCAGACTGGTTGCCTTCAGAAAATGGGGCCCCAAGACTGAAAAAGATCTGGATTGTAGAATGGATGGATAATACAGGGGGAAAAAATGATCATTTAGTGCCTTCTAGTTCCTTTCATTTTCAACTGTCTCTCATACACAAAGAGAAGCAAAAACCTCTGCCATTTCTGAGAGCAGAAAGTCGGGGCTAGGTGGCCAGGAGGGTACAAGACAGTTCCCCCCGGTGGCATCTCCAGTAGGCAGCTGGCTGTAGCTGGAGGCAGCCATTATTTTGCCTTCATCAGGAATCCAGGATACAGAACACAGCCACTGGGCCGAGGCTTGACATAGGTCCAACCTGCCTAGGACAGCTCTGGGGGCCTTCAGGGACTGTGAGCACAGAGCAGGCCACCCAGAAAGAGCTTCGGCTTGCCCATCTGCCCTCCCAGTCCAGTAACTTTCTCTGCGGCCTTCTTGCCTCAGTGCAATGAGACGTGGCTGTGTGTCACTCCCAACACAGGGCTTAGGGCTGAGGGACCCCTTCTTCCTCCCTCCAGAAACAGCCATGGCATAGCTGCAGCAACTAAGAACACAAACCAGATGCTGGGTAGAAGAGATCCTGCTTTGCAATCACATCCAGCTCAGCAACTACAACCTAGGAGAAGCTGAACCCTTATTTTTTTTCCTTATAAATTTGAGCTTGTTTTATTTTTATTTTTCAAGTTATACATCCACCTAGTTCAAGAAAAATAAGGAACGCTGAGTGAAGAAGGCAGATCCCATACACACTGCTTTTTTTTTTTTTTTTTACCGTGCAATAGATGTAAAACAGTGTTTGCCATTTCAACCATTTTTACATGTACAATTCAGTGACACTATTAACTAACCTATACTGTATACCCATCACCACTACATGTTTCTAAATTTGTTATCACCCTCAAGAAGAATGCAGTATCATGTAAGCAATACTTCCCCTCTCCACCTGCCCCTGGCATCCAGTAATAAACTTTGGTCTCTAGATCAGCCTATCCTGGGTATTTCACATAACTGCAAACCCTCCTTTTGAAGCTTAGCTCCATTTTCCACAGAGCTTCTTCTCCAGGTCCTCAGAGGCAGCACATGCCTGTGAGGATAGATTCTAGGGTTTAGAGCCCTGGACAGGAAACCTCGTCACACTCCACATGCTAAAACAACAGAGAATGAGCTGGGTAGACCTCAGAGCTCTGGCATTAGCAGCCACACAACTGTAAGCACCCCAAAGTGGTCAAGTTACTCCCCAGTTCCTTCCCTCCCCCCAAGTACTAAAAATGCTTGCAATTTTCACTTATTTCATTTATACAACGTCACCTTTTAATTTATAAAGGCAAGTTGGCTTCTGCCTGGATCATACCAAGGTGCATCCAGCTTGTGCTTCTGTCTAAACTCTCCAACTCTAACCACTAGTATTATAATTAGGGTTTCTAACCGTTCTTTGCCTCATTACCTTCATCTCCTCCACCTTTGATTAAAGAACAGTTTCTTCCAGGGAGCAAGAGTCTTTTCACTCCACTACTTTTATGTCTAAATTCATCTGCTGTCTTTATTTATGGATCCACTCACTTGGGTGTATTTCTGTGTGTCTACTATGTGTCCTGCAAACCCTGGTGGCATAGTGGTTAAGAGCTATGGCTGCTAACCAAACCTCTGGCAGTGGAGTCCACCAGGCACTCATTAGAAACTCTATGGGGCAGTTCTATCCTGCCCTACAGGGTCGCCGTGAGTTGGAATCAACTCAGCAGCAACGGATTACTGTGTGTCATTGCGGTGGTGATGGTTCCATCGTAGAATTCTCAGCTTCCATTTGGGAGACAAGGATTTGACTCCTATCCAACGCATGTCTCAGGCAATCATCTCTCATCTGTCAACAGTGACATGTCACTAGGATGCTGAACAAGTTTCTGTTGAACTTCCAGACCAAGATGGTTTAGGAAGAAGAGCCTGGTAATCTACTTCCCAAAACCAGTCAAGGAACACCTGATGCATCACAATGCTACGATCCCAACCAACCACAGGGTTGGGAGGACCAGGCAGTATTCTGCGCCACTGTGCATGAAGTCCTGTGAGCAGAGGAAGGCTTCACTGCCGCTAATGACAACAAGTGTCTGTCCAACACTGGCTAGCCTCCGCCTTCACACTGGCTGATGCTTTCCTGCCCGTCAGATCCTGCTGAAACCCATGACCCGGCTGGATTCTATGACAGCACTTTTCATTGGTCATTGATTGCCAGCCACACAAGTTGGGCATAGTCCCTGGGTTCCTCAATCTAAGTAAAAACAGGAACAGGAAGTACTCCAGGGCCAGAGTTCAGGGTGAAAAATGGAACTTGGAATATTAGAAAAGGGAGAGCTAGAAATGAACACTTCCTCAGTGGTTCTCAAAGTGTGGTTCCCAGACTAGATGCCTCAGTGCCACGTGGCAGATTGTTAAAAATGCTAACTGCCAGTTAGCAGTCATCACTGCCAGTCTAGGAGAAAGAGGAGTGGAACAGTGTTTTCCAGTTGATGACATCAGTGACAATGATAATGGCTAGCATATATTAAGCATAAAACTATGTATCTGGTACTGTTCTAAGGACTTTGCATTTATTAGTACCTTTAAGCATTACAACAACCCTACAAGAAGGGAACTATTCTTATTATTCTTTCAATTTTACAGATGAGGAAAGTGAGAAGCAGAGAGGTTAAGTAACACAGCAAGTGGGTCCCTACACACACAGAGACACGCACCCACAGACTTCTGCATGCCCCTCCTCACCTGCACTGGTCTTGTCCTCATCAGCCCCCTTCCTAGAGCAAGGTAAGCTAGGCTTGCTTCACCTCTGTCACGAGGCAGCACAGCGACCAGGAGCTGGCACTCTGGGCAAGACTTCACGGGTTTGAAACCCAGTTCTGTCATTTAGCCACCTAGGGTAAGTTACTTAGGCTTTCCGTGTCTATGTCCTAGATTGCAAAACGGGTGTAATAATAGTACCCGCCTACCTCACAGGGTGGTGTGAGAATTAAATAGATTAATACACATAAAATACTTACAAACATCCTTGATTCACAGCTCATGCTCAGTAAGTGTTAGCTAATTATTATGAAAGGTCCCTGGGTAGCACAAACAGTCGAGCACTCAGCTACTAATCAAAAGGTTGACAATTCAAATTCATCCGGAGGCATCATCTCAGAAGAAAATCAGGGTGATCTGCTCCCCAAAGGTCATGGCCATTGGAAATCCTGTGGAGCACAGTTCTACTTTGAAATACACAGAACTGCTGCAGCAACTGTTTTTTTTCTTTTTTGTTAGTATCATTATAATTATTAGTTGCCATCAAGTTGACTGTTATCAGAAAAGCCTCTAATCTGCAGAGAAAAAAAAGAGGAAAAATATGGGAAAGAGAAAAACGGGAAGGAAGAATTTAGAAACAACAGGCTGGGAATTGTGTAGCAACTTCTCAAGTAAAAACTGCTGCAGGTGGCAGTCTCCCCTCTTCTGCTCAAGAAATACGTGTTACTGAAGTACTGTGCACACCTTGATGGTGGAAATGCAACTCTGTCCATTCTGGGGCTCAGGTGCACAGTTCATCTTTCCATGAAAGCAGATGGCACTGACCCAGCCCATCACGCTCTGACTCAGAGAGTTGCCTCATATAAGCCAAATTCAGTGTCAGAGAGCAGAGACTCGGGTGCCCTTGCTGCTGCACAGAGACAAATAAGCGGCACAGCTCCTAGACTGAGCGCATGCCTCACTTACACAGGTGCAAAGACAAAAGGAAAAACAGCCACTTGGTTAAAACAAAATCTGTCACTACCTCCTAAAATACTTCTAGCTACTTGGAGAGATTGTGAGACTGTATTTTATTAATACGACAGTTTCTGACAGAAGTGGACAAGGGGGTAAAAATAATCAGCAGAATCATTACAAGTGTGGATAAGGAGCCAACCTTTTGTCTCCCTCCGTCTTTCCTAGGTGCCACCCTCATTTCCAACTAAACAAGCACCTGACCCAAACACATGAAGCTCTGGCAACAGACAGGTGGACCAAATAGCTATCCTGACAAGACTTTCTCCTATAACTGCTCAGGGTTCTCGGGGACCTCGTGAGGCCTCTCTGTGCCATCCGTGGGGAATCTGCACTGCTCTGAGATGAGGGGGCTATGCCGTTTTAGTGCGAGTTCAAGATCCCTGCAGCTGTCAGAAACTACATGATGGAGGTGAAGAGGATTACCTTTTCCCTGTTGTTCATAAATGATAACACAGGGCACAGCTAAAGTGGTTTTAACCAATTCCATAATGAAAGAGAAGCACAAACTTCAAAGCAACAGAAAAATCAAATATTCACTTCTCACTCTGCCCAGTAACAAAACCGAATCACCTCTTTTTAGCTTTACTACGGTACTGGTATTTTCCTTAACACACTGATTTTAAAGGAGTTCCAGGGTAGCGCACACAGGTAAGCAAACACCTGGCTACTAAGAAAAGGGTTGGTCATTTGAATCTACGCAGAGGCCTCTCAGAAGAAAGGCCTGGCAATATACTGAAAACCCAGTGGAGCCCAGTAATACTCTGGCATGTATGAGGACACCGGGAGTTACAGTCAACTCAGCAGCAACTGGTTCTGGTTTCAGTCATGGCTCCCACTTAAGCAGAGCATCATCAATTCAGCCCAGGTTCCTGGTGCCCTATTTACTGGAGGCTTGCACACAGTAATCCTCTCATAAAATTTCCTGAAGGCAACCTGGTTTTTTAAATTCCCCGACTCCCTAATAAACTGTAACCCCAATTTGTCAAACATGCCCAGCAATTAGTCAATGCTGCAGCATGTGCTAAGTGGGGGTAGGAGTGGGGTGGGTTCTACTTTCCAGCTTGCTTTTCTGGTCATCTCTGATTTACATACTGTGAAGGCAATGCTTACATATCATCAGCTCAAAGCATTACAACTACTGGATCAGACTCAGGAGAAGAAGAAATCAACTATAAAATGGAGTAGCAGGGATAGGAAAGAAAAAGGGTTATGAACAAGCGGAAATGTAACTGAACAAATTAAAAGCAAATTTAAGTATTCTGAAACATGCTACAAAATAGATACACGGTCAATTTAGTTAAAAGAATTTCCACTATCTGGAAATATAACTGCCTTCTGTAAGCCTTATGCAAACAATGCTGCAAGAAATGCTAAACACACACAAATTAAGATTTTAAAAAATGACCAGAAGATTCCTATTTTGAAAAAGTTACTGTGTGTTTCTTAGCCTTTTTTTTTTGCCTCTAAGTAGGATCTACAGTTGGAGAAGAACACAGTCCCAGCAAGCTTCCCTCCATCACTTAATTCTTTCTTTCTTCCACCTCAGACCTCACAGCCCGGTCACTCACCCGGTCACAAACACCCTCACACGGGTCAAAAGTTTGTTTTCAGGAAAGGTCTCTACCTGGACAATAGAGAAGCTACTCTGAAGAGCTATGTATCCAGTTGGTAAGAAGGGGCATTTCCCCACTGAAGCAGACAGAATTGCACTGCAGTTCCAAGTTATGGACACCTAATAGCTATTATTATTATTAATACAGTTGGTATTTATTGAGCATTAAGAATATGTCATGATCCAATTTAAGCACTGCATATATCTTATTTAATCTCTGTTAACACTATTAACCTCATTATACAGATGAGGTAAAATGCAGTTCAGGAACCTACCCAAGATTACTCAACTAACAAAAGTGAGAACAGACACCGCATCATATTGTCTCTCATAGTATGAACAGATGTTTGGATGATTCATAGTAAATTCTGATTTTTTCCCACATGTGCCATTTTTTTTTTAACGTTATAGTTAAAAACAAAATAAAAAACAGTTTAATCTCATTCCTTCTAGTTATGAGTTGGCTGTTCCTCTTGGGTCAACTCCAAAATGCCACAAGATGCCCTGAATTGCAATTTTCCCAACAAGTAGCAGTAAGCCCCACTCACTTCTGTTTTTCCCTATCAAAACGGGTTAAGACACTTGAGGTTACACGAGGCGGGGTCCAAGGAGGGGGATGGGAAGGGTGTTGATCCCAACCTAGAAGTCTATATTTTAGTCTACCTCCAAGGTACTTGGCTTGGCCACTACTAACTCACCTCTCTGAGTTCGTCATGCACAAAAAGAAAACACTGGGAGATAGAACTTCTAAACCCCATCGTGCTTTAAATTCTAGTTGTTTCTCAAGGAGAATAGCGTCACCAAACTAGTGCCCAGAGGTGCAGACCCAGCACCCCCTACTGGCAGGCAGGCAGCACTGCCCTCCAGGGAGGTCATGGTTACTAGGTCAGCACTCCCACCTACTGGCCAAGCTACCGAGCTGGCTCAGCTGCCAGAGGGAAAAAGAGCAGCAAAGAGGAAAATTATTCAGATGTGCCCCAAACTCACCCCAACCCTGCCATAAAGTGTATATTACTGTATGAAAGAAATGTGCTTAGGATTCAGAGACAAATGTTTTAAAGAGGAGTACAGAATAATTTAAGAAGGAGTTAGATGGTGGAGGCTGAGGACAGCTAAAAAGCTGTGTTCTTAGCTTTGTGAATAATAAACCCAGGGTTGCTATAAGTTGGATCCGACTCAATGCCACTTCGCTGGCTGGCTTTAGGTTGGGCCTGACTCACAGCAACCCTAGAGGTCGGAGCAGAAGTGCCTGATAGAGCTTTGTGAATAATAAGAAGTCATAAACATCGTTTGTTTGTTTTTTTTTAAAAAAAAGCATGAAATATTCTCTTAAGGGGTTGGCATATATCTACTCTCTGAAAGTCAGAAAATAAATTCTTGTAAGGATTTTCTGTGCTCATTTAAAATATAGGGCAAACAATGACTTTGAACTGCTTCCTTCACCATCCAGAGTGTTTACCAGCTTGAACAACTGCTGCCTGAGCGTGAGCGTGCTTCTCTTTGCTGAAAACAAGCCCTGTGCACTTCTTTCTCAGCAGTTTGGCCTGCCCGTCAAATGTCAGCAGCCTGCATTCCATTCCTTCTAGGTCACCCAGTGGGAAATCCAGGTCCTTTAACTGGATGGACTCTAGATTTGTTGTCCACTGCCATGGAGTCAGTCTTGACTCGTGGAGACCCCATGAAGGACAGAACAAAATGCTGTCCAGTCCTGTGCCATCCCCACCATTAGTCAGGGACCAAACCACTTTTTTTATTATGATGATTAAGTGAAAGTATACAATCCAAATCAATTTTTCATGGCCATCTACCTGCAACTCCATCTGCTCTCCTCAACGTGTGACAGCACACCACTCATTTTCACTCTTTTAGTATTCTCTTAATGAACACCTCTCCCCTACTCCACCCTCTCTCTCCTCTCCTATCTAGAAAGAAGCCAGACTTTTCAATGGTCGATTTCAGGAATAGAGATGCTGGATGTAGATCTTCCCAGTCCCTTGTGGTCTAGGAGGAGCCCTGCTGAGATCCACATGGCACTGCAGCAAGACTCAAGCCTCCACTAAGAGATGGGAGGTGCACTCACTGGGAAACAAATCCAAGTCTCCACACAGAAGGTTACAACTTCACCACTGAACCACTATAGTCCTCTGGACTCTAGATGAAAATATATAAAAGAATGACACCCCTAATGACATCAGAAGCAATTTCAAAACAATGAAAAACCCTGTGCTTGGAGTCTGCAGCCCACAACAGAGCACAGAAATGGGGCCAATAACCACCTTGGTTCCCTTGCTTCTTCCAACCACTTCTTCCTGAAGTTTTATTGCCCTAGAGATTACATTGTCTACACCCAGCACCTTTCCTTACCACTGCTTACCTCCTCTGTGAGCACACAGAGGAAAGAAGCGATGTTAATGACAGGTATGTCCAGTGGGGCACAGAAGGAGGTAAGGTAGAAAGTCTGAATTTGAGTATTATGGAGCCCATATTAAGATGGCATCCCACAGTGTCCATTAAGACAGATCCCAAGAGGAATCTAGTTTATGGTGAAGGTGAAGCCCATTTTCACAAGAAGCTTTCATTCATCCACTTCATATAGATTGACCTGCTCATACCTCCAGGCATGGAAGAACTGGCCTGGCCTGAAACCCTGTCCTCTAAATCAAGGACTCTCAGCTTTCAACCTGAGTCCCCTGAAATGCTCTCCCACAGTCAGTCACAGTTGGCTTTCCTTTTACTCCTTCTACCTTTCTAGGTCTTTTCTACCCTTCCAAATGTAAGCCAGTCAAGTCAGTATAGCCAAGCCAAGCCAATTGCTGTCGAGTATAGATTCATCTTAATTCTTCCTCCAATCCTTTACCTCAAATCTGCTCAGAGAAATTTAGTACCAACCAGAGGTGACAAGTCAGAATTCTCTATAGATGGCAGGGAAGAATGAAAGGGTATGCATGTTCATAGGTTAATACTATTCTTCCTGTCATATAAAGTGGTCCAAGAAGATACATGCCAAATTCTTAACAGATGAGTGGATGAGAGTATGCATCTTTTTGTCCTTTTAGCTTATCTTTACTTTCTAGTTTTTCTATCAAGAACATGGGCAAACAACATTGGGGACACTACAAGAGACCCAACTGAAATAAAAAGAATCATAGCAGAGTATTATGAAAAAATAAACTCCAACAAATTTGAAAGCCTAGAGTAAATGGACAGAATTCTAGAATTCTGTCCATTTACCTACCCAAACTAACACAAAATGATGTCGAAAATCTGAACAGATTTGTAACAAGAGACTAGAAAGGTAATTTAAATATTGCCAACAACAGCAAAAAAAGTCCTAGCCCAGACAAGAATTGTACCAAATATTCAGAGAAGAGCTTATGCCAGTACTTACTCAAACTATTTCAGAACACAGAAACGAAGGAATACATCTGAATTGAATCTATGAAGCCAACATAACCCTGATACCAAAGGCAGCCAAGATATCACAAAAAAAGAAAATTACAGACCAACATCATTCATGAATATTGAAAAATTCTCAACAATATTTTAGCCAAAAGAATTCAGCAACATATCAAAAAAAATAATACACTACAACCAAATAGTTTTCACACCAGGTATGCAAGGATGGTTCAACATTAGAAAATCAAACAGTGTAATCCATCACGTAGATAAAAGGAAAGAATCACTTGAGCATCTCAGTTGACACAGAAAAGGTATTCAACAAAACCCAGCATCCGTTTTCTTATTATGATTAAGTGAAAGTATACCATCCAAATCAATTTTTCGTGCCCATCTATCTGCTCTCTTCACTCTGTTACAGTACACTCTTCCTTTTCACTCTTCTAGTATTCTCTTAACGAACACCTCTCCCCTCCTCTCTACCTACTCTCTCCTTTCCTATCTAGAAAGAAATCAGTAGGACAGCTCCTATAAATGTATAAAACCTTAAGGCACACACACCACATGCTCACACTGTGTCCCCAAGTCCAGTCCACTCTTGTCTGAAGAGCTGACCTCAGTACTGGTTTCAGGTCAGGGCAGCGACAGGTATAGGGGCCATGTTCCCAGGGGATGTCAGACAACCAATTCTGATCTTTTAATAGAGTTCTTTAACCGCATCCCTCTTTTTCTCATGCTACATCAGGGACACTACATTGTGCCCCCCATCATGGCTGCCTCTGGTGATGGCCAAGCACCATCTGATTCTTCTGGTCTCGTGCTGACGTTGTCTCCCATTCATGTGGGTCCTTCTGTCTCCTGGGCTCACTTTCCTGGTGTCTTTGATGTTCTCGGTCATCAACTCTTCCAGATGGGTTGGGACCAATTGGTGTTCCTCAGGTGGCAGCTTGCTAGCTTTTAAGACCCTAGACACCAGTCACTAATATGAAGTTGTTTTAGTCAGCTAGGGCTGCTCTAACAGAAATACCACAGAGTGGATGGCTTTAACAAAGGAAGGTTTATTCTTATACAGTCCGGTAGACTACAAGTCCAAATTCAGGATTTCCCCTCCAGGGGAAGGCTTTCCCCTTGCCGGCTCTAGAGAAAAGTCTGATATTACATTAGTCTTTGTCCAGGGAATATCTTGGCACAGGAACCTCAGGTCTAAAAGATGCACTCTTCTCCCAATGCTGCTTTCTTGAGTGTGAGGCTCCTAATTCTCTGTTTGCTTCTCTTTCCTTTTACCTCTTGTAGGATGAAAGGATTAAGGGTGGAGCAAGCCATACTCCACGGAAATTCCCTTTAAGGTGGAGCAGGGAGGCAATCCTATGAAGGGATTTACAGTCCCACCCTAATCCTTTAACAATACAGCACAGGAAAATCACAAAATAGAGGACAATCACAATCATGGTCCAGCCACATAGCTATACCTATTTTGGGGGGGACACAATTCAATTCATGACATCACACCATTTGGCACCTCAAAAATCACATCACTGAAACACGTAACACATTCATCCCATCATAGCAAAATCATGTCTATTCCATATGATAGAAGTCTTAAATCAGTTCCAAGTCCAAAACTCAAAAATTCTTTTACATCTATGAAACCTAGAATACAAGCTATCTCCTTACAAAGGTACAATGGCAGACCAGGCACAAGTTAGACAACCCATTACAAATGGGAGAAACTGCATGGAAAGAAGGCATTAACAGGCAATGGCCAAGTCAGCAGAGTTACATTAGCCCTAAAAGCTTTGAAAATACTCTTATATTTTCTGAGACATTCTACACAATGACCCTGTCTTCCAGACTCTAGGTATTGGCCATACTCTCTGGATTCTGAGTGGTGGCCCCTAGCCCTGTACTACAACTCTGCCTTCAAGGCCCCCTTGGACAGAAACTCCGCCCTGTTGGCTTTAGGTGCACCCTAAGCCTAAATGAGTGGCAATACCACCCTTACAAACACAGGATGTCATGGTTCCACCTTTTCAAACCCCTGAGGTCATGGCCATACCTTTGAGACAGAGGGAGTTCAGCTTCTCCTGTTCTTTGTCTCTTCCACTTCTGCTTCATATGGCCACATGGCCTGGGCCTCAGACCCACATCTGCCCTGCAGGGGGAAGGGTTCCAAAGCTCTGTACCTCCACTGATTCACATGCCTGAAGGCACCCTACTCTTACTGGAAGGCTTCCAGCACAAAGGCACTCAGCTCTCTTGCTCTGTGGGTCAGCAAGCAGTGCCCGGAGTCACCCCATTCTTCGAGGAGAACTCTGTGCAGAAGCATTTAGCTCTCTTGCTCCATGGGTCAGCTCCAGTACTGCCTCTGGTGCTGCTACTGCTGCTGCTGCTGCCGCTGCCACCACCAGTCCTCTGTTGTTTCTCACCATCTGCACTTTCTTCATTCCTTCTATCCATCCACAGCTTCAAAATGACTTTCACATTGTAGATATTTGCTAGGCAGTACCTCACTCTCATGGTACCAAATTGTTTTACTCAGCTAGGGCTGCTGTCACAGAAATACCACAGAGTGGATGGCTTTAACAAAGGAAGGTTTAGTCCTACACAGTCTGGTAGGCTACAAGTCCAAACTCAGGATGTCCCCTCCAGGGGAAGGCTTTCCCCCCGTTGGCTCTGGAGGAAAGTCTGGTATTGCATCAATCTTTCAATTCTGGTCTTTTAGTAGAGTTCTTGAACTGCATGCCTCTTTTTCTCATGCTACATCAGAGACACTACATTGTGCCCCCCATCATAGTTACCTTTGGTGGTGGCCAAGCACCACCTGACTCTTCTGGTCTCATGCTGATGCAGTCTCGCATTCATGTGGGTCCTTCTGTCTCCTGGCTCATTTTCCTGGTGTCTTTGATGTTCTCGGTGATCAACTGCTCCAGATGGGTTGGGGCCAATTGGTGTTCCTCAGATGGCCACTAACTAGCTTTTAAGACCCCAGACACCACTCACTAATATTGTATACAAAAGAGTCTCTTAGTAAAAGACTAGTTATGCCAACTGAGCTCAACCAACATCTATTCTTGATAAAAACTCACAATAAAATAGGTATAGAAGGGATATTTCTCAATAAAGGCCAACTACACAAAACCGATGGCCAACATCATTCTAAATGGAGAGAGGCTGAAAGTATTCCCCTTGAGAACAGAAACAATTACAAGGATGCCCTTTACTACCACTCCTATTTAACATTATGCTGGAAGTCCTAGCTAGAACAATAAGGCAAGAAAAATAAAGTCATCCAAATTAGCAATGAAGAAGTTAAATTTCCTTATTTATGGATGATATAATACTATACACTGAAAACCCAAAAGACTTCACAAGAAAATGACTGGAAGTAATAAAGAGATATGGCAGAGTAGCAAGATACGAGATACGTACACAAAAATCAGATGGATTTCTATATACCAACAAAGAGAATAATGAAAAGGAAATCAGGAAAACAATACCACTTATAACGGTCCTTTAAAAAATAAGATACATAGGAATAAATCTAACCTGGAATGTAAAAGACTTACACAAAGAAAAATGCAAAACACTGCTGAAAGAAGACACAAGAGATCTACGTAAAACAAAAAACATACCATGCTCATGGATAGGTACACTCAACATTGTGAAGATGACAATTTTACCAAAAGCAATTTATAAATATAATGCAATCCTTATCCAAATACTAACAATATTCTTTAAAGAGATGAGAAA
This sequence comes from Heterohyrax brucei, assembly GCA_028571685.1. NCBI lineage: Eukaryota > Metazoa > Chordata > Mammalia > Hyracoidea > Procaviidae > Heterohyrax > Heterohyrax brucei. The sequence goes on along the minus strand of CM053143.1, from coordinate 107,703,156 downwards.
ACTTATTATTAATTTTACACAGAAAGGAGAGAAGACTCAGATAAGGAAAGCACTGTTGAAGAAGAAGAATAAAGTAGGAGGACTCACACTATTTGACCTCAGAACCTACTATACAGCTACTGTAACAGCATGGTGCTGGTACAACAACAGATACACTGACCAGTAGAAGAGAACTGAGAAACCAGAGGTAAATCCATCTACCTATGGTCATTTGATCTTTAACAAGAGCCCAAAGCTTATCAAATGGGGAAAAGACAATCTTTTTAACAATAGTGCTCGCAAAACTGGATGTCCAACTACAAAAAAAAAAGGGGGGGGAGAGAAAGAAAAGAAACAGAATTCATATCTCACATCATATAGAAAAATTCATTCAAAATGGATCAAAGACCTAAATTATAAAGCCAAAAATGATAAAATTCACAGAAGAAAAAAAATGTTAGAAACCCTAATACACGGCATTAACAGAATATAAACTAATATACAACAACACACAAACTCCCAAAGATAAGCTAGATACTTATGATCTTTTAAAAGTTAAACATTTATGTTCATCAAAAGTAAAAAGAGAACCTAGAGACTGGGAAAAAAATATTCGCTATTATAAATCAGACAAAGATCCAGTCTCTAAAATTTACAAGAAAATCTAACACCTCTATAACAAAAAGCAAACCAATTAAAAACAGGCAAAGAAAATGAAAAAACATTTCCCCAAAGAAGATTTTCAAGTGGCCAACAGACACATAAGGAAATGCTAGTGATCAGTAGCCATTAAAAAAGGAAAAAAAAAATGGGCTGTTTTTATACTAAGAAAAACATAATAAAAGTTATTTTTTAAATGGTGCTCCTAGTGCCAAAAACAAGAAGCATTGGTCTCCTGAACCCTAACTCCTCTTCTGCGGGCCATGATGCCATGCAGGGAAATAAACAGGGATCATTCTGGAGCTGCTGGTTTCCAGGAAGGGGGAGGCTCCTTTGGGGTGGGGCTGCCCTGCCTGTGTGACAAGTATGGCCTTGTACTATAGAGGGATCTTTTAGGGACTTAGGTGGAGTTGGGCACCAGGCAGAAGGTGGCCCAGGGCCTCATGTAGTGACTGGTACCTGGCAGGTGCTTCATACATACTAGTTGCCCTAAATTGAACCAGGTGGCTAATACAATAAACTCGACCAGGAAGCCGATGTGAAAAATGTTCATATAAAAGAATCAAGGTGAGGAAAATCAGGATCTGGTGAGCTCAGCTCTCCAAAAGCTTTGTTCTATACCCTTTCATGGCTTCCTTTAAGATGGTGAGAGGCAAAGTATTCTGGAGAAGGCATTAGCAGACCCAGCTGTGGTCCCTTTAAGATGGTGAGAGGCAAAGCATCATCCTACAGCAGGCATTAGGAGACCCAGTGCTGGTCCTAGCTGTGTCTCTAACTAGTCAGGTAATAGTGGGCCAACTGCAAGTCTGCAAAGTCTCAAGTTTTACCGCTGTGAGAGGAGGAAAATGAGCACTAAGGATCCATCTAGCTGATGGTACGTTGGTAAATATGTAACAACTGGATTTGCAAAAAAAATGTGTGTATGTATATAAACACATTGTCATCAAGTCACTTCCAACTAATAGTAACCCTACAGAACAGAACAGAACTGCCTCACAGGATTTTCAGTGAGTAGTTGGTGGATTCAAACTGCCATCCTTTGGGCTATCAGCTGAACTCTTAACTACCAAGGCCTTGTGTGTATGTGTGTGTGTGTGTATACATACATATATGTGTATATATGTATGTATTTACATACATACACATGTATACATCTGTGTGTGCACAAGTTTATTACGTATTTTATCAATGCAAAGAATGTATAAAACACAATTTTATTTAAATAATAATATAATACTCCTTATTTTTATCCCATATAACTAATTGGAAATCCTAGTGGCATGGTGGTTAAGCGCTACAGCTGCAAATCAAAAAGCTGGCTGCTCAAACCTGCCAGGCGCTTGTTAGAAATGCGGTAAGGCAGTTCTGCTCTAACCTATGTAGTTGCTATGAGTTAGAATCAACTCGATGGCAGTGGTATAGCTCACTGCTTCTCATAGCATGCTTTCATTGTTTTGGCCAAACCCTTGTATCTGTAGCCAACCTACTGCAGCAATTCAAACATGATTTGAAAGATGACGTTATATCCTAATCCACTGTTTTCCCAATAAATTTATTGCCATTAAATCTTGAATCTTATCCTCTACGAAACTATTTCTCACTCTCAAACAAATTATATTCATTAAGGTAAAGCCTGCTTTATCCTCAGCACTGAAATGTATCTGTTTTAGCTTCAGCACTGAAATAAATCTGCCGCGGCTGATTTCAAGCTGTGAATACAATGTCCCTGAACATGAAATTGGGAAGAAATAGCAATGGCACAATAACATACACCATTATCATTTTAGAGAGATAATAAACATAAATAACCCCAAGAGAATAAATAACAATAAAATGTCAAATAATTAGAAATAAAGAGTTTGAGCACTTACTACCTTTGTGTCTAACAAGTTATGTCAAAAGTTGTCACAATTTATTTTTAACAGTAGCTGTTTTTAAAACTGGCACAGAAAGTAAATGAAAATTAACATTTGTCTATTGTGAGCCCAAAAGAGCCAGCAGCAGCACCCTGTTAGCCCTAAAATTCTATTACCTACAACCTACAGAGTCCCCAGCTAGCGCAAACAGTTCTGCACTTAAGCATTCATTTGAAAGGCTGGTGATGTGAATCTACCCAGAGGGGCCTTGGAGGACAAGCCTGGTCATCGATTCCAAAAGATCATCACCACTGAAAATTTTATGGAGCACAGTTCTACTCTAAACCACAAGTCAGAATCAACTTGACAGCAACTGGTTTGGGTTTAGGACCTAGACTAATCCAGTAACATAACCCCTGAGCGCCAAGACATTTTTTCTACAAGTTATGTTAAAGGTTTACAAGATTTCCAGCTCACTGTGCCAGATCAACCACGGCTCACAATTTTTTTCACGCCCTCCAAGCAAGAGATGGAGTCTTTTTTTTCACCTCTTCAATCTGGGCTGGTCTTAAAATTTTGCTTCAGCCAACAGAATGTATAAAAATAACATTAGGGTGTTAATGTTTCCACGTCGGTTCCTTGAAACACCACTCTGATCACCATGAAAGGAAGCTGGCTTGGTTCCAGAAGATAAGAAGCCGTGACGAAGAGAACTGCGGTTCCCTGCCAACCACCAGCCACGTGACTGACAGCTGACCTACAGGCTGAGCGCAGCTAGGAGTCTATCAAAGTCGCCAGTCCAGGTAAAACCAGCAGCGTGACTGACCAGAGGTTTAATGAATCAGAGTTGTTCTAAGCCTGTAAGTTTCAGGAAATTAGGCAGCACTAGATTATCAGAACACCCATTTTTGCCTGTCTATTGTTCATGTACTACGATACTAGAATGGAACTGTCTCTGCTTCCACTTAAACAGGGGCACCAATGTGACAGATACCAGAAACCAACAAGCGTGTCAAACAAATCCCCTCAGAATTCACAAAGGAAGTGACCCAAAGCCGTCTGCAGCCCTCTTGGACGCCTCATCCAGTTCAAGGGTATGAAAAGCGGTCAGAACGCTGTTGGGGGATGACTGGCCAAGACTTTTTTGAGAAAGAGGAAAAAGAGGAGGAGGGGAGGAGGGAGAGAGAGAAGAGAGGGAGAAAGCGGTGAGCGCCCCCTACCCTGACGACCACCGCCACTTCCAGGAAAAGAGAGCTGAGGCGAGGCGGGCGCACATGGACCTCTTGGAGAACTTGGAATACTTGGGCTCTGGGGTGGAAATCCTGCGGACAGAGAAGCCCCGAGCTCACGCCCGGGAGAGCCAGAACCGGCTGCGGCGGCGTCGGGCGGGGAGCGGGAGGGAGGAGCGAGGGAGGGGGCGCCATTGTTGAGGAAGCGCCGAGCGCTGACGGCCACGGAACCCGGGCGACCGCGTTCCCGGCGCCCCACCAGGTCGCGCCGCCCGCCCCGCCCCCCGCCCGCCGCCCGCCCTGCCCCCCGCCGTCGCCGGGGAAACCGGCCAAGATCGCCCGCCCAGCCCCAGCGGGTTTCATGGCCGCCGCGAGGAAGGCAGTTTTGGGGCCCTTGGTGGGGGCGGTGGATCAGGGCACTAGCTCCACGCGCTTTTTGGTGTTCAATTCAAAAACAGCTGAATTACTTAGTCATCATCAGGTGGAGATAAAACAGGAGTTCCCGAGAGAAGGATGGGTGGAGCAGGACCCTAAGGAAATACTGCAGTCTGTCTGTGAGTGTATAGAAAAAACCTGTCAGAAGCTCCGAGAGCTCAACATTGACACTTCCAACATCAAAGCCATTGGTGTCAGCAATCAGAGGGAAACCACCGTCGTCTGGGACAAGTTGACTGGAGAGCCTCTCTACAATGCTGTGGTGTGGCTTGACCTAAGAACCCAGGCTACTGTTGAGCATCTTAGTAAAAGAATTCCAGGAAATAATAACTTTGTCAAGTCCAAGACGGGACTTCCTCTTAGCACTTACTTCAGCGCCGTCAAACTTCGCTGGATCCTTGACAACGTGCACAAAGTTCAGAAAGCTGTTGAAGAAGGTAGAGCTCTTTTTGGTACAGTTGATTCGTGGCTGATCTGGAGTTTAACAGGAGGAGCCAAAGGAGGTGTCCACTGTACAGATGTGACAAACGCAAGTAGGACCATGCTTTTCAATATTCATTCTTTGGAATGGGATAAGGAGCTCTGTGACTTTTTTGAAATTCCAATGGCAATTCTCCCAAATGTCCGGAGTTCGTCTGAGATCTACGGCCTCATGAAAGCGGGGTCCTTGGAAGGTGTGCCAATATCTGGGTGTTTAGGGGACCAGTCTGCTGCATTAGTGGGGCAAATGTGCTTTCAGGATGGACAAGCCAAAAACACGTATGGAACAGGCTGTTTCTTACTTTGTAATACAGGCCATAAGTGTGTGTTTTCTGAACATGGCCTCCTCACTACGGTGGCTTACAAACTAGGCAGAGACAAGCCGGTGTATTATGCACTGGAAGGTTCCGTAGCTATAGCCGGTGCTGTTGTTAGCTGGCTGAAAGACAATCTTGGAATTATAAGCACCACACAGGACATTGAAAAACTTGCTAAAGAAGTAGGTACTTCTTACGGCTGTTACTTTGTCCCCGCGTTTTCAGGGTTATATGCACCTTATTGGGATCCCAGTGCCAGAGGGATCATCTGCGGTCTCACTCAGTTCACCAATAAATGTCACATTGCTTTCGCTGCCTTAGAAGCTGTTTGTTTCCAAACCCGAGAGATTTTGGATGCCATGAACCGGGACTGCGGAATCCCACTCAGCCATTTGCAGGTCGATGGAGGAATGACCAGCAACAAAATTCTCATGCAGCTACAGGCCGACCTTCTGTATATTCCAGTAGTGAAGCCCTCGATGCCCGAGACAACGGCGCTGGGGGCTGCCATGGCCGCGGGAGCTGCAGAAGGAGTGGGCATCTGGAGTCTGGAACCTGCGGATCTGTCAGCGGTCACCGTGGAGCGGTTTGAACCCCAGATCAAAGCTGAGGAAAGCGAAATTCGGTATTCCACGTGGAAGAAGGCTGTGGTGAAGTCAATGGGCTGGGTTACAACTCAGTCCCCCGAAAGTGGTGATCCTAGTATCTTCTGTAGTCTGCCCCTGGGCTTTTTTATAGTGAGTAGCATGGTAATGTTAATCGGAGCAAGGTACATCTCAGGCATTCCATAAATCATACTAATTCCTGGATCCTGAGATTTGAGTTTTTTACACAGTGAGAGAATCCAGCAATTTTCTCACTTAATGTGATGATGCTATTCATAGACTCTGATTTTATTTATAAGTGGCTTGCTGCATGACCCTTCAAATAGACCTGTGGCTTGAAATAAAGAAAATGGAGCAGAAAGAATGTTATAGAAACATCTGATTTTTTTTTTTTTAACTTAACAGTTAATATTGGGCTGGCCACTTTGGGGGCTGATCCCCTCCACTGCCCTAATATTTTGCCCTCCTTCCCTCTAAGATCTAGGAAGAATTCAGAGCCTGTTCATGAAGTTTTTCACCAAACATATTGAAACACTGATGGATCAGGATTTGATTCTTTACACACTCTTGATTAAAAGGTTATTACTACTGGCTAAAATTGAGGAATTAAAAATAACACATCCCCAAAGTTCTCTTTTCTACACATTAGGTAGACCACAAACATCCTCACTAAATGTCTAATGGAAACCTTATGCTGAATTCTTAAAAAGGAAATTTAATACTCATAGCTTAGACATTTTACTAGAAATTATTTGCCCAAACTGAAATTCTTCAGACATTTTACACAGTCTCACAAATTACACTGAATTTGCTGAGTGGATCTTACAGGGAAGGATTCTTTCTCCTTTTTTCTTTCATCTCTCGGCTTTATATTTTTTACTTTGTTAACACACATGTCTATATAATTTTCTATTTCGAGGGTGAATTAAGAGCACATTGTATTCAAAAGGTTATAACACGGTTGGTCTTAGGTGGACCACTATGCATATAAATATTTTGATGAAAATGGCTGTCTACTTTTAGGCAATGGTTATATTATTTACCAGAAGAAATGTTCTTAAAGATCTAGCCACTTAAAATTTAAGTGTATGTTCAATGCCAATAAAAGCCAAAATACTTTATTGTGAATTCAAAAAAAGAAAGTGTGGCACCAGGTATTAGTGATGACCCCACAACACGAATGATGTAACTGATGTACATGTACACCGAAATGTACATGTGAAAGCCGGTGAATTGGTAAATGTTGTGTTATCTATGTTTTAAGAATAAGGATAGTAATAGAGGCATGAAGGCATGGAGGGACTGTTATTCTCGAGGACTATGGGGAAAGTATGTCCCCCAGAAAGAGAGCTGGGGTGAGGGCATCTTGAATCCTGTCTGATAGGGCCACCTAGAGGGGCAGAGAGACTCCAGCAGTGATAAGCTGGAGGGGAACCTGAGTTGCTAGGTCTTAGGAAAAAATCCCACGCCACCATTTGAAACACGGATGTTCCTGAATCCAGACCACTGATGGGGGTCCCTGAACAGCCAGTCACGATACCCAGCAAGACAACGGGTTCAAAGCATGAAACGTGGAAAGCTGGTTGCTGACTGTTCCTGTTCAACTAAAACCTCTCTAGTTCCCTTATCCAGGGCTGTATCCACCCATTCATTCCCGGTAGGTTCAGAAATTAGGGAAAACCCAAAGTGAACCCACTGCAGGGGAGTTAATTCTGACTCATGGCAAACCCCATGTGTTGCTGAGTAGAACTGTGTTCCACAGTGTTTTCATGGCTGTGACCTTTCTTTTTTTTATTTTAATATTTTATTGTGCTTTAAGTGAAAGTTTATAATCCAAGTTAACTTGTCACACAAAAACTTACACAGACATTGTTACATAAATCCAGCTGCTCTTCCCACCCTGTGACAGCACACTCTTCCTTTCCACCCTGTATTTCCTGTGTCTATTCAACCAGCTCCTGTCCCCTCTCTGCACTCTCATCTCGCCTCTGGACAAGAGCTGCCCCAGTTAGCCTCATATATCTACTTAAGTCAAGAAGCACAGTTTTTACCAGTGTAATTTTATGTCTTATAGCCCAGTACAATCTTTGAATGGAAATGGTTCAGTTCTGGACTAACAGTATGGGGGTCATGTCCTTCAGGGACCCTCCAATCTGTCAGACCATCAAGTCTGGTCTGTTAAATAGACTTTGAGTTCGGCACACTCATTTTTCTCTGTCAGGAAGTTTCGCTGTGTCCCTGTCAGGGCAGTCATTAGTAGTGGCCCAGACCATCTAGTTCTTCCTGTCTCGTGCTGATGTAGTCTCTGTGCTGTGTGGCTCTTTCTGTCTCTTGGGCTTCTATTCTCCTTAAGTCCTTGATGTCCTTCATTCTTCTCTGCCCCAGGTGGGTTGGGACCACTTGATGCTGCTTAGACGGCTGCTTGCTAGCTTTTATGACTCCAGATGCCACTCACCAAGGTGGGATGCAGAACATTCTTCTCAAAAAACTTTGTTATGCCAGTTGACCTAGATGTTCTCTGGAACTACAGTTCATGGCTGTGACCTTCTAGAAGCAGACTGCCAGGATCTTCGTCCAGGGTGACTCTGAGTAGGTTCAAACCACTAATCTTCTGGTTAGCTTCTGAGCGCTTGCCCATATGGGGCTCCCTAGGAACTAGCTGGCAACTGAGAATAGCTGGAGGAAACAAGTATAAGGCAGAGACCACGGAAAAGCCACTGTGCATACCCTATCCCACTGCAGACTTCCAACCTGGTGCAGGCCTGAGACTGGGAAGTGAAGGAGAGCTAACATGATATCACGGCCAAAGTGTGATTTTCTTCTTGGTCTGGATATTCTAATCTCTGTACTGAGGCTAACTTTTCAATGCTGAGTGAGTGACATGAGAACTATGCTTCAAGATTAAAAATCACAGACTTGCTGAATTTTCACATCCAACTCTCCTCTATGAAATAACATTTTAAATGGCCACCGGGAAATAACAGTTGTCTTTTGTTTATTTGCATCACTTTGTTGTGTTTGTTCAACATATGGGTGACATTTTATCTATGCACCGTTTCTCCTAAACACACTTTTCAAAAGACAAACGTTCCCCTTGTGCAGTCTTTCCCTGGTTACCTGTATTTCTCTGTTGACATTATCCTCTCATTCATACAAGCTGTTGTTATGTGCTGCTGAGTCGATTCCAACTCCTAGCAAACCCAGAGGACAGAGTAGAACTGCCCCGTTGGGCTTCCAAGGCTGTAATCTTCATGGAAGTAGACTGCCACATCTTTCTCCTGCAAAGCAGATGGTGAGTTCAAACTGCTGATCTTTCGGTTAGCAGACAAGCGTTTAACCACTGCACCGCCAGGGCTCCTTTCATACAAACCAGGTGGGTTTCAAATTCATTTCATCACATGACTCCACTTACCCGGGTCCAGAAAATCCCCAGCTGCTCCCTATTCAGGTCACAACAGCTTCTGAAGCTGTGAGCTTAGAAATTAGTCACCCCAGGCACTTAAGGTCTTGGCAAGCTTCACCCCTGTGACCATGGGAAGAGGTCAGAACAGGTATCTGCCGGCTTAAGGTTGGTCTCACTCATTTGGAATGCAAAACCTGGCAGCCTGCCTAAGGGCTTTCAGAGACTGAAATCTGTAGGTGAGTTTTTGGATTGCATGCCAGGAAGTTGAAATCTAATAAAGATGGGTTGGCAGACCCTCTGTCTGAAGTTTCAGCAAGCAAATTTTTATAAATAAAAGATGCAATCAATTATTTAGCATAACCAAACATGCTTGAAGAATTGAGGTATCACTTGCTAGATCTTGAGAATTTAATGCATAATCACAAGAAATGTATAATGCATAAAGACATGGCCCTACTGGATACCATCTTAGGAGGGAGACTGGAGCGAGAGGAAAGGGATCGCATTTCAATCAATTATTTGCAGATGATGTGTTGCATTTATTCATGCAGCATAATAAAACTGGGGTGGGCAACTGGCATCCATTTCTTTCCTCTGGAAAGATATGTGAATCCACGAGGACATATATTAAATGGAGAACAGGGGTGCCAAGCTCTTTCTGCTGTGGAACAGATGAAGGCTAAGTGCCATGCAAGTTTAAATCATGCTCCCACAGTCTGGGAAGTAGTTTTGCAGGCTGTCCTCCAAAAGACTTTACAGGGCAGACCTTACTGATTTTGTCAAGGTCCAGGGCACAGCTTTCAGCCTTACTGGAACCAAAATCTGATCCCACAGCTTCGTTTCTCAAGAACACATTTGGAAGCAGATTCATACCCTGCTTGCAGCCTAAACCAGAGGGTTTGCTAATTCTCATGAGCTGTGTCCCTCAGGATGTGTGTCAACGTGCCTAGGCCATGATTCCCAATATTGTGTGGTTGTCCACTATTTTGTGATCTGACAGGATTATCCTGTGTGTTATAAATCCTAACCTCTATGATGTTAATAGGCAGGACTCCATTTGCAAGATTAAGTTGTATCTTAAGTCCATTTATTTTGAGATAGAAAAGAGAGCAGCAAGCAGAAAGGAGATGGGGGCTCTACTACCAAGAAAGAGCTGGGAGTGAAGCACATTCTTTGGACCGGCGTTCCTGCACTGAGAAGCTCCAAGGCTAGGGCAAGGCCGATAACAAGGACCTTCCCCAAGAACCGACAGAAGGAGAAAGCCTTCCCTTAGAGCTGGTACCCTGAATTTGGACTTTTGGCCTCCTAAACTGTGAGAGAATAAAACCGTGTGTTTATTGTACTTTAGGTGAAAGTTTCCAGCTCAAGTTACTTCCTCACATAAAAATTTATATACACACTGTTATGTGACCCTAGTTACAACTCCCATAATGTGACAGCACATTCCCCCTTTCCACCCTGGATTGCTTTTATCCGTTCAGCCAGCTCCTGTCCCTTTGTGCCTTCTCATCCTGCCTTGGGACAGGAATGGCCCACTTATGTATGTATTTGAACTAAGAAGCATACTCTTCACAACTATAATTTTATGTTTTATACTCCAGTCTAATCTTTGTCTGAAGAGTTGGCTTTGAGAATTGTTAGTTGCAGGTTAACAGAGTCCATGGGCCATGGCCTCTAGTCTCAGTCAGAACATTCAGTCTGTTTTTTGTTGCCTTTTTTTTTTTATGAATTTGAGTTCGACACCCTACTTTTCTCCTGCCTTGCTGTGTTCCTTGTCAGGGTGGTCATTGGTGCTAGCCAGGCACCATCTAGTTCTTCTAGTCTCAGGCTGATGGGGTCTCTGGTTTATGTGGTCCTTCTGTGTCTAAACCTGTTTCTTAAAACCATGTACCTGTAGTGTTTCTGTTACAGCAACACTAGACAACTGAGACACAAACTCACAAGGATAGTCAAAGTCTATGCAAACAATGTGTTCCTTTCCTCTAAGCTGAGCTCTAGGGGAGGCCCAGTTCTAATCACCAAGATGCTGAGTGAGTATGGCTGTAAAAACAGTGTGGCAGTGGTATCTGACTTCCCCTTAACCCACAAGAGGCAAGGAGAATCAAGATCAACAGCCCAAAGCTGATTCCAATGATGCAGAGGTCAGATAGGCCTCTTCCCTCTACCACCTTTACCACCCTGACAAGAATCATCAGTCGGCACTCTCGACTTCTCTTGTGGCCAAGAGGGGCTGAAACGGACAGGAGCTGGCTGGACTCATTGCAGTGGCCACACCAAACTCACAGACCATACTCACAGTTATGGGACTTGTTATAAGGGAAGGAAAAGGATTAGGAACACTCAAGATACAGTTCCTCCATCAGGAGAGCCTCTTCTTAGTCATGCTTGCAGGCATGACTCTCCCTGGCCCTCAGTCCCTGCTCACAGGCACTCAGCTGTCTCTCTCTGTGGACCAGAAAGCCCAACACAGTGTCTCCCGCTGCCAAGTCTCCACTGCTGGAGCTCTTCTGCAGGTCTCTCCTTCCTTGTTGGTGGCAGGCTTCTCCTGCCTGCTCTAGAATTGGCTCTCTTTTAAAACTTGGTAGGTCACAATTACTGTATTACACCATCACGTGGGTGGGAGTTACAAGCCCTTGGCTAGTAAGACCACACACAAAAGCAATTAACCACACTGCAATGGGGTTAGAACAAGGGGAGACAGGTAAATGGAATGTCTTGAGCACCAGGTAAAGCAGCCTGATGTTTATCTCCTAAGAGAGAGTCTACTCCACTTCTTATTGGTACCTGTTATAGGCTGAAGTGTGTTCCCCCAAAACATGTCTTGTAAATCCTGACCCCTTTACCTCTGGATATAAACCTTTTGGGTGTGGATTTTCTTTGTTACATTAATGAGGCAGTATCAGTGTAATTTAGCTCAATTTCTTTTGGGATATAAAAGAGAAGATTAAGCAAGCAGGCAGAGATGCAGGACAACAGGTGTCATGTCAAAGAACAGCAACTGAAAAGAGACAAGGACCTTCCCCTAGAGCTGACAGAGAAAGAAAGACTGGTGCCCTAAACTCAGACTTTTAGCCACCTAAATGATGAGAAACAAATTTCTGTTAAAAACACCCACTTGTGGTTATTTCTGTTATAGCAGCACTAGATAACTAAGATAGTACCCATTGGAGAGTTGTGAAATCATTCAGTGAATCACACTCAGACATCATTTAAAAAATAAGAGTAGAATAGTATCAAGAGAGTACTGTGTGTGACCAAGGTAAGGTGGGAGGCAGAACAGAGTGGTGGTTAAGAGCCCATATACTAAATCCAGGTTACACTATTTCTCCCATTGAGTCAACTCCAATTCATGGCAACCCCATGTGTGTGTGTCAGGGTAGAACTGTGCTCCGCGGCACTTTCAGTGGCTGCTTTTCTGGAAGGAGATCACCAGACCTTTCTTCTGAGGTGCCTCTCAGTGGATGTGAACTTCTAACCTTTCGGTCAGCAGTGAGCTCATTAATCATTTGCACCCCAGAGATGCCAAATCCAGGCTCTGGAGGGTCACATCCTGGCTGTGCCAAATACCAGCCATGTAAATCTGAGCAAGTTACATGGGCAAGTAACTCTGGGCAAGTTACTCTTTACTCTTTACATTTCCAAAATATGTATAATAATAGCACCTGCCTCATACAGTTGTGAAAATTAAATGACTTACAACTATAAAATGCATAGAACAGTGCCTGGCTCATAGCAAGTACTGTATAAGTGTTCATTATTATTAAGAATTGCTTTATGAAACAATTATCCACAACCCAAGATACAGGAACTGTGATCTTCTAACAACTTGAGTTAAGACATGCTGAGTGTACATGACAGAAATTGGGGTGCCTTCCACTGTCTGTGGAATTCAAAATTATAGAGGCAACATCAGATTGCAGAAAAATGAAGACCAGAGCAAATTACCCAAAAGCACATCTCAGATGACCAGGCGGGAGCACTCTTATACTGAAAAGTGTTTTTAAGCCAGCTAAGATGAAGGGTGCTTTCATGTAGAGATGAGATGCTGTAAACATCTCTTTCCTAAAAAAAAAAAAAAAAATTCCTTCTCTGATGTACACTTTCCTTTTTTCTTTCTCTTTGGCTTTCATCTGAGACTATGATGATACATTTTGATCCACTAGCATGGGTAAACAAGTTTAAATTTAGACATGAATTTCCTCTCCTCAGATCAGTCAGGTTCTCCTCTTAATTGTTAAGTGTATCAGCTATGGCAACCAGTTCTTCCGCCCTACACCACAAGTCCTTCCTTCATGTTTTTCTGTGTTCCTCAGAAATCTAGCTGAATGCATAGTGACTGATAAGTTAGAGGCAGGAAACGAAAATGGGTCCTCGAGACATTTGAATTAGATGTGGAGGAGTCAATGGGGAGCTGTAGTAAAACATTTACCAAAAATGAGCACTTATGCTATTTGTTTTGCAAGTTGCTATGACGCTGGGAGCTATGCCACCAGTATTCTAAGTACCATCAGATCACCCTAGTTTCAGCAGAGCTTCTAGGCTGAGACAGACTAGGAAGAAAGATCTGGCAATCTGCTTACAAAAATTAGCCAGTGAAAACACTATCGATCATGGAGACTATTGCCCAATACACTGCCGGACGATGAGCACTCTAGGTTGAAAGGCACCCAAAATACACAGTGACTACAGCAATGGACTCAGGCATACCAATGGTCACAAGGATGGCACAGGACTGGGCAATGTTATGTTCTGTTGGACATAGGTCCTGATGACTCAGAACCAACTCAGCAACAACCAACAAAAACAATGTATCAGGGACTGATATTCACTTTCTAACCATTAAGCATACTTCTTAGGATGACTCAGCAAAGTAGATGGTAACTAGTTACAATGTACAAGTGAGGAAACCTGGCCTTGAGAAACTAAGAGAGTGCGGGATCTCACAGCCGGTAAATATTAGAGCTAGGGTTCAAGCCCGGGACTGTGATGCCAAAGCTCATGTCTCCCTCTTACATGCTGCTACAGGAGTTTAGAACTAGGCTCCTTACATTTAAATTCCAGCTCTGCAACTTACTAGCTACTTAATTTCTTGAAAGATCACTTAGTTTCTCTTACGTCAAATGAGGGGTGATAACAGTACTGTGAAAATTAAATGAGCTATGTGTTAAAGCATTAGCATTGCGGCTGGCACACAGTACACAGTAAATGTTCAAAGAGATGCCAACTATCATTTGCACTATGCCTTGCAGGGTTTCCTACAGTTGCCAATGTTTCATATGGATCATCTGTAAACTAGGGCAGCCATCAGTGTGCCATCTGGCCAGTGGTCCTTCGACCCTTCTCTATATAAAGGCATTTCCCATGGCACTTCATTCCTGCCAAGGGCATAAATTGAAGACACCACTGAGGCCAAAGCTTGGAGTAGAGGGTAAAACAAGGAAACCAGCACCCATCTGAAAGGTTTCAGTTCAGGATGTTGAAATCAGGAAGAGAGAAACAAAGAGTGGCTGTTTGAAGTCACAGTGAAGAAAGTCCCAAAAGGATAATGAGTACAATAAATTGTGGAAGGCAGGAAGATTATTGCTGAGGAAAAACGAATTACTTGGGGATTTGAGTGGAAGCTTTTGTTCATGATGCTGTATGAAGCAGCAGTCCCATAGAGTGGCAAAGGACTTAAGGCTAGGAAGAATTTAATCATTTGTTGAGCCCTCTTTAACCTACAAGAGAACAGTTTAATTTCCAGAGTCTTAAACTGAAACCAGAATCTAGCCAGAGCAAAGCTAAGCAAAGGGAAAAGATGTAGCAAGAAGCCACCCACTCAAGCCTGCCCTGAGACCTGAAGGGAAACACTGCCCAGAGAGGAGATAGCCAGGTCCAGGTCTAAGGGGGAAATGGATTCTGAGAAAGCAAAGCAAGGAAGGAGCCAACATATTAATTTTTGTTATTTCCACCCAAGTTTGTTTGTTTGGTTGGTTGATAGGTTTTCATAGGCTAGATGAAGACATCAAAATGAGCTATGTATATTTCTACTTCGCCAAGCCAAAGATGCCAAGATTTTAAATTTAAGTTTAAATAATCATGCGGCAATCATATTTATTTTTCACACTTCCCGGGCTGAGAATGGCACGTCTGCTGTGATCCCTGAAGTATATGGGAAAGGGAAAATGCCACAAAGCACCTTGATTATTCCAGCAAGGCAGAATTAAAGAATACATTATTAAACCTGCAGATGGTGTGCCTACTACAAAGGTGTCACAAACACTTCTGAGACCCAAGAAATGACACAAGTGAAATTTACAAAGATTAGAGGAAGAAGAAAACAACATGGGAAGAAGCCAAGAGAATTCAAATTCACTACATTTACCATTAGACTGCAGAACTGGGGTGGGTTAGCGGGCAGTGGGTCATTCTTCAGTGAACAACATTCTTCAGTGGAAAAAAGGGGTACAGTGGGGAGACAGCCACAGCTTCTGTCATTATTACCATCATCATTGTCAATAAATACTATTCATTATGTGTGGGCCACTGAAGGACACTGAGGACACAGTTTGTATCATCAAGAAGCTTACAGTCTATTTAAGAAAAAAGAAACAAGTATATAAAGAGAAGTATCACACACAACAAACTGGGCCAAATAGAAAACCTTCCCAAGTGGCAATGTCATACAATGTCACTGTAAATCATTCAACTACACCACAGACTCCTGTTTAAAGGACAGTTGTGATATTCAGGTCTTAAGAATCACCACCCTGAAGTTATTAAAGAACTGGTTTGTGTGCTATTTAGTTTAAAGGTGTCTATTGTCACCTTGTGGTGATTTGAGAGTTAATCATCTGAAATGATGAGACTTTAATTACCTAAGCGTATTGTGTATTTTTTTAGGAAGGCAATATAAATATAGTGGCTAAGGACTGTGGTTCAGACTTCCTGCATGAAAATCCCAGCTTTACTCTTACTAGTGGTATGACTACAGCAGGTTTCTTAACTTCTCCAAGCCTCAATTTACTCATCTGTAAATGGGAATAGTAATAGGACTTTCCTCATGCAATCATAGTAAAATTCACATAAAATAGTCCATAAGGTATTCAGCTTAAGGATGATATACAGCTCTCAAAAAACGTTTGCTTCCCATCAGCTGGCCTCAGCCCAACTGGAGCAAAGCAGAAAGACAAACATCAAAGATAAAAAGAAAGTCTGAGCTCAAGAGATAGAAAGGGCCGCATAAATCAGAGACTGCATCAACATGACCCCAGAAGAACCAACAGTACTCAGCCACCATCAAAGACTACCCTTACAGCAGATTCAACAAAGAGTCGCTGATGGAGAGGGAAAAATGCAGGGTCCACAACTCAAAATCTAGTAAAAAGAACAAACTTGAGGGTCTGACAGACTGGGGGGGCCAGGAGACATGGCCCCTGCATTCTCTTTTATCCAGAACTGTAAGCATTCCAGAAGCCAACTCCTCAGTTGTTAAGACATAAAATGATGCTGGTGAAGACTGTACTTCTTGGCTTGGGTAGACACAGGAGACTAACTTGACAGCTCATGTCTGCAGGTAGATGAGAAGACAGTGAGGGACGGGAGCTGGTTAAATGGACGCGAGACTTAGGAGGAGAGAGGACTGTGCTACTACAGCATGGGCAGAGCAGTTAAGCTTACATGGCAAAGTGTGTGATTGGAAACTTTCACTTAAAACACAATGAAAAAAAGTAAAAATGAGAAAATATATGTTTCCTTTCTTTAATTAACATCAGGTAAGGTTGCTGGCCGCCAGAGTTGCTGTGCGATCTCCCCGGGCAGGGGTCAGGACCCTGCACAAGGACGGTCTCCCACGGATCAGGTGGAGCCCCATCTCCCCCATTCTCTGTGCTTCATTCAGTTCCGTGAACACATGAAGGACAAGGAAGAGCCCCCAGCAGCCTGCAGGGAGCAACGCATGAGAAAACACTACATTTATGATGCTTAAAAATTATTTGTTCATAGAGAGTCCCTGAGTGGAGTAAAGAGTTAAGCACTCAACTACTACCTGAAAGGTTGGCAGTTCAAACCCACGAGGGGAGCCTCGGAAGACAGGCCTGGCAATCTGCTTCTGAAAGGTCACAGTCTTGAAAACCCTACAGAGCACTTCCTTCTGCACAATCGAGGTCACCAGACTCGATGGGACAGAAGTAACTCAACGGCACCTAACAATACATGCATGTATACACGTGTAGATGTATGTATGTATGTGTATGGACAGACATACAAATATCCCATCTCTTAGGGTTAGTCACACTGGGGAAAGCCTAGCCTGCTGGCAGCTGTCTTTATTGCGTGTATCGTGCCTTCCACGGGGGTGGCAGAAACATAGACCATGTGCCCAGTGCCCCTCCCATAAATCCATGTTACATATTGCTGATCCATGACAGCATTTTATTCTGAGTAATTTTCAATATGGTACCCCATTCAGCAACTACCCAACAATTAAAGCTGGAATATATGAGATTTCTTTGCCTTCTTGACCTCAGAGGGAAATAATCAACCTCTAAAGTACTCTAAGCTCTCTTTTCCATGACTTTCAATAAAAAAAGAGGTTTTGCATTGAAACCCAGTACACATAGGTTTCACTAAATAACTGTCTCTTGCATATGTGATGTATTCTGATTTTATACTCTTTTCTAAAGAATAGTCATTTTATATCTTCTTAAAAGTGCTGTTTGCAATCTGTCAATTTTATAACCTATCTAAAATATTGGTTGAAACCATCCACTGCCATTGAGTCAATTCCAACTCAGAGCAACCCTATAGTACAGAGTAGAACTGCCCTATAACGTTTTCAAAGAGTGCCTGGCGGGTTTGAACTACCAGCCTTTTTGTTAGCAGCTGTAGAACTTAACCACTACACGACCAGAGTTTCCAAAATATGAGTTATGACCTCCAGTTTAAAACACCTTGGTTTAAAGGACTGCCTTTGCAAATTCTAGATTCTAAGATCACGCAAACAACATCAGGAGCCCTACTAATCTTCTATACTGGACAAACCATGTGCTAATGGGACCTTATCAGGGACTTGGTCCCCACAGAAGCCTATTAGCTCTGCTATAGTGAGTGGTCAGCAAATGCCTTAACTCTAAGTAGCCACTTCCCCAGGGCAAGTCCCTGGCCATGGGCAAGGAGGGATGGAAGTGCCTTACCCTTATGCAAAGAACAATTCAAAACACCCACCTTACCATGAAGGGCCAAAAACCCCCACTCATATCACATGAAAGGTAAACTCAGCATGACCTTGAGGGCTCATTATTGATCGCTGGGTTTGCACAAGAGCAATCTGGACTATTTTCATTTGCTGAAGTCCGGTGATGTCTCACTCCTCTGTTCTCTCTCTTTGGCTAATCCCCATTAACCATTCATCTCTGTAAGCCTTCCCTGGCTGCCCTTCACTCTACAGCCCACCACCTCCATCCTTGCTCAGGCTGAGTTAGGCATCCCCTCCCCAGCCCACCTCCTCCATCTCTGCTCAGGCTTTTTTAGGCACCCCTTCTCCACCCCACCTCCTCCATCTTTGCTCAGGCTGAGTTAAACACTCCTTCTCCCAGCAAACCTCTTGTATCCCCGTTGCTAGGCTGTATTTTGGAGTCCCTGGGTGGAGCACTGGTGGTGCAGTGCAGTGGTCAAATGGTCACCTACTAACCAAAAGGTTGACAGTTCTAATTCACCAGCTGCTCCCTGGAAACCATAGGAGACGATTCAACTCGATGCTATCACGTTGCCATCACTTAGAATTGATGGCCACATTTGGGGGTGCAAATGGTTAATGAGCTCGTCTGCTAATAGAAAAGTCAAAGGTGTGAGTCCACCCAGAGGCACTGCAGAAGAAAGGCCTGGCGATCTACTTCCAAAAAATCTAGCCATTGCAAACTCTATGGAGCGCAGTTCTGCTATGACACACATAAGTTTTTCACAAGTTGGAACTGACTCAGGGGCAACTGGTTTTAGTCTTATACTGTATATGATTTCTGCACTATCTCTTCTTATGTCTTCCTGGAAGACAAAGATGGTCTTTCAACTCCGTTCTATCAGTGCCTAGCACAATGCATGCCTCACAGCAAACACACGGAAAGTGCTTCCTCCTTCTTCCCTTCCTCTAGGAGGCAGAAGGGACACGTCAGTGCTATTTTATAGCTTAACAATGATTTCAGAACCACATGTCACTCACCTGACTTCCCAACAGGTAAGGTAGAATTAATATTCCCATTGTACAGCTGAGTAAATTGAGACTATAAAGAACACCTTCTTTTTCTTTAAGTGGTGGTAAAAATATGTATAATAAAACATTTACTGGTTCAACAATTTTTACATGCATAATTCATGTAACATTCATTGATAACATTCATCATGTTGGTAACATTTTCTAAATTATTCCACCTCCATTAACAGAATCTCACTGCCCCCTAAGCAATGACTTCCCCTTTCCCCCTCCCTCACAGTCCTGGTAACCACTAAGTTTTGGTTTCTACAGATTTACGTATTTCATGTATGTGGGATCATACAATATTTGTCCCTTTGTGACTGACTTATTTCACTTAGCACAGTATTTTCAAGGTTCATCCATAATGTAGCATGTATCAGGAGAAAAGTATCTTCTTTATAAAACCATGGAGAGAGAAAATATCTTTTCTTTAGACTGGAAAGTGTCTGTACTAGAAAAACCCTCTTCTTCTCTAAACTGTAAGCTGGAGGATTCCCTGAAAACAGGATAATAACAAAATCTTGGATCATCGATTTTATCATGAAATACTGCCCTGGCACAAAGAATCCTTGTAATTCTGTGAGCAGGAGAATTATTGCCACAATTCCTGAAGTATTTCACCTTAATTAAACATAATTCTAAACAAGGAAAATTTGTTCACCTACAGGATTAAGAAAAGCAGAAGGCAAAATGTAGGCAACATCTTGGCCCTTTTAAAAGCAGCCAGCTGAAATGTTATGACCAAGAAATGCATAATGTTACTTGCATTTCTGGAATTTTAGGGCTTGAAGGCCTGCATAAGCTGAAAGCTGTCACTGTAATTCAAGAATAATTGGAGCAAATGGTTGCTTAGCACACGAACAAGACAGGACTGAGGAGATAGAATCTTTCAGCCTCAAATGCTCTGGGATGCATGATCTTCACCTTAAATCTCAGCTAAAAAGAATCCTCCCCCCTTCTCATCCATTTTCCATAAATGGACCTGGAGAAGCCTACACATTTGTTGCCCTTCAATCTTCTGAACCCTACCTGTGATTAAAATTCTTGTAACAATGAACATTCACCCTGTGATGCACTGACATATCCACTCATATTCCTTCTCTCCCTCTCTCTCTCTCACACACACACACACACACACACACACACACGCAAACTGCCTCATCTGTCTTCCTTGTACTTCCTTAAGCAGACCTACTTCAATGCTCAAAACTGATACAAACACAAAATGATACAAATACAAAATTGATAAACCAAAAAACCAAACCTGTTGCCATTGTGGTGGTTCTGACTTAGAGCAACCCTATAATAAAGAATATATTTCAGCATTAAAGTAGCTTTATTTGAAGAAGGAAAACAGATGTGGCCATTGAATATCACTGACCAAACCCTTACGCAATTTTTCCCCAAACAGCATCACTTTGCCCAGGTTTGAAAGGGAGCTTGTCCCAACTATCATCAAAATATACCTCTTTCACTCCATTTCTGTCTTCTCCCCAACTCTCACAATTAATTAGGTAATTATATAATATTAGAAAGACCAAGTGAGGTCTTGGCTGCTTGGAGCATGATTCGGGAACCAACACCATCAGCACCACACGGGAGCCTGTTAAAAATGCAGAATCTCAGGCCCCACAGACACCTCCAGAATCAGTCTGCATTTTGACATGATCTTACATGACTGATGTGCATACTGCAGCATGACAGACACCAATCTAAGTCCTGGCTGCACTTAAGAATCATCCAGGATTCTTCTAAAGTGACCCAAGTCAGGCCTCATCTGCGACTAGATTAATCATTAATCTCTGGAAGATGGCATTTTTTTTAAAGTTCCCCAGAAGACACTATTGCCCAGGCATAATTAGAAGCACTCCTTCTGTCAAACTCCCCCATTTTACAGATGAACAAATGGAACTGCAGAGAGGCAATGTGATTTGCTCAAGGTCACAAAGTTAGCCAGTGGGAGGGTTGAATTCAGTACCTAGTAGCGCAAATAGTTAATGCACCCAGAAAGGATGGAGGTTTGAGTCTACCCAGAGGCATCTCAGAAGAAAAGCCCAAAAAATCGGCCATTGAAAACCCCATGGAGCACAGTTCTGCTCTGACACACACGGGATCACTGAGCCAGAGGCCACTCAATGGCAACAAGCTGGGCTGAATCATGCCAAGAAAAAGCAACTCGCTTTCAGGTTCCTCCAGCAGCATCTCCAACACTGGGAGTGTCTGCCTCTCAGGAGTCTGGATGGTGGCAAAGACTTGGAAGCTGAAGTAATCATGGGGGTTTATCCTCCTTCTCTAACTCACTGCCACCGAGTCACACCCAACACATAGGAACCCTATGGGACAGAGATGCACCTGCTCCACAGGGCTTCCAAAGCTGTAATCTTTATGGAAAAAGACTGTCGCATCTTTCTCCTACGGAGCCGCTGGTGGGTTCCCAGCACTGCCCTTACATTTAGCAGTGGAGTGCTCAACTGCTGAGCCACCAGGGCTCCTTCCCCTTGCTCTACACTACAGAAAGGCCACTACTTTGATGGAGATGACAGCGCTACAAAACTTGAAACTGTCTTAGTGACCTAGTGCTGCTGTAACAGAAATACCACAAGTGAAAGGCTTTAACAAACAGAAGTTTATTCTCTCACATCCCAGCAGGGTAGAAGTCGGAATTCAGGGCACTGTCTCCAGGGAAAGGCTTTCCCGCTATCAGCTCTGCAGGAAGGTCCTGACATCAGTCTTCCCTGGTCAGGGAGCAACTCAGTGCAGGAAACTCGAGTGGAAAGGATGTGCTGTGCTCCCAGCCTTGCTTTCCTGGTGGTATCAGGTCCCCATCTCTGCTCAATTCCCTTTCCTTTTATCCCTTGAGAGATAAGAGGTAACGTAGATCACACCCCAGGGAAACACCCCAGTGTAAACTTCATTTACACTGAATCAGAGATACAACTTTAGTAAGGATGTTACAGTCCCACTCTCATCCTCTTTAACATAATCCAATCTTGCCCCATCAATTAAAGTCTGAGATTAGGATTTATAACACAGAAAAACAACAACTGCAAAATTGTAGAACAATCACCATACTGGGAATCATGGCCCACTCATATTGCTACACACATGTGGAGTGGGGGACTAAACTCAATCCACGACAGTCACCAATAACACTTCTATTTGACCTGCAAAATGTGTATTAAAAATATACATATATTTGCCCTTCATTCCCCCTGCTTCCATCCCAACTCTCGTCTATAGCAAAAGCAGCCAGTACACATCATGCTTGGCACACACGACCCTGACAGAAATCTGTGTGAAATTCTAACTTGGAGAGATGAAAAGACAAGACAGGGGATATTGTACTTCCTTTAAACCATGAGAAAACGCTTAAATCCAAGGACGACCCAGGCCTGCCAACTGCAACAAAAGAAGTGATGGTATTGCCAGCTTCAGGAGAAAGGCGAAACTTGGTTTCGAGATTGCTTAGGGCACTGATGAGACAGCCTCCAAGAAGCTGCAAATATCAATGTATCCTTGCTCTTTAGAATCCTCTCAGGAGATAATGCAACTCTTTGTCAAGAACAGGCCAGCCTGAAAAATGAGAGCTGGGAGCAGGGGCAGAGTAGGGAAGCTGTTCCAAGACAAAAGATGAATTCTCCAAGGCTCGTGGCTTTTATGTGCAAGAAAACTTACCCTTGGTTTTATGGGAGTTTTCAGAAGGACAAAACAGAATAAAGGTGAATGGAAATAAAGGGGGAAATCAGACTGGAAGGAGAAAGGAAAGGAAGGAGAAGAAAGGAACAGATGGCAAAGAGAAATACGTGATTAAAAACAAATCTAAAATCTCTGCTTTCCACCTCCTGAATTTTAATATCATGAAGAAAGCTAAATTTTTTAAGATAACTGCAAACGTGAGGATTAGTGTCTTAGTTCCTTAGTCCTGCTGTAACAGAAATACTACAAAGTGAGTGGCTTTAAGAAACAGAACTGTATTTCTCATAGTTTAGGAGGCTCAAAGGCTAAACTCGGTACCTGCTATAGAGTAAACCTCTGCTGGTCCTGGGCCCAAAGCCTCCGCTCAGTTTCTGAGTTTTTCTTGTTAGCGTTCCTTGGCGATCTGCACAAGGCACCTCTTTCCCCGAGCCATGCTCACTTCTCTGGCCTGATCTCTTATTTCTTATCTCAAAAGTGAGTACATTTAAGACGCACTCTATAAGGAGTCCTGGTGCAGCAGTGGTTACAGCGATTGTCTGCTAACCACAGGCAGCAGTCTGAAACCCCCAGTGGCTCTGTGGCAGAAAGATGTGACACTCTACTTCCGTAAAGAGTTACAGCATTGAAGACTCTGTGGGGTCACTATGAGCCAGAATCGACTGACAGTAGTGGGATTTTTTTTTTTTTGGCTTGCTGCAGTAATAATGGCCTCAATAATGTACCACAGAAAACCATACTGCCAATGGGATTTCATCCCCAGGTAAAAACTGAAACCAAACTTGTTGCTGTGGAGTCAATTCTGTTTCATAGTGACTCCACAGAACAGAGCAGAACAGCCCCCTAGGTTTTCCAAGGCTACAATCACTACCGAAGCAGACTGCCACAGCTTTCTCCCCTAAACCTAACGGTGGTCCAAACCACTGACCTACTGATTAGTATCCCAAACTTGTCCACTGCAGCACCAGGGCACATGGGTACAGGGATTAGGATTCCAACACCTATTTTCTGAGGGAATACAATTCATTCCACAACAATTAGGATGAGAAAGGTGAGTTTAGAAGTTCTTTTACTGAAATTGTGAGGAATCTCCCGACTCCACTCTGGGCCCTCAGCTTCTGTAGAGAGTGGGCTTGAAGCTCTCCACCCACTCCAGACCAGCAACCATGCTTCCTCATCCCACAACTGCGTGGAAATAGGCTCAGTGCTTCTATTTACAATTTCCATTCAGGCAGCCTTTGCATTTTGGAATGGAGTCTGCTGAGAGAGTTAATTTCAGCTTCCCTTCTATTTTCAGGGCCCCTCTTACTTGGAAGGAAGCATCAGCTAGTTCCAAGAAGCAATTTAGAAGTGGGGTAGGTGGTAAGGGGGAAAGCCAGGCCAGTCCACAAACCTGCAGTGCCTGGGGAAGGAGCTTTTATTTTTAACACTGGGATCTGTGAGACTGACCTACATGTCACTTCTTATGTTGGCAGAAATGACAAGCCCCGAAGGCCAGGTCACAGAACTGAGTAGACACCCTTTAAACACTTTGCAGAGAATAGCAAATAGCAGCAGAACAACCCAGGTCCCCACTGTGGACAGGGACTGTGTCTAGTTAAGGGTGCACTCAGGTAGCCCACAGGGAAAGAACACTGTCTTGGCTTTACCTTCAGAACTTGGAATTCAGTCTGTTGTCAGACTAAAGCATCCAGCAAACAAGAATATGAGGAGGAGTGCAGATTGAAGGTCCCCTAGGAGAAAAGAACTCAAACCCAAAGCCACTGCTGTTAGTCACAGCAACACTCCAGGACAAAGTACAACTGTCGCCATAGCGTTTCCAAGGTGCACCTGGTGGATCCAAACTGCTGACCTTTTGGTTAGCAGCTGTAGCTCTTAACCACTAGCCACTAGGTTTTCCAATTCATGTAGAGAGAATTCAGAGAGGTAAGAGAGAGAAAGAAAGAGAGTCAGGACACAGTTACGGTTTGGGGACATTGTATTTCCAGATTTCACCAGCTGTCCAACACATCAGATTCCCTTGGTCAAACTGGCCAAGAAGAAGGCAATTTTAAACAAAACAACCATCATGTGTATTTTTTAAAATTTAGATAGTTTCTGGAACACTTAAACACTGCTGGTGGAAATGTGAAATGGTACGACAACTTTGGAAATTGATTTGGCGCCTCTTTAAAAAATTAGAAATAGAACTTCCACACAATCCAGCAATCCCAGTCCTTGGAATATATCCTAGAGGAATAAAAAGCCTTCACACAAATAGATACATGCACATACATGTTCACTGCAGCATTATCCCACACAGTAAAAAGAGGGAAATAGCCTAGGTGCCCATTAATGGATGATGGATAAACAAATTATGGTATGTTCTCACAATGGAATACTACACAATGATAAAGAACAAAGATGGATACACAAAACTGCATAACACGGATGAATCTGGAAGGCATTATGCTAAGTGAAATTAGTCACAAAAGGACAAATATTCTATAAGAACACCACTATAAGAACTCAAGAAAAGGTTTAACAGAGAAGAAAACACTCTTTGATGGTTATGAGGGTGGGAGGAAAGCAGAGGAGCACTCACTAACTAGGTGGTAGACAAGAATCATCTTAGGTGAAGAGAAGGACAACACACCACACAGGTGAAGTCCGCACAACTGGACGAAACCAAAAGCTAAGAAGTTTCCTAAATACAACCAAACATTTCAATGGATGAAGTTATCAGGAGTTGGGTTCTGTGGGTCATGTTTCCAGGGGACGACTAGATCAACTGGCATAACAAAGTTTATTAATAAAATGTTCTGCATCCCACCTCAGTGAGCAGCATCTGGGCTCTTCTTAAAAGCTAGCAAGTGGCCATTAAAATGTATCTATTGGTCCCAATCCCACCTGGAGCAAGAGAATGAAGAACATCAAAGGCACAAGGAAAATGAGCCCAACAGACAGAACGGGCCACATAATCCAGCAACTCACTCAACCGGAGGCCATAAAAACTAGATGGTGTCCAGTGACCTCCAATAACTGTCCTAACAGGGAACACAACAGTGAGTCCCTGCAACGGAGCAGGAAAAAAGTAGGGTGCAGCATTCAAATTCTAGTAAAAAGACCAGAATTACTGGTCTGACTGAGACTGGGGGTACCTCAGAAGACACTGCCCACGGACTCTCTGTTAACCCAAAACTAAAATCATTCCCAAAGACAACTCTTCAGACAAAGATTAGACTGGACTACAAGACATAAAATGATACCTGTGTCGAATGAGTTTCTTAGCTCAGGTAGATACATGAGACTACATGGGCAGTTCCTGTCCAGAGGCAAGACGACTAAGCAGAAAGGACAGCAGCTGGCTAAACGGACACGGGAAACACAGGATGGAAAGGAGAAGGGCAGCCAGGGTCACACAACACGTGTATAAATTTTTGTACAAGAAACTAACCTCAATTGTAAACTTTCACCTAAAGTACAATAAAAAAAAAAACTCACAAAAATTTAGCTAGTCTCTACTCTTATTTGATTCCATATTTTATTTCTACTATTTACTCCTCAAAGCCACTAGCCTCCTAAATCATATTTATCTGGCCAGCCTTACAATGACAAGTCTTTGAATGCATAACACAACATAAATTTAATTTTGTCCCTAAAACATTGAAGGCTGGTACAGCTACTTTTTATTTTTTGGTCAAATCTTCACATTTTAATCTGCCACCTAGTTAGTGGACTGAAACAAAGAGGAAATGCCCCAGATTACAATAGTTTAGAACCTGCTCCACTAATTTTTTTTCTTATAAATCTATCATCTCAGTGTAAAACAGTGTAATGATTTAGTATAGGTGAAGTAACTCCATAGTTTCAGCAACAGGAAGTTCCGGGAGGAACAGCTGTTCCAAGGACTCCTGATGCTGGACGTTACGGACAGCTTGCAGCAGAGCTTACAGACTAAGACAAACTCAGAAGAAAGGCTTGATAATCTACTTCTGAAAATTTAGCTAATTGAAAACCTTATGAATCACAGAGAATACTGCCCCATGTAGTGCTAGGAGATGAAGCCACTAGGTTGGGAGGCACTCAGAATACACAGCAGCTGCAACAATGGACTCAAGCATACCAAAGATAATGAAGACGGCACAGGATCAGGTAACATTTCACTCTATTGTACACAGGATTGGCATTAGTCAGAGCCTACTCAACAGCAAATAACAATCTTCCTCAAGCCCACACCCACTCAGTCATCAGGACCTGTCAAATTCCAAACCTTCTCCATCTGTCTCAGGCTGTGTTCTCTAAAGAACTAAACCAGTGCAGCACATAAATATATGCATACACAAATTTATATCAAGGAAATGGTTCATGTGGCTGTAGAAGCTGGGAGATTCCAAGCCCATGGAGCAGGCTGCAGGCTTCTCCTGACTCACGTAGTCACAAGGGCTGGCAAACCCAAGACGGGCAGGTCAAAAAGCAGGGCTCTTGTTCACATGCTATAAAAACCAATGAATTCCAAGATCGGCAGGCAAGACCACTGGTAAGTTGCTAACTCAAGCCCCAAGAACTGGCTGTCAGTCAAACAGGAGTCAGCTGCAGGATCCAGACCAAAAAAAAAAGCCCCCAAGCTTATCAGGGAGTTCACTGACACTGGATGCAAGCCACATTCCCAGGGAAATTCTCTTTCAACTAATTGATTATTCACAGCAGATTCCATCATGGCAGTGATCACATTAAAAATTTGCCAAAAAACAATACCATAACTGACAATGCACTATCGTGGACCAGCTAAGCCAACATACAACCTTAACCATCACACCACCCCCTACACTTTCCTGCTCACCATCTTTTGCCAGGACTAACAAACATCGTCTTTTGGTCTCCTTAACTCAAATCTTGCCCTCCTCAAATCCTTCCACCATGAACCTCCATACTGATCTACCTAAAACACAAAACATTTTACTCTCATTCTCAAAACTTGTCCACGTGCCTCACTCTCCACAGTGGAAAATCCAACATTGTCAGTGTGTCACCTGAGGTGCCTCCCCATGCTGGCCCTCCCTACATTCCCTCCGTCTTCATTTCTAATACTCCTCTCCTATCTCCTTTCCATTCACCACTCCAGTTTACACTATGCTCTTCCTGTTCATCCCCAATCTTGTGTTTCAAGCTGCCATGGCTTTGAGTGATTCCTCAGGGGGAAAAACCTTGGCTACAGCTCCCAAGGTAGATACCCATTCTTTCTGACAGCCTTCCAAGAACCCCAACTTTAGGCACACTCATCACTTTGGGGTTTCCACAGCTGCATTTATATCTCCTGCCCCCAATATACCAAGTCATATCGAAACTTGGATCCTTGAAGGCAAGAATCATTGCAAACACCATTATAACCCCCAGCAATTTGCATGGGGCCAGGTATCAGTGGACGAGCTGCTGAAGAAAAGTGAATAACTCTATGAGGAAGGTCTTTTTAGTCTCATTTTGCAAGTAATGAAATCAACGCTCAGAGAGATGCATTAAATTGCCCCAGGTAACACAGATAAGAAGAGACTGAATTGATATTCAAATCTAAATCTACCATTATGGGGCAGGGTTGTTAAGAACGTGGATTTTGGAGTCAAAGTTCAGGGCTTTAGCATTTACTAGTTACATGACCTTGATCAGAACCCCTGGTGGTGTAGCAGTAGTCAAGTGCTATGGCTGATAATCAAAGGGTCCACAGTTCAAATTCACTGGGTGCTCCTTGGAAATTCCAGGGGGCAGTTCTAGTCTGTTCTGTACTGTCACTGTGAGTAGAACTGGCTCAAAGGCAGTGCATTTGTGGGGTTTTGTTGTTGTTGTTGATGATGTTTTTGGCTTACGACCTTGATCAAATCACTTAACTTTTATATCTTCAATTGTAAAATGGGGGATAAATTGAGAGCCTCCACTGGAATCTCTGGGCAGCACAGATGGTTGAGCTTTGGGCTACTAACAGAAAGGTCAGTGGCTAGAACCTACTCAGAGCTACTTCAGAAGAAAATTCTGGTGATCTGCTTCCAAAAGACCAGAGCCATGAAAACACTGGAGAGAGCAGTTCTATCTAACACAGGGGGCTCATCATGAGTCTGCACTGACTGGCGCCAACTGATAGTGGCGATCACAGAGACATCATGAAGATTAAACAGAATTATGATGTGGCCCTTAGCTTGGTACCTGGCATGTTCTAAACACATATGTAAGTTTCAAGGGAAGAAAGTTCTGACAAAAAATATCAACAGGATGCAATTAAAAAGAAAGAAGTATAGCCGTCAGCTTCAAGGCTTTTGCAGCACAGAATTCATGAATGCCTGTGCCAAGATAATCTTGGACACGATGTTTATTGGGCTGCTTCTAAGACTTCAAAAAAAGTAAACAATAGAAAACAGTTAATTTGGCTAGTATGGTAATTGTGGCTGATTCTCAAGACTGGGTTACTAACCACCACCTTCTGAGAAGCACATGGAGGCATTCCAGAAGATTCTAGATGATGACAGTGAGTCCACAGCAAGCTGCTCCTGGCCTGCAGGAAATGATGGGGAACAGAGGGAGAAGGGAGGAAGCAGAACCCTGGGCCTCCCTAACTCAACTCACCACCTCCCACCCCTGACAATCTCTGCAGGAAGAACTCGACTCCTCAGACACAACTAAACTTGACCAAAACTCTAACTGGCCACAGGTATTGATCTGCATGTTGCCCAGAGGATCCATTGAACTAATTTCAGTCTGTATGACTTCCTCTCACCTCAGCCGCAACAGAGCCAGCTGCTGCTGATGGTAATCAGAAATGTTTCTCTGCCCTTCTTATCAAGATTTTGAGTGAAAACCCACTCAGTTCATTAAAATGCTATATAACCTTGTAAATCCTGCCAGGCATCACCACAAAAACATATTGGATTTTGTTTTTTTTTCACTGACCTCCCCACAAATCTCCCACTTATTCAGTAGAACATATCCAAGAGGCTCCACCACTCTTAGTAATAAGAATTCTTATAAAAATAAACGAACTGGAAAGGATGACACACACACATGCTGACCACTTCCATCAGGAGCTGAGACTCTCAGAGTACTTGAGCAAAAACAAGGATTTCAGCAGCATCCTGACAGCGGTTCTCACAAACAGCTTAGCATAGGTCAGAGGGTTAGAGCAGGCCCCACTTGTTCCTGATTTGAGGGACGTCAGAGTCGCTGACTCATGCTCTCTCCAAAGACCCCTCTGTTACACCAAGCTCAGGAACAGGTGACAGCGTGTCAGGTAGTGCCAGAGACACCGCTCTGTGAATGTGGACCCGCAAGCTGCCAAATGCACTGCTCTTCAGCTGTGGTGGGTCACCTGAGCTGAGCTGCATCAGCCCTCAGCTAACAACACTCACAGACCCCGAGAAAGAAGGGCTGACAGATTCCCTTTACTAGGAGGGAGCCCCATTGCGCACAAAACACACAGAGTCACTCATGCCTGACTTCAGCTGTCACAGCTACAAATACGTCTCCCCACACGACTCCAAACACATCACCTCATAATCATGAAGTGCACACAGGGGATTCAGATTTCTTTCTGCCATCTGACACGACCCTTTCTCTGGGCTCCCAAGTGATAGCTCCAGCTTCTGTTTAATGACACTGCCAGTTAACCCCTGGCTTCACTCACAGGCCTCCCAGCACAAGATCACCCCAGTAGAGCCCACTGCTCCTTTTCTCTGCACCCTCAGCCCTTCCCTTAAGCCTGCTTTTTGCTGCTTAGCCTCCTTTTGCCTTTTATTGAAGAAGGTTCTTCACTAGTGTGTGCCTTCCTGAGAACAGGCAACTGGGTCCACTGTGTTCATTCCTGTATTCCCAGCATCCACAGCAGCACTTGGCAAGTAGCAGGGTTTCAGTGAATACCCTGAATTCTAGAATAAATGCTGTCTTTTTTCCATTGTTGTTGTTAGATGCCATCGAGTCAGTTCTGACTCATAGCAACCCCATGCACAACAGAACGAAACACTGCCCAGTCCTGCACCATGTCCACAATCGCTTTTATGTTTAGGCCCATTGTTGCAGCCACTGTGTCAATCCATCTCATCGAGGGTCTTCCTCTTTTTCACTGACCCTCCATTCTACCAAGCATGATGTCCTCCTCCAGGGACCAATCCCTCTTGACAACATGTCCAAAGTATGTAAGATGTAGTCTTACCATTTTTGTTTCCACGGAGCACTCCAGTTGGACTTCTTCCAGAACAGATCTGTTTGTTCTTTTGGTGGTCCACGGTACATTCAACATTCTTCTCCAACACCACAATTCAAAGGCATCAGTTCTTCTTTGTCTCCCTTGTTCATTGTCCCACTTTCACATGTGTATAATGCTACTGAAAATACCATGGCCTGGGTCAGGCGCACCTTAGTCTTCAAGGTGACTTCTTTGTTTTTCAATAAAGAGATCCTTTGCAGCAGATTTTCCCAGTGCAGTGTATCTTTGGATTTCTTACCTGCTGCTTCCCAACACACAATGTTACACCAACAATGTCCCTCCACAACAATGAACTGAATCGATGTGCCTCACTCAAACATTCTGCTTTACCCCAAAATCAACTCTGAAATCAAATAGTACTTAAGATATTTATTCCTCAAACAATCTCCTCCTCAAGTCCTGGCTCATGATTATCTCTTAGAAACCTTTTCCTGATGTTCCCTTTACCCTCCTCTCCCCAGAGGGGGAAGACCACTTTTTCCCTTGAGACTTCTATCTCATCTCCTATCACTAAGCTTGTCTTCTATTAGGCTATATGCTACTTATGGGTAGGAATTTTCCTCTTGTATCTTTTTGCTTACAAGGGGGCTTGATGCATAGTAGGTATCACTTCTTTAAAAGGTGGCCTTTTGTTCCTATTAACCAGACCTCAGACCTTATACTCTCCCTCTGCCTTCTCACCCAGATCCAGTTAGTTAGTCCGTGCCTTCTCAATGCTTCTTGTGTCCATCCATCATTTCACTCTTCATTCCATCCATGAATGCACTCTTTCCTTTCTTCCCATTCCCTCAACTACCATTCTAACACCTAAACTGCTGAAGCAGCTTCCTATTCAATCTTCCTGCCTCTAGTGTCTCCCCTTCAACCCAACCTATGTGTAATCACTAGGTGTCTTAGTCATCTAGGGCTGCTGTAACAGCAATACCACAGGCAGATGGCATTAACAAAGAGAAATTTATTCTTTCACAGTCTAGTAGGCTTAGAAGCCCAAATTCAGGGCATCAGCTCCAGGGGAAAGATTTCTCTGTCAACTCTGGAGAAAGGATCTTCTCATCAGTCTTCCCCCAGACTAGGAACTTCTTAGGAATAGGGACACCAGGTTGAAAGGCTGCAGTCTGCTCCTAGCCCTGCTTTCTTGTAGTATGAGGTCCCCAACTCTCCACTTGCTTTCCTTTCTATCTTGTAAGATAAAAAGTGGTGCAGGCCACAACTCAGGGAAACTCCCTGGACATTGGATCATGGATGTGACCTTAGCAAGGGTATTAAATCTCACCCTAATCCTCTTGAACATAAAACTGCAATCACAAAATAGAGGATAACCACAAAATACTGTGAGTCGAGGCCCAGCCAAACAGATACACACATTTTTGGGGGGACATAATTCAATCCATGATACCAGATTACTCATTTTACAGCATTATTTTACATAAAACACTTCCCTTGCTCTAACATTTTTGATAACCCTTCACTCCTTACAGGGTAAAGCCGAATCCCCTGCCCTGGCCTGCAGAACCTGACAACCTGAGTTCTCAGTCCTCCATTGCCAGCTGCACCTTCCACCATTCTGGCCATGAATACTTTTTAAATAATTCTTCTCCTTTCCCTCTTTCTCCCTGAATGAGCTGCCCATGCTCATTCTAGTCTCAGTACTTCTCCTGTCCCTTTCCTCACTCACTCGCTTTCAAAACTACCTTCTTGCCCAAGTCCTTCCCTTCATTCAAGCCCAGTGCAAGCCCCACAATCCCCATCACTCCAGCCAGAGAAGGAAGGGCTGCTCTTTCTGCTTACCACGCTTACTG
Source organism: Heterohyrax brucei (assembly GCA_028571685.1). Taxonomy (NCBI): domain Eukaryota; kingdom Metazoa; phylum Chordata; class Mammalia; order Hyracoidea; family Procaviidae; genus Heterohyrax; species Heterohyrax brucei. The sequence goes on along the minus strand of CM053143.1, from coordinate 107,670,248 downwards.
TCTGGACCCTTGTGCTGCAGCATAGCCAAGTGCCGTCGAGTCGGATCTATATGCCACCTTATGTTGTCATTTATTCTTACCATGACATTGTTACATGACCCCACCTACATTGTAAGGCTGTCAAGGGGGAGAGTCTGGGCCTGGTTTCAACCCCTGTTAGAATTTCAACACTTAACACACTGCCCTGAGCACAGCATGACCACAAGAGTACAGGTCAAAAGAAGAAACCAGTAATTTGGGGGATTTGGATTATTGGCTTTTATTTTTTTCCAATCTATCATAGAAAATGCAGACAACAGATATATATCACTGTGAGGGGCACACGTTTCACCAGCAATGATAGATGCTTTGGGCAGAATCACTGAGTTCCAGGTTGGCAAGCATCTTTTGTTATGAAAGCCTAGAGATGGGAAGGAGAGGTGCTACTGTCATCCCAACCTAAAGACCTGGTGCGACCATTCTCAACAATCATCGGAGCAGATAGCTTCCCACGCTCCTATAACATGATGTCTGACATTCAGGAGAATATAGCTCTGGCCCTAACAGCTAACCAACCAAGATCTTGTCTCCTTCCTTTTAAGCCTCGTCCAATTGTTCTCACACAGGTCCTCTTCCTTCAACTAACACCATAGATTCTGAACACACAGATGGAAGATTTCAGCAAATGACAGGATCAGCTGAGATGTTGTCATGGAAACATGGTGTGGTGGAGATTTCAGGAAAACCATCTGCTTTTAAACTGCTCTATAGACATGCTCTAGCTTCTCTTACAGATCACGTAGCTCAGGGCCCTTGAAGCCTTCACTCCCACAAGCCCTTCCCTCTGAATTTCAAACCTCACCTACAAATTTTGCATCTCATGGGCTAAACTGATAAACAGCTCTCATCTCCCAACATGGAGCAAAATGCAGCCAGAACTAGCACCTCCATGATCAAAACTAACAGTGCCATGGCCATAAGAGGAATCTTGTTGGGATGGGGAAACTCGTAGGTTTGTGGAAAGGTCAGCATTTTCAATTGGCTCCTTTACTAGACTTTAGAAGAAACAGCATTGTTTATTAAAGGTTCACTTTCATAAATTCAAAAGAAAAAAAATATGTAGTGATACTTGGAAAAAAAAAGATGTATCTGAGAGGTGCAATTTGTTGTCAGAATATGTATAACGCAACACAGTAATCTGGAGAGATGTGGAGATAGACATGGATTCCCATTCTTGCCATTCTCTCTTCCCCCATGACTCTCTCAAGGGATGTACAATAGCACCCACAACTTTCCTGGCTTACCGTTTCCTCTCCAGAGTTGGCTATTGCCTGGAGTTCATCATAAAACCTGGAAATGCATTACAGAGCCCCAGGCAATTACAGTGCACATTGCACCGATGAGGTCTAGAGGCATTCTCCTTAGAGACGGGGCCTTGGCTTGTATTTGCAATAAATAGCACCTATCTTAGCTATCTAGTGCTGTTATAACAGAAATACCACAGTGGATGACTTTACCAAACAGAAATTTACTCTGTCACAGTTTAGGATGCTAGAGGTTCCAATGCAGGGTGCCAGCTCTAGGAGAAGATCCTTGTCTCCTTTCAGAGTCTGTGGACCCATTGTTCCTTGGAGATCTCCACGTGTCTTGACATCAACCTTACTCTGGACCTCAGAGGTTCTCAGCACAGGGACCATGGGTCCAAAGGACATGCTCCATTTCCAGTACTTTCTTGAAGTGAGGTCTCTCTCCTCTCTGCTCAATTCTCTCTCCTTTTATCTCTCACAACATAAAGAGTGTGATTAAAACAAGGTACTTTAGTAAATGTGTTACTTGAGTAAAGATGGGATTTAAGATACATCCCACCCTAATCCTGCTTCATTAACATATAGAGGTTTAAGATTTATGACACATAAAATGAAAGATAATTCTATAATACCACAAAATGCAGGACAATTACATCATATCATAAAATACAGGATAATTATACAATACTGGGAACCACGGCCTAATCAACCTGACATGTATTTGAAGAGACACAATTTGATCCATAATGATACCTTTGCTCTTTTTCTGCAACTAAGCTCATCTTTAAACCTTTCTAGCCCTAATTTTTTAAAGAAATTGTCTCTTCACATGAAAGCTTAATACATAAGACAGGAGAGAAAAATTGAGTTGTCTGACAGGGCTGGAATTTGAGGCTGTGGTCTCACTCTCTCCATTCACCATCATTCCCTGGACCTTGTCAAGTTCCAAAGGATTTCTGGACTGCCCTCATGCATGTTAGACTGGTTCTCTCTAAAAGGCCTTTCTGGTCTCGAGTTAGGACCTCTGGTCTCCCGTCTCAGACACAATCCTGACAATGTCAAGGCAAGGCCCTTCTAGCCCCAAGTCTAGCTAACTCTAAAGGAGGATGAGAAGCTCCCTGAGACTTCTGGTAGCTCTGAAACTCTCTTACTAGGACTCCAAGGGCTAATAAGTGAACCAAACACCAGCGTAGATGATGAAGGGAGAAGGGTATTGATCCTCTAGGGTATCAGGTAGGAAATGTTTCCCAAGGCCACAAATGTTTCAGTACTTAACAGGTGATTCAGTTTTGCTCTGTAGATGGAATCTAAGTAAAATCGACGGGATTCTGCAAATATTTAAAGCCCCTGGTTGCTAACTGAAAGGCTACAGGTTCATGCACCCAGAGGTGCCTCAGAAGAAAGCCCTGTTGCCCTACTTCAGAAAAATCAGCCATTGAAAACCCTGGGGAACACAGTTCTACTCTGATATACATGGGTCACCAAGAGTCAGAATTGACTCAATGGCAATTGGTGGTGTTGGTGGCAAGATAAAACTTGACAAGGTCACCAGCTGAGCCTCTTTCTGTGCACATTCTTTTTTGCAAATGACTTCCTGCAGTATGAAGTCATTTGAAAATACTGCAAAGCCAAATAAAAATGTTGAGAAAAGATTAACTGTGTAAAAGTCAGAGAATGTCCTTGTTCACAGGAAATATACATGGATGTATTTAATGGTAAAAGGGCCCAATGTCTCCAATTTACTTTTGAATGGTTTAAAAATATATATGTACTTGTATGTGTGTGTATATATATGTGATATTTTGAGAAAGAGGAAGAAAGAAATCAAAATGCAAACTTGCTGAATTTGGGTAGAGGGCATACAGGGGTATCTCATACTACTCATGCCACATTTCTGTAAGTTTGAAATTACATCAGAATAAAAATTACCAGAAAAAAACTTAGAAAAACACCTAACTGAAATGTATTTTATTTTCCTTCCTAGCCCTTTCTGTAAACTTATTGTGATAAACAAATATAAAAGACTATGATACTTTCCTCCATGTAATTTTCTCTCCTCCTGTCCCCTTTTTTCTCCCTAATTCTGTTTGTCAAAGGTACAGCTGAGAGTCTGCTGAACTGTTTATAGCTCTTCCACTGCTCTGATCATACTTCCAGGAAAGAAAAAATTAGATTTCTAGAGCTGTCATCCTCTTACAGTGATAATAGAAAGTGGTCCTCTTGCATTTTCTTACACTTCTCCTTAGTCAGTGAAATAGTTGCTGAATACAAGCAATTATAAGAATTAAGAATACACTTTCAGTGAGAGGGAGGGTTGCCCACGCTGTCAGTGCTCTTTGCACATCCCACGGTTCTCATCAAGAGTAAGGTAATGACTCGAGTCACCTGCCTCCCTCTTTCACTTGTAAGGACCAATGGAACTACAATGAACCCACCTAGGTAATTAGGATAATTTCCTTTTTTCAAGCTCCTTAATTTAAGCACATCTGCAAAGTCTCTTTTGCTGTGTAAGGTAACACGTTTACAGCTTCTGGGGGCTAGGATATGGTCGTCTCTCAGAGGGCAGGGAGTGGGGGCAGCTCAGTTTTTCTGCTTACCACAGTGAAAACCAGGTGTGGCTTAGCCATTGGCAAAGCTCTAAGTGACAGCATTGAGTCTGGCTCATCCGAGAGCTGCTCCTTTCCGTTGTTCTTACAGAGCTAGACATGGCTCAAGCCAGTCAAACCCAGTTTACTTGCCAAAGAGAAAAATGCAAATTTGTCTTAATCACAGGCCATGACAACCTATTTAGTGTGTGTAGTGTTTGTGTGTACTTTCCTGTGAATGCTCTACCTCCCTTTGTTGAGGAACTTGATTTGAGATACATACCTCCCTGCTCCCTGCCTGCACACTTGTGATAAATGTTCCTCCTCGTTCCTTACCTCAGCGTGTCGTTATTAATAAGCAGCCACACTGAGCGTTAGGGGACCCTAGAGGCTTAAGACACTTAATTAATTTGTACTCCACCAGTCATTAGGCCACTTCTAGTCACCTTCTCCACCACGTCCCTCTCTTTCCAAGTTGTTCTGCAGCCTCTCTAGAGTGTTTCAGACAAATTCAGATCTAACAAACTCAAAACAGTCAGACACATGCAGAACGAAGATGACCTACAGATGACCCTGGGCCACCAGGCATACTCAATAACACAAGAGAACCCATGCCAAGGAACCAAAATCACCAGGCAAGTCATTGGCAGTGGTCAAGCCCATTTCAGAAGTGAAGGTCTACTGCCCACTTCTGTGGCAAGTCTTAGCCCCACCTCATAAATGATCAGTAGTGACAAATAGCTGGGAAACCCCGGTGGTGTAGTGGTTAAGTGCAACATCTGCTAACCAAAAGGTTGGCAGTTCAAATCTGCCAGGCACTCCTTGGAAACTCTATGGGGCAGTTCTACTCTGACCTCTAGGGCTATAAGTTGGCATTGACTCTACAGCAGTGGTTTTGTGTGTGCGTGTGTGTGTGTGTGTGTGTGTGTGTGTGTGTGAATAGTAAAAACTTTCTGATCCTGTCCACTGTCTTCCTCCACCCCTAAATGAATATGTATAAAATTTAATGGCTGGAGCAGATCTGGGAACTAACTCAATCTGAAGGTGAAACCTCTGAGATCCTGCTTGCTAGCCTGTGAAATAAATTCTTTCTTCCTCTCAAAACCAGCATCTGAGAGTTTGGCTTCTTGCATGCTGGACACAAACCAACTGGTCTGGTTTCATGAGCAAGATCTACTTGGTGTAATCACAGAGGTCAAGGAAAGCCTCACTGGGCAGGTAACCTTTGAGTAAGTCTCTAAGTGAGGAAGAAGCAATTCTGTGGCTATCTAGAGAAAGAGTGTTCCAGACAGAGGCAACAGCCTTAAGTGTGGATGGTGGGCTTGCAGAACTGTAAGAATATCACGGTGATGGAGCAAAAATCAGCTCACACAGGTCCGGGTGAGGGTAGGGGTGGGAAGCAGGGCCATACAGATCATGTAGGACAAGTATATAGACTGGGGCTTTAATTCTGAATGTGATGGGAGTCACTGTACGATCTTAAATACAGAAGTGACATGATCAGACCTGTATTTTAACAGCGGCACTCTACATGCTGTGCTACGAATGGACAAATGGGGCCAAAGGCAGCAGCCCAGAAATGGCTGCAGGAGAACCATTCAGGAGGGACAGAAACCAGGGTGGTTTGGACCATGGCGGTAACTGTAAAGGTGTTTGCCGTATCATTCCACATGCTCTGGGCTATGCCTCTGTACCCCACACTGGTGAACGGCGTCTGGGGTCTTAAAAGTCACCAAGCTGTGATCTGAGGGTACAACAAATGGTCCCAACTCAGCAGGAACAGATGATCATCAAGGACCAAAACAACATACAGGAAAGAGAACCCAGAAGACAGACATACCCACATGAGTGGGTGACTACATCGACTTGCGACCAGAAGAACCAGATGGTACCTGGCCACCACCAGTGATGGATGTGATGGAGCTCACAAAGTTGAGTCTCACTGGCAACACAAGAATAGATCTTGTGTTGAGATCTCCACAAAAAGACCACAATTGATGGTCTAGAGGTCTCAGAACTTCCCTGGGAGCAGGTCCCTGGCCCTGATGCTGCCCCTGCCCATAAGTCATAATGGAGGTCAATTCTTCAGACAGCAATGGATTGGACTTGGCAACACAGAATGACCACATCATGTGTGCACTTTATGGTTCTATGCATCCATAGGATGTCGTCCTGCTGAACTCTTACCGGAGGCAGGGCAGTGGCTGGAGAGGAGAGGGTATGAGATTGTTGGGAGGATAAGACATGTATGGAAATTTAATCGAATACCATTTCCTTCACGGACAACCACACTGAAATGAATGGGTTTAGGAGGCAAGAACTTTCTTTATCCCAAGGACTTTCAGAGAAACATTTATCTATATTCCCTGCTTTTGGCTACTCCTACTGGAAACCCTGGTGGCATGGTGGTTAAATGCTACAGCTGCTAACCAACAGTTGATGGTTTAAATCTGCCAGACACTCATCAGAAACTCTATGAGGCCATCCCACTCTATCTTTCAGGGTCGCTATGAGTCAAAAGCAACTCAAAGGCAATGGGTTTTGGTTTTTATTAATCCTTCAGTTCTTGACTTAGGTGGCACTTCTTATAAGAAGCTTCCCTGATTCATACCTCCCCCCGCCATTAAGTGGGGTGCTCTCATTCTGTGCTCCAACAGCATGCTGTCCCTCTTCACAGCACTTAAGTTTTCTGATGCATCACTGGAGACCATCTGCTCCATGACGGCAGTAAACACATCTATTTTATTCACTGCCTCTTCAGGTGTCTAGCTTTTAGCAGGTACTTAGTAAATTTCTATCATGAATGAATGATGTTTAAAACACATCCTAAAGATGTACAAATGAGGCAGTTTCAATAAATGTCAAGGTTTACTTGAAAAGGAGACTTGATAGATGGTGCAACATTCCATATCTCGTAGCACTGTCATTTTGGGGGTGGGAAGCACTGCTGGTTTTCTTTCATTCTTAATGGGGTGGGCCTTGGCCAGCACCCTAGGACACAAGACTTCGCACTCCCTCTGCCAGCTTCAGAGAAAACAATAGAGACTTTCTGATTTGTTCCCTCTTCTGTGATTCTGCAAAGCAATGTTTCCTCTGTGTTGCTGCCTCAGCAGAGGGAACTGGCTTCCAGGTCCCTGAAGAATACATACAAATCCTCTCTTCATTATAACAGAGGCTGCTTTGTCCAGCACCACACACCCTTTGCCCTCTGCCTCTCTCTCACTTTTCTACTTCCTCCCTTCTGTCTTTCCTGCAGCCTGTCTTTCCTGCAGCCTCCAAGGGGCATCCTTTTTCTCCACTCCAAAACAGCTGGGCCATCTAAGTCCTTCTGCAGATGGAGGGTGGCATGGGACTGGGATAGTTTGGGTTGAGCACCCATGAGTTAACCTGAATCCATACACCGACTGCATAAAATCCAGAGACTTAGAAGCTCCAGGCCTACAGATATTGCAAAGAATAAAAACACCCACGTGTCTAAAGTAGCGCTTCTCAACCCTGATGCTATTAGCATTTCAGACAGGGTAACTCTTTCACATGGGGGGCTGTCCAGGACACTGCAGAATGTTCAGTAGCCTCCTGGTTTCTACCCAGCAGCAAATGCCTTCCCAGTTGTAATACCCAAAACTGTCTGCAAACTCAAATAAAAAAAAAGAAACCCACTGCTGTTGAGTCCATTTTGACTCACAGTGACCCTACAGGACAGAGTAGAACTGCCCCAGAAGGTTCCAAGGAGCGACTGGTGGATTGCAGCTACCGATCTTTTGGTTAGCAGTCAAGCTCTTAACCATTTCATCTGCAAATGCTGTAAATGTCCTCTGGATGGGGTAGGGGAATCACCCTTGGTTGAGAACTATTGACCATAAAGACTTTAAAATACACATAGAAATTATCTATGGAACTGTATCCAGAACTTTCAGGAAACAGCAGAGGATGTGCCTGAAAATTAAGGTGTTGTAGTACTGTTGATAATCACAGCAACTGCAGCAGAAGAATACCTGAATTTCCAAACCAAAACCGAATAGCTGCCTTCCAGTTCATTCCAGCTAACAGTGACATCATGTGCTACACAGACTAGAACTGCACTCCATAGGGTTATTAAAACTGTGACCTTTCAGATGCAGGTCTCCAGGCTTTTCTTTTTAGGTTCCTATAGGGTCCCCATAAGTTGGAATCGGCTTGATGGCAATGAGTTTGGTTTTTGAGTTTTACATGGGTCGGTTTGAACTGTTAACCTTTTGTTTAGTAGTCTCTGTTTGCACCCAGAGACTCCGTTAACAGGGGGTTAAATACATTCATATCTTGCAGTAGTATGTTGTTCTTGTCAGGTGCCACAAAGTAGTCCCCCAACTCCCAGTCAACTCCATGCACCACGGAACTAATTGTTGCCCAGTCCTGCACCCTCCCTCTAACTGTTGTGATCCACAGGGTTTTCACTGGCTGATTTTCAGAAGTAGATCACCATCCCTTTCTTCCTTGTGCCTCTTAATCTACAAGCTCCACTGAAACCTGCTCAGCATTGTAGCAATGCGATGCAAGCTTCCAAGGGCAGATGGGCAGTGGCTGTGTGTGAGGTGCACTGGCTAGGAACCCAACTCATCTCTCCTGCCTGGAGAGTGACAATTCTACCACAGAACCATCAATGCCCCCCACTTGGAACAGCACAACAAAAGCCTACTGCCCTTGAGTTGATTCTGACTCATAGTGACTTCATAGTGTAGAGCAGAACTGCCCCATAGGCTGTCAAAGGCTATGAATTTATGGAAGCAGACTGCCACATCTTTCTCCTGATGAGCAGCTGGTGGGTTTGAACCACAATGACCTGTTGGTTAGCAGCCAAGTGCTTAACTACTGCATCGATAGGGTGCCTCTGGAATCATATACTGCCTTAAGAAACCAACCCATGACCTACATCTACAGAAACCCTGGTGGTACAGTGGTTGAGAGCTATGGCTGCTAACCAAAAGGTCAGCAGTATAAGTGGAAAAAAAAAAGATAAAATAGAATTACAGTATAATTGCGTAGGGAAAAATCCAGAAGGACACAGACCAAAATGTTAACAATAGTTGTCTTTACGTGAAGAGATAAAAGTAACTTTTTTTTCTTTCACTTATTTTTATTGTCTAGGCTGCTCTGCCTCAGCAGACATAAACCCCACAAACTCCTCTTCCCTGGGAGAGAAGAGGTCTTCTCTCCCTAAGCCTTGTTAGTACTATTACATAAAAGGAATGGCTTGCCTGAGGAAAATTGCCAAATGGGTTCCTTAAAGCCTTCCTATTCAGCTTCTCTCCCATGCTGCCTCCTTCTCCTCCACCCACTCTGTCTTCCCAGGAAACAAATTATGTTGTTATGTGCCTTTGAGTAGGTTCTGACTCATAGTGACCCCACGCAGAGGTGGATTATTCAATAGGCAAGGTAAGCACCATGTTTGCCTTGCTCACCGGATCACCTGTCGTGAACAATTTCACATTTTTCGAACTACATCAAAGACCGCTTCTAAGCACGGCTGGCATGTGTCTGTCTCTTGACCCCATAGCTCATTCCCACAGAATCAAAGCTTCTTTTCAAATTTACAAATCCCAACAGGGGTGAATGATCCAGTAAGCAAGGTCAACATGGGCTTACTTTTGTTTTTACTTACTGATGTGTTATAATCAATTTCATATGAGTTACTTGGATGCAGTGAAATCCACGTGAAATTGTTCACCATAGATGGTCCGGTAAGCACAGTGCTGGGATAAGCCGCCCCTGTATGGGACCGAGTGGAATTGCCCCATAGGCCTCCCTGGACTGTAACCTTTGGAGGAGCCAACCGCCAGGTCTTATCACCCAAGGAGCTGCTGGTGGGTTCAAACCACCGACCTTTCAGTTGGCAGCCGAGAGCTTAACCACTGTGCCACCAGTGCTCTTTTTACAAATTACAGAGACTAATTATCCATTTTTCACCTCTTCTCTCAGTTTGTTACACTGTAGGGGCTTGCATTATTGCTATGATACGGGAAGCTGTGCAACCAGTATTTCAAAGATAATTAGGGTCACCCATGGTGGACAGGTTTCACTAGAGCTTCCAGAGTCAGACTGACGAGAAAGACAAGCCTGGTGATCACAACCGAATATTGTCTGATACAGCGCAGGGGGATGAGCCCGCTAGGTTGGATGGCACCCCAAGGACACTGTAGTCAAAACAATAGACTGGAGCATGCCAGTGCTCACGAAGACGGTTGAGGGCTAGCCAATATCTCCTTCTGTCATACACGGAGTCACCAAGAGCAGAGCCAACTCCACCACAACTAACAACAAATATCTGTAGGACACTGGAGAAGGCTGCAACTCAGTCATCAGCAATGCTTTAGAGAAAGCAACAGCAGGAGTGCTGAGGTCCCTAAACTCATTCCTTCTTGCTAGCCCCGGCCCTGCTGGGCTGCCGTTGGCTCTCCAAGAGTCTGCTCTCCGCAGCAGCCAGTGTTTCCTCGGGACATGCAGATTCTCTAGGCTAAGCAGTGCAGACTGCTGGCTCCCTCCTCCCCTCCCTCCCACAGCCTGTCTCTTCCCCGCTAATTAGCACCTGCAGCGCTGCCAGGGCAAGGTGGGAGGGAGAGAGGAAGCACAAGACCATTGCTTCCGCCTCTTCCCAGCAGTGCCAGTGAACAGGCTGCTGGGAAAGGTGGCAATCCTTGGTTGGGATGCATGTGTAGATATCTCCCCAGTGCACTGGGCCCCAACTGTCTGCTTACCCTCAAACACTTCCTTCCCTTGCTAACTCCTCATTTCATTTAAGCCTTCCTTGTGAGCTGCCTGTAGGGCAGGATTCCAGATAGGTGGTGTTGTGATGTCCAGGTCACTGGCTCGCTCAGTGGCTCTCTGGGTACTGGGTGGTGTGGTTGCTGCTGTTTTAGGTGCTGTTGTTGTTGTTAGATGCAACCCATAGCATACCCACGCACAACAGAATGAAACACTGCCCAGTCTAGCGCCATGCCCACAATCATTTTTGTGCTTAAGCCCATCACTGGAGCTACTGTGCCAATCCATCTTATTGAGGGTCTTGTTCTTCTTCACTGACCCTCCACTCCATCACGCGTGATGTCCTTCTCCAGGGATCACTCTCTCCTGACATGTCCAAAGCATGTAAGACACAGTCTCGCCATTTTTGCTTCCACGGAGCACTCTGGTTGTTCTTCTTCCAGAACAGATCTGTTTGTTCTTTTGGGAGTCCATGGGATGTTCAACATTCTTCTCCAACACCACAATTCAAAGGCATCAATTCTCTTCTGTCTTCTTTACTCACTGTCCACCTTTCACATGCATATGATGCAAGTGAAAATACCATGGCTTGGGTAAGGCACACCTTAGTCTTCAACGTGACATCTTTACTTTTCAATACTTTAAAGAGGTCTTTGCAGTACATTTTCCCAAAGCAATACATCTTTTGATTTCTTGACTGCTGCTTCTATGAGAGTTGATTGTGGAGCCCATTAAAATGAAATCCTTGACAGCCGCAATCCTTTCTCCATTTATCATAATATTTCTTACTGGTCCAGTTTTGAGAATTTTTGCTTTCTTCATGTTGAGGTGCAATCCATACTGAAGGGTATGGTCTGTGATCTTCTTCAGTAAGTGTTTTAAGTCCTCTTCACCTCCAGCAAAGAGTTGTGTCATCTGCATAACACAGGTTGTTAATGAGTCTTCCTCTAATCCTGATGCCTCCTCCTTCTTCCTGGAGTCCAGTTTCTCAGATTATTTCTCAGCATACAGACGGAAAAGGTATGGTGAAAGGATACAACCCTGACACACACCTTTGCTGACTTTAAACCATGCAGTGTCCCTTTGTTCTCGTCACGACTGCCTCTTGATCCATGTACAGGTTCTTCACAAGCACAGTTATGAGCTCTGAAATTCCCATCCTCCACAATGTTATCCATAATCTGTTACAATTCACACAGTCAAATGTCAAGAGGGTGAGGACGGGGAAAATCATCAGAGCAACACCAATGGGCAGTGCCAGCTACTTCCACTCTAGCAGTGCCCACAAGGCTATGCCCAAAGCACTCTTCTACATAGGAAGCCAGGTGACTCTGCCCCTTACTAGTTCTGTCTCTTCAGCTTTTTCAAATACACAATGGGGGCAATCTTAGACTAAGTCCACAGTCCCTTTCCCAATCGCACCAGAGTCATACATGCTCCAAAATTCAGAATTTTTCAGGTTTTAGCCTATGCAGTACAGCTCGTAAGGTCCCTAACGGGACTGCAATCACACACAGTAATGTGAGTACTCAGACAACACAAGATAGTTTAGGCCAGATTATGCTATCTAATGAATTTCATTCACTGGGTCAGGTTTTGTCCCTAAAGTTAAAAAACTATTTTGTTTTCAAAAGTTTTTGGTTTGTTTTTCCCAGTTAAGACACTGTGATTCTATAAGTAGGGTTACTGCTGTATGGATTAAAAGAGTTAAAATACAGAAAACACTTACCACCATTTCTGGTATATAGTAACTTGGCTTTTTGGCTTGCTATCCTAAATTACGAGTATCTTTAGCTACCACTTTCCCACACAACTCCACCTTTCAAAACCAGATCTCCTTTACATCTGCCTGGAATGTCTTTTTTTCTGTTTCTGTCTGGACATCTCCCACTCATCTTTTCAAAGGCAACTCAGCATCACCCCTCCAACAAGGTCCTAATCATACCCACTTCTCTGTCCCTGACTGCACCTCTGGCCTACTTTTGTCCTGGTATTCACCCCACTGAGATACCACTGGTCTGGGCCCCATCTCTTCTTCTAGATAGGAGAATCTTGTAGGTAGAAACTATAACTTGTTCACTTATGCATTACCAGCACCTGGCACACACCTGATACATTTCCACAAATGTGAGGAAAGTAGGATTTAATTAGACATTTAAATCTCTCCGCCTGCCTGTAGCCAAGCAGGTGTGGAAAAGCATAGCCCAAAAGTGACTCCTCATGGGTCCTGAACCTGTGCACAGATTTACTGTTGTTGTCAGGTGCCATCCAGTTGGTTCCAACTCGTGTGCAACAGAGGCAAGCACTGTCCAGTCCTGCACCATCGTCCTAGTCGTTGCTGTGTTTGAGCCCATTGTTGCAGCCACGGTAGCAATCCCTCTCATTGAGGTTCTTCCTCTTTTCCATTGACCTTCTATTTTACCAAGCATGATGTCCTTCTCTGGGGACTGCTCCCTCCTAATAACATGTCTAAAGTACATGAGATAAAGTCTCACCATCTTTGCTTCTAATGAAGATTCTGGCTGTACTTCGTTGAAGAATATCTGTTCATTCTTCCGGCAGTCCGTGGTATATTCAATATTCTTCATCAACATCACAAATCAAAGGCATCAATTGCTCTTCAGTCTTCCTTATTCACTGCCCAGCTTCCATATGCATATGAAAAAATCAAAAAGACCATGACTTGGGTCAGATGCACGTCAGTCCTCAAAGTGATCTTTGTTTTTCCATACTTTAAAGAGACATCTTTTGTCCAGTGCACTACTTCATTTGATTTCTTGACTGCTGCTTTCATTGGCATTGATTGTGGATCCAAGTAAAATCAAATTTTTGACAACTTCAATTTTTTCTCCCTTTATCATGATGTTACTTATTGGTTCAGTTGTGAGGGTTTTCTTGTTTTTGATGAGGTGTAATCCACACTGAAGACCGTAGTCTTTGGTCTTTATCAGTAAGTGGTTTAAGTCTTCCTCACTTTCCGCACGCAAGGTTGTGCCATCTTCACGTCTCCAACTGTTAATGAGTGTTCATCCAATCCTCGTGCTATGTTGTTCTCCATATATATTCAGCTTATCAGATTGAGTATGGTGAGAAGACACTACTGTGATGCACATGTTTCCTAAGTTTCAACTACTCAGTAGCCCTTTGTTCTCTCCACAGAGCTGGGGCAGTTAGCAGGGGAAAGATGCTCCACACCTCCCTGCCCCAAGTTTCCTATGTGAGAGATGTGGCCCAAACTGTCTCAACCAATACTGAAACTTAGGTGTTTACAGATGCAGTTGTCTAGAATATGCTTCAGTCTAATCTGAGGAGAAAACAAAATAACTAAAAATGACTTGCTGACATTTGACCATGGGCTGCATGTTAGGTAATAGCATTGTGCTAACGCCAAACTTCTGGATTTTGATAACAGTGTTGTATTTACATTCTTGTTCTTAGAAAATACATATGAAAGTATTTAAAGGTAAAAGAGCATTAAATCTTCAATTTATTCTCAAATGGCTCAGAAAAAATAATACTCCCATAATACCTATGTACGGATATGTATGTATGTATATTGTTGTTAGGTCCCGTCAGGTTGGTTTCGACTCACAGTGACTCTCTGTACAATAGAACAAAACACTGCCTGGTCCTGCACCATGCCCACAATCATTGTTATACTTGAGCTCATTGTTGCAGCCACTTTGTCAATAAACCTTGTTGAGGATCTTCTTCTTCTTTGCTGTCCCTCTACTTTACCAAGCATGATATCCTTCTCTAGGGACTGATCATCCCTCCTGACCACATGTTCAAAGTATGGAAGATGCACTCTTGCCACCCATGCTTCTAAGGAGCATGCTGGTTGTACTTCTTCCAGGACACATCTGCACATTCTTTTGACAGTCCATCCTATAGTCAATATTCTTCTCCAACACCACAATTCAAAGAGGTCAGTTCTCTTTCTTTCTTCCTTATCCACTGTCCAGCTTTCACATGCATGTGATAACGACTGAAAATACCAAGGCCTTGGTCAGACATACCTTAGTCTTCAAGATAATACCTTCACATTTCAACACTTTAAAGAGATTCTTTTTTTAAGTAGATTTGGCCAATGCAATGTGATATGCATACAGTAAGAAAATAACAAATTGGACAAGATATCAATTGGTGAATCTGGGTAGAGAAAACACGTGGTTCTTTGTACTGCTCTTGCAGTTGTTCTACAAGTTTGAAACTATACATCAATATTATAAACTACAACAAAAGAATTTCTCAGGATTTAGGGACTGTGGTGGTAGAGATCTCATTCTCTACTTCTGTATACGTCTGAAACTTTCTATAATTAAAAAATAAATTATCTATACTGTGCTTCTTCTACCCTGGCCCTTAGGGTCACCATGAGTCGGATCCAACTCGTCAGCACTTGGCTTTGGCTATACTGTGCTTCAGGCATAACTACAGCGACAATGTCTTTGGGTCAGCCCAAGAATTTCTTGGTGTTGTTCAGTACCTTGAAGTCCATTCTG
Organism: Heterohyrax brucei; assembly: GCA_028571685.1. NCBI lineage: Eukaryota > Metazoa > Chordata > Mammalia > Hyracoidea > Procaviidae > Heterohyrax > Heterohyrax brucei. Next base: position 107,655,134 of record CM053143.1, on the reverse strand, counting down.
ACTCATGATGACCCTATGTGACAGAGAATTGTCCCACAGGGTTTTCTAGGCTATACTCTCTACAGAAGCAGATTGCTAGGTCTTTCTCTGCAGAGCCCCTATTAAAACATCAACCCTGCAACTAGCAGCTAACCACTGCACCTCCAGAGCTCCTTCCCAAGAACCTAGCCACCACTTACAACATTACAGGAAAATGAATTGTGAGTTAAGAGTACCATCTGAATCCTCCTCATCTGGCCCTCCTGACTTCAAACAGCACAAATAAATGAACTTTATGACATTATTTTTACAGCTTTTTGTCTGATGATAAAATTAGTATCAATTCTTTCATGGGTGAAATCTTTCATGAAAAGGCAATTCTAGACTAAACCAAAACCAAGCACACTGCCACTGATTCTGACTCATAGCAATCCTACAGGACAGAGGAGAACTGCCCCAGAGTTTCCAAGGATTGCTTAGTAGAGGCAAACTGCCAACCTTTTGATTAGCAGCTGTAGCACTTAACTACTATGCCACCAGGGTTTGCAATTAAAAACTAGAAAATAAAAATTACGTTTCATGCAGACATTACCGGTACCACAAAAAGAGAGTCTATCAGGAGAGATGAGTTACCTAAAAACCACAGAATTTGGACTACCTGCTAACATGTTTATGTACGTGATTTGAACATAAATTTAAACCAGAGGTGACAGCCTAATGTTAAAAAAAAAAAAGTTCTTATTCAATTAGAATAGGGTTGTAAAGGGATAGAAGCCAAGAAGCATACGGACTCTACAATAATCAGAGGATGCCTATGCAGGAAAAAAACTTGCCACTGAGTCGACTCTGACTCATAGTGACCCTATAGCACAGAGTAGAACTGCACCACAGAGTTTCCAAGGAGCACCTGAAGGATTCAAACTGCCAACCTTTTGGTTAGCAGACTTAGCACTTAACCACTACACCACCAGGGTTCCCAACCTGATGCAGAGGTGATAGTAAAAATACTTGACAATCTAAGGAGCACCACCAATCAAAACTAATCAGAACAGAAGTAGATGTAAGCCCTGCATTTGGACCAGGTGTTAACTCATTAGCTTCTAGATGGCTGGGAATTCTGGGAGTCCCAGGAGAGTTAGCAGCTACTCATGATAAGAGTATTTTAACAACTTGAGAGCCACCACGGTGCACACTGATTGAATACTAGCTCTGTGCATGAGGGACTACTAGCTGTAATAACTGTGGCTTATTCACAACCCTCAAGAGAGTCATGCCAAGTTTAGGTTCATGTCAAGTCTATACTCATAGTGTAGTGACTTCACTCCCCTCACCCCCAGGACTCCAGATGGATTCAAGACTCTGGAGGAATTTTAATTCTTGCTCAGAAATGCTAATTGCTCACCTAATGTTCCAGCACTGCAGAACTAAAGCTAGCAAATTTGAGGGTGGGAGGTGGAAGGGGGTGGATGTGTGGGCATTATTCAGTTGCTAATAAATATCTCCTTTTACTTATAGAGACTCAAGGGCAAAACCAAAGCTTCCACGAATATCAGAGTGAGTCACAAACTGACAACAGAGATGAGTTTCACTGTAACTAACTGCAAAAATTCCTTATGAACTTAGTTGTTAGATTAGTGGATTCAAAAACTATCCCATGGAACAGCTAAATTTTTAGAAATTCATTTTTAATTTCATGCATTATGTGAAAGTCCCTGGGTGGTACAAATGGTTTGCTCTTGACTGCTAACCTAAAGGCTGGCAATCCAAATCCACTCAGCAGCGTTTTGGGAGAAAGGCCTGGTGATCCACTCTGGTGGGGTCACAACCTTGAGAACCATATGGAACACTTGCACCCTGCACACACAGAGTCCCCATGAGTCGGAATCAAGTGGACAGCAATTAACAACAGTATGCCTAAAGAACAGTGCATCTGTGTAGTTACATTACTGGAGGGGGACTCACAGCTGTTCTTCAGCATTAGAAAAAGTACAGGGGCAGAGACCAGGTCTTTGTTTCCTTACATAGGTCTTGGCCCAGGCCCATAAGTAATTAATTTCTTGCTTGATAAGCGCTTTTTGACGGGAAGGAAGAAGATGCTGTGGGAAACTGCCTTGCCCATTTGGGTCACAGATTGTATTTCAGGGAGCCAAGTTAAAATTAGCCCAAATGGTGTAAGTGTATGATGATATTACTATAAGAACAATGACAGAGGAAGAAAATAAATTTAAATCTGAAGTATAAACTCTTTCCTTGTTTCATTCCCAAGACCATTTTCTCTCTGTTGTGCCCTCCTTCCTCCCCTTCCCTTTACCTACCCTCATTTCAGAGGCAATCTCCAGAAACTTCCATAATCCCGGAAGACCTTGATTATCACGTCACTATCACAGGGGTATGGCAAACAGCTACTGCTGCTAATCAAATAATCAGCAACTCAAATCTGCCAGGACCTTCTTGGAAACCTTATGGGGCAGTTCTAACCTGTCACAAAGGATCACTATGAGCCAGAATTGACTCAACAGCAATGGGTCTGATTTGCTTTATGGGTAATGACCTAGCTCCTAATACAGCCACCCAACAACCACCCACAGTGACATCAATTCACTGTAAGTGAATACCTAAGGAAACACTGGTGATATAGTGGTTGTTACCTCTGCTAACCAAAAGGTCAGCAGTTCACATCTGCCAGGTATCCCTTGGAAACTCTATGGGGTAGTTCTACTCTGACCTATTGGGCTGCTATGAGTTGGAATCAACTTGATAGTAATGGATTTAGTTTTTTGTTTTTAAGATACCTTAAGGTTTTACACAACAGCTATACTGTAATTCTGTGGTTTTGCACACCGTGTAGCTAAAAGTAACGCTTCTGTTTCTCTGATCACATAGCTCACACCTTCCTCCAAGATGCTTCTGTCTTAGTTTGGTTGTGCAAATAAAAGCACCTGCTCAGTGATGTCACGTGAAGAGGGACCAGACTCTTAAACGTACTTTGCTTAAGTAAAATTTGAGACTAGAGAACAGAACTCCCATTGTGATTTCATTGCTGATGAGGAAAACGACCTCAAAAGAAAACAATCAGCCATGAGGCATCAGTCGTTCCGTGGTAGAATTCTCCCTCTCCACGTGGTAGAGGAGGTTGGGTTCCTAGACAAGGTTCGTCAAGTATGGTCATCACCTGTCACTCAGGGGAGACTTTCATGTTGTTATAATGCTGAACAGGAATCACTGGAGCTTCAAGACTAAGGCAGACTAGGAAGAAAGGCTTCATAATCTACTTCCAAAACTCAGCCAATGAGAAGTCTGTGGATCACAATGTGTCAATTCACAACCAATCGGGATGGCACAGGACTGTGCATAGGTCGTCATGAGTCGGGGGCTGATGACAGCTAACAACAGTTGATCAGTCTGACAGCTTCCATGGGGACAGTGTGTCACCCCAGAAAATCTTTGTAAAGACACATTTGAACTCATTGGTTTTCCATCTTTTTTCTTTTCAATTCCATTGTGAGTACCCCCTCACAAGGGAATGTAACAATTCCCTGTCCCCTGAAAAACCTTCCCCACTCCCACTGCACCCCAGCAAAGCCCACATAGGAAAGGGACAGAGAGCTCTACAGACTCCCTTGATGCAGCGAGGGTGACCTGCAGGTGTACGGAAGTGTGTAGAATTCTGTGGCATTGAGAAAGGCTTCGCTCTCCCCAAAATTCATACAGAAAGTTCTCTAAGAAAAGGAAAACATTTTTTAATGTTAAGGGATAAAATGCAAACTTCCCTTAGAAAGGAAGGCCTCATAGCGACTTAAACGCATTCATTCACTTGTTCCTCCATTCAACCAGTACTCTTGTGATGAGCATTCACTGTGCAAAGCCCAGGTGCCTACGCTGCTGAGGTAGAAACTTCACCAAGGAGCGCAGAGCCTCACGGAAAAGGCAGACTTTACAAAACAGTGTGGTAAGCCCCGAAACTCTGATGGCATAAGAGTTAAGTGCTACAGCTGCTAACCAAAAAGTTGGTTATTCAAATCTTCCAGGCATTCCCTGGAAACTCTATAGGGCAGTTCTACTTGTCCTATAGGGTCATTATGAGTTGGCATCAACTTGACAGTAGTTGGTTTAGTTTTGAGTTTTGCCAGTGAGCCCTAGTGGTGCAGTGGTTAAGAGCTGGGCTGCAAACCAAAAGGTCAGCAGTTTGAAGCCACCAGCTGCCTCTTAGAAATCCTATGAGACAGTGCTGCTCTGTTGCACAGGGTTGCTATAAAAAACCTGCTGGACTAATGGTTAAATGCTATGGCTATTAACCAAAAAGTCAGCAGTTCAAATCCACCAAGCGCTCCTTGGAAATTCTATGGGGTAGTTCTACTCTGTCCTATTGGGTCGCTATGAGCCAGAAATCAACTTGATGGCAGTGAGGAGTAGGGATGAGTCTGATGGCAAAGATTTTTTTTTGTTTTTTTGGTGGTGAGTGCAGGATTATAAACAATGTAGGGATTTTGGGCAGGAAACGAAGAGCAGCTAAAATGTACAACAGAGACTGGAGCCTTTCTGGAACAGAAAGGGTCACCAGAAAGGGAAAAAGGCAGGAGGGAAGGAAGGCCAAGGAGCAGAGATGGCTGTCCCAGCAGCCATGTCCTTTTCTTCCTGCACCCTTCCCTTAACACTAAATTTGCATTTTATCCCTTAACCCAGAACCCAGGGTTCTGCTTGGCTCTTTGTCTCTGCTCATGTGGCTCAGTGGCCACTCCTGGTTAGGCCATGGTAGCCATGGCAACCTATTCCCTTGTCAATAATGGGTTTAACAACAGATATTTAACCCAATCTTGCAAGATAGATCCGAGAGAAAGTCAGCTTTGGGATACTAAAAACGATGTCCTCGCTGATGAAATGAGAGTTCAGGAAGGGGCAGCCCGTCTCTTCTTCCATGGTCATTGTTGTACCCGTATGTATTGCCCGGAACTATGGCAGCTACTCTGCAACCATGAGGAAAATTAAATACAGAGAAGGCCAACACAGCAGAAAAGAAACCTACATCCTTAAATACAATTGTTGGGTCATCCTATGAATGCCCTATTTCAGGGGTTCTTTATCAGCGACATTAGATATTTTCATTATATATTTATACCATCTGAAAGCTAAGTTTTGTGCCACTGGCAGCCAAAGATATCCACACCAAACAAATCTGCTTCATAATTTTGTGGAGGGCAGCCCACCTTGGCTGGTCTCTCCCACCCCCACCCAGCTTTTCCAGGCATCTATTAAACAAACAAGCTGAATTCTCAAGAGTCATGCAAAGAATCTCCTTGTTATAGTTCCCCAGCTCTGTTCATGAAAATGAAATTAATATTCTGGCCCATGAATTAAACATCACTGCTGCCAGTTAAAGACTTTAGCAACAGCCTTTTGTTAGTGAGAGAGGCAGGATCCCAGCATGTTCTAAAATAAGCTAAGAGGGCTCAGAGGGTAGGAGGGGAAGCACAGGGAAGGAGGCCATTAAAAGCACAAGTTGCAAAACTCCACTGATGTCTGGCTTTTCTAAACTGTTCGCCTACACAAGCAGGCTTGAGTTGGGGGTGCAGGTGAAATCACTTGGAGTGCTTACGAACACGCAGGTACTGATTCAATAGGTCCAGGTGGGAGCTGAGATGCTGCATTTCTCACTAGCTCCTGGGTGATACAGGATGTAGCTCGTCTGTAGTCTACACTTTGAGTGGCAAGGTTCTATGGCTCAGGTGGCTGCAGCTACTGGATTGTCTATATGTTTGTCCTAAGCCCACGACAAGAAAAGACCTCAGCCTGCCGGGAGCAAGAATTCCCCCAGCCATTCTAGTAAGCACCAGATCCTGCACCAACCCCAGCATCCACAGTAGCAGAACCTAGTCAGCTTCTCCTTAAGGGACAAGAAAGAAATGGTGAGCTGGAGGTAGAAGCAGAAAGAGTCAATCATCTCTAAATCTGGGCTAGTGAGAACCAGTTGCTCAATGTATGCTCAAGAGAGGAAGCACACATGTATGTACGCACACACACATGTGTGCAGGCACACATATACATGCCATTAGCTTTTAGGAATAAGAATAGAGAACAGAGGAAGGAAGGAGGGGGAGGAGGACAGTGTTCCCACTCTCGGTTTACAGTTACACCCTCAGAATTTTTAGTAATTTAGCTCAAAAGCACAACTACGAATCTGTGAAACCAAACGCCTGATTAAGACATCACCCCCAGCCTCCTCTCAGCTCTGGCCTCCCTGCAGCGAGGTGCCCAGCTCTACTGCATCTCTGCCTCGCAAAGGCTGTTTAGGACAGCAGGCAAAGTGTCTGTCCCAGCATCCTCCTTGAAACACTTCAGTCTCACTCATCACACTGATGAATGTCTGGTACAGCCAGTGTGCTCCAGGTCATTAAGTGGGACTAGAAATCACTGGTGTGTAGTAGGCTGAGAGCAGGGCAGGAGAGGAGGAGGAGATGAGAGTCTGACAGAGCAAAACGTGTCTGTGGGCGGCCTCCCCACAGCATGCACCTCCCCCAACCTCATCCTGCCCTGGTGAACCTTCTGTGCCCCTGATCAGCCGCTGGAGTTCCTCCTCTCCCCAGGCTACTCTGCAGCCACCCAGAGCAATCAGTTCCTTCATCAGGCCTGTGTCTGTCTCTTTCTCCCTTCGGGATCTTTGTTCATGCTGTTGTGTGTCTGGATCAAAGTCTCACTGAAACCCCTTGCGAGCCAGCCCTGAAGATCCCTCGGGTCTCAGGGCTGCCACCACCCCTCCAGGGAGCACCTCCGAGCCCTCTAAGTGGTGCTGCTTCTCCAGCCCTGACAGCACTCTAGCTACGTGTTGCTGTCTGCTCACTGATCCGTCTTCCAGCTGGCCTGCATGCGCCGTGAAGTTTACTGCCCCATCCAGTGCCTGGCAGAGTACTGCTCCCCTTACTCATTGGGGAGTAACAGCATTCCCCCAATAAGTCAAGCAAACAACGGTGCTCAGACAAATGAACATCTCACAAACAATTATTATTATTATTTTGGGCCTGGAGATTCCAATTGAGTCCACTAACTATTATTGTTAGGTGCTGGAGCCGTCCCATGCGACAGAGTTTTCTTGCCTGTAATCTTTTGGAGCCCTGGTGGCACTGTGGTTAAGAGCTCAGCTGCTCACCAAAATGTCAGCAGTATGACTCCATCTGTGGCTCCCTGGAAACGCTATGGGACAGTCCTGCTCTGTCTTACAGTGTTGTTCTGCACTGAAATAAACTCCATGGCAACAGGTTTGCTTTTGTTTACACTTTATGGAGCAAGATTGCTAGGACTTTCTCCCCCACAGGCACCAGGTGGGTTTTGTTTCAGTTGGTGCTTAAGCCAAGTCATTAACTATTTGCATCTCCTAGTAAGAGCTAATCCAAACCAGCATGCTCTATGCTACAGTGGATGTTCTTACTTAACATGGATACAAATGAAGAGCAAACTTCCACTCATGTGCATAATTTCAGTTTTGTCTTCAGCGTACTGACAGAAAGTGCTATCTTCAGAAGACTGATAGGAAACAGGTATCCAAAAAACCCACGGCCATTAAGTCGACTCTGACTCATAGAAACCCTATAAGACAGAGTATTGCCCTCTAGAGATTTCAAGGGGCACCCAGTGGATCCGAGCTGCCAACCTTTTGGTTAGCAGCTGTAGCACTTAACCACTAAGCCACCGGGGTTTCCCAAACAGGTACTATCATGGATTGAAATGGTGTCTCCCAAAACATATGTACAGAAATTTAGTTAAGTTGTAATTTAGCAGTATTGTGTGATTGTTCTCCATTTGGTGATTTACCTATGCTGTATGTTAAAGTGGATTAGGGTGGGACTGTAAATCCCTTCTTATTTCATTGTAAAGGGAGTTTCCCTGGAGTGTGGCTTGCACCATCTTTTATCCTTTTGTCCTACAAGGGATAAGAGGAAAGGGAAGCAAGCAGAGAGTTGGGAACCTCATTCCATCAAGAAAGCAGCATTGGGAGTAGAGTGCATCCTTCAGATCTGAGGTTCCTCTGCCAAGATGCTCCCTGACCAAAACTGAAAAAGCCAAACCCATTGCCATTGATTCCAACTCACAGAGACCCTATTAGACAGAGTAGAATTGTTTCGTAGAGTTTCCAAACAGTTCCTGGGGATTCAAACTGCTCTTGTTTTTGGTTAGCAGACACAGCACTTAACTACTACCAACCAGGGCTTCCCTTGACCAAAGACTGCTGCAAAACAAGAACTTTCCTCCATAGCCAACAAAGACAGCGAGCCTTTCCTCTGGAGTAGATACCCTGAATTGTGACTTGTAGTCTACTGGAGTGTATAAACTTTTATTGGCTAAAGCCATCCACCTGTGGTATCTCTGTTAGAGCAGCACTAGCTGACTAAAACAGGTACCCAAAAAACCAAACCCACTGCCATCAAGTCAATTCTAGCTCACAGTGACCCTACAGACAGAAGAGAAGTAACCCATAAAGTTTTCAAGGAGCACCTGGTAGATTTGAACTGCTGATTTTTTGGCTAGCAGACAGAGCACTTAACCACTATGCCACCAGGTTTTCCAAAACAGGTACAGTTCTACTAAATTCACTCTAGAGGTTCAGATCTACCCTGGCCACACAGAACATGACAGTATTAAGATCTCCCTAATCCGGGTTCAGAAACTCTGGTGGTATAGTGGTTAAGTGCTACATCTGCTGACCTTGTGGTTCAAATCCACCAGGTAGTCCTTGGAAACGCAATGAGGCAGCTATACTATGACCTATATGGTTGCTATGAGTTGGAATCGATTCAACAGCAGTGGGTTGGTTTCTTTTTGTTGTTGCTGTTTTTAAATCTGGGTTCAGAGCCTTAGTGGAGCAGTGGTTAAGAGCTCAACTACCAACCAAAAGGTCAGTAGTTTAAATCTAGCAGGTACTCCTTGGAAGCCTTATAGGACAGTTCTTCTGGGTCCTCTAGGGTCATTATGAGCTGAAATTGACTCAGCAGCGACAGACTGAGGGTTTCTTCCGGAATCTGAGTTCCATGTGCCTTGTTGGTACAAACTGTTAAGCACTCAACTACTAAATGAAAGGTTGGCAGTTCAAAGCCACGCGGAGGAGCGTCAGAAGAAGGCCTGGTGGTCAGCTTCCCAAAGGGCCTGAAAACCCTCCAGAGTATAGCTCTACTCTGCACACAGGGGGCTGCCCTGAATAGGAATGGACTGTATAGCAACTGGGCTATTTTTGTTTGTTTGTTTTTCGTTTGGGGTAGGCCTCCCGGCTTCCGAAAATGTTTTAATCTCCTCAGGTGTTCCTGATGCCCAAAGATTTTTGAGAATCGTAGGAATAAAAGCAATGAATGAATCTGTCAATGAATACGTGACTACATGCAAATCTGTGAGGACCACATCGGACTTCCCACAGGAAGCAGCAACGAGCACTCCTGAAGCTGGACAGCTGGTACGTGTTGTTGGGGCCACCAATACAGCACCTGGGGAAATACACTTTGTAACAAATTGCCTTTACCCCAGACCAGGACTTTTCGACACGTAGAGCTTTCTCTAATCAGGAGGCTGGCTGCGGTATAAGACTTCTCTAGGAAGAACCTAATAGAGGACCAGAGAAGTAAAACACTAGGGGTGTCTGAATGACGCTGGGCTCCAGCCAAGCTCTTTATTGGATTGTTTCTTTTCATTCTCACTGCGACCTGATGTTGGCTGTGCTGTTTTTATTCCCATTGTGCAATTGGAGAAGCTGATTTGCCCAAGGCTGTACATGAGGGGATGGGCTTTGAACCTTACCTTCTAATGCCAAAGCCATACACTTAACCCCAAGGTTATGCCACTTCCAGAGAAACACACTATGTCACAGCAGAGTGGTATGTAAACTCCGTATGTCAGAGACAACTCAGCTGCCACTGATTCTGACTCACAGTGACCTTAGGGCAGAGCAGAATGGTTCCACAGTTTCCAAGGAGCACCTGGTGGATTTGAACTGCTGACTTTTTGATTAGCAGCCACAGCACCTAACCACTATACTACCAAGGTTTCCTCAGAGACAACAGAAGGTCAGAATAAGTGCTCAAAGAAGAAAATGCCACTCAAAAATGAACCTTTGTGAACCCTTTAAGAAACCACCATGTCTGTGCCATTCTCTTGCCAATCTATTCCAAGTGATTACTATAATTTTACGCAATATACAAAACTAGAGAAGGGAAGAATGCAAAGTTGTAGTCACAGTCAAATGTTTGGATTTACAGAATGTACTTTCTATTTGAGTCTCAGACACATGATGAATCCAGTGCAGGCATGACACAGGCCTCAGCTGAGGTAGTGATAGCACGGCTTGTCTACTCTCTGACAGAGACTTTAGAAAAGCCCCAATCATTACACCAACCTGTCAGCTCAGTATTGTAATTCACACCATTTTACAGACAAGGAAACTGAGGCTTACAAACTATAAAGGGATGCATCTGAGGTTGAACGACTGCTAACTGGCAATGCCAGGATTCCAGCCCCAATTCTACTCTGCAGCACTATTTCTCACTTCATAATCACAGGACAGTTTGCAATGACCTTGACCAGTTTAAAAAAAAAAAACTTAATACAAACCTCAGCCTATATTTATACTTGCTGGGACTATTACGCCAGCAAAAACACAATTTATTCTGTCTGGTTTTGCTGTACTGCAGCCTTGGGTAAGGCTTTTAGTGCTTGTCCATTTATTCAAAATGCCAAGAGCTGGGAACAACAAATTCAAAATGAAGATTCATTCATGTTTTTAGTAGTCCACCGAGCATTAAAGTTTTTTTTTTTTTTTATGACAACTCAAAAGGGCAGGAGTGAGAATTACAAGTGGAAACCAAGACCCTAAGAGATTGAGATGAGTTCTAATAATGACAACTATCAACTGCTGAATAGCAACCACGGGCCAGGCACTGTGCTAAGTGCTTTACAGGTATTATCTAACTTAATGCTCATACCAACATCATAAGCAAGTAGTACTGATATGTCTATTTTATGGACAGGACATGGAAGCACAGAGATGTTTATCTGTCCAAGGCCACACAGATGGCATATATGCAGACAGCAAGGACTCACATCCCGGTCTGCCACTGCACTGAGCTTTGTTCACCCTAGAACACTTGGAGGCAAAACAGAAGTCCATGGCCACGCATTAGTGTGGACTGCTCAATAATCTGGGGGAGGACCGCCTGATAATTTGGGGGACTTGACAGAAAAAGAAGCACAACTCAGCCAAAACATTAGGACTACCGTAAGTTACAGATGGCTCATTTTTGTCTGACACCTAAAACAGACAGCTCACTTTGGGGCAATTCTCAGAACTGGGCAGAATTTGACTGGTGGACAGTGCCTTGCAGACCTCAACCTCTCCCGAACCTCCAAACTTCCTCACCACAGGCTGAATGCCACTCAGGACGATGTAGATACTCCAGCAACCAGTACGGCACCGGAGACTCCTACACCAGCCTACACAATGGCCTCAGAAGAGACAAAAAGAAAGCCAGCCCACTGCAACGAGCACCAGGGCAGACTGCTTTGCATGCCCAGTACTCTGTCTCAAATTATCCCAGGAGGAAAAACAAAAACAAACATGATGTCACCATGGGACATATTTAAAGAACTTGATGACATTTAGGAAGAAACCAGAAAAGTCCCTGGCATTTCTGGAAACCAACAGCCAGAATGCCAAACAAATCAGGGATAAATTGTAGTGGGTAGGAGCCCAGGACCTTTACTCTGATTCTATGACCACCAGTCTACATTCCCCTGCTCTATCCATTTTGGCATTCAGAGCACTGATTAACTGCTCTTTCAGCCAAAAACTCTCACAAGAAAGCCCTTCTGTGAGCTCAAGCCTTCAGGTGAAGATTATTTTCCCCTCTGACTGGAATCTGTTTTTAGTCTTTGAAACTCAAACATCCCACAGGACCTGAGGACACCAAGAGCATTCTGTTCTGACAGCTTGCCCACTCAGGAACTGCAAGGATCATAGGGAAAACACCACTATCATCCCAAGGAGAATCAAGAAAAGGGCTGGGGAAGGCTAGACAGTGGAGGAGGCTACACCGACTTGACGGATCTTTCACGGATGACATCTTACTACCATGCCAGTTACGCTCCGCATAATGCACACCTGATGCACTCGCTGCCAGGTGTACTGCATGGATGCCTCTTGTCTCCAGGGCTGCATCACCTGGGGTGGAGGTGGCAAACAGTGGATGGGCTAAGCCTATTTCCTTGACAACTCAGGTCGACGAGCAGCCCTCTGAAGCATGAACTCAGCCCTAAGCCAGACAGAGCCAGTGGAGAGATGGAGGCAAACGACACCTCGCCGGGATAATTGGTGGATCACGGCACCACGGCTTTCAAGAACAATGCCCCTCAGTCAGTGGTCCCCCTTGTCCCTCCAGCTGACTTATATATGCTAGCCATCATTGCCATTGATCTTAGTTCTCCGTCAATTGACCCGCATAGCTTTTCTCACAAGATAGCCATCAGATAACATCTATTTGTTTGCAGTGTTTCCGAATCTTAACTTTAGACCTTAAAACGATAATATCCACCATTGTCTGCTCCCTCATATATATTATACATGTTTTTCTTCTTTCTTTCTCTTTCTGTCTTGTTTTTTTAGTGGCAATAAAAGGCAGATAAGGAAAGAATCAAGATTCTGGCAACAGAGCTGACACAGAGTAGCTAAGGCAGCAGAAGAGTCCATTCTGGGAGGTACAAGCAGGAGACCGGGCACTATTGCACGAGGAAACCAGATTTCCTGCAGCATGTTGATGTCTTCCAGAAGCTGGGGGTGTTTGGGCCTGAGGGAGGTGCCCTTTGGCTAAGGTCTTTCAGAACAAAGACTTTTTCTTCACCACGGAGGGCAGCCTGAAAAGGTCAGAGGTGACTTGGCAAACCTGCAAAGGAGAGTTTATCCTTGTGGTCCCTGGTTGGGTGCCAGGGTTAGCTGGGGTTCAGTGGCTACAAGGAGCATAGCTTGTAAGATCTGTGGAACTCCAAGCATGTAGGATAATATTTTCAGTGCTCACTCCTCTCTGAGTCCTCTCACACTACTGCAGCTATTAAAAATAAGGCCTGACCCCCTCAGAGGCAGGTGGACAGTGAAGTCCAGTGCAGCACAGCCCCCAGACTGGAGGAGAGAGGAGCTCACTGGAGGCTCTGGGGGCCATAAAGGTTCTTGTTGGCCAGGTGGGAGTGTGTCGTTTAAGGATGAACTCCCTGCAAGCTAGTTGTTCGGAGATATGAAGGCGGGCTGACAGACTGAGAATTCAACCAACACTTAGCAAAGAAGGATGGTGAAAAGACACAAGATTGAGGAGATACATAGAGTGGAAAAGGGTGAGTCAGGCAGTGGCTGGGAGCTTTGTTTGGGAACCGTATAACATTTCTTTGACTGCCGAAGACCCCTGCTTCGTTGACTATGCCTCAACTGTGTATTCCTTCCCTCAGTCACAACCCCCTTCTCCATGGGGTTGCTTCGCAGAGCAGGGGCTGCACGGGTTTCAAGCGAAGGCTTGGCGCCGAGCAGCCCCATTACCTACCTAGACATTTGAAGCCGGCATTTTGCCAAATAAAGAGCTCTGGAGAAAAACAGTCTCTTAATTTTCTTCTTTCCTCTCCCTCTGGCACTAAAAGTAGGTTGGGCCTCTCCTGCTCTGTTCCTTAGAGATCTCTGAAACTGGAGCTGAAAGGGCTTCTTGGATTACCTCGTCCGGTTCTCAGCCGAAGATACCAATGCCTGCGTTTTTATCCTGCCTGCTGCCGCTACACAGATCCAGGCCAAACCCAGTTAGTAAGCGGGACTTAGGGGGGCGGCGGGCAGAACAGTTAGAAAGAGGGTGTGAGGTGCTTCAGAGGTAGTGACCTGGGTCATATAGGGCAGCCGGAGCCCCCGGAGTCCTTGGGGTCTGTAGGCTCCTGGGCTCCCACCCTTGCTAACAGAGTGGGAATGCGAGGAGGAGGGGTGTGGTAAGAGCCACAGGTGCGCAGACTGGGCCGTGCGGGCCCAAGGAGGACAGGGGACTGGAGGAGGGCTTCGCATCGCCACAGCTGGAGCTTTTTGTTCCGTGCAAAGCGCCCCCGCTGCGGACTTGGTTTTCTGGCAGAGAAACTTCCGGAGGGGGAGAACCGAAATTGGGTATGGGAGATCATCGCCCGGGGAGGTGGGGGGCGGGAGCGGGCAGGAATAAAGGTCTTAGAGCTGCAGGAAAGGAACTGATTCCTTCTATGTGAAAACCAAGAATCTATGCCATACCAGGTCTCTCTCCTTCCTTCACTACCTTTCTAGCCTTTAACTCGGCCCTAACGTTGGTGGTCCGCGGAGAAGACGAACGAGCTGAGAGGCCGGGGTAAGGGAGGTGTAGTGGGGGAAGGGTCTGGGACCCGCAAGTGTGACACAGCCATTCCACTTGGCCTCCTTCGCTCACAGCAGGATTTAGATCGTGCCCAGCATCCCCCTATAAGCGCCTCTGCGCACACCCGCGGCGCTGCGGGACCTCAAGTCCTTCTCACTCTCCATCAGGGAGCCGGCAAATGTGCTTCCACAGGCAGGCAGCCAGGGAGGCAGAAGTTTAAAATACCTGGGCAGAAATACCTGCCGATCCCAAAGGGCAGAGAACTGGATTCCCATGGGTCTGGGGTGCTTGGGAAGAGGTGAAAGGAGAGCTAAGAAAGCCCGCACCGCCCGCACACAGCCAGCAACTCCGCCAGCGACCCGGGGCGCAGGGGGCGCCAGCGGAACTCACCCCAGAGCAGAGTGAGCGCCTTGGCTTTGGGGATGAGCACCAGGGAGTACACAGCCCCCAGGTGGAGCAGGCTCATCAGGACGACGTTCCTCCAGACGATGTTCTGGCGCTGCCCCCGCGCGTCCAGCGGCCTCTGGACGCCGTCAGCCTCCGAGGTTTCGACCTGGGCACGGATCTCCTCCTTGGCATTGCAGAAGCGGACCTTCGCCCCGTCTGCGGTAGGGCCTCGCATGGCTGGGGAGCAGTCGCCCCGGAGGCAGCTGCGGCGGTAGGCAGACGGTCTGTCTGCACGGAGCTAGCCAGTGAGGGCTGGGGGCTTCTCTCTGCACTCCTGGTCCTCGGAGTCCCAGCCCTTCTCTCCGGTTCCTCCTCTTTTCAGGCTCTCAGCTTGACCTAAGGATGCAAATCTGGGCGCCCCGCATCTGTTGCTGGCGAATCACCCATGCCACTGTCAGGGCGGAACTCAGCTTCGAGGAAGAGGAGGGCAGTGCGAGGGGCGGAAGGGGGCAGGGGGTGGAGATGAGAGCAGAGAAAGCTCGGTGGAGGGAGCACGCGGAGGGGGCTGGGGGGAAAAAAGACCTGCATAGCTACAGCCAATCAGGCTTGCCTGTGGGGCTCTTAAAGAGAAAGGCGCCCCTCAGTATCCGCCGCCTGGGCTCCCCGGGACCAGATGGTTGAGCCTGCCTGGCAGGCAGACTGCCCCCTGGATGAGGGAAGGGTATGAGGGGAACGTGGACGTAGCTCCTGGGCAGTGCAAAGCACTTTTGTTGGTTTGTTTTTCCCTCTAACCCCGCAAAACATCCTTTCCCTGACTAATCCTTTTCAGAACTCTTTTTTTTCTTTCTTTCTTTTGAAGACAGAGGCCACCGTGTTGGGGAATTTGAAATACTTGCCCAGAGTCTCTGCACAAGATATAACCAGATTCGAGATGAGAATCAGAAATCCCAGTTTCTGCCGGTTAGTAATGCCCATTGAATCAACTGAGGGATGGAGGGCAACCTCTCAACCCTTAGTCAGACATCGATGAATTATAGCTTCTCAGGCCAGGCTCATAGGACGGGCTCAGCTAGTGCCAGTTGGGTGATACATAGATGATTGGGAACTGCTCAGTAGCTAACAGTGCCCTGTCCACTCCGCTGGCCTTCAGCCCTGTGGAGCTCTGTTGATGACCAATTTTAGGCTAATTAGCCGTGCCTTCGTAGTGGTGAAGAGCTACCGCTGCTAGGCTGTTCAGTCGACCAGGCGCTTCTTGGAGACCATGTGGGGCAGATTTGCTCTGTCCTAAGGTGTTGCTGTGAGCCAGAATCCACTGGACAGCCACAGATTTGTTTCATTGTGATTTCTGGTGGGCCCTGGGGTGGAGTGTGCCGAAGGTGTGCAGTCAGCTACTGATCTAAGGTTGGCAGTTGGAACCTAGCCAACAGCTCCAGGGAAGAAAAGTCTGGTGAACTGCTGCCTTAAAAACTACACCCGCGAAAGCTCTATGGACCGCTTCTCCACCAATACTCAGGTTTGCCGTGAGTGGGAAGGACCTCCACAGCAACCAATTTTTGCTTGATTTAGGGTGCTTCTGAAATGTCTCCTTAGCTCTCATTTAATGCAGAAATAATACTGAAGTCAGCACCATTAAAAATCACCTTGGAAAAGTAAACAATCTGTCCATTTCTCCACTCCTAGAAGAGACCGTTTGACCTGCCCTAGAGAGGGCCCTGGTTGCACAGAAAATGCAAAGAAGGTGAGCTGAACGTGTGGTTGCACCTGCAGAGGCACAACATACGGCAGAGGAAGTTGGGAGTCCAGGATCTCAGTCCTAACTCACTGTAGCCAGCTCAGCTCTGTATGCATGCTTTTCTCTACCTGGGACACAGACCCATAATCTCTGTTCCTTCCAGCTTGCAAATTCTATGAATGTGAATTTCAACAGGTGCCATTACGCTGATATTATATGTTGATTTTTGGATAACCCAGTGTTTTTCTCTTTAGGAGAGGGAAAAACCCTGCAAAGAACTGACTACATGTGAAGGTCGTTTATGAGCAGACCTGATGAGCAGTCTAATTAACAGGATAAAACAGTATCTAATTTAAAACTGAATGAAGGTATATATTTTGTACAACTGGAGCCAATAAGTCAGTGTTGTGGCGCTTCGGACAGACCTGAAATTATTTTTTTATTCTTATTCATAGTGATTAAGCCCTATGGCTGCTAACCAAAAGGTCAGCAGTTCAAATCCACCAGGCACTCCTTGGAAACTCTAGGGGACAGTTCTGTTCTGTCGTATAAGTTCACTAGGAGTTGGCATCAACTCAACAGCAGTGGGTTTTTCTCGGTTTTATTCTTCTAAGAGTCTAGATTTTTTTCTTTTTAAGTGAAAGTTTGCAAGTCAATTTGTCATACAAAAACTTGCACACACATTGCTGTGAACTCAAACTGTTCTCCCTACGCTGTGACAGCCAGCACATTCGTCCTTTCCACCCTGAATTTCCTGTGTCCATTCAACTAACTCCTGTCCCCTCTACATTCTCACATCCCCTCTGGACAGGAGCTGCCCAGTTAGTTTCATATATGCACTTAAGCCAAGAACTAGACTCTTCACCAGTATCATTTTATGTCGTTTAGTCTAGTCCAATCTATGTCTGAAGAGTTGGCTTTGGGAATGGTTTCAGTTCTGGACTAACATAGAGTCGGGGTTCCATGTCTTCTGGGGACCCTCCAGTCTGTTGGGCCATCAAATCTGGTCCATTTAACAGAGTTCAAGTTCTGCACCCCATTTTTCTGCAACTATGTCAGTGTGCTATGTGCCCAGACTGGTGGGCACAGGGGCTACAAGATCAAATATAATTCCTGCTCTAAAGGAAATCCCTGTCTAAGAAGGAAGACCAATCAAAAAAATATATGCCCTTGATTATGGCCTTGGAGATTTAGAAAAGCAAAAAGATTCAGTCTATTACCAGAAAAACAATACAGTCCTATGAAGCATCAGGCATACACACAAGTCCAGAGGAATCAGCCAAATGCTCTTTACTTATCCCTCTGGGTATCTTTTACCTGTTAGATAAGCTACCTTGACTTGAGTCTATCTTGCATGAAAATCATCCTGTCTTCCTTCCAATAGGTCAGGCTGAGTGGGCCAATCCTTCCGGCTCGTTGTTCCTATGATGGAGGAGGGAATGTTTTAGCATGGGGGTAGGGTGGAGAGTTGCCTCCAAAAGAAGGGGCTGAAGTAATATGACTCCTTCATATGTAGCTTCACTCCCATTCCATAGCGATGTTCTTTACTTTATGAACAGGACGATAGTCTCAGGGAGTCCTCTGGACTCAGTCCACTGTGTCTGGACTTTTTAAGAATTTGAGTTCTGTTCCCTGTTTTCCCCCCATTTTAGCAGGAGTCATCTATTGTGGTCCCGATCTTAATAATCGTTCAGGGGGGAGGAGGGCAGCACTATCTAGTTCGGGTCTCCAAGTAAATGAAGCTGTAGTTTGTGTAGACAGTTATTCCTGTACACTCATTTCTTCTTTCAGTCTTTGCTGTCTGTCTTTCTTTTTTGCTCCAGATGAGTAGAACCTGATAGTTGTATCTTAGACAGCTGCTTATAAGCTTTTAAGACCCCAGACACTACTCACCAAACTACATAGGACATAAACTTTTTTTATGAACTGTTACGCCAGTTGACCAAGTTTTCCCGTGAGACTATGATCCTAAGCTTTCAAACCAGAAAATCAATTTTACAAAATATCTGAGTATACATAACTGAGCTCCCTGTATGATTTGTTATACATATGAATAGACATACAGATACATCTATATGTGCACATAATGCACACGTATATATAAGGACTACCTATTAAGTTAGCGAACTCATCCTAGAAAAAGTGCCACATACCTCATTGCTGAATATCACTAGAGTCACCTTCAAAGTACTCCCCTTAGGAAGCTATGTACTGATGTCAATGCCTAGTCCACCCTTCAAAGCAATTTTGAAACTTTTTTCCATAGTGGCCATCAGAGCCCTCATTGTATTACCCTTGATGTCCTGAATGTCATCCAAATGTCTTTCTTTCAATATTTTCTTTATCTTTCGGTAAAGAAAAAAGTCATTGGGGGTCAGTTTGGGTGAGTAGGGAGGGTAAGGAGGTGTCCCAATACAGTTGTTTGCTGGCCAAAAACTCCCTCACAGACAGCTAGACAGTAAGTTCATGAACTTGCCACCTTGCCACCACATGCAATGGCCATTCCAGAAAAAAAGAGTTCCAATTACTTTGAAGGGCAGACTAGGCACTGGCATCGGTACAGAGCTTCCCAAAGGGAGTATTTCGAAGGTGCCCATAGTGATGATATTCAGCAGTGAGGTATGTAGCACTTAGAACAATTAAGTTTGCGGGCTTAATTGTTGGACCTCGTACACACACATACCTGTAAATATAACCATACACGTATTTTTGGGTTGTTGTTGATACCAGATACACTCTTGCTAATGAAGGCCATCCTATGTGGTATATCATACCATCAAGGTCACCATTTCTTTTCCTCATTGTGCCAAAGACCAAAGTACATGTTCCTGGTCAGAACCTTAGAAGTAGATAATCACCCCACTTCAGAATCAAGGGAGAGGGGACAGTAACCTCTATCCTGGCAAGCAAATAATTACCAAAAGTATGATAAAAGCCACATCAATGGTATACTTAAGATAAAGAGGTGGCACAGAGTAGGGAGTAATTAATTCATCTTGGAAGGGATAGAGGAGGGGGTAATATCTGGGTAAGGATTTTAATGCAGCACTGTCTAGTAGCAATATAATGTGATTCACAAATTCAAATCATGTAATTTAAAAATTTTCCAGTAGCCACATTAAAAATTGTAAAAAAAGGAGTCATACATTTTAATATTTTAGTTAGCCTTGCATCTAGACCTAACTCACTGTTAGGACTATATATTGAAACATTATCATTTCAATATATAATCAATATAAAATTATTGAAACTTTCATGTATTTTTTCATACTACCCCTTCAAAATCTAATGTATACTTACAGTGCATCTTAACTCAGACTAGCCACATATTAAGGACTCTGCAGCCTCATCTGGCTGGTGGCTACTATGTTGGAGAGCACCTTTTTGAAGGATGAGAAGGAATGTACTAGACAAAGAAGTGGCAGAGGGCACTGCAGGCAGACAAAAGGGTGTGAGCAAAAGCCTTTATATATGGCATTCAGGGAGGTGTTTGGAAGGTCTGAGGTGAAAGGTGGGAAACAGTGGGGGATGAAATTAAAATTTCATGGTGAGGGCAGCCCATGGATGTAAGTGGTCCTGAGTGCCATGCAGAAATTGCTTTATGAGAGAGGCTTAATGTGTCATAATAATAGGATCAAGTTTGTACTCTAGCAGAGCGTAGAGGATAATTGGATAGGGGTAGGAGGAGGTGAGGATGAAGCAAGAAAGACTGAAGAGCAATTAGGAAACTATTGTAGGAGTCCTGTTGAAAGATGATGAGTGTCTGAAGTAAGGCATAGACACAGATTCTGGAAAACAGGAGGAGTTGAATTCAGAGAAACTAAAATAGAAGAACCAACAGGATTTGATGCTTGATTGAACATAAGGGAAGAGAAAGAAAGTATGTAGGAATCGTTTTCGGTCTTTGACTTGTGTGTTCAAATGAAAGACAGTGTCATTCATTGAAATGCTGTAAACCTTATTCTTGTGACAATTAAATATCCATAAAGTGATTAGAACAATGCCTGGAATGTACTAAGGACTACATAAATGTTCACTAGTATCATCATCATGAGCATAATTATTACAATCACCATGTTTTAGATAGGAACTGAAGAAACAGGAGCAAGCTAAAAAAGAAAAGTAAGTCTTGTTTTAGACATCCAAGTGAAACTACTGAGTAGGCTGTTAAATATATAGTTCTGGAGCTCAACAAAGGTCTCAGCTGGAGATAACAATTTAGTCAAAGTGACAGTAGAAGCAGTTTTCTAGAGAAGATAAGAAAAGGGCTCAGGATGGAATCATAGTGAAGAAAAATTTATGAAAATGGCAGAGATGGAGGAGCCAGTGTTACAGACTGAGAAGGAAAAACCAGAGAGGGAAATCAGCAGTGCAGGAGAGGAGAACCCACAATATCAAATGTTACAGAGAGGCTGGGAAAGAGGGGAAAGGCCCACTTCAGACAGAGGTCATTGGTGACATTTGCTGAGGCCTTTTCAGTGAATGATGGGAACAGACATTACACAGAAGTGAGTTAAAGACTGAGGAGGAAGAGACAAGCACAGAATATCCATATAGATTAATCTTTCAAGATTGACAATGTAGAGAAGGGTAGGGATGGAGAGGCAAAGTTAAGGGGAGGGTGTGTATGTGTGTGTGTTTAAATGGGAGGAATTTGAACCTATGTATTGGCTGGGAGAAAGATCATGAAAGAAGGTGAAACAATAAAATATGAGAAAGGGGACGCTTGGTAGAATTAGTTTTTTAGGGTTAGGTGAAGGGTTATTCAGGATGGCATCAGATGATCCAATGGTGGGATTAACTTTAAACAGCAGGGACTGTTTTCCCTTGGGGAGTGCAACAAAATAACAACGAGGGGAGATACAGTTTATAGAGTAGGTCAATAAGGTAGGGAAAGGCACCATAATGCTTCTGTTTGCACTGAAGGGAAGGTCAGGTTATCTGCCAGGTGAGCAGAGTCGGAATTTGGTAGAGAGCTAGAGAAAGATGATGGAAGCTTCCAAGAGCTATTGATTGGAATGAGAGAAGCACCCAACCAAGGGCAGATGAAAATATAATATATTGTTAGGCCAAATTAAGAGGCCAAGTAAGAATGATGGCAAAGTTTGTAATGGCATCAGTCTGCCTGACAGTGGGTATACAGCTTCACTCAGCAAACCCAAACCCACTGTCGTTGATTCCACCACATAGTGACCCTATAGAACAGAGCAGAACTGCCCCATAGAGTTTCCAAGGAGTGCCTGGTGGATTTGAACTGCCAACGTTCTGTTAGCATCCACAGCACTTAGTCACTACACCACCAGGCTTTCACTCAGCAGTCCAATGGAATATCCAGATTGCAGGTTGAGGTGGGGGTAAGGGTTTATAAAATGAGTTTAATGGAAGTTACAAGGAAGCCAGATAATTGAGGGCGTTGGTGAGAGAGGTTTGTGTGGAGTCCAGGTTGAGGAAGGAGAAAGGGAACGTAATCTGAAGGAAGCTAGGAACCCACAAAAAGTAGAGGTATCAAAGGCAACTAGATTTTGAAAAGGTTGGAGAACAGACTTCCATTTTTTAGGGAACAAGACTAAAGGAAGTAATGGCCACTGTGCTCCAAGAGTAGGAATTTAGAGTTAAGACCTAACAGTAGTGGAGCCGTTTCCAGTACTCAGAGGTGAGGACAGGTGGCGTTCCTAAGAGCCTTGACTCTGAACTACTGCACAACCAGAGCTTCAGAGGACAGACACAAGATTATAAATATTGATGTTGTGAGTTGTCACTGAGTCCTATACGAACAACAAAGGGCAGCTTCAAGATGCCCTAGGAGAAAACCAGCAGTCAAAATGTTCAATGGCACATTCTGGCCAGCTGTAGGTACCTTGGAGTAGAAGTTGCTTCTGGTGGAGAGAGCAGAAAGAAGATAGAAAGTATGAGATCGTAATACCACTTCCAAAAAATGTGAGAGTGGCTTTGTGAAGCATTGATCTGGCATGGTCACAAGCGCTTCACAGAGGCAGGGACAGCAAACAAGGCCCTGAAAGAGAGCTATCTGGCTGAAGACTGTACCCCTTCAAGGAAACTCGGGTGGCATAGTGGTGAAGTGCTACAGCTGCTACCTGAAAGGCAGGCAGTTCAAATCCACTAGCCACTCCTTGAAACTTTACAGGCAGTTCTTCTCTGACCTAGAGGGTCACTAAAAGTCAGAATTGACTTGAGGGCAATGAGTTTGGGATTTTGGTACCCCTTCAAAGTATGAATACTGAGATTCTGTGTATGTGACAAAAATATTTGTGAAGAAAATATAGGCTTCAGAGAGGAAGTGAAGAGGAAGAAAAGATCTACTTTGAAGTAAGTGATTTACAACAGTTGACAATAGTTCCCACCAAGTCTACGACTGTGGGAGCTATGTGGCTGTTGTTAGTTGCCATGGAGTAGATTCTCCCTTGTGTGACCCCACATGGGCAGAATAGAACTTCTTCTTAGAGTTTTCAAGGCTGTGACCTTTCAGAAGTGCTTCAGGATGGGGAGTAGCTGAGCTATAGCGTTGTGAAAATGACCTAGGTTTGGCTTTATAGGACCTGGGTTTGAGACTGGACTCTTCATTTTGAATTAGGAAATCTGAATATTCTTGTGATTTGGGAACAATTTCAGTTTCCTACTTCTCTGGTTTCATCTTAAGTAATACCAGAACTATATACTGAGCTGCAGCTTTAAGATTTAAATGAGGTAACATACATGAAAGAAACCCTGGAGGCACAGTGCTCAAAGTGCTTCACTGTAACCAAAAGGTCAGTGACTAGTCAGCGGTCTGCATCTACCAGCAGCTCCAGGGGAAAAAGATGTGGCAGCCTGCTTCCATAAAGATTAGCACTGTAAACCGTGAAAGGCACTTTTCCTCTGTCCTACAAGATTGCTTTAAGTTGGAATCAGCTCAGTGGTTTAACGTGCACGAAAGAACTTCCAAACTGAAGAGTGGCCCAGACTTGAGCAACATAAATTAGTTCACATGCTAGAGGTAAGTTAATGCCAGGGAGTATGCAGATTCACTGACTTCACTAGGCAGAGCTATACTGGGAATCCAGCTATTTACCTAATAATGTCAACATCAGTTTTTTCATATGCAAAATGGAGCAGAAAACCCCAGCTACCTCAAAGGACTTTTGCAACAAACAGAGTTGAGTACAGCGTTTGGAATGTAGTAAACGCTAACCCTTTTTTTGCTTTGTTTTAATCACTCGAGAGATGGACTGCATGCAGTTATGAAACCCAGTCAGCCAGGAAGCAAAGGTACTTCTGGAGGCCCGAGACTGGAAGGAGAAGCTTAAGCAGGTGGTTTGCAGGGTTTCAGTCCTTGAAGGAATGAATTCTCACAGAACCAAGATTTGTACTCTGATGGGAACTGGGAAAAAAAAAATCACCTGCTCCTCTTTGTCAGAGGGAATCACTTAGGCAACACACGTGGATTTAGAGGAGGAGGACTTCTGCTAGGCAAGGGCATGGACAGTGACTTCAAATGAAAACACTCATTTCTGTCCTCAAGGTTCAAAAACCACTCACAAACTTTAAAATTATCCCAGGGGAGCATAAGGTTGAGGAGTTAGCTCAAAGATTATAAGAAGATTGGTTTTATTCTGAGATGCAACCAACACCATGGTTTAGTAGAAAATTGGTTTTGTTAGCTTCCAGTCCCAAGAGGACCAGCGACCTTCTTTCTCTACCCAATGGATTGGAACAGTTTTCCCATCAGGATTTTATAGCAGTGGATGAGGGGAGTCATGTCCCTCTAAAATGAATACTCCTATTGCTTTGGATGTGGAAACAGTGGTATGTTTCCTTTTTAACAAAAACCCTGGCCTTGTTCCTTAAGGCCCTTCTCACATTTCCTGATCTCTCTTAATAGTGTGCTGCAATTTGGCAGAGAAAACAGCATGCTGGCGATGCTTAGATCAGTATGCTGATTCAAAAGTTAGACAAGAGGGTCTGTTTAATGAAAAGCCCATTGACGATGTACTGAAACCAACCCTAGTTCTTTTGTCAGAGATATACTGTCTTTTATATCGTTCCAAAGCATCTCAAGTCTGAATCAATTAAAATTCCTTCAGTCAACATATTCATTGCATCTCCTCCAGGAGCCACGCAGAGCAGAGCTTCACTAACATAAACATATGTGGCCCTGCACGCATGGAAGGTTATAATGCAGTGGGGAGGACAGATGCCAGAGGGACTGAGAGGTTCAAATCACCCACCTTTCAGTTAGCAGCCAAGCACGTAACCATTGTGCCACCAGAGCTAAGTCAAATACTACTACGGACATCAGTGCTATGGCAGAATATCATCCTTCTAAAGACCCAATTATGGCATGCTGGCATTTGGGAATACCTGCACCACTTCCATCTTTAACCAACACTTGGATAGAGTCAAGGCCTATAAGCTGAACCACACTCCTTCCAACTCTGCCTTGTCTCTTGCTCCCAAATCCCAGCTCTCTGAAATAAATTAACAGTCCCTATTACTGGAACAGAAAAAAGACACTATTGACAAGGTTTTCACCCACACTCTTCCAGCTCTGCAGTTCCCTCCTCTTACAAACACCCACCCCATTTTCTTCTAGGACAGCTATTTTGGCTTCCAAGGACAGATAAACACAGAGAAACTCTTACTTCTTGATATTAGCTGCTGTTATTGTTTCTGTTTCAATGATCTCTTTCTCTTCCTGCTGTGTCAATTATCATAGGCTGCATTTAAAAGGCAAAGGCTCTGTTGTTCTCTAGTGGGGAGGGGTATCTGTAAATAGAGTTCAGGAATGTCAAAAGGGTGACCCAGATTTCCAGTACCAGTGGAAAAACTAGTTCACTGTATCATCTTTAATCCCTGTTACAGTTTCCCCCCAAAGTGTGTCAACTCGGCAAGGCCATGATTCCCAGTATTGTGTGGTTGTCCTGCATTTTGTGATGCTGTAATTAGACCCTGTGGTGGATCTTCACCTCTGACCTGATCCTAACCTGATTTCTGATGTTAATGAGGCAGGATTACAGGCAGTTGTGTAACACAGTCTACAGGGTTAGGTTGTATCCTGAGTCCGTGGCTTTTTTTTTTTTTTTCCTTTAATTCTTTATAGAACAACCCATTAAACAGTACACATATTTTATGACAACCTCACAACATCAACTTTGGGTTTCTCAATACCAGTTTTCCTGTCCTCTCCTGCCTTCTAGTCCTTGTGCTTGCTATCATGCCCTTTTAGTCTCCTTTTGTTTTATAGGTCTACTCAATCTTCGGCTGAAGGGGGAACCCAAGGAATGACTTCATTACTGAGCTAAAAGTCTGTCCAGAGGGCATATTCTCAAGATTTCTCAAGTCGCTGTCAGGTCAGTAAGTCTGGTCTTTCTGAGTTAGAATTTTTTCTGCATTTTTCTCTAGTGCTGTCTGGGAACTTCTGTTTTGATCCCTGTCAGAGCAGTCAGTGGTGATAGCTGGGCACCACTTAGTTGTACTGGACTCAGTCTGGTGGACACCACTGTAGATGTGGTCCATTAGTCCCGTGGACTAATCTTTCCCTTGTTTCTTTAGTTTTATTCATTATTCCTTGCTCCCAAACGGGTGAGACCAGTAGAGTATCCTAGATGGCCACTCACAGGATTTTCAGCCCTCAGAAGCTACTGAGTTAATCTCTTTTGAAATATAAAAGACAGAAGTACATATAGAAGAGGGACCTCCTACCACCAAGAAGGAAGAGCCAGTATTGGAGCCCATTCTTTGGGCCCAAGTCTGTGTGGTTAGTAAATTCTAGACCCAAGGACCTTCAACTAAAGCCAACAGAGAGAGAAAGCCTTCTTCTGGAGCTGAGGCCCTGAATTTGGGCTTCTAGCCTCCTAAACTGTGACAGAATAAATTTCTATTTTTTAAAGCCATCCATTGGTGGTATTTCTGTTATAGCAGCATTAGATAAGTAAGATACCCTCAAATCTAGCTTATTCTTGATGTGTGAAAAGGTGTATAGAAAGGTTGATTTCATGAAAATACATGTCTTTAATGAGGAAGACTTACTCCTTAAAGAGCTCAAGGCCAAGCAAATCTATTTGCCTCAAGCCTTCAAATTACAAAGCATCTCGGTGATGAACGCCTATTCATTCTGAACGAAGATTTTTTTCCTCCATTAGAAGTCAAACTAACTCTGCAGAAGGAAAAAATTTATCTTACTACAAATATGCCTGAGTTGTTCCTGTTATCTTTCTTCAAAGCTTTGGTGATTATCCAAATTTATTTTTTATTTGTTCTGAAAATTTATAGATAACACACAATAACACTATGGGAAAAGTAGATGTATCACAGACTTCCAGAGCTAGAAGTAAAATTAGAGATCTAGTCCTATCCACTCATTTGATAGCAGGGAAATGAAGGCAGAAAGAAGTAACATGGCTTGACTGGTAAGTGGGGCAGAAGACACTGAAGCCCAGTTCCCTGACTCCCAGTTGGGTGTTCTATAACTATCCATCAGGAGGATACAATTTATAACAGTTGGGATGAAATGAACTCCCTACTAGCTTCTTACTGTTCCAACCTAAGTTTTCTTTCTAGAGTCCAAAATGTTAGTACTGTAACTGTTCCCTGTGGTGAGCTAATTGGTATTGAGCTGTTTGGCCTATTCTTTTCTCCCTCTTCTTTAAACTATACTTTTTCTTTCACAGAACCATTCCATACGGTCCTGGTAGGGCTTAAAGCCACTGCTCACACTAGGGTGGCCATACCACCTGGTCTGGCCAGTTGGAATACTCTACCTCGCTAAGCACAAAGCTTAATCAGATGGTGGGCATGGACCCAAACAGAACCTATTAGAGCCATCAGTAGTATGTGGACATTCCCCTTACATATCACAAGCTGTGGATATACAGGCTTTGGACTACAGCAACTGTCTTTCCCACTGTGTAAAAAAAAATCTTCCTGAAAAGAAACCAGCACACAGTGCTACCTACTGTAATAATTATATTCCTCTTCTGTGTGAAATACCAGTTCTCTGCAGACTTACCAAAGCAAAAACAACAAAAAAACCCAAACCAAAAAGGCACACAAAAAACATATCAAAACAAAACTCAGTATGTAGCTGCAATTACCTATCCTTACTTTAAGAAATACTGTGGTTTTGTGAAAAAAGATGGGCTCACCGGTCACCCCCATTACACTGCTTACTAGCTGCTCTGCGTAACTAGCATTAATTATTTAGCTCCTCGGGCTGCTGTGAAGATTAGGAGAACCCTAACTGCCTACACCAGTGCTTGTTGTTGTTTTTAGGTGCTGCCAAGTAAGTTCCAATTTACACTGACCCTATGTACAAAAGAATGAAACACTGCCCAGTCCTGCACCATGCCCACAGTTGTTTTTATGCTTAAGCCCATTGTTGCAGCCACTGTGTCGATCCATCTCCTTGACCCTCCAGGGTACAAGTATGATGTCCTTCTCCAGGGACTGAGAGCTCCTGACAACATGTCCAAAGTATGTAGGATGCAGTCTTGCTATCTTTGCTTCCAAGGAACACTCTGGTTGTACTTATTCCAGGACAGATCTGTTTGTTCTTTTGGCGGCCCATGATGTATTCTTTTCCACCACCACAATTCAAAAGCATCAATTCTTCTTTCTTCCTTATTCACTGTCCAGCTTTTGCATGCCCATGATGTCATTGAAAATACCATGGCTTGGGTCAGGTGCACCTTAGTCTTCAAGGTCACCATCCTTACTTTTCCACACTTTAAAAGACCAACTTTCCAGATTTTCCCAATGCAATGTGTCTTTTCTTGACAGCTGCTTCTATGGATGTTGACTGTGGAACGAAGTAAAATGAAATCCTTGACCACCTCAATCCTTTCTGCATTTTACCAGTGTTGCTTACTGGACCAGTTCTAAGCATTTTTGTTTTCTTGATGTTGAGGTGCATACTGAAAGCTGAGATCTTTGATCTTCATCAGTGTTTCAGATCTTCTTCACTTCCAGCAAGTAAGGTTGTGTCGCCTGCGTAACACAGGTTATTAACAAGTCTTCCTCCAATCATGATGCCTTGTTCTTCTCCATATAGTCCAGCTTCTCAGATTATTTGGTAGGCATATAGACTGAAAAGGTATGGTGAAAGGATACAACCGTGACACACACCTTTCTTGACTTTAAACCATGCAGACTCCCCTTGTTCTGTCTGCAGGACTCCCTCTTGATCCACGTACCTATTTCTTAAGAGCCCAATTAAGTCTTCTGAAATTCCCATTCTCTTCAGTGTTAGCCATAATTTGCTGTAATACACACAGCTGCATGCCTTTGCATAGTCATGAAACACAGGTAAACATCTTTCTGGTGTTTGTGAGGGCTTAGCTCAAATAAATACTGAATCCCTTCCATCAGTCTGTCCAAGTAGTACACACCAGGAGAGAACTCTTAACCTTGTGGGTTTGACTAAAGCCTGTTAAAACTGATCTGTTCTCACTTTAAGATTCCTTAAAGAAAAAAAAAGGTGGCCAAAGGAGGGAATTTGTTATTTAGACATATATCCAGAGAAAGAGGAAACTACTTTTAGGTCACTGTCAGGAGATACTGAAATGTGTTTTGCATTCAATTCCACCTTACATTCCAGTCCCCCAAGAGTAGGTAGGTCCTTTCGGATGACTGGTGTTGGTATACAGTGGGTTTCACTGGACAAAGTACAGGATGTAATGATTTTTCGTCATTAACCAAAGCACATTAAGTGGTCATCTTTTAGAGCACTTATGGGTGTTTTATAATATGTACTATACTCACACTACCTTCTTACTATTCAGAAGGAAAAGATGTGACCTTCCTCTTCTAATCAAGCCTGAATCCATTCTGTTCCTATTATAGGCTCCCTACTGATTCATTTTACATTGCTCACCTGGAAACACATCTGTTTGAACAAGAGTCTACACTGCAGTGTATAAAGTACTTTACAAATATTTACTGAAGATAAGAAACCAAGTTAATAACGGTGTTAGGATGCCATGCTCCCGAGCCAGCAAATGTAACAGCCCTTAAAGAAATAGTAGCTAGGTGTTTGAGACACAAATTTCATTGGGTTGATCTTAGCACGTAAGAACTATAAATCCAACAAGCTCTTTTATCTTTCTGAAATAGTAAGGTTTCCTTATTTCACAAGTCTTCTGAAGCCACTCCCTTCTCATCTGCAGAGTATAAGAGCCTACTGATAACAACGGTGGTTCAAAAAGGTCAAGGGATCAGGAATTTTATGTCACCAGCAATAAAAGCAGAGATAGGCCTACCTGAATAGGCTTCTAGTTCTGTGCAATGCCAGCCAAATACCCAATGGAAATACAACAGAATGCAGCTCCATTAAAATAAAAATCTCAGGCATTACTGAGTAATGGTATTTGCACAGTCATTCTAGGTGTTTCAGATGTTAACAACATTAGCTTTGTTTGCTTAATAAGTACTTCAGCAGATCTCTGGAAACATTAACCAGCATGCAAAAAAGCATGCAACACAGTTAAATCAAAGTCTATTTCCTTTTGTATTACATTTATTAAGTTTTTCAAGAACTACTTCAACCTAAAACCTACTCATTTCATACTTCCTAGGGGGGGAAATAGGCAAACGGCTGGAAATCAAACTACTGTATAGGTAAACCCCAAGCAGGCTAATATGCACACATGCAAAATGACGTGGTTACCAAAGCAGTGAGAAAAATACATGCACAGAAATTTACAGGAAACGAACAATGCACCAGAAAAAATAGAAAAATAAAGCCAATTGACCTAGTTTGAAAAGATTCCAGGCACTTATCCATAAGATCAAACAGTTTACATTTTCTGGGTGCAGGCAATCCTTTTTATCCATATTTAAGATACCACATGTGGCCTCTTTAGTATTTGATAAACAGTCCCTTGGTTTATTAGTGGTTTTGTTTGGGGAGGGCTGCTTCCCCAGCAATGGAAATACAAAACAAGATGAAGTGTACATGTGTTCACACATAAACTCACACACTATATCATTTCCAAACAAAGTCTCCATCATGGTAGTAAAGTCAACAGATGGCTTTGCAGTCACTTTTAGGTAATCCCAAATCTAGTTCAGGGACCAGTTATTAGTAGTATTAAAAAGTCCATGCCCCTCCCTTTATCTCTCAGGGAGCTGTTAGATCATCAAGGTCCATGTGGTTGCCCAGAATTAACTCCACTGCATCTTCCTGTGCTCCAGGATATATGGGAATTGTCTCAAATCAGAGGTGTATATATAGGTTCACTGAGCACTCAACAGTCAGATGTAGAACACTTGTCATCCCATTTTTACTGTCTCCATATTACTCAACTACCTCCACCAGCTATATGTCATTACATGTGATTTTCAAGCAGGGGCATAAAGGTATATCCATCCCATTCCAACCCAGACAGTGGTATAAGGAAGGGAGCCAAAGACCAGCATAATATGAAAAATCACCAGCCCCTGAGACTCTGATACATATCCCAAGCCAACACCCTGACCTCAGCATCAGCTTCCCTGATGTCCTTCCATTGTTTGAAAACCAAATAGATTTCTTTTTTAAAAAAAGCTCAAATGAAGCAAAACTGAACAGATCTGAGAATCACAGAGAATGGCCACTGTATATGAGGTAATCACAAGGGCAGAAAGTAACAGCTACAACTTTTCCAAACTAAACACTGCTATCACCCAGTGCATCTTTATACGAAAAACTTTTTGAAAGTGGCTTTTTCTTCAGAGACACAAACTACTCTTTTTACCTTCTCCCTATTATCATCATACTTCAGAGACAAAAAAATATTTTAGAACCAGCTCATCTAACCTGACTTATGAGACACTTCTCTGAGGATATAAGTAACATGGAGAAACCACACCACAATGGAAAAAAAATCACAGTGCTGTGTTGAAAATGGAGAGGTAACAGCTGCTCAGAGGTCAGCAGCCAACAGGGCTCCACTGCCACCTAATCTTGTTTTTTTATCTTTTTGGAATTCGTTTCTTTATAAATGAAGCCAATGTCATCATTACCACGTCAAGGTAAAGATACAGCCATAACAGAAGTCCTAACCGTAAGGACAATGAATGAAAAAAATTTAACATTAGAGGCCAGCTGTCTTGTTCACAGGGCCCTAGGCTGACAACATTTTCCAAGATCAGGACCAAAAGGGCACCTGTCACTTCAGTTGACTAGTGGAACTGACTCACAGTATCAAACTTATAGCACACTAACGAGCAAGGTGCCAATATGTATCAATTTCTAAGTCCAAACATGCCATTTCTCTGATTCTAATACTCCTAATGCTATCAAGTACCTTTCTCAGTTTTTCTCAGCTGTAACATCGAGTTGACTAGTTTTTAAAAATAGGAGTCCTGGTGACACAGAAGTGGTCGTGGCTGCTAACTGAAAGGTTGGCTGTTTGAACCCAGCCAGTGACTCCACAGAAGAAAGACCTTGTGATCTGCCTCTCAAAAAGACTATAGCCTCCCAAACCCTATCAAGTGGTTCTGTTCTGTGAAACGGGGCCACTGGGACTTGGAATTGGAACGTCCAATAATTTTTAAAAAGAAGGTTTTACTTTTATGAATAGGGAACCTCAGCAAAGGGAATGGGGCTGTTTTTCCAAACTGTCCCTCAGGTTGTAGAAAAGCCTGATGAATCAACTGGAAGACATTATGTTGAGTGAAAGTAGTCAGTGACAGAAGGACAAATATATGAGACCTCTATGATAAGATCTCAAAAACAGACTTGTGTATAGAAGAAAAGATTCTTTGACAGCTGCAAGAGAGGGAAGGGAGAGAGGGTGAGGGGGGAAGGTTTAGATTAGATAGTTGCTAGAAATATGGTTGGGAGAAATCGGTGATAGCACACATTAGAAACAAGAACAACATTAAGTGGACTTCAGCATAACTTGAGTACTCCTTCCATCTTAACCCAATATTGCCAAGGATAGAGTAGCTGAGGCAGCGGGCAGGGGACCACGCTCTTAGGTGAAATCAAGGCCAATTGGCACAACTAGCATTTTACTAAGAGGGCTCTCTGCACCCCGCATTGGTGAGTGGCATCTGGGGTCTTAAAAGCTGCCAAGCTGCCATCCGAGGGCACAGCAAATGGTCCCAACACAGCAGGAAAGGATGCTCACGGGGGACCAAAATGACATGGGGTAAAGACAACCCAGAAGATACAGAGACCCACGAGTGGGTGCCTACATCAACTTGGGACCAGAAGAACCAGATGGTGCCCAGCCACCACCACTGATAGCCCCGATGGAGCTCACTAAGTTGAGTCTCAATGGCAACACAAGAATAAAAAGGGGTGCATCCTGAGAAGACTTCAATTGATGGTCCAGTGGTTTCAGGGTTCCCCTGGGAGCATGGCCCCTGGCCCTGATGCTGCCCTTGCCCACAAATCATAACAAAGTTGCACTCTTCAGACACGAATGGATTGGACTTGGCGATGCAGAGTGGCCGTATATTGGATACACTTTATGGTTCTATGCATCTATATCATCCTGCTGACCTCTGGCTGGAGGAAGGAGAGTGGGTGGAGAGGGGAAAGGAGACTGTTGGGAGGATGAGACACGTATGGAGCAGAGAGGAATAGTGTGCTGTCACCGGACAGGGAGAGCAGTGGAAGCTGCATATAGGTGGGCATGCAAATTTATACAGGAATGTACATTTCCACTCAGTCATATTAAAGAAAAAAAAAAAAAAGAATATCTACTAAAAGAAAACTGAGGGTCTCTAGGATTTAAACTAAGATTGCTCTGTCCTTGCTACTTCCCAGCCCAGCAAGATGGAAAATCTACTTCAGACAAGTACAGCCAAGAACTCAGGCATCTTTCTCCCCAGCAGCTTCAAGTCAGAGAATCATGTTCTCAAGAGAGGCAAGCCAACTGGCATTTCTCAGCTTTCCCCCAGCTACTTGTTACTGACGTTAAGTTCTGGACAAGTCCAGGTGAGACACGAGGTACTGTTTCTTCTACCCAGCCACCCCCTCGTGGAACAGAGTCTACATCTTAGACACAACACCTTGCAGCATACTGGGGCCTCAATCACTCTTGCCACAGTTTATGAGGCAAGGGATCCCCACCAAGAAGGGCGAGTTGGGGAGATCCGAGACACCAGTCCCACTTAGATCCTAAAGCAGGGGTCTTACTCAGGAGGAACTACAGCACCACCCAATCCTAGCACCAGAGCCATGTTTTCAGAAATTTTGTCCAGGAGGAAAAGCAAGCCATAGAGCAAAGGGCTTCAAATCTCTACTCAAAGGAACTGACTTTATTTTCAACAGAATGTGAGGAGGGTTAAATCTAACAGTACTTTCAAAAACAGTAGAGGAGAGTGACTGTATCATGTGTGCACTTTATGGTTCTATGCATCTATAGGATGTCATCCTACTGGCCCCTCACTGAGGGACAGTGGAGAGGGTGGAGAAGAAAGGACAGGAGATTGTTCAGAGGATATGTATAGAACAGAAAGGAGGAGTGTGCTGTCAGGGGGCAAGGAGAGCAGAAGAACTACAGGGAGGAGGGCATGCAAATTTAAACTGGATTGTACACTTAACACTCAATCACAATAAAAAAGTAAATAAATAAATTTAAAAATTAAAAAAAAAAGAAAAGTCTGATGACATTCTTCATCCTCAACAATGTGTCTACCATACACAGTGGTCAGTGATGGCTTTTGGGTTTACCGACCCTCTTAACAGCTGCATGCACAATGAAATGTGATTAGTAGGTAATTCTCCTTTCTCAAGCTTTTATGGGACCACTAACTTGTTTATCACACTGTTGTTAAAAACAGATTACAATAAAATCTCAGAAAAACTCTGACTTTGATTCAGGAGGTTAACTAATTCTTTCTAAACTTAAACCTCAGAGCTACAGGTAATTCTTGAAAAATGGGTGACTGAATCTTGAACTATAAAACGGAAACATTCAATCTTAAACAGAATACTGAAAACATTTATTAACAGATCAAAGTTCAATGTATTCTATGATATGAAAATGTTCATTCTTTTCCTACAGCTATTTAAAGCTAGTGGCCTCAGTTTTCATTAATATCTGCTAAAATCTATGAACAGATTCTAGATTTGGCTATTGGATCAGGACCCAAGTGAAACCTAAAACACAAAAAATAGGGATCAAACTGTGAGTAGCTGTCAAAGAAAAACAAAACAAAACAAAAAAAGACTACATACACATTAAACAGGATTACACGCTTTAATCTGATTGACATGAAGGGAGGTGGGAGGATGTGAAAGAAATTTAATTTTAGTTCTTATTTACGCATAACCAGATGCTCTTTCCAAAAAGTATACTGAGCTTTTAAAAACTACATTGTATCATACTTTAGGAAACCATACTATGTGTAATCCAGGAAATACATTATTTGCAGAATAGGAAAATCATGAGCAACAGAAGATTAAAATAAAACAAAACAAAACAAAAAGCACCAGGGTCTCGGGCAGTTGTAAAGTGAGTATTATCTGCAGAAATAGTATAAATGCTCTTCACTGGCTGCTATGGAAACATGCTAGTGAGGATTGAAACTTGGTCCATATCTTATCATTTCTTTAAACATGTTTCTTTGGAAAACGGCAATATTGGCAGGAAGTGAAGCTGTCCTTTTAGACACCCAGCTTATTAGCCTGGGTGAGAACAACTTTGAGAACTGGCATGAAAGCGGAGGTCTCACTGAAGTTGCTGGTGCTGACTATGTGGGTATGGATGGTCAATCCTTCTGGGTAGTTTCGCGTTTCAATGCTCCTTGCAATGTTGTGTAAACCACTGATGATTGTTGGTGACAACTGAGGTAAAAGAAGAACCAAAGGAAAGAATTAAATTAAGGGATATCCGAAAGGGCCCTGGAATAAACATTATGAAAAATGTATAAACTATTTAGCCCTTCTAGAAATAGTTTCTAAGACCAAGCACCATTTAAGTGATAAAACATGCCATGAAAAAATAATTTGTGTGAGGAAATTATTTACAACACTATACATATAAGCCAGGTATTTTCCTATTTTAGAAAGGAACCCTGATTTCCCTACCATGTGCTGACACTTGAATGTCTCTCTTCACTTAAAGCTTTAATTCCTCACTTACTTCAGATATAGCTTCACACCTTTTAAAATTTTCCTCACGCACACAAAGAAATTAGACCCTTAATCATACCTTAAAAGAAGGGTGCAATTTCTTCTAAAATTTTGTTAACAATACAGACTCTAAACTTTTGGTCCATTTCCATTTAGTAGGGCCACAGGCCTCATCATGTACTCAATTCACCAATTCTTAACTGCTTTTTATTTCTCACTGTCAAAAACTCTCAGTTTTTCTTCCATATCATTACTCGGAACACACAGCTATACTTCTGAGAGAGGACTTTATTTTCAAAGAGGCCACACCACTTTCCCTGTTTATATCACCTTTCACTGTTTGGTTCTCATGAGAAAAATGGTTTTATCTTCATCTGATAGGACTGGGTGTGAGGAACAGGAGAAAAGGAATGCTGAAACACAGAAATATGAAAATAAGAGTCCCAGTTCTTTTTTCTCTCCTATCCCAGTGCTTTCATTAATAAAAGAAAACTATTCCAAAAAGACATAGAGAGATGGGACAAAGAACAGACACAGTGCTTCTTTTTTAACTCCTTGCTGCTGCTATTGTCACAGGCACAGCACATTAACCTGCTCACCTTGACGCTACACTTGGCTTTGCCTTTGCGTAACAGTTATTCTAGGGAAAAGGAGCAGGAAAACTGAGAAAGATTCTAGAGTTGGTCTCTGGGAAATGGAGTATCTACCAACTCTCTGATTTCCTGATTCAAGGAAAATATAAAACATACAGAAGATGGTCAATTAATTTAATGCCAATATAGACCAATTTGTTTTTTATTTGTTATGAGGAAGGTTAAAATCATACTCCAACTTAGACTGTTCTATGTCCTCCTGTTCAGTGAATGAAATTTATAATTTCCTTCTGTAACTGCCATGACAATTCTGACAATTGTGCCTCTAAGCATACTAACTAACTAAGAGTGCTGATGAGACAGCTGTTTCAGAGTCAGGGGCCACTTCTCTATTAATAAGTAGGAATAAATGATTATCATAAATCCTTTTCCCCGAAACTTACCGTCTGTTCCCTAAGTTTATCATATAGAAACTCCAAACGTTTGCTAGCATCATCCAGCTTTCTCTTGGTTTGCTGTAGGAGGGGAAACCCAGATACATTATATTTGAACAATAACTTTTATCCAAAAAATCTGTTTTCCTTTTACTAAGCCTTATAATAAAGATGCAGAACAGATTCATTTTATAAAGAAACAGATTCATTTTATAAAGAAACAGAGGCAATTATGACTAAGAAATTATGGTGCACTGGTTAACTGCTTGGCTGCTAACCCAAAGTTCAGCAGTTAACCCACTAGCTGCTCCATGGGAGAAAGATGTTAGCAGTCTGCTTCTGTAAAGATTAGCCTTGGGACAGTTCTACTCCATCCTGGGGTTGCTGAGTCAAAACCGACTCAAGGGCAACAGGTTTTTGGATGACCAAGAAACTTATCCAAGGTATTAGAATAGAGTTCTAAAAAAAAACTTTAGTTGCCCTTGAGTTGATTCCAACACATATTGACCCCATGTGTGTCACTGCAGAACTCTGTTCCACAGTTTTCAATGGTTATGATCTTTCTGAAATAGATCTCCAGGCCTTTCTTCCATGGGGCCTCAGGCAGAGTATGAACCACCAACCTTTGGGCTGGCAGCTAAGAGCACATTTATACCACTCAAGGACTTAATGGAAACCCTGGTGGCACAGTGGTTAAGTACTACATCTGCTAACCAAAAGGTTGGTAATTCAAATCTGCCAGGCACTCCTTGGAAACTCTATGGGGCAGTTCTACTCTGAACTCTAGGGTAGCTATGAGTCAGACCTGACTCAACAGCAGTGGGTAGTGGGAAGGACTTAAGAGAGATCAGAACTATTAAAAAGAGGATAAGATGCTGGTTGGATTTCACGTGGACTGCACACTCACTTGACAAAGTGTGTGTGTATTTAACTGCACTGTATCCACAGCAGCAGAGGGGCCATCTGGAGATTATAATGTGTCAGGGTACTACAGAAAAGAAAGTCTAAGTATACTTTTTATAGATAATCCAAGAGGGCAACATCTGGGTGGACTGTGGAATCTTGTTTTAACCTTTCAAAAATATTTCTATACTCATTCACAGTTGGACTGTTTAATCCTGCCTCTTTCTGACCCTTTAAAACAACAAAGAAAAAATAAAATTATCTTCTATCTATTTATGATATAAGTAGTAAAATGAGTTCTTAAAGATTTTTTTCCCAGATCCTACTACTGTAAGAAAAAAACCAAATTAAACTCATTGCCATCAAGTCTATAAATACAGTGAGATGAAACTATAACAAAACTGGAACATAGGTTTTAAAATTACAACATAATTAACACCATCTATTATACAACAGACACAGGAATGACAACATTTTTTCAGTGTTTCTTGAGTGCCAACTACACGTTAAGTGCTGGGTATGGTCTGTGTCTCGAGGCGCTCACATTCTAATGGATAGGGGAAAGATTCTAAATAAACAAGTAATATTTGTCAGATGGTAAAAATGGCACATTAAAGCGGTTGGAAGTACTGGGGACACATGTTACTCTATAGCTAAAGTGACATCTGAGCAGGCACCTGGAACAAGTGAGGAAGTGAGAAATGCAGGCAGGTGGGGAAAAAGTACAGGCAAAAGGAAACGAAAATAAAAAATCACTGACACCAAAACTCTCTTGGTGTCTGACAAACAAAGGTCAGTGTATCTGAAGAGACAAAGAGAAGGCAATGAAGGAGTACAAATACAGGACACTAAAGCTGGGCTACAAAATTACTTTGTGCTGTTTAGACATAACTAAAGTGAAAATAAAAATAGTTTTTTTGTTTTCCCCAAATCCTATTACTACAAGAAAAAAACAAACTAAACTGACCCATTGCTACCTCTAGATGGCCCTTCTGCTGCTTGTAGATATAGTACAGTTGCACACACACACGCACACACCCTTTGTTAAGCCAGTTTGCAAGTCATATAACAAAAATAAATTTCTGCTATAAAAATTATGCCAACTATAGATTAAATGCACTTTTGTGTAGGAGAACTCTCACAAACGATGCTCAATGTTAATTCCATCTAACCAATACCCTCAAGGGGGTTGGAGCAAATGGACAGGATATCTGAACTTTTATTTCAACTAGTTAGTTACAGAAATTATACATAAAGTTTGGTTTATCCAGTATCCTTCTTTCTCAGGGCTCCTGGGTACCCACAATTTCTTGTGGAAGACGATATGACGACCTGTTGTTGCGGTCAGTTGCCTGAGAGTCAATTTTGAGTCATAGTGACCCTATGTGACAGAGCAGAAGTGTGTTGTACAGTTTTTCTAGGCTGTGGTCTTTACAGGAGCAGACTGCCAGGTCTTTCACCTGCAGAGCCTGTAGGTAAGCTATAACTGCCAACTTTTTGATTCACAGCTGGGCATATAACTATTTGGGCCACCAGGGCTCCCAGATGAGGTTCAAGTCAACAAAAAGTCATGAGGTGGGCCATGTAATATGTGGCGTCCCAAATTCACTATACTGGCCTGCACCTGAACAAAGAAGGAAGTTTTGCCACATTCTTACTATGATGCCTCTATTTTCAAATGACTACAGCTTGTCTACTGCTCTGGTTAAGAGCATGCCTGCTGACCAAAAGGTAAATAGTTCAAATTCCCTAACTGCTCCTTGGAAACTCTATGGTGGCAGCTTCACTCTGTTCGACAGGGTTGCTGTGAGTCAAAACTGACTCTATGGTGATGGATACTTTAATTGCTTGTCTATTTAGGGGATGTTGGTTATCAGGTTCACATACTCCAGCTTGGTCTTTCCATTACTCCCCAAATGCCACATGCTAAGGTATATGTTAACCCTTCTCCGCCTCTGTTTTCCTGCCATTTCCAGTACAGGGAATTGCTTTCCACGAGACCACCAGAAGGCTGCACATATTAACACTCAATACTTGATGAAACAACAAATTCCAGAAGCTGTTTTTTAAACAGACAAGTAGCTAGTGTCTCAATAAATATATTCAGTATTTGTTGGCAGAAAATGAATTTTCATCAAAAACAAGGCTGGGTTTGTGAAAATTTTACTACTGCTGACACACAGGTACCCTTTACAAGTAAAATCAGTTGTTTTAACCGTACGTCCAATACCTAAAACATGCAACTTTTTAAGATATTTGCAAAGTTACGTTAGCTCAGAAAAAAAACGTGACTTTCTTGTATACCACAATTATGCTCTATTTACGTGTCTAACATGATGGATATTGATGAGACGCAATACAGGACGGTGGTTATGAACATCGACTCCAGAGCCAGATTGTTGGGCTCTGACATTGAGTGTTACTTGTTCTTTGCCTTGAATTCTTCATTTGTAAAATAAACATGACAAACCCATTTTCTATACAGTTGTTGTGAAGATTAAGTACATCTCTATATGAACACTTATATGTACATAATGCGTATATTTACATATGTAAAGCAATTTGTAAGTGCTATAAGTGCTAGCTTTATCATCTTTGTAGACATTTTTAGAAATTTATCTTGTAAGACATCAAATAATAATTATAGAAGGCTCCATATTTTAGCTCAGTAAAATGAGAGAAAAATACATACAGGATCTGTGGCTGAAGCGAGGCAACGCTGAATAAGATCCTCAAATGTAGTCTTTAGAATGAGGTGCTCATCTGGAATGGGTTTCTTGGTAATCTTCTCTGTTGGCAAGGACTGCACATGCTACAAGGAATATCACAAAATGGCCAGAAACAATCTATTTATAAAGCTTTACGTGATGGGTCAAACAGTGTATCTATATCCATTATTTTAAGGTAGCACCAGACTGCTTTCCAAAGAGGTTGTACCATTTTGCAATCCCACCAACTGTGTAGGAGAGTTCCCTTCTCTCCACAGCCTCTCCAGCATTTAGTCTTTTGCGTTTTTTGGATCACAGCCAACCTTGTTGGGGTGAGATGGTATCTCATTGTCGTTTTGATTTGAATTTCTTTAATAGCTAATGATTGTGAGCATGTCCGCATGTGTTTTCTGGCTGCCTGGATCACCTCTTTAGAGAAG
This sequence comes from Heterohyrax brucei, assembly GCA_028571685.1. Lineage (NCBI taxonomy): Eukaryota > Metazoa > Chordata > Mammalia > Hyracoidea > Procaviidae > Heterohyrax > Heterohyrax brucei. The sequence continues at coordinate 107,614,526 of CM053143.1, read as the reverse complement.
TGTCTGTCCATCTCCTTTGCCCATCATTTAATTGGATGATTAAAGCTTTAAGTGATGAAACAGAAACCAACCCCCTTACAGATAAAAAAAAAACTAAAACTGCTGACGTTGAGTCTTGATTTCAACTCACAGTGATCCTACTCAAAATCAAACAAAACTTGAATATGTGAAATCACTCAGGTTAAGTAAAAATGAGAAACAAAAATCCAGTATATGGTACAAGCACTCCTCCTATAGCCTGTATTTTCATAAACAGGATTGGATGTAGTTAATTAGGGAATATATATTGACAATTGTGCCCTCTTACATTCCCACAGCAGTGTTTAACTGGCGAATAATCTTTATACATTGTTTTAATTTCTATTTCAATCATCCTCAAATATTGTTGGATACTACTTTAAAATAATTCTTCAACCCTTCCTTGTCTATGCTGGAAAATAAACCTGTGCCAACATGAAAGAAAAAGAACAAAGCACTGGTTAGAGCAACTGCCTGCTCTGCTTGTTGGCTCATTTTTGTTTATCTTGGGATTTTTCTACTCTTTGATTTACTCTCAGAGGTTAACTATGCTATTATCAAAACTGCAAGATTAAGCCAAAGGTTAAAGAAAGAGATCATGATGTTGCTGACAGTACAGACAGAAGAACCAAGGAAAGCAACATTTAAGTTCTGACTTATTAGTCTGCTTATTCATCTGTTAGTTGTTTTTCTCATTCATTCAAAAAGTAGTAAGCACTAATTATGAGCAACACACTGGGCTGGGTACTGGATAGGTAATGATGAGCCCATATAAAAAATAAAATTGATTTCATTCCTAAGGAAGCTTACAAGCTAATGGAAGACAAAAAAGTAAATGATGTCATACAGAGTAGCAAGTGTGGTAAGTTAACACTTAGTGGAACCACAAGGCAATTTAACTGGACTTGAATGAAGGCAGGAGAAGCTCTCTTGAGGTAATTGTATCTGAAGGATAAGAATGAAGGGCAATTCAGAGAGAAAGGAAAGGATATATAAAAGAAGGTTCACATTACAAAGAATAAAAGGATGCTATGTACCTGGAGCAGAGAGATACCAAGAAGAGTATGGTCTGCAGCTTTTCAAACAATGGTAAGTATTTTGCTCTTTACCCTGAGAACAAGGGGAAGCTGTAATGTTTTAAGCAAAGATGACACAAGAGCACATTAAAGATGTATCAAAGTGGACACCATGAGACCAATCAGGAGTCTGACCCACAGTGTGGGAACACAGAGAAGAAAGGATTGATGAGTTATTTTAAATTAGTATCAACAATATTTGGGGATGATTTGAAACAGAAATTAAAAGAGTATGTAAAGACTATTCCCTACTTACTGCTGGTGGGAATGTTAAAGGGTTTAACCACTTAGGAAACTGATTTGGTACTTTCTCAGAAAGCTAGAAATAGAAATACTGTATGATACAGCAATCCCACTTCTAGGGAAATAAGGGCTGTCACATGAACAGATACCTGCACACCATGTTTACTGCAGCACCGTCCACAAGAGCAAAATGATGGACATAACCTAGGTGCTCACTAATGGATGAACAGATAGACAAACTATGGTATATTGATAAAATGGAATACAATGCAATAATTAAGAATCATGATGAATTTGGGAAACATCTCACAACATGGAGGAATCTGGAAGGCATTATGTTAAATGAAAGTAGACAGTTACAAAAGAACATATACTGTATGAGACCACTATTTTTAAGACTCAGGAAATGGTCTAAATACAGAAGAAAACAGTCTTTGATGGTTGTACGAGTGGAGAGGGAGGGAAAAGCGTAGTTAGATACTAGGTACAGTTAACGTGAAAACAGGAACAACAGTAGAATGGATAAGCAGTCAACACAACCAGACTAAACCAAAAAACTAAGAAGTTTCCTAAATACAATTAGTTTATAAGACAGAGTAGCAGGGCCATGGTTTCAGGGGACATCTAGGTCAACTGCCATAACAAAGTTGTTTAAGAAAATGTTCTGCATCCCACTTTGATAAGGGACATACAGGTCCTGAAAGCTAGGAAGGGGCCATATAAGCAGCTTCACTCGGGACAAACCTACCTGGGGCAGTGGAGAATGAAGGACAACAAAGAAAGCACAGGCCCAAGAGACAGAAAGGGTCACATAATCCAGAGACTACATCGGCACGAGACAAGAACAACTTGATGGTGCCTGGTCACCACCAATGACTGCTCTGACAGGGAACACAACCAAGAATCTCTGAGGAAGCAGGAGAAAAAACGACCAGACTTAACGGTGCAACAGAGTAGAGTGTCCCGATAAGACATGGCCCTCAGACTCTGTTTGCCCAGAACTGAAAGCATTCCCAAAGCCAATTCTTCAGACTACAATTGTACTGGACAGTAAGACATAAAATATAAAATGATATCAGCAAAGAGTGTGCCTCTTGGCTTACGTAGATACATGAGACTAACTGGGCAGCTTCTGTACAGAAGAGAGGTAAGAGGAAAGAGGAGGACAAGAGCTAGCTGAATAAACATGGGAAACAAAGCCGTCACAGAGTGGGGAGAGCAGCCTGAGTTACACAGCAATGCAGTATGACAAACTGACTTGGATTGTAAACTTTCACTTAAAGCACAGTAAAAAATTAAGAACACATGTTCCCAAGGTTTTCGCTTGATCAAATACCAACAATTATGATGTAGTTCCCCAAAAAGGAAACAGTGAAAGAAGACTAGGCCTGGGACAAGAATATGATGTAGGTTTTGGACACGCTGCATCTGAGGTATTTCAGACCCACTCCACTAGGCAGAGAGCCACAGAAACAGTCTGATGGAAGACAACCATCTCTGCAGCTCTGCCTTCCGAAGGTAAAGGAGATTCTCGTTCTTTGAGTACAGGAGGAGCAGCAGGTTTCAACAAAGGCTGGATACTTTCCCAAAATATCTTTAGACTTGTAATCATAAAAATAAACAACACATTCTCTATTATTTCCACTCTTGCAGAAAAATCAAGTCTTCCTGCCTCCATTAAAACAGCTGTTTGGTAAGGCAACTCTTAATACTGAGACATTCACTTTGCATGAGGTCTGACAATTAAGTCCAAGAACTTAATTGTTCTAAGTGCTGCATATATCACTGCTGAGTATCACTACGTTCCCTCTGAAGTATTCCCTCTGGGACTCTATGCACCAATGCCAACACATAGTCCACCTTTCAAAACAATTTTGGAACTCTTTCTGGAATGGCCATTGTCCATGATGGCAAGATGGCAACTTAACTGTCTATTCTGTAAGCGAGTTTCTGACCAGTAAACAAACAACTGTAATGGAACACCCTTCCTACTCACCTGATTTGGCCCCCAGTGGCTTTTTTCTTTACCGGAGGACAACAGAAATATTGAAAGGAAGACATCCAGATGACATTCAGGACATTAAGGGTACTACAACAACAGTTCTGATGCCCATTCCAGAAAGAGTTCCAAAATTGCTTTGATGGGGGCAATAGATGGCGGTGTCAGTGCAAAGCTTTCCAAGGGAAGAGCTTTGAACATGACTATAGTGATATTTAGCAATCAGGTACGTAGCACTTTTTCTAGGATGAGTCTGTGAACTGGACAGTCCTCCTATAACTATCTTTCTATAGCCAAGTATTCTTTTGTGACAGATAATGTTTACATATTTGACTTCAAGAAGTCAATAGCAGAAAGTACAGCTAGTTTGTACTCGGGCAGGAGTTTATCTTCTAAGGGTAACTTTTAGCCCAAGTTTAATTATCATGAAGAGATGAATATATTCACCTTTGTCTAAGTAAGTTATATAAAAAAGGTTAAACTTTTTTATCTTCCAAGAACTTGCCAAAGAGCTATTACTCAAAAGCCAGTAGAAGTTTTTATTTCCATACAAAGATAAGGCTGTATTATTTGCGCTTTCTCATATATACATAATAAGATATAACTCATCACACTTTTATTTTACACTTTGGAAAGAGTTTCAGAGAGGTGATTTAACTGATCTTAAGTTATAGCTAGAGATTAACTTGACTGCCAAGTTACAGTGAACATACATGAAGCAAATACATAACCTTCTTCTACAGAGTTTATGTGGTCTTATAACTGAAAGATAATATACAAATGGCCTGTCTTTTAAAAAAAGGTTGCCATTTTTTATTTATATTCTCAGATAAAACCCAATTTAGATATGTATATAAAATTATAAAATATAAATACAGTCTTTTAAAAATAATACATTAAAGGAAAAGAGCCATCTCCCCATTCCATTTCTACAGGTTTACTGTTACCTGGATGGTATTTCCAATAGGAGCCCCTGGAGCGCCTTCAATATTGGGCTTTGAAAAAGATGGTGGCATGCCTGGTTGACCAAGGGGTTGCTGTATGCTTTGGAAGGGTTGGCCACCTGAAAGATGCGACTGTGGGAATGAAGCTTGGTTTGACAGTGGTACTAGGGCTGGGGGTTGTTGCTGCAGCATCTGTGACTGTGGATCACTCAACGGGTTCATGATTGGTGATGTGATGGGAACAGGAGGCATAAAGTGTTCAGGCATCTTTTAAAAGATGGAAATAAAAAACAGTGAGAGTAAGAATAAAAAGGGTAACATTTCCTAAGCTTTAAATAAGGGAGTTACGCTACATCCATGGCTAAATTATTTAATAGTAGTAAAACCCATTCTTCAAATGAAATTTTATAAAAGAATTCTAGGAAAAAACACACAAAAGTAGAGTTAATCTGACTAAGGGGATGGAGCTGGGGTGTCGTAGGAAGTTCAAATCCATACTTTTGTCCTGCCACAGTCCAGCAATAGTAGAATTTGAAATGTCAATTTTGTCAATTCAAACACACTAAAAATCGATCAAATTTCTGTGTTACTAACCTAAATTTGGGGCAACTAAGAGTTTAAAAAGAAAGAAATGTAGAAAACGTCTTGAGAACAAAGAATCTTACTTTATATACTCTTACAGCTCTTTAACAGTAACTGACATCTCAATAATGATCAGCCATGAGGTTATTCATTAAAATTGTAAAACCAATCCTCATATTTGTGGATTCTGTATTTGTGAACTTACCTATTCACAAATTTATTTGTGGCCTCACCATCAATACCCTTGGCATTTCTTCAACCATTCATGGACGTGCAGAGTGGAAACAAATGTGAGGTGCCTGGTGTGCATGCTGCTATGTGAGGTCAAAAAGGTGACATGTTGTCTTGTTTCAAGCTCTCAACTTGTAAATGACTGAACGTTTCACTGTCTACTTAGTATTGCATTTTTCACATTTTTGTGTTTCTTGCTCAAATGCTGTCTAGCGTTTCTAAGCACAAGAAGGCTATGATGTGCCTCATGGACAAAACATGTGTGTTACATAACTTCTGCTCAAGTCTAAGTTACATTGCTATTAGCATGGAGTTCAATGTTAAGAAAACAAAAGTATATATCAAATAAGGTGTCATTAAATGGAAACATACATAAATCAAGGTTATGTATTGATCAGGTGACAAAGTAAGATCAGCTGCAATGACTCAGTATTCGTTAATTCAGTTTACAAGTCATTTTCTAGAACACAACTACCATGAATAATGAGACTTGACTGTATGTAATGAGCAGTTCAAAATATAATTACTGAATTCATGAATAAAGGTGAAACCCAAAGACTAAAGTAATCCCTAAAAAAAAAACCTCATTTGAAAAGCCTGAAACTGTATTTCATACTTTTTTGAAAGAGGCCTACTGGAAATTCATACCTTGCCTCCTAAAAAGACTTTACTTTGTACTGCCATCATCAGACTAACGCTTTTCTACCTTCTTTCTTTCCTGATTAGGTTAGAAGATATGTGTTGAAATACACTTTAAACACACTAGTCAATAGCTTTGTTTTTATAGGACCAGTAAAGTGTGGTGTGCCTCAAGTGGCTACATGATTAACAGAATCTATAGGTATAAATCTTTTGCTAATACCTTCTTTTTGGGTCCTCTGTTCAAAGCTGGAGGATCATTCCAACCATTCTGAGGACCTGTAACAGATAAGACGTTTTTCTTTAGATTCTGAGAGCAAGAGAACAAAATTGTATCTATTATTTATTACCTTCAAATTCTGCCTTGAACCTAAAATACCTGTCACAAAGGTTTTACCAGCTGAGTGTGGAATCTCTATGTAGACTGGATTCTCACACTCATTACCTCTAACAGTCACAGGTCTTGGTTTAGGAGGCAAAATGTTTTGACACTACTTCCATTTAAAGTGAATGAAACAGTTCAACTAAATTTACACATACTAAATGAAGTCTCTAGACCTATACTGGCACATAACCTTTAAAGATCAGTTTATATTCTCATCTAATAAAGAAAAATTAAGTCATCTGAGTTTTCTAAAAAAGACTTTTGATATAACCAAAATAAAAAAGCAAAACAGCAATCTCCTATTTCTTAAGAGATCAAGTCAACATAAGTAATTCAGTATAATATAATCATCCACAAATGGTAAACATGATTAAAAAAAACCCAAAAACCCAGAACAACCCTTAAACCCAATGCTGTTGAGTAGCTTCTCACTCCCAGTACCCCCACATGTTTTCAGAGTAGAACTGCACTCTGTAGGGTTTTCAAAGGCTATATTCATATGGAAGTAGACTGCCAGACCTTTCTTCCCTGGTGATGCTGGGTGGATTCCAATTGCTAAGCATTTGTGCCACCCAGGGACCTAGGTATGGTAGAAACACTACCTTAAAAAAAAACACAGAAATGATAAAACAGAGCATAACTGTCCAATATCACATTTTTTAATCATCTTTGCTTTGGGAATTACTTCTAAAGTAGCTAAGTATTCACATATCTGAGCTAAGACTTTTTTTTAATGCCACACTAGGGAAAATGTCCAAGTTTGCAACAAATACAATATTAAACTTTTGTTAACTTGTTTTCTCTCTTTAAAAGAAAACAAAATTGCCATACGTATAGCGAGAAATGTAAAGCTATTTATATTATCATGTAAATTCAATCAGTTCTAAAATTTGATCAATTTAAGAAGCCCAAGGTAAAAGGATACTAAGCAGATTTAGGATATCATTAGCTTTGAAGTTTGCATGCATTATTGCAACTGTCCATTAATTAATCACATTTAATGATTCAAAGATTTCTAAAAGCTTATTTTATAACGAATTCACCTTCCAACATAGATGCCTGGTCTTGGAAAGGCTGATTTTCTGTAGGCAAAACGTAAACATGACTTAAATAATAACACCCCCAAAGACATTCTAAACTGATTCTTACTGTGCATGATTTCTTCTTCAACCCACAAAACAAACTAACTTCATAAGTGAATAAAATTTTCTAACCAAGTCATTTGAAATGCCTTCTTTCTAATTAAGTAATCAGTTTTGACATAGAGAACTCATTTATTTCAGATCCAATTAACAATTAAAACATTACTTTTATTGATTTTATCTCCCATATTAGAATAACATTGTATCTTGAATTATCTGCACAGTTCTTTTTTTTTATTTTTTTAAACTATTTGACCTATGAAGCCCAGTAATATCATTAAGGGAACAGCATTTTCTATAAGCTATATGCATTTGGAAAACCCTGGTGGCATAATGGGTTAAATGCTACGTCTGCTAACAAGAGAGTCCACAGTTCAAATCCGCCAAACACTCTTTGGAAACTCTATGGAGCAGTTCTACTCTGACTTCTAGGGTCACTACGAGTCAGACCTGACTTGATGGCAGTGGTTTTTGGGGTTTTTTTGGTATATACATTTGGGTATTAGTTAAAGCTGTGAATCCAAGTCATCTGGGGAATCTTGTTAAAATGCAGAGACTAATTCAGTAAGTACTATGATAAACAATGAAATTCTATATTTCCAAGCTAGTTCCCAGGTAATGCTAATGCTGCTGATCCAAAAATCTTTTTAAGTAGTTGCAAATTAAAGAGAAATGGAGGCCTTACTCTACAGTATCCTATAGACTTCTGCACTGTATTTGTTAAGATAAAAATATTAGATAATCTTAACACTTCTCACTGCTAGACTTGGGAGACCCCCAAGGGCCTGCATTTCTAGGGTCACATCATGGATGAGCATAAATGAGAAGTGGTCCAGTAAATATGCATCCATACTATGGTTCTTTCTGTAAGATCTGCACAGGGATTAAGCACAATTCCCCTTGAAAGTCCTACTTCTCCTCAGAGAACTGAAATTTCTGGTAGTGGAGAAGGCTGAAAACTTAACAAACTAATATGGATTGAACTGTGTCCCCAAAGCACATGTGTTATAAATCCTAACCCTTGTATATGTAGTTTAATTCCTATTAGGAATGGGTTTTCTTTTCTATATTAAAGAGGCCAGTATTAGTGTAGGGTGTGTTTTAAATCATCCTCTTTTGAAACAGAAAATAGCAGATTATGTAAAGAAGCACAAACAGAGGGAAAGAAAGCACACGATCATCAAGGAACTTAGGAATAGAAGCTGAAAAGAGACAAGGATCTTCTGCCACAGCAGACACAGCCAGCCTTCCACTAGGGCCAGTATCCTGAATTCAGACTTCCAGACAATCTTTCTTGGAAGAAAGAGACACAGAACGCTCCTTAGAGGCAAGGATGGTGAGACTTTGTCTCATATACTTTGGACACGTTATCAAGAGGGCCTAGTCCCTAGAGAAGGGTACTCTGTTTGGTAAACTAGAGGGACAGCAAAAGAGACGACTCTCAACAAGATGCACTAACACAGTTGCTGCAAAACTAGGCTCAAACGTAACAGTTATTGTGAGGACAGCACAGGCCTGCGTGCTATTTTGTTCTGTTGTACCCATGGTTGCTATCAGTCAGAACTGATTCAATAGTGTCTACCAACAATAGACATCTAAATTGTGAGGAAACAAATTTCTGTTTATAGCATGAAATTTCAGTGTTTACAGACAGATGTTTTACATACAACATGGCCCCTAAACATACCGCAAGTTCTGTATCAGGGGCTTACCCAAAGAAAAGAATGATTAAGGATAACTGACTAGAAGTGATTTTCTAGTTTTGACCTCAAAAGATGACTTTATAACTCAACTCCCCATGCAAGACATCACTCATAGCACTACAGTTAATACATACCTGGGAAGTTTGGTGTGTGTGTGCATTAGAAAGAGGACTGGCCTGTTTGTTCAGCCTACATTTTACCTCATTTACAACCACTGATGTACTCACTCACTCTCTAGCATCAGACTTCAAGCTCTGGACCAAAGAAACCTAATATATTACAAACCTAAAAGCATCATAAATACCCTTGGCCTGGCCCCCTTTTTTAGAGAACAGTCTCAAAAGCATGGCTTCCCATGAGAATAAAGAACAGAAGATGTGTGCAGCGTTTCCTTTAACTACTTGTGGTAGTGACTTAAGTCTACACATTAAAGCCTGGGAGAGTATCCTCACTTGACAAATGATTAGCTACCGAAGAGTTTGGGAAAAAATTTCAATGACCTCTTGGTAAAACGACATTGAAGTCATATAATAAAATCAAACTTACAGTTCTAACTCAAGCATAAGAGAAACTAATAAAATCAGAACCAGAGTCTGGACAGGAACATAAAGCCAACCAGCTAAATTGATAAAAGGGGAGAAAAGTCTGCTGAACAGAAGGTAGTAAGAATATAATAATCAGCCCCTGGCCCTGAGGCTGCCCTTACCCTGAGGCTGCCCTTACCCTGAGGCTGCCCTTACCCTGAGGCTGCCCTTACCCTGAGGCTGCCCTTACCCATAAATCATAACAAAGGTCCACTCTTCGGACATGAATGGACTGGACTCGGCGGTGCAGAGTGACCATATACTGGATGCACTTTATGGTTCTATGCATCTATAGGATATCAACCTGCTGACCTCCGGCTGGAGGAAGGAGAGTGGGTGGAGAGGAGGGGAAAGGAGGCTGTTGGGAGGATGAGACATGTATGGAGCAGACAGGAATAGTGTGTGGTCACCGGACAGGGACAGCGGTGGAAGCTGCATATAGGTGGGCATGTAAATTTATACGGGAATGTACATTTTCACTCAGTCATTAAAAAAAAAAAAAGAATAATCAAAGTCCTAAATATATACACCTGAGTCCAACCTCACCCCATGGAGGAGATTAGCCCTGTGTTTTACTTCCACCTAGATGATTCTGGTTCAAATCTCACAGATTCAGTGCAGAGTTTCATTTTCACTACAGTTCCAAATATTTTTAATGCTTTTAACAACATATTAAAAGCACATAACCTCTACATTAGGTACAGCAAGCTACACAAAGAACATGAGTATCTACAGGAGACGGTACCATGGAGGTCCATTATGGATATGGAAAGTGACATTCAGTCAACATTAAAAAAAAATGCATCATAATCTAATATTGGATATAATTTTCTCATAAAAGTGCAAGAAGGGGATAATCTGTCTCTTTTAATTCTTTCAAAAAACTATAAAGAGGGAATAAGTGTCTGTCTTACTATCTTTTTTAAACATATGAATTTAAAACTATGGAATAACGGTGCAGTTTAATATTAAGAAAAGAGGAAATGTAAAATTATGTACATGTGATATCCCAGTTCCTTAAAAAATGAACACATTTAACACAGTTTATAAGCAAATGTTCTACATTCTACTTTGGTGAATAGCATTTGGGCTCTTAAAATTTTGTGAACAGCAATCCAAGATACTCCACCAGTCTTATCCCATCAGGAGCAAGGAAGAATGAAGAAAATTAAAGACACAAGGGAGAGGACTAATGGACTACAACTATCACAGCTTCTGCTGGACTGAGTGGAATTAGAAGACACCTAGCTACCACCACTGACTGCTCTGTTGAGGATCACAATAAAGGGTCCTGACCAGAACAGGAGAAAAATGTAGAACAAAATTCTAAGTCAAAAAGAAAGACCAGCTTTTCTGTCCTGACTAAGACTGGGGAAACCCTGGAAATATGGCCCCTAGATACTCTTTTAGCTCTGTAATGAAGTCACTCCTGAGATTCACCTTTCAGCCAAAGACTGAACAGGACCATAAAATGAGACTAAAGGGGCAAGACATCCCAGGGACAAGGACTAGAAGGCAGAAGGGAACAGGGAAGCTGGCAAAAGGCAACCCAAAATTGAGAAAAGAGAGTGTTGACATGTTGTGGGATTGTAACTAATGTCACAGAACCATATGCATACTAATTGTTCAGTGAGAAGCTAGTTTGTTCTATAAACTTTCTTCTAAGGTAGTTAAATTTAAAAAAAGCATGCATTTATGTGCACATGAATATATATCTACATATATGGTCCTGATTTCATTTGGCTCCATTCCCATTTATTTTAGAACCTTGAATTTGATTTGATTATGACTTTGGTGTCCCTTTACCAAGACGCCATCTATTACACACATCTGTATATATGTGTCTGTGTGAACCAAATTTATAGCGTCTGTATTTGGGTAAGAGAACTACAGGTAATTTAAATTTCCTTTTTAAAATTATTTTTGGGTCTTTCAGACATACCTCTTACAGTGAAAATTAATAAAGGCCAGGGGAAAATTAATTTTAAAAAGTGAATATGGCACGTCACTACATACTACAGACATTTTTCCACCTTTGTGTAGAGATCAATACTGTACAGATCTTTAAGGAAGGAAGAAGGTACTGCTGGTTTCTCAAGGAGTAATGAAATGACACAGCATTCTAACTCTCCACTTCTCACTAGAATTTTCTTGGGAACTCTTACAGTAATCTAATGTACTGGCTCAGACTCTTTTCAGCAGACTTAGAGAAAAATACAAGTGCTGATGGTTTGAAGACTGCTGGCTAGCAGATAATTTGAAACGGCAAGATTACAGCATTCCTATGAACCATATAACACGTCTCCCCACTACAGCTCAGCATGTCACATTTAAAAAGGGGAAGCAATATATTTAGAGTGCATGTACAGAAACAGAAAAATCTGTCGTGTCTGCCAGAAACAGACATAAACTTTTGAAGTCATTTTACAATGATACAAGATTAAAAAAAAAAAAAAAAATCTCCAAACAAAAGTAAAGAGGGTAATCATGCTCTTTTAATTGAAAAATTAAAACCAGGTCTTGTTATTTGGCTAAGAAATGTATACGGAAATTAAAAAAATTTTCAGAACACTGTACGATGAGTGGCCTTTCAAGATTCTTCTATGTGAAGCAGAAGACTGTATTTACATTTCCATTGCTTAACAAAGTCAAGAATGTTCATGCAAAGACAGCTTCATGACAATATTATTTTTACCAGAAAACAAACTGCGAGTAAAATCTAGGATCTGCATACTTGAAAGTACTTTCCTTTATTAACAAGTACACAATAAACCAGAGATCCCTGACTGACACTAGCCTACTTATGCAAGATAGAGAGACAGGGAAAACCTCTTGCTTTTTGGCACTGCCACCACCAATGCAACACTGTATTAACATACCTCAGGCTGTCACCTCCTTATACTCACAACTGAGGGACAGCATTTTCATTGCCTCTGATTCTGCCACACTGTCCATAAAGAATCCTGCAAGGCTACTCCCACATCAATTTCCCGAAAGCACCACTATGACCACGCCACTCAGCAGATCAAAAATCTTTCACTGGAAACTTTATTCTTAACGTATGAAGTTCTAGTGCTGGCACTCACTAACTCCAAAATCAGGCCCCAATACAAATTTTATATTCCAGTGTATAATACAGCTATGAACTGTTTTCTAGAAATGGACTGTCCTTTTTTGCCTCCTTCCCATCTCTTCTCTCTGGAGTAATTCTTATTACAGACTGGACAGTTACTAAGAATTTACTGAATGAGTGCATTGCTGATTGCTGCACTAGCTTCTCTGAATCCTGGGCATAAAATTTTGTAGTTTACTAACAATTAGAGAACTTGAAAAATCTGTTGCATCTGCTAGGAATTTCTACTGGACAGACAGAATTTGGAAGTCCTGTATTAAATCATCACCTAAAATATTAAGACACATTGGAAAAGAGATAAAATTTTCAATCATAATCATTTACATAACTGGAGCAAAATTTTGAGAAAATGTAAAAATAAAACAAAGTTGTAACTGTTAATTAAGATGTAAGACTGTTAACATGCAAGAGGTGACAAAGCAGCTAGGCTTAGTACATGCCAAATACTGAAAAATGTTTGACTTCACATTAGTCATTGTTTCTCAGCCAGGTTAGAAAGTTCTGTTATCATATATATATGCAAAGATTTTATCCTGACCAACTGCACATGATTTCTAAAAATTTTTGCTTAAGGAGAAAAAATAAACATGCAAATACTAGATGATGAAGTAATGATTCCTAGAACTGTGTTGCTAGATGATTTTTGTGATTCTATCAAAGACAGCTATTTCTGTCATCCACATCGGGAATAGACTGCCTGTATAGAAGAATGAACACCACTGAGAACTGAGTGCTTTTGAGAACTGAGAACCAGGATTTGTATCTCAACTCTGAGACTACAATTAAATGTAGTCCTTAGAGCATCACATAACTCTTAGGAGACCTGGTTTCTTCAAATGCATGTTTTTAAAAATAATTCCTGTATCTCACGGTTGTAAGGATTTAAAAATACATATGTGGCACGTACCAGTATGTTTCTAACATATTACTGCTCCGTAAATGTTAACTCCTTTTTTTACCTCCCAGCATCACTTTTTAATTGGAGAATTACTTGAGCTCATGCTTCCTCTTTCTCTCAAGAACTCAAATATTACCCACATATTCAGAATGGGGAAACTCTGGTGGGTTTGTGGTGGTTAAGATAATGCTTTAACTGTACTACATGAAAACTAAAAATAATTTAAGTGACATGTGTTTTACACTATAAAAATAATTACAAAGTTATGATTCTAATTAGAAATGTTTAGGTACAACTACAGCATGAAATGAATAAATAAAATATGCCTAGAAATTTGCAGAATGCTCTAGAGGGCAATGTCATTCTAGTAGAGAACCACTGCACTACTGTACATTTTCTTTCTGCCACCTTATAGGCACTTTTTGTCTGAGTTGTATTTTTTCTTTTTATCTTATTTAGATCATTCCTTACCTTTAATTACAAAATTTGATACAACCTCTTTACGACTCTGTACTACTTAACTTCCAAGAATGAGTTTCAGCCACAAATAGTTTTATAAATGGAAAACGTATCAAGAAAAACACAAGAGCATAATCTTGCTCAGTAAAGAAATTAGTCTTAATTGGACTTGGGCCAACTACTAGTTAATTGCCAATTAACTTCTTACCCCTATTTTGGGTGTGGTGGCACATTATATGCTCTTATCCTTCTGGAGCTCTAAAGTTTTCTTCATTTAGCAATCAAGGTCATTGCAGGAGGATCACATTTTTAGAAATACCTTCAGAATTAGTTATAAAACCCAACCAACACCCCACATTATCCAGTTTACAAACAGTTATAGATAATTCCCCCCATCCACCCATCCATCCATTCATGAAAATACAAAGGAGTGTGCCAAACCAAATCCCCCTCAAGCGCAGACCTGTTCTTTGGGACGCAGGCAGCTCACTGGCATCAGGCAGTGTACCTGTTGTTCCAGGAGACAGTGCGTAAGCTGAAGATGATGGTGGAGCTCCTGGTCCGCCATGCTGGAAGGATGCTCCAGAGGAAGGGGGAGGAGGGAAAGCAGCAGCAGGGCTGGAGGTAGGTGGAGAGACCTGGTGCTGTGTTGCATACAGCAGAGATTGCCCAGAATAGGAAGAAGCAGAAGATATGTAAGGTGTGTTAGGATAAGCGTTTGAAGTAGGAGGAGCGACAGGCTGCTGAGGTCGATACATTGTTGACCCCCCTGTTCCGAACGAATAGGGCTGGGCTGGTTGATAAGCTACACCAAGGAGAAGAAAACAGAAATTTTAATTAGTTATAAGCTCATTTAAGGGCACATACTCCAAAAAAAAAAAAAAAAAAAAAACTCATTCCATGGGCATTACTTTTAATCATTCCTCTTATACAAATAAGCTATAGCCAAAATGGAACACTTATGTTTTTGATGGTTCAGATATCCTAAATATACTTAAAGTAAGTCATTAGGTTCAATATCTGAAAATTGCCATGCCCACGGCTACTGGTGGCTATGCAAGTCTTTGAAGCATCAGATCCAAGAGCTGTGAGACTAATCCTCAGAGATTTTTCTGTTCCCATCAAAAAATCTGTAGTGATACATACTAGCCACCAAATGGAAAAATGCTGGCATTATACATCTAAAAGACTCTCTGTAACAGCAACACATTCTGTTTGGCTGCAGCTCAAAGCCTCCTGTCCATAAGAATTACAGGGTGGGCACTATTATAAACCCAGTATCTTTCCCAACAGTCACCAGAATCACTGGCTACTCAAATATTGAGTTCCAGCAAAAAAAATCCAAACCAAGAGTCAACTCTCTACAATCACTGAAAAAACAATTACTGTATTAGACATGTATGTAGTTAGAAACCTCAGTGACGTAAAGGTTAAAAGTTTGCTTGCTAGCCACAAAGCAGGTGGTCCTTGGCAACCCTATAAGGCAGATCTACTCTGTCCTATAGGGCTGCTATGAGTTGGAACCAACTTGATGGTTCATAGTATTGTTTAGTTTTTAAAATATGTAGCTGGTTAGTAATCAATCAGGCAGTAACTAACTTTTTAACGCAAAGGTCTGAACCCAGATTTAAAAATCCAGTTGTCATCAAGTCAATTCTGACTCAAAGCAACTCTATGCATTTCAGAGCAGAATTCCAACAGGTTTTTAATGTCTTATCTTTCAGAAATACTATATAGATCACCAGGCCTTTCTTCTAACAATACTGAACTTTAGTAGTTGAGCATTTAGCCATGTGCACCACCTAGGGACTCTGAATTCAGATCAGAGATCTTAATATTATCACATTCTGTGTGACCAGGGTAGGCACGAACCTCTAAGAGTGAATTTAGTACAACTGTGCCTGTTTCCAACCAGTACTCTGAAGCTGGAACTTTCACATTACCCACATGAGTGAAAGTCTACACCGCATTTGTATCCATGTTAAGTACAAACATTCACTGTAGCAAAGCCATGCTAGTTTGGATTAGCTCTTAGTAAGTAGTAACGTTTTGTTTAAGTAGTAGTTACTTAGACATATCACTTTCCCTCCATTTACATTTGAGAAGACTGACCATTTCTTTGCCAGAAAAAAAAGAGAGAGAGATAGAAAGCCTCCTAAAAGCATTTTCTCCCAAATTGCTTTGTGTCATCTTTCCTGAAAAAAAAAGGGGGGGGACTAAATAACTTCAAAAATTCCATTATAGGACAACTGACTGTCTTTAACAAGTCTTAGCAAAGATCCAAGGAAAAATCAATTGTTTCACACAGACTGACCCACGGCACTGCTTCTCACTAGCATGTTGATTAGGCTATCTCTTTGGGAAACCATGTTCTACTACACCAGAATCTTACATAAAATGGTTCTTTACTCATGAAATCTGGTTTGACCATGGATTTGGAGCTTAAAAGTAAGTGTTTACTGCTGCCATAAAAGGACTTGAGAGTCATGCTACTTACGCTGTGGCTGTGGATAAGGTGGTACCTGGGTGTGCATATGACCTGGAGATGTGGGCAGCTGAGTGGCAGTGTTTGGATTAACATTTCCATGCATCATGAACCCTGAAGGTGGAGGATTTTCTCCCTAGGAAACGAGAATATGGTAAGGAGGATTATATTTGGAACAGGAACTTTACCAGATGGACTTCTAGTTCCCTAAATGGAATTCTTATTTTTACTAAAAGAAAACTTTATTGCATTCTGAACACTGTATCTTCTTCAGAATATCACACTTCCTAAGCAACACATTCTAAGTGGTTTTAAAGATCAGACAAGTTCAAAGGAAAAATTTCAATGAATGGCAATGGATGCTAACAGCTTCATAACATACAGTGTCTATGACATTCGTAAGTCACCACGGTTTTCCATCTCTAATAAACCCCATCCACTACTCCATACTTTGAAAATATAAGTATAAATCACATAAAGGAACTTGAGCTTCTTTTCAACTTCTGCAATGCACCAAAAGAAAAAAAAAAATCAGTGAAATGATTATTAAGCCATTGTTAAGAATCTTAGGTGATGCTTTTCTAGCTCAAGTCAATTTCGAACTGCAAGAGAAAGAACAGGGATAAGGAAATTAACTAACTGTGCTAAAAATTGCTTCTTGCACCCCCAAAGCATTAAAATACAATAAAGCAGACAGACAGACTTGGAGAAAGGAAATTTGAGGAAGGAGGGTTAGTGAGTATGTACCTATACATAAGTGAGCAGAATTCTGCTCAAAGAGGAATAATGAAGGAGATACCTGTGTGTCAGAGGGAGAGGCTGCAGGTGGATGGCTGGGAAGGGCAGTAGGAGTTTTGTTACTCCAGGTAGTAACAGTAGGGGCAATTCTAACCTGAATTGAACAAAGAAATACCAATCACAGAAAATAAAAAATGAAAACATTAAAAGAAGGAAAAAAAAGAAAAGAAAAAAAAAAACCAAAACCCTAGAAGGCATTAGCTGCCAGATGCAAAACAAAAACAGGAGCAACAATGAAGCATACATTAGACATGTGACTGTATTCAGGGTAGCTGGAATTTCTAAAGAAAAACATCTGAGGTCTGAAAATTAAGTCCAGGAATTCAATTGTTTTAAGTGCTACATACCTCACTGCCGAGTATCACTATGGTCACCTTCAAAGTACTCCCCTTGGGAAGCTAGCACTGCTGCCAGCGCCTAGCTGACCCTTCAAAGCAATTTTGGAACTCTTTCTGGAATGGTCATTGCACATGGTGGCAAAGTGGCAAGTTCACAAACATAACTGCATAGCTCTCTGTAAGGAAGGTTTTAGCCAGTACACAAACAACTGTACTGGAACATGCTCCCTACTTACCGGATCTGGCCCCAAATGACTTTTTTATTTACCCGTATAAAGGAAATATTGAAAGGGAGATATTTTGATGACATTCAGGACATCAAGAGTATTACAATGACAGCTCTGATGGCTATTCCAGAAAACGAGTTTCAAAATTTCTTTGCAGGTTGGACTAGATGCTGGCATTGGTACACAGCTTCCCAAGGGGAGTACTTTGAAGGTGATTGTAGTGATATTCAGCAATGAGGTATGTATCACTCCTTTTAGTATGAATTTGTAAACTTAACGGGCAGTCCTCATACAACAAAAAAAAAAGGAGAGATAAGTGAAAAATCATGAAAACTTCAAGCACAAAGGACAATGCCATTCGAGTGTCAAGAATAAGAGGGGAAAGCTAGATTCTGTAAGTAGAGAAGGAAAGAAAACATTCTGGAAAACAGTTATGAGTAAAAAATAATTTTTATATCATTAATAGTATGCATGTTATCATTAGATCTGTAAATATATTGTTACAAGCTGCTCCCTTTTTGGATTTCATTAGTGCCACAAAAGTCCTATTAGTCTCATTTGAGGCTAATCAGAGAACATTAAAGCTCAAAGAACACGCAGCATCTTTCAGTCTAACCCCCACCCTGTAGCATGGAGAAAACCAAGGCCCATAGAAGTAAGTGGGCTTGTTAAGGCAAAACAACTTGCTAAGCTAATTTCAGATCTCCTAATTCCTAAACTAACGTTTTTTATACCACATCATGTAGCTTGCCCTAGAATCCAGTGGTTTTCAAGTTAAAAAAGAAAAAAGAAACTGGTCAAGTAAATCTTTATTAAAACTATTGTAACACAGATAAAAGTGTTGAATAAAGTAGGGGTAGAACTGTTACTAATCTGGCCTTCCTTTACCCTTACCTTTAAACACAGTTTTAAAACCACAAGTCACTGCCCTCATTCCTTCAACATATTTTTATAGTAAGCATTAACTGTGGAAAATCATCACTTAAAATTTTTCTTTTCTAACATAATTTTGCTAAGTTGAAGTATAACAAAAGTCTTTTAATGCTTTTACTTTTTTTAGAAAGACAGACAAAACGCAAGAACATGAAGAGTAAATATTCGCTTCTCATAGAGATGTAGAGGATGTCTTGTATCAGTACCCTGGGAGACAGCGGGGTCTAACACAGGGCACTAGGGGGTACTAACCCCAACCCAGCCATTAACAGACACGCAACACTGAGAAATTCAAGCTCCATTTCTTACTCTGGTTGGTCATTTTACCTCTCTACTTCTAAACTTTTTTGTCCAAGATAGTATCTGCCCAACTTACTATGTTACAGACTTTTTAAGTCTAGTGTAAGTAAGCTCCATGGAAAGAGGGGGGCATTCAGTCTGTTTGGTTCTCAATATACCCTCAGTAGCTAAAACAATGCCAGGCACTCACAGTAGGCTTTCAATAAATATTTATCAAATGAATAAAAAAATCCAAGTACAGAATATTTTACATAGTTGTTATTACATGTAATCCTTCCTGATTAAGTACCAACCAAAAGTACAACAGGCATAAACCCAGAAAAACCAAACCCAGTGACGTCAAGCTGATTTCAACTCATAGCAACCCTACAGGACAGAGCAGAACTGTCTCAGAGAGTTTCCAAGGAGCACCTTGTGGATCTGAACTGTTGACCTTCTGGTTACCAGACACTAGCACTCACATGCTACGCCACTAGGGTTTCCACAATAGGCATAATTTTTTAGTTTTTCATGATTTCATGTTGACTTTCACTACAACCAATGGTAAAAGGACACTACCAATCTAATGAACAATTTGTTCTACTTTAAAACAGGCAGATTGTGTCATTAATATGTTATCAACCAGGACCATTTGTTACTTTATTAAAATAGTTTCCATTTTAGAACATAAATGTTATCTACTGTTTTCTAAGTGTAACAGTGAAAGACAATAAAAGGCCACAATTTATGCCACTACACTTTCAGTACTTTTAGTACACTAAAAACATTTTTTCTGCACTGTTTTCTTCAATAGGGGTAGGCACTTCTAACAATCTTTCACTGAGTTTCATACTTTGAAAAGGTCTTAATTTTCAAAATCCTGAATCCACAAAGATAAGCAATTTAAAAACAACGCAAAATGTTTTAAAAATAAACATTTCTGGATGGTAACTTTCTTTCCTTCTACTTGTCTATGCTTTCTCAATTATGTACAGCGAATGTATAGTACTGTCATAAATTGGAAAAATGCTTTTTTAAAATCACGATTATGGGTACTACTAACTCAGAGTAAAATCTCCGATTTTCTGCAAAAACACTGTATAAGATTATGTATCTTACAGTATCATGACAGAAACTAATACATTCAAAAGACCAGAGAAAATAACTGATCATCAGTGACACAATATCAATAACCTCTTTATTTCTTGCTATGAATGGCTTTCTTTCACATTCTCCATAACCTACAATTTCATACATCTTGCATCAATCACTGCTCTCTATCACTGAAAGACAACACCTGTATCCTGGTAACTCTTTATAGCTCTGACACAGAAGACACACTAAATCTAAGTGTATGACTTAGAAAAAGGACTCAAAAAAGGACTGTTTCCCAAAAATATTTTATAAGATTAACTACCCACAAGATTGTTCCTACTATTTACTTACCAGCTGTTAGATCAATCATACTGTAAATGCTTCAAGAATACATGTACAAGGGAAGATTAAGATTAATGGAAAAATAAGGCAAAATTTCCCCAGAGTTTAAAATTACTTTATATTTAAGATCTAATTTGTTGATCAGACTGAAGGGATGATTTAGAAGGTCAGGCCATAAACACTACTTTTAAGAATCTGGAAAGTATAACTTCTAAAAAGATATGATGTCTAACTTTTAGCACATCAGAGAAGTCTCCTGCCAAAAACACTAACACCACCACTTTCAATGTTGTAGGTTGTTACTAGGTGCTATGTATAATAGAACACAATGCATTCTGTCCTGGGCCATCCTTACAATCACTGAATAGAAATATGTCATGTCCCTACTTTATCTGGACCAGGTCACTCACATGAGGATAATATTGTTGAGCTGGAACTCTTGGCATCTGTGTGTGGCCAGTAGTTGGTCCAGGCCTGCCCTTGGTCAGGGGCTGCCTCTCGTAAGGAATTTTGGGTGTTTCATGCCTTGGTATAGGCTCTCCTTGAGCTCTACAAAGTCTGTCACGAAGCTGCACAATATTTGCCTATAAAGAAGCAATGGAAGAAAACAAAGTAAATCGCTACAGTTCACCTATCTATATATGACAACCTGACGGTTTTCTTAAAACAGAGATCATTTAAGAGATCCTATTTTGTTCATATTCCCAGAGATTCAACATTTGTGGTTACAAATATTCAAGAATGACTCAAAGGTTCCTAACAGAGTATTTTTTAATTCAACTGAGGCAGACATTTTAATTATCCCCACTGCACGGTTAACATGCAAGGTCAATGTCTTCTGTTGTTTTCTTGTGGTCTGAACAATGCTTACAAAAAAACACAATTAACTAAGAAACAAAAACACAGCTTTCTTTTTAGGTCTCCAAAGAGAACCAACTGCTAAAGACAGTAAGGGAAGAAAACATTTACCTGAACAGAGATGGAATTAAAAAAGAGATGTTTGAAATAAATTAAAAGAATAAGATGTCAAACTCAGGGTAGCTTACACAAATCTACAGTAAGCATGAGTTGATCATATATATGTTCTAAACATCTTTTAAAATAACAAAAGCAATGTGATAAAATACTTCAGAAAGAATTGGTTTTAACATCTTTAAAATTTTTCTAGTGCTATTAACTCAATGAACATTTAGAAGAGTCTGTAAAACAACAATATCACAGCAGGCTGACAGGAGAAGCAGCTGTCCTCTACTAACCCAAATATTAAATAGACTTGCAAAAATGGACAGCAATGCCACTCTTCTAGTTTCTGTTTTAAAAAATGTAGCCTTTCCTTTTCATAAAAATGTTATTTATATTAACATACAATTCATTTATTATTGCTATTTTAAAAATGAATGAATAAGTACTTAAAATGCCCAAAACAATTTGAAACGTCACTTAAAACTTTTTTGGTGTATTTATTGCCTTTGTTGAGGAAGAATTATACGGTAGAGTGACATGTTCTTTGAAAGTCCAAAGGCATGAAGAATTACGTACAGAAAAATCTATGTGGTTATTAATGGTATTAAAATGAAGGGTTATAGGGTCTTAAGGTGTTAAGATTAAAGGGTTTCCTGTATCTGAACATAATGAAAACTTATTAAGTAAAAAGTCTTTAAAAAAAAAAAAACCCTATGCTAACACCATAAACAAAAAGACTATGTTTCTATTCTGTTAGTATTCTTACTTACATTTTAGAAAGATACAACTGAATTCAACAGCGAAAGTGTATACACAACCAACTAGAAAGCCATACCTCCAAAGTCCTGGAACATGTATTATCACTCAAGGTTTTACACTGAACTGATAGAAAATAAAACATATTGATATTTCTCTAGAGCTGAAAAAACACTGAAAGCATGTGACTACAATTTGTTGGATTTTTAGATTACCCACATTTGTTTGTCTACAGCTATCTTGTGTCTGTAAGCTCCCTGATGGCAAGGATCTTGGCAATCTTGTTTATCACTATACCCAGCTACTTGTTGAACTGAATTAAATCGAAATAAACATCAGGCGCTCCTTGGAAACCCTATGAGGCGGTGCAACTCTGACCTATAGGGTCACTATGAATTAGTATTGACTCGATGACACTAGATTTATCATGAAGTCTGAATTTCATTAAACACTAAATATAATAAATGAAGAATCAAATTTAGTTCCCTCTGCATTGGAAACTTTAAAAATATACTTGCCCACTGTAGTGGCACACAGCACAAACGTCTTCATTAACACTGGCGCATGTGGCAATTAAGAAAATCACATAATGCAACACAACCCCATTTGTTCAATTAAGCATCAACATTTATAGATTTCCAACAAAAACAATTCCTACAACAAACTTTACATACAGAAACAGTCTTTGGCTTAAGAATCAAAAAGTTGTCTTTTTTTAATCATTTATTTTCCTCAAACACTATGCTCCTTATTAAACAAAAATCTCCTATATTACTACATTACAAGACCAATCTAACTCTACGGGTACACCTAAAATGATTACCAAAGAACTGTCACTAACATCCATCCACCTTGCATTAGGTAACACAAATTCAACTGCTCCAAACCATTCCTCTAAGTAGTATATTTATGTCTAATATCAAGTGTCATCTACTGGATTCACACACTAAAGAAGAAAAATTGTCCATTCTAATTACCTGGTTGGTGTTCTCAGGAAGAAAAGCCAAGGCTGCAGCGATACTGCCCTGGGCTGCTAACAAACTGGCATACTGACTCATCTTCTCAGCCAAAAGCACACCTACAGTATTAGTGTCCACGGTTTGTGTGCGCTGTACAGCTTTTCGCAGGATGACAACTTTCTCGATCAGATCCTGGGGGGGGGGGGGGGAAGATTCCCAAGGAGAAACAGATACTGACACTGTGTACATACAACAAAAAAGGCAGGAAGAACTAAAGAGAAGAGTTAATCAAAATTTTCAAAACTTATTGAAGTAACTACAACAAAAAGGCAAACAATCCAGTTGAAAACATGGGCAAAGAACTTGAACAGATATTTCTCCAAAGATGTACAAATGGTCAATAAACCAACGAAAAACCAAACCCATTGCCTCTGAGTTGATTCCAAGTCACGGTGACCCTATAGGACAGAGTCGAACTGCCACACAAGGTTTTCAAGGCATGCCTGGTGGATCTGAAACGCTGACTTTTTGGGAAGCTGCCCTAGCACTTAATCACTATGCCGCCAGGGTTTCCCAAATGGTCAGTAAGCAGGGAAAAAGAGTCTCGATATCATTAGTCATTACAGCAATCACAAATTAGAAAACGAAAACAGAAGGAATCAAAATCATAATATCACATCTAAGAAACCAAAGAACTAAATCCACTGCCATTGAGTTCTGATCCACAGTGACCCCACAGAAGAGAGCAGAACTGTTCCGTAGCGTTTCCAACGAGTGGCTGGTGGATTCCCACTGCCAACCTTTTCATTAGCAGCCAAGCACTTAACTGCTGTGCCACCATGGTTTCTCACCCTCTCTAGGATGGTTACTACCCCAAAATTAATAAATAAATACAACAAAGGGAAAACAAGTGTTGGCAATGATGCAGAGCAACTGGAATCTCACGTATTGCTGGTAGGAATGTAGAATGTTGCAACTGCTGTAAAAACCAGTTTGGGGGTTTCTCAAAAAGTTAAACATATAGGACCAAGATGAGAAGGCAAGAGGGGACAGGAAAGCTTGACAAATGGAAACAAGGAACCCAAGGTTGAGAAGAAGAGAGTGTTGACACGTTATAGGGTTGGCAACCAATGTCAAATAACAGTATGTATGTAGTTTAATGAGAAATGAATTTGCTCCAGAAACCTTCATCTAAAGTACACTGCTTTTTTAAGAAAAAAATAAGGCTGTGTATGAGGGTGAATTTATTTTTTAAAAAAGCAGACAGAGAATTACCATAAAACCCAGCAATTCCACTCCTAGGTATACACCCAGAAGAACTGAAAGCAGAGACCCAGAGACATACTTCTACATCAGCGTTCACTGCAGCATTATTCACAATAGTTAAAAGGTAGAAACAACTCAAATTCCCATCAATAGATGAGTGGATAAACAACATATTATTATTCAGCCATAATGAGAAGTGAAGTTCTTAATTAATACATGCTACAACACAGATTAACTTTGAAAACATTACACTAAGTGAAATGAAGTGGACTGAACAGACAAACATAGTATGATCACACTTAGGTGAAGTGTCTAGAACAGAAAAATGCACAGAGACCAAAGTTTAACTAGTGGTTACTAGGGACTGTGGAGAGGAAGAATGGGAATTAATACTGAAGGGATTCCAAGTTGCTGTTTGGGATTGTCTAAAACTTCTGGGAACAGATAATGGTGATGGCTACACAACATGATGAATGTAATTAATATCACCAAACAACACAACTAAAAACTTAAAATAACAAAATTTATATTATATGTATTCTATGCTCCTCCCCCCCCCCCCCAACACACATAGTTATCCATTATCATCCCTGTTTGGAAAGTCTGGAATAATTCATCACTATTTAAATATTTAAACAGTTCATGAACAGCAGGAAGGCCTGTTAGAACAAGCAAATGTCATTTGAACCAAGTGAGAAGCAAAACTCTGAAGGCAGCAAGCAGGTTCCAGCAGGTAAAGGAGGAACTGAGTAAAAACATCATACTGTCTGCACTACAAAAATACTACTCTGAGGTAACCCACAGACAAAAGGCACAAGACTTTGGTCTACTGAGCTTACTATTTAACCCAAAATGTCTCATGCTGTTCTTAAATTTATCAATTCTTATCAGACTATACAGATCCACAAGTGTGTTTTTCCTTCAAAAGCACTCATAGAAAAACCCTGACATTCTACTTGGTGTTCTATTTTAATACAAGACCTTTTAAGGTAGCAACTCTGGTAGGAAACTCTTTCCAAAAAGAAAAAGGAAACATTGTTTTGAAATAGGACGTTATGTATCTCACTCTTTAACCCACACTGCTTCTTCCTTTGACCCAGACAAGTAGGGTCACTAGAGGGACAAAGAGGAAAAGGTGGGAAAAGAGGTAAACCCTTGGGCTGTTTTTAGTGCTTTGTCTCTACTTCCCCCAACAAACTGCCAAACCACAAACTCAATCTCAGCAACTGCTCCAACACTATTTCAAAACACAATACATATAACTGTCTAGAAAAAAGAATTTCTAGAACATAACATATTAATAAGCAGAAAACAAGAACTGAAGTTACAGTACAAATTTCTACACTATAACTTGATCTTATGAAAGGAGAAAGACAAGCCCTAAAAATTAAGCACCTTTTGTTTCAATGATACTAACCTGAAGAGACAAGGGGTTGCTTCCATCTTGAGCTTTGGTCCAACAAGCAACTAGTTTCTCTACATTCCCTGCACAAATGTAGCAGAGACATGCCTGAGTCTGCAAGAGGCTATCACCTTCACTTTCAAGCCTGGTTCCCAAAAGATCTATAGATCAAAAGGAAAATAAAATGAGATTATACTGAAAAAGACAATCTGTAAAGGAGGTCCTGAGCAGCCTGATAAAAATTTCAGAAGTACAGGGATTTAACTTCACAACCAATGAGTAAAAAGAACAAACAAAATTACCTGTCATACAGTAAATGTTTGTAAATAATTCCTTGCTAAATCAATAGTACTTGACAACCTGTATACAATAAACTATTTCATCAGATGTACAACTAGACGTGTAAGTGATTTCTGATAGTTACATTTTGAAAAAAAGGAACAACATGTAAGAAAAACTCTAATATAAACATTTAATTCCATTTTGTCACATCAGATGATTCTGAAACAGGAGGCTAAAACATGGTATACTTGAAACTAGCTACTAGATGGTAGCTATACCTATTGTAAATGACAGAAAGTAACATGCCATTTTTATATCTTCATAGTACTTTCAAACTATCAAATGACTGCTTTTATACTAGCCTTACAGCTCCTTTTTGCAAATGATGTATATTATTCTTTAGCCAACAGTTTAGCCATGACCTTTTATGGTTAATTTCTACTCAGTATTGTAATTACTATTTTCATCACTGTTGTCATTAGCTGCCAGAGTCAGCCCCTGACTACTGGCAACTCCCTGCACTATGGAACAAAATACTGCCTAGTCCTCAGCCATCCCCATTATCGACTGCTGATCAGAACACCATGATCCAATTTTCATTGGCTGATTTTTAAAAAGTAGATTGCTGGGCCTTTCTTCTTTGTTTGTCTCAAACTAACATTTATTAACTGACAGCTGTTTATTATGTGACATTTTACAGATGAATAAACTGAGGCTCTAAAGTAATTTTTCCTAGTTCATAGAGTTAATTATAGGCATGGGCAAGATTCCAACCATAGTCTGTCTGAAAGCCAAATCATTAAAGAATATATATATATATATATATATATTTTTTTTTTACAAATAATGAGTAGGTATAGGAAAGTAATGCATTTAGCAATTCTGAGAAAGGTTTTCAAATAACTTCTTTTGTCTATTTGTGATTCATTGTTGTTACATGCTGTCAAGCTGGTTCTGACTCAAAGAGACCCTACATACAAGAGAATGCAACACTGACTGGTCCTGTGCCATGCCCCGAATCACTGCTATGCTTAAGCCCCCTGTTGCAGCCACTCTGCCGATCCATCTTCTTTTTTGCTGACCGTCCACTCTACCAAGCACAATGTGCTTCTCCATGGACTGATCCCTCCTGAAGACATGTCCAAAGTATGCTTCTGAGGAGTACTCTGGTTGTACTTCTTCCAAAACATCTGTTTGTCTTTTTGGCAGTCCATAGCACATTCAATATTCTTCTCTCATACTACAATTCAAAGGCATAAATTTTTCTTGTCTCCTTTATTCATTTTTCAGCTTTTGCATGCATAGGACACAACTAAAAATACCACCATTTGGGTCAGGTGCACTTTATTCTTCAAAATGACATCTTTACTTTTCAACACTTTGAAAAGGTCTTTTGAAGCAGGTTTCACCAAATGCAATGCTTCTGATGTCTTGAGGGTACTTTCAGACACTGGTTGTGGATCCAAGTAAAATGAAATCCTTGACAAACTCAATCTTTTCTTTGTTCATCATGATGTTAGGTACTGGTTCCATTGTGAAGGTTTTCATGTTGTGGTGTAATCCACAGTCAAGGCTATGGCCTTAGTTCTTCAGTGTTTCACATCTTCTTCACTTTCAGCAAGCAACATTGTGTCATCTGAATAAGGTGGGCTGTTAATGTCCTCCTCTCATACTAGTGCTCCATTTTTCTATGTCTATGTTCTTGGATTATCTACTTGGCATACAGAATGAATAGATACAGTAAAAAGATACAACTTTGATGCACACCTTTCCTGACTTTAAACCATGCAGTTCTGTTTGAATGACTGCCTCTTGCTTGATCCATGCACAGATTCCTTACAAGTACAATTAAGTGCTCTGGAATTCCTCTTCTTCGCAATAATTATTCATAATTTGCTATGATCCACAAAGTCAAATGGCTTGGCATAGACAATAAAAAACAGGCAATCACCCTTCTGGTATTCTCTGCTTTCAGCCCAAATCCATCTAATACCAGCAATGATATCATGGTTCCACATCCTCTTCTGTATTCAGTCTGAATTTCTGGCAGTTTCCTGTCAATATATTGTTCCAGTCACTTTTGAATGAGCTTCAGCAAAATTTTACTTGCATGGGATAATAGTATTGTTCACTAATTTCCACATTTGGTTGGATCACCTTTCTTTGGAATACACATAAATACAGAGATCTCTTCCAGTGGTCTGATCAGGTATCTATCTTCTGAATTTCTTGGCACTGATGAGTGAGCCTTTACAGTGCTACCTGTTTGCTGAAATATCTCAACCAATATTCCATCAATTCCTGGAGGCTTGTTTTTTGTCAACACCTTCAGTGCAACTTGGATTTCTTCAGTACTACTGGTTCCTGATCAATCGCTACTTCTTGAAATGGCTGAACATTCACCAATTCTTTGTGGTTTAATGACTCTGTATTTCTTATATCTACTTTTGATACTTCCTGCATCGTTTAATATTTCCCCTCCAATTCAAGGCTAGAATTTTTTCTTGACTTCTTTCAGCTTACGAGATGCTGAGAATGCTCTTCCATTTTGGTTTTCTATCTCTAGCTTTTTGCACATTAATCTTTACAATACTTTGCCTTCTCAACTCACCCTGTGAAATCTTCTCTTCAGTGTTTTTACTTCATTTCTTCCTTTTGCTTTAGCCACTTGATGTTCAACAGCATGTTTCAAAGTCTCTTCTGATATCCAATTTGGCCTTTTCTTTCTTTGCTGTCTTTTCAACGACTTCTTGCCTTCTTCATGGATGGTGTATCTGATACCCTTCCACGACTCGTCTGGTCTTCAGTCATTGCTGTTCAGTGCATCACATCTATTACTGAGATGGCATCTAAACTCAGGTGGGATATATTCTAGGTCATACTTTGGATCTTGTGGGATTGTTCTAATATTCTTCAGTTTTAATTAAAACTTACATATGAGCTATTGAGAGTGTTTCAGTCAGCCCCAGGCCTTGTTCTGACTGATCATACTGAGCTTTTCTATGGCCTCTTTCCACAGATGTAATCAGTTTAATTGCTGTGTATTCCACCTGGTGAGGTCCATTTGTATAGTCACCTTTTATGCTAGCTGTAAAAAGGTATCTACAATGAAGAAATTGTTGGTTTTGCAAAACTGAATCCTGTGATCTCTAGCATCATTTCTATCACTAAGGTCACCTTTTCCAACTACTGATCCTTCTTCTTTCTCCAACTTTCATACCCCAAGCGCTGGTAATTATCAGTGCATTCTGACTGCATCTTCGATCAATTTCAAATTCCAAGAGCTGGTAAAAATGTTCAATTTCTTCATCTTTGGCCTTAGCAGTTGATGTGTAACTTTGAATAATAGTCCTATTAACTGGTCTTTCTTGTAGGTATATAGATATTACTCTCTCACTGACAAGTTGTACTTTAGAATAGATCTTGAAACGTTCTTTTTGATGAAGAATGCAATGCCATTCCTCTTCAAGTTGTTATTCCTAGCATAGTAGACTGCAAGATTATATGATTCAAAATGGCCAATACTGGTCCATTTCAGCTCATTAGTGCCTAAGATACTAATGTTTATACATTCCATTTCATTTTTGACGGTTTTCAATTTTCCTAGATTCCTACTTTGTACAGTCCATTCTTGAATTATTAATTTTTTTTTTTTTTTTGCAGCTTTTCTTCTCATTTTGTGTTGTGCAACGTAAGTAAACAGAGGTCCAAAAAGCTTGGCTCCATCCCTATCATTAGGTTGAGCAGTCAGTTTTTTCCCCACTTGTAGTTTGAATGCCTTCCAACTCGGAGGGGCTTATCTTCCAGCACCTTATCAGATGATGTTCCACCACTATTCATAAGGTTTTCACTGACTTAATTCCCCCATGTCTGTCAGTTTGTTGTACTGTGGGAGCTTGTGTGCTGCTGGAAGCTATGCCACTGGTATTCAGACACCAGCAGGGACACCGATGTTGGACAGATTTCAGTTGAGCTTCCAGACAGGAAGAAGGACTTCACAGTCTACTTGTGAAAAGAATCAGCCAGTGAAATTGTGACCAGTACATACATTAGCACAGAAATGTCAAATAAAATTTGTTATTAAATTTACTTGCAACACACCATACCATATTTGTAAAGTATTAAATACAAAGTCCACTTTCTCACCACAGAGCGCTGAAAATTCATCTGGTTTAGCATAAGTCAATACTGCAGCTAAAGCCTCTCTCCAGTTGTTAAGGTCACAAGACTCAACAATCTCTTTCCAGTTCTTCATCACCACTGCAGTGATCAGCTTGGGAAAACAAAAGGATATGAATTAAAGCCTTTTATATATTAATAAGAATTTTAATTGTGGCCAATGAACCCTATCTTTTAAAATTGTTGTTCTGTGCAGAATAAAGCAGCAGTAAGCTGTAGTATATCTTTGAATTAACTGAAATAATAAATGGTATTATTTTTCCTTCACCACCAAAAAACCTCACACAACCATAATTTATAAAGTACTGCTATAGAAAAGTGAGAACTAGCTTTATCAAGGTAAACACATTGTAGGCCAAGGGAACAACAGATGCTGAATCACAAAGGGGAAAAGAACATGAAATGTGTGAGGAACTGAAAGACAGCCAGTGTGGTTAAAATACAACAGAGGTGGGAATGACATAAGAGGAGGCTGGGGAAGCTGACAGAAACTCACTGCTGGTATGAGACTGAAAACTGGTATAGCTTTTATAGCAAGTCATTTAATAACATCAAAGAGGAGTTGCAAAAATGCTCAAACTCTCCGTCCTAGGTATTCAGCCGAATTCAACAATCAGAAATTTGTACAAATCTTTAGGCACAAAAGTAAAAGAAAAAAATAAACACGTCTGTAGCTGTTGAGTCAATTCTGACTCATAGCAACCCTACAGGTCAGAGTAGAACTGCCCCACACAGTCTCCAAGAAGTGTTTGGTGGATCTGAACTGCAGACCTTTTGGTTAGCACCCAAATTTTTAACCACTGTGCTAAGGAGGATGTTTACACTACACTAACAAAACATTGGAAACTAAACATTTAAATACAATATAGAACACCATGGAGCAATTTAAAATTTCTAAGAACTTTTACTGAGGTGGGAAAATGTTTACAGTGTAATTAACAGTATCAAGAGACAAAACCATACACATGCATATATGATCCTGATTTTAAAAAATTCTACAAATACATATAAAGAAGCATGGAAGGATATACATTCATCTGATGGCAGAATTAGGGAATGTTAAAAATTAAACAAAAAATAAATTTCATATGCATAGGACAAAAACTGGAATAATCATACCAAAATGACAACAATGACTATTTCTGGATCACAAAATTACGAATGAACTTTTGATCTTTACTGAGTTCTGAATTTCATCTTTTTCATTAACATAACATATTTTTAAAAATACGATTATCAGTTTGGTAGTTTTATAAAAAGCTTTTTTTAAAAAAATCCTCAATATAACATACCCTGGTGATTTTGCTTTGGGATTTTGCAAAGTATTTTCTCTGGGTTCGAGCCAAGAGCTCCTGCCCACCAGCTATGGCCAGTATGATGGCATCTGCCATGCGGTCATCACGCAGACAAAGGTCAACAGCACTCTCGAAGCTGCCGGTCAGCAGGGCCCGCGTAATCAGACCATCGACATCTGCCACGGAGAACCGCACACCCAGGTTAAACACGGTGCTGTGCTACAAAAGCCCACTGTGCATACACTACAGAGAGCTCAGAAGTAATGTCGGAGTAATGTTAATGGTAAATCAATTTCTATCACACACTGCTGGCATTTATGTATCTACGGGAATATACTGAGGTACGTAACACTTTTCCAGACTGCTCAAATTGGATCAATAAAGAGCATTACACGGTCTCTGTCACTTAGATCTCAGAGAAACACACCTCTACTTCCAGGGCACTGATTACATTTACTAAATGCTAAATGAGTTCTTCTTTATCAACTTTCTGCAAACTATGACAAAACATTTCTAACCTAAATTTAGGGATTACACATTACTTTCAAATACTTTAAAATAAAGAAAGCAGTCAGCATCAATAGCTACTTACCTTCACCGACAGAAATATTAAACGTTCCTCCAACTGAGGATAAAAATTCAGACTCCTGGTTTTCCTCTTTAATTCTCTGAAGAGGTAGAAAGGATAGCAATTTAGCTAGAAAAAAACTATTAAGATTTTACTCATGAAACAAATCTATATGATTTCTTAACCTACCCAACCCTAAGGCAGTTCAGAAAAGTTCACAGATCCAAGCTTTCGCTAAGATATGCAACTTTCCTAAGTACAAATTCCCATCATAGAATCAAATAAAATATAAGGTCGTCACGAATATGAAATTTAAGCATAAAGCTTAAAAGCTACCTGTTTGTCACAGGTAGCTCAAAAATTTAAGCTGAAGAATCTTTGTTTTCTAAAACACATCAATTAAGAGTGGCTCAAAACAAGTAAAATGAACACTTTTAAATTAAATTGCATTTAGATTTTAAAAAAACCATTTCAACACATCTAGAGATTTCTATACTAGGCTTACCTATAATGTCTTTTTGACTAAGTCATAAAAGAAATAATTAATGTTTAATATAAACATACACAGATTGCTTATGAACATACTGAAATTCAGTCACACACTATGATCTGGAACAGTAGGAAGGTCTAGTAAGAATATGCATAATTCTGCTATCAATTTCTGAGCCTACTTGCAAAACTGATTAAACTTGTTATTCAGAAAAAATATATAACCGAGGCATTTCACTGACACATACTTTAAATGTCTTATCATCCACACACAGAAATTCAAAAGGCCAAAAAAGATTACAGAGAAATTTTTAAATAATTTGGCTTTCTTTTATGAGATGAAATATCCATGCCTGTGTTATTCACAAATATGAATCTAAGGCTCCTAAGTGTTCAAGGTTAGGGCATTTCTGGATCGGGGCATTTTAGTGTGGTATACAGCACAGCATCAACTGTACGTAATGCCTACGTAACTATCAATGATCACTACAGCAGAACAATTGTAACTCTAATTCCATTGCCCCAAGTAAAGAGAAGGGTTTAGGAATTGATAAGCTCAAGTAGAAAAACTGATAATATTAAGTTATTCACATTAAGGTGTGCATCAGACAGTGATCTGGTTATATTCACTAACAACAACAAAAGTACTTTTTCTTCCTTTAACACAGTATTTCTCAATTTGCTTTCAAAAACCAACAAACCTTTAATTGACTTTTGAAATACACGTAGTAAAGACAAAAATGCTACAATTATGCACTGAGTATCTTTTAACATGTAAGCTACTATGTTTGATAAACAAATGTCATTAAGGAGAAAATATCTTCAAGTACTCTGAAACTACACACTAATGACTACCATTTTTATAAATATCTCTTATTCTCACCTATTAAATTTCTGAGTGTATCCTCAAATGGTCCTCTATTTGTTAACACACTTAATCTAACTGCACATGGCTCAAGGACATTTCTTTAATATAACCCAATATACTTAAAACTTATAAGCAGGATTTTATCCCTATTTTTTGTTCCTTTGTTAAGTAAATGCTGTACGCTTTACTTCTAGGGAAAATATTTTTACAATCATCTTGTGATAGTCTAAATTGATTGATGAATTATTTTTGTAATAAAAGATTTTAAGAAACATTCTACAAAGTCAGAATATCCCCATACCACAAAAAAAAGAATGAAAAAGTCAAAGATGAATGAGGAATGTGAATTTGTTGATCACTTTTCTGAGATGAAATGTAATTACAAAGCAAGAAAAGGAATGTACAGAATTATATATTAGTGGTAAAAAAACACAGAAAATTAAAAGGAGAAAATTAATGACACGATACTGTGTTCAAAGACTCTTTTTAACTATAAAATCATCAAATAGAAGTCATGACTAGTTTACAGCAGAGCACGACAGTTTTGTGAAGTAGTCTTAGACTCAAGTTTAGGGCTAATTCAGAAACCTACTCCATGGAGAGCAGGCCCTTAATGTTAGTATGTGAAGAAAAAGAACATTAACTTTACATGCAATGCAATGTGGCTTTTCAAATAAAATTTCTTTTCAATTTGATATTCTGGTATCTACCAAATTAACCCACTTCAACTGTTAAATTTAAAATATCTCATCCAGAAGCTAGATCAAAAAACTAAAGTATTCAGAGATGATAATTCTCTCAGTTTAGGTACACTCATTCCTACCCCTGACATCTCTAAGAAAGTAATGTACTCCAACTGTATTCTGGAACAAGCAGTTGAGGTAATTTTCCATATTTCTGAGAGACACACATCTAATATGTTTGTCCAGTAAAATTGAAAATGAAAATAAAGAAATAAGTACCTCTCCCAAGAGCTGCTCTTCAGCAGCAGGGCTCTCCTCCCCATCACTCAGTGCTACTTGGTCAGAGTCTTTAAGAGCCTTTGGTACACAAAACAATTACACAGGAAGTTGAAGAATGTGGCATTAAAAGGTTATTAGTGAACAAGGAAGACTAAAGACCCAGCCAACAATATTCAGAGCTAGTTTAATCATAAGAAGCAGCAGTGAGTAATTTTATTTGAAAAACACCACTAGATGAAAAGCGAAGACCAATATTGTTAACAGCCCCTTTTATTCCTACCAAATATCCCTCAACAATAAAGATCCTTGCCTCAGTTTAGAAATCTACTCTGAACAATTACCAATTTACTTTTTCCTCTTTTGTGAAACTCAACTTCTGCAAGACAGACAAGGGCTCTATCAGCTAAACATACACTTCTTTAAAATAGGAATTATTAATTTACTAAAATATCTAGAAGCATTTGCTTTTACACTGTGAGACAACAAAAGGGACACATTTCTTATTGCACCTTTTCCTTATTTGCTGGGACCCAAAGCATTTTAGAATATTTGTAAAGGCCTTCTTACCACATCAGGTCTATCCATTTTGTCCAGGGCCAAACCAATCTGAAATAAAAACAACTCACCTATTAAACGGCATTCTACTTGACAGTATATATAAAACATTCACCTTTCTATTCTCACCAACAAAATTTAGAAAAGTTCAGATGAGGGAAAGTACACTTAAGAAAAAATATCTATGTAAACTGGTTCTCAATAGCTTTCTAGTTTCATTCACATGTAGTTCTATTGTTCAGATGCTATCTTATATCTTACTCTGCTGTTCATTCACAAAACTGACTTTAAAAACACATTTTCTTCTACTTTGTTTTAAATAAATTAACTATAATTTTAAAAAATATTTATTCAAGTACTCATTATGGAAAGAACTGCTATTCAAAGTGTTTTTATAATCTGATTCTATTTTCTTCTTTTTTTGCCATCAGGCATGCAGTAAAACTTACATACAATTCTCATGCAAACCTAAAGTTACAGTATCAAGTTTAGACTAGTTAATGAAGTTAAATGTAAAAACTGTGAATGAGTGAGCAGAAATAAATAGCCAGGAAGCAGTGGGACAGTGACCTGACCCTACATCTGTATGACTTCAAAGGGGCATTAAGCTTCAGTGTGCACGGCGCTGCCCAGAATGTGCAGTAAACAACCCGGGCCAGGTACACAACTCTACAATACTATTTAGAACTTAAGTCATTTTTGAAGACTGAGGATGAGCTAACACACAGTAAAAGAACCTTAACTATTTCCTTCAACATTTTCCAAAGTCAGGGCATAATAAGCAGTTTTGATGCTAATGTGAACACTGTGGAACACCAACATTATTTCCTTAAGCAAACTGTAAAATTAGAACATGATTTCCCCTTTTTAAAAAGGTATCTTATGAAATCACCGCTGCTGTAACTACCTATCACATAGACTGTCAGGTGGACCAAGGAAACTAGATCAAGAGTTTCAACACAGTTTACATTTTCCTACACTTTCCTCTCTTCAAGCTTCAAAGGAGATAATCACCTGCAAATGTTCTACCACGAGTACTTTTCTGAAAAGAAAACCCCAACCCTCAATGCTTGTATTAGCATTCTAGAGCACAACATAAAACAGAAGTTCTTCAACTTTCTTGGTGCCCTAAACCAATCGCCACTGAGCTGACTCTAACTCATGGCTACTGTGTTGGAGAAGAACCATGTTCACAGGGTTTTCAACGGCTGGTTTTTCAGAAGTATACTGTCAAGACTTTCATCCGAGGAGCCTCTGGGTGGACATGAACTTCAACCTTTTGGTTAGCAGCCAAATGTGCTAACCATTTGTATCACTCAAGGACCCACAGTTCCCTTTATAACTCAATAATACTTTCAATGTTATTGGGTGGAAAGAAATGCCTTATGGCTTTATTAAGTAGTTAGTTCCAAACAACTTCACAGTAGTAGTTTGCGCGGTGTCTGGAAGATCTTACTCTACCTCCTTTGAATAAATCTGTGCTCCTGCAAACTCCTGTGGCACCCTAGGACACCTGAACACATTGTTTGGGAATTGTGTACTAATTGCATTAACACAGATAGAATAGAGAACGGTACCACCTGAAATCATACTCTATCACTTAAGCTATAGTGAACTCTAAGTGACCTTTAACAGTTTACCTTTCTCTTCCTCCTGGGGTCACTGGATACACAACCTTATTAAAATCTCAATGTTATTTCCAATGGTCCAATTATCTGTGACATAATTCTTAAATTGACCTTAAATTAAAGTGCTTCTGCTTGGTTAAGCATATGACTACCAGCTGAAAGGCTGGCAGTTCTAAATTACTCAGACACCTTGGATGACAGGCCTACAGTCTACTTCCAAAAGATCACAGTCTTAAAAACTCTATAGAGAGGTTCTACTCTGCACACATGGGGTTGCCATGAGTTGATACCAACACAATGGCAACTAACAGTAAAAAGCAACCTGTAGCTTTACATCCAGCTATAACATGGAGTTGCACATTTAACAAGATGTGTTCAACATTTTGGTCACCAAAACTACATTTTTATTAAATATTTACTAATCTGAGAGAATCTGGGTAGAATTTTATTTTAAAAATGCACACTACATAAATCATAAATATTTTATTTACATAAGCACAGTCACTTTCAGCTCCAAAAATTTACCTTTTTCCCTAGCTCTTCTTTTCTGTATCCCAGAAGTTCAAGGTATTTTCCACGAGAATCCTCTTCAAAGTTTACCTTTTAAAAAACACACACTCTTGAAGATAAAAGATTTGTATTTAAAGGTCTAATTTTTATAATTAAATTTCAAGTAGGATCACAAAACACATCTGAAGCCTATTATTATCAATTAGAAGTCTGACTATGAGAAAAAACTCAAATATTTTTAAGTTATTTTTCTGTAACTTACTAAATATACTAGCAATTACTACTGACTGAATAAAGCTTGTTTCTGAACCATGAACTAACTCATGTCCAAAGACTATTATGAATCCAAAATTCTAGCTATGTGCAATATCCAGTGTCTTTCCCCAAATTAATAACTGCAAAGTATAAATTCTGTAATTTTAGAATTCAAGCCTATTATTAATTATATTCACCATCTTTTTTCTTTGTAAAGTTGAGTACAGAAAATAGTTGCAGTGGAAGCAAGATAACCAATCAAGAAATTCAATTTGTTATTCTAACGTCATAAATGCAACTGAGTGAAAGGAATTTCAGGGGGGAGGGGGGAGGCAATCCTATTTTTTATTGTTGTTTAGATGAAGATTTACCAAACAAAACTAGCTTCTCATTAAAGAGTTAGTACACATATAGTTTTATGACACTGGTTAACAATTCCATGACATGCAAACATTCTCCCTTCTCGAACCTGGATTCCCTATGACCAGCTGCATGTCTCCTTCTGCCTTCCAGTCCTTGACCATAGGCTGTTGTGCCTCTTTAGTCTTGTTCTATTTTATGGGCCCATCTATTCTTTGGCTGAAGGGTGAATCTTGCTC
The DNA here is from genome assembly GCA_028571685.1 of Heterohyrax brucei. NCBI lineage: Eukaryota > Metazoa > Chordata > Mammalia > Hyracoidea > Procaviidae > Heterohyrax > Heterohyrax brucei. Next base: position 107,576,457 of record CM053143.1, on the reverse strand, counting down.
TCTTCTTAAAAGCCAGATAAGAACTTCCTCTGCTCTTTTTACCTTATGCCTCTTAGCCTCTTTTCCCACTTTCCTTAATTGAATCTATTATAGAAATTAAATTTTGTATGTTTTAACTTTAAAGCAGGCCCACTACTGTATCACTCTCCTCTAAATACAACTTTGTTTATTGCTTTCTAAACAAAAGTTCTTTACATCAGGTGTCTCAAAGCAGAGAAACAAGAGAAATTTGACACAAAAGCTAAATAAGCAATGTGCTCTTAGTGAAGTTTCTTGAATTTCAAAAGTTCCTGAAAACATACTCTTCAATTATATCTTTAATCAACCCTACTGGGAACAGTTATGTTTGCAGATAATGAAGTGGAAGTTTTAAATGCCAACTTTACCTTCAAAAAAGACCACACATTTCTCTCAAACTCAGTTTGAGAAGCTTCAATTTTTTTCTGACAATAATTGACAAATCCTTGTGACTGCACAACCTGCTGAAGTTGGTCAGACCGGCTAAGAAACTCCTTTTCTGTTACAACCTGGCTAATGAACACATGGTGGTGCTGCTGCTGCTCAGCTCCCTGCTGAGACAGCATTTTGACATTCTCAAAGGTAACCAGTTTGCCTCCAAACTAGAAAAGAACAGAACAAACAAATGAACAGAATCAGTTCAAATAAGGAAGTGGCAACAAAAAGTGCATTAGAAATCTGTTAAAGGACAGACCAAGGTCTAAACATAAAAGATTAGAATAAAATTAGCTGATACACTCTCGAGGAACTGCCCCACAGTTTCCAAGGAGGAGCTGGTGGACTTGAACCACCCACTTTCGGGTTAGCAGCCAGTTCTTCACCACTGCTCCACCAGAGCACCAACCTTCAACTGTTATTCTAGATAAATGTACTACTTACTATGCCTTCTAGATAAATGTACTACTTACTATGCCTGTCAGTTTCTCACCTACTTGTTTTCACTACATTCCACACACTCAATGCTGCTATCTTCCAAAGCCCAACAAAAGTCAGATCTTGAGAAAAGTTATGCAGACGCCCTCAGTGCACTACTTATATACTTTTTAATTCAACTATTAGTTATATGTACTCGTCTCACCTATTTTAGGGCAGACCTATATCTCCTTTTTTTTTTTTTTTTGCATTTATAATACCTACCATACTACCTTGCATGTAGACAATTAATATCTTCTTATATTCATGTAAAATAAATTTAGGGGAAGAAGGAAACACAGGACCAAATCAGATTCTTCACACTTAGTAACCCTCCATACAAGGTTTATGGGTTTTAAATTAACTTATTTTATTAAATATCTAATAAGATGTGTGTTATGTGAGGCACTGCAGGAAATACTAAGACATAAGGGAACAGAAACTACTATCCATAAGGAACTTAACGGGAAAATTAAAATTAAGTATAATACGCAAACCTTAAGTGCTAAATGAGGTACAGATAGTACCACACATGGTACAGAATTTCTAATAAGGAAAAAACCACTGATTTCTAGGGACACTGGGTAAAATCGTATGCAGAAGCAAGATTTAAACTGGGTTTTGCAAGATGATGAAGTTTCTTCATTTTACTGGGTTCTGTAGCAAATATTCAATGAGAATGCTGTTAGCTGTTACTTTTTTAAAAATCACCCAAAATAAAGCACTGAACACATTACTACTGAATATAATACAAATATATACTAAAAGAACTTAAAGCCTATTGCCACTGAGCCAAGTCCAACTCACAGCAACCTTACAGGCCAGAGTGGAACTGCCCCATATGCTTTCCAAGAAATGTCTACTGGATTCAAACTGCCAACCTTTTGGTTAGTAGTGGTAGCTTTTAACCACGACACCACCAGGGTTCCCAAAAGAACTTTGCAATGCAAAAATAATAATAACGTAACTTACAAAAATTGGAAGGGTAGAAGGATGTACAAATGTACTAATTCACAATGCAAAGAAGTGTTTCAATACTACATAAAGCTGTTGTATCAGGGCATGGATATTTAAATTATTCACATTTTATAAAGGTAATCAATAGAATAACTATACAAATTTCAATAATGGTAACCTAAAGACACTGGGGAGGAGTTAAAGAGGAGACACTGGCATCCTACCTGTCATGACACCACAGAGCCTGAGAGGAGAGAATTTTCATTTTATTTCCTACAACATGGAACACCAGAAAAAGAACATTCAGCTTCTCTCTCTGCCCCTCTCATTCTCCTGGGAGAGGACGTAACTAAATGACGATGATTTTCAGTAAGAAAGAAAGAAATGGTACATGCCCAGAGTATACTTTGGGGCTTCTTTCCGTATCCTTCTTCCTGCATAAAGCTCTAGTCCATATGGCCCACATTACCTAGATCTGCCTGTGATGGTTGCCTAATACAAGACTGAATCCAAAAACTATTCAAATTAGGTATTAAAGATACAGAGGCAAACAAAAGAGAGAAAGGCCCAGCTCTCATGAAAGCTATATTCTAGTTTCTTAGAGGCCCACTGCTGTTGCACATCTAAATTAGACTCCAAATCAGATTTTAGCAATAAAAAAGCTGATATTTATTTGATTTTAAACTCATACAGGGAAGAAAGAAATGTTATTTATTGTTCTCCTAATACATTAATACCACTGAGTAGAGACAGGTAAACTGGAGAGGAAGAAATTCATTTTTTAGTCTAATAACTAATATACAGTGAACATCTACGTATCAAGTACTATTCTGGTACTAGGAACATGCCTATAAACTAGACAGAGCTTCTGGTTTTGGGGGAGGGGACTGTATGATTTTTTTTACCATGTGCATATATAATTTTATAATAAAAATATTTTCATTTTTCAGAGAAGGATGGAATTTGATGAATGGTTAGTAATACAAAAAGTGAACATCTCATATTGGTGAGTGGCGTCTGCGGTCTTAAAAGCTAGTAAGCTGTCATCTGAGGAACAAATGACCCCAATCCATCTGGAACAGATGACAACTGAAAACATCAAAAACACAAGGAAAAATGAGCCCAGGAAACAGGAGGACTCATATGAGTGGTAGACTGCAACTGCATGAGACTAGAAGAACCAGATGGTACCTGGCAACCACCAAAGGCAGCCGTGATGGGGGGCACAATGTAGAGTCCCTGATGTAGCATGAGAAAAAGGTGTGAAGTTCAAGAACTCTACTAACCAGCACTGATGGACTGACAGCCGAGAGTGTCCTCTGGGAACATGGCCCCTAGACTTGCTGATGGCCCTGATCTGAAACCACACTGAGATCAACTCTTCAGAAAAAGATGGACTTGACTCGGGGACACAATAAGCATGTGGTATGTGTACTCTATGGTTTTATACATTTATAGGAGGCTGTCTTACTGGTTTCTTGCTGGACTGGAGAGGAGAGGATGGAGAGGAGGGGACGGACAGGTGTTTGTTAAGACAGTACTAGAAGAGTGAAAAGCAGGAGTATGCTGTCATAGGATACAGAGAGCAGATGGAACTGCAGATAAGGAGGTATGCAAAAATGATCTACCTTGTATACTTTTACTTAATCACATACACAAAGAAAGTGTTGCAGAAAGAGGAAAGTCACAAGCAAAGGCTAAGACTCAAGGGTATCAGTTTATCATACAACACCACCCAGGAGGGATGGGAAAGTAAATCCAAAGATGATTACTATGAATGACATAAACAAAAGATTACTTCAGAATGAGTAATCTGGAACAAGAAACCCTGGTGGCACAGTGTTTAAGAGCTACAGCTGCTAACCAAAAGATCAGCAGTTTGAATCTACCAGAGGGCCTTAGAAATCCTGTGGGGCAGTTCAACTCTCTCCTATAGGGTTGCTATAAGTCCTATAGGGTCACCATGAGTCAGAATCAACTTGATGACAACTTTTTTTTTTTTAAAAATCAGAGTATGTAGTATAAATTAGAAAAAGAAAAGCCAACCAATACACATGAAATCATGCCCCAAAAGTTTGGGTGTGAAAAGATGAAAATTAGGCAGAGAAGCAGTTTTTAAAAGGGAAGAAGTCAATTTAAGAGAGTTATGAAGAGCTCAATGCTTGGCCCTGAGGTTGAAAAAGAGAAGTCAAAGGACGAGTTCTGAGACTAATTACTATGAGGATGAGGACAATAACTCAAACAACAGCATCTGCAGTTTGGGGAAATGTGAGCATATACTTACATGATGCGTAGATAAAATGGGATGGGGTAAACAAAGTTTACTATCTAAGTTAAAGGCATCATGTATCATAATAAGCATATATATAACAGTATATATCATTATGTACATTAAGGATTTAATTAAACAAGCAATTAAGAGTTTTATAACTGTGTTACATGGGTCAAATTATTTATCTTCTCTGTGGCTCTTCCTCTGTAAAACAGAGGTAAGAAAAGTAGCTATTTTATAATGTGGTTGTGAGAATTAACTAAATTAATATGTGCAAAATGCTTAAAACAGTGCCTCACACATAGGAAATAATGTGTTTTATTTCTTAGTATCAATGAAATCTTAAATGTATTTATAGTTTGCTGGGGGAAAGAAACACAAAATTGGACAAACAGCCTGTCCTACACAGTATTTTCTAAAACAATAATGAACTACGAATATTTAGCAAAAAGACTATTTCTTTTACCTGGTCTACAAAGTTGACCAGAATTTACTTAAGCCGCAGCTTGAGGATCACTGCTAAACTGGCAAAGATGCTCCTTGGGCTCTTCATATATGTTCACTTTCCCCGGAATCTGATTGTTTCTTCCCTCTAATAACCTGAATGTGATCAAATCTTTAGCTCTAACTATCAGTTGGTAGGTAACAGGGGACAGAGAAACATCTTAAAAATTATCAGGGCACAGAAAAACATATCAACAATATCACAGGGATACAGTTAGCCAAATCCATAATGTGGTTAATTCAACACAGTAATCAAAATGTATTTAACATATACATGACATCAGGATGAAGGCAGAATGATTATAGATCAAAAGAGACTTAACAGGAATAACCACCACATGCAAAAAAAAAAACTCTGTGACAATTAAGAACATGAACTAGGTATTAGATACTGGAAAATTATTGGTAATATTATTGCATGGTAACAGTACCGAGCTTTTGTTAAAAAATAAAATGCAATATACACAACATACGTGGAAATCCTGGTGGCATAGTGGTTGAGTGCTAAGGTTGTTAACCAAAACGTTGGCAGCTGTAACCATCCGGCACTGTTTAGAAACCCTATAGAGCAATTCCACTCTGTCCTATAGGGTCACCATGAATTGGAATCAAATTCAATGGCAATGGATTTAGATTTTTCTTAACTGGATATGTGTATGCGTGAGTGTGTGTGTGTGTGTGTGTCTGTATTATTTACGATACTGTGTAATATGGCTGAGATGGAGTAGAAGAGGAGGAAAGGGAAAAATAACTGTTCAATCTGGATTAATGTATATAGAGACATCTATTACTTAGTATTCTATTTTGGGACAGGTTTAAAATTCTGCAATAATAAAAAGCTGAAAGGAAGGGAAGAAAAGAGGGAGGACCACCCCACAACAAAAAAAAGAAGAAAGAAATTTTTTAAAAGTGGGAGGACAGGGTAGGTTCTACTATTTCTAAGACACCCCCCTTTGAATGATGCAAAACACACAAAGACATCTCAAACACAAACTTCTTCCGTTTGAGTGATCTTATAGCAACACTTTACTATGAAAAGTCCTTGTGCCCATAGATTATAAAACAAAATCCACCTACTGAAAAGGAAGCACCAACAGGCCTTCGTATCCACTTGGGTGGCTTCTTCAGAGGCAGCACTACACTATGCTGAGCAGTCTGCTGCGGAATTTGTAATGGAGGAAGGGGTTGTCCTGTGCCAAAGGGATCCAGATTCCCAAAAGATGATGACAGCTTAAGAAAAGAATAACGTGTGAATCTGTAACTTACGAAAACTATACTGTATTTTTTCTAGTCATATCTAGAATTTTAATTAGTCAATTAAACAGCACTGTTGATCTATGTAGTCATTTTCAAAATAATCATGCCATTATTTTTTTCAGGTATTACAATCAAATCTTTAATACATGCCATTACCTTGTCAACTTGTTTCTGCCTTAAACCATCACTGCTCCCTCCCATAATGGAATAAACACTGATACGCCCATCAAAGGACGCAGCTGATAAGATAGCAGGATTCCGGGGACACCACTGAATATCAAAGCACCACTGTGTATTCGTGGGAAGTTCATACAAAACCTAAGCCAAAAAAGAAGTAAAAAAAAAAAAAAGGGAATAGCTACTTTATAATTAAGACAACAAAATTCATATGATCAACTAGTACTGCTAAATTAAACATTTTCCCTTAGATAGCACCTTTAGCCAAGGAAAACAAAACTACCAAGCCTTTAAAACTAACAGTCCATTATGATAAAAGATTTTTATTTATTAAGGTAAATACTACTCAAAAAAATTCACACTAAAAACAAGTATATTCCCCTGAAATCTCCACTAAAAGACCACAACTGATGGTCCAGGGGCCTCAGGGTTCCCCTGGGTGCATGGCCCCTGACCTTGATGCTGCCCCTGTCCGTAAATCATAATGGAGGTCAACTCTTCAGACAGGAATGGATTGAACTTGGTTCTATGCATCTACAGGATGTCATCCTGCTGACCTCTTACTGGAGGCAGGGGAGAAAGCACAGGAGATTGTTAGGAGGACATGACACATATAGAACGGAGATGAAGAGTGTGCTGTCACCAGGCAGGGAGAGCAGTGGGAGCTGCACATAGGCGGGCATGCAAATTTACATAGGAATGTACATTTTCACTCAATCATAATTAAAAAAAAAAAGTATCTTTTAAAGACAAGAAGTTTTTGTTTTTACTGAAATGTTTAGTGGATGCATCTTAAACATCAGAAAATTATATGAGTCAACTTGCTAAACTTTAAAAGATCAGTGATGTCCTGTCTAACTGTATATGCCTGCTGAGACTCAAACAACCGTATCTAGATCTTTTATCTGAAGATGAAGTTTTAAAAACAATCTTGAGAGGAAGAATTCAGTAAGACATCTAGCATTTAGTCACGAGAGAAAATGTGAGCACACCATTCCTACTGCTGTATTCATAATACAGAATTATGACAACCTTTTTTAATAAGGAAAACAATTCCTAGAAAATGGGTGATAGACAACCCTTACAGTATTGTGTTTCCTAACTCAAAATGTAGTGGTAACTACTCAAAAGAGCATAAGGTTTTGTGGCTTCAAGAAATAAACCAAATGAGCTTAACTTAGGCTTCCTGTGACATTTAAAACATATTTTATAGGAAAACTGAATTAAGTGAAAAGGGACTTAGCCTTCTCATGTCTACTATGCTTAAACTGGCTAAGACTGACCACTCTGAGCTTGATGATACCAACCAGTATTTGCCTATTGCTAATTTGTCTTTGAATAAAAAATGTACTAATGTGGTAGGTATAGCACACACAAAAGTTCATTTTGTTTATTCCTTCAAAGTTTGAGAACACCCAACTAACCAATCACATGCAAAAATTCATTTGATCAAATTACATAACTGAGACAATTATGACAGACAAGTAGTTTTCATGGATTTTGAACTTACCTGGTAAGGCACAGTATAAAACTCAAGATTTTCATTATTTTTTCTATAAGTCATATGAGGTAAAGCATATTATTTTATTTTTCTTGTGTTCCCCCAACTCTAGTATTTCTATGTTGTCACTGACATTGTTGCATCTAGATATTTTAAACTAGAATCCAAATGATGAAAATGCTTGTTTATATCAGGGTATATTTTTAAAAATCTATTGAAGATAACTCTTGTTTTCACTAGCATTCAACCAGGGTAACTTAAAAAGCTCTATTATAAGCACCTGCAATAATCTATGTTAATTCAGAAAAGGATAAAAGTCAAGTTCAAGAGCTGTTAATTGAAGGATACAGTCTCTTGCCTGCTACTTTAGTAGGGAAACCATTAAATATTAGAAATGATAAAAACAGTTAAGACATTTTTAACATACTACCCACGGCAAATACAATTATATTTACACAGAGCGTATATTTAAAAAGTAGAATTTCTATGAACACGATATGTGACAAATGCTGCATTATAAAATATTACATGTGAAATAAATATTTTTGAGTCTAGGCAAACTCATTATCAGATATGTGGGGCCAATAACTATTTTCAAATATAATATTTCATAACAGAATTTTCTGGTTAAAACAGCTGAGTGTAGATTATGTTTTTTATAGAAATTTCTGCTAGATTAACATTTCACATATACCTCATCTACTTTCAAGTGTCCTTTGTTGTAATAATACATTAAGAATCCATATGAGAAATTTCTTATTCAGTTAGAAGTAAAATATAATGACTATAAGGTTTGAAAATACTTCTTCCGTATACCTCTCCTGTGTTTGGGTTGGAGCAGAGAATTTTAGCATCTTTTCCACAACTCAACAACAATTCAGGATCTGCCATGCTCCAAGCAATTGCCAAAATCCCCCTATAAAAATACAACGAGACAAAATTTTTAATCTTGGGAAAACTGTATTTCAAATTATTTCTGTCTAGACTTTTTTAAACTTCTACATATAACTGGCAAAAGCAAACATCTATGAAAGGTGATTTAGTAATTTGCATGCTCTGATCAGTATACATATGCAGGATGTTCACTGTAGCATAGAATGTATGACAGCATATAGCTGGGCATGTAAATTTATACAGGAATGTACACTTTCACTGTCATATTAAATATAAATAAATAAATAAAAAGAATGTATGACAGCAAAAATAAAAACAAATTGTGTAACAACACGAACTGTAATAAGTTACAGCTCATCTTTCAAAGGGAAAATGCATCCAACATTAAAAATTATGCTACAGAAGTCTATTTCTTACTATCATATGGTGTCTATAATTAATAAAGCTAACTATATGAAATTACACACTTGCACAAAAACTATACATATATTACAACTGCACTATAAAAATTTCATTATTTAAACAAATGTGACTAAAAGTATGTATGCAAATGAATCAGATACATACAATGTTACCTTCAGATCAGCAAGAAATGTGACTATTTCACCCGTTATTCTTTTTGTCCGTATTTCCTAGCTTGTTACTAGCAGAGAAATAGTTCTCCATAAAGTTTAATTAAAAAAAAACAAACTAAAAATATGCCTCACAAAGAAGTACTATAGATCTAAAATCGATGATTTGATTTTATAGTTCTTTTTGTGCTTTAATAAACTTTTGGATTTTCTTAACTCTCAGTATTACAAAAGTATTATAAGATTCTGAAAATTCATATTCAGACAAGGAAAACAAAAATCTGTTGTATCCCACCAGCCAGAGAAAACTTTATATTGTATCTCTTCTTTGTCTGTGCTTACTTTTTTCTTTAAATAAAGAACAGAATTAAAAGATCAAGGAAAGTTAACATTACTATATTATGGGGAACAAAAATACTAGAAACTACAAGAGAGTACGTTTGGGTATTTCCTCAAACACCAAAAACTTAGGAGTACCTCGGTGGTGTTACGTGGTTAAGCACTGGACTACTAACCAAAAGGCTGGTGGCTGAAACCTACCTAGAGGCACCTCCCAAGTAAGGCCTAGTGATCTGCTTCCAAAAGGTCACGGTCTTAAAAACCCCATACAACAGTTCTACTCTGCACATACGGAGTCACCATGAGCTGGCACTGACGCAGCAAAAACTGACAACGGACAGCAAAATAAATTTCAAGGGTTGTCCCAAAACATTACAATATACAGGAAATTTTGCTATTTTAATTACTATTTGAAAATCCTTTTAACACATTTTTATGCTATATTCTGATTTGGCTATAATTTCTTCGTATAGAAAACCAGATGATGGATACTTAAAATATAATGTAATATTACAGAAACAAATCATTTACTATAATTTTTAAAAGAGTTAAAGCATATTTCCTAAAATGGAAAATAAAAAATAAATAAAAGCCTATGTGATATTTCACAGTAACACGTGAAGTCATTTAAAAAAGGGGGGGCGGGCTCAAGCTCCTTGGAAGAAACACACAATACCTGGCATGGTTTTCAAGAACACGGAGAGGAGAGGTAGCAAATCGAAGATCCCACATCTGGATCACAGGTAACCTATCATCCTCAGAGGCAAGAACCATCTGAGTAGCAACATCAGGATGCCATGCCAATCCAGAGCAATGCATCTGCAAAGGTTGAGGCTCACACTGTATCAATCATAATATATTATCAAAAGCCAAAACAAAACTAAGGAATATGCCTCCACTGACACATACAGTAAAATACATCAGCTCAGGCCCAGCTTAGTTTTAAAAAAGGAAAAAAAACTATTAAATTTTACTCAAGTCTTAAGAGTAAAATGTTGACTGTTTTCAATTCATCTAGCTATTTGATACATACAGAACAACTATGAAGCTGAACAATTCTACACCAAAATGAGTTTATTCAGATATATAATTTAAACTCTTATAAGTTTAAAATGCAATGTTTTCAGAACAATGAAAATAGATAAAATGAATTCAATAAAAAACACCTAAAATAGCTTTCTTCCATTAGGAAAATTAAGGGAAAATTTCTAATGTAATGACCACCATTTAAACTTTCACATTGGACAAATCAACATTATTAGTTCAGGTTCTAGTAAATATGTTCCAGAAGATGACTGCCAAGTTTACTGCATACTTTATTCCACTGAAACTTATTTTGAAACTCCTGATTAATTTGGAAGATAACACCCTGAAGAAATAAGTCTTCTAAACAGTTACTATTGTTATGGTTGTTTTTAAAGTTACATATGTATTCTCTGATTTATGTGAAGTCATTTTGGAGGATGCAACTAAAAATGCAACTAAAAACAAGCAAACAAAACAGGGCTCCTAACTGCATTCAAGTTATTTTAATGTACCTTGTAACAGAATATTAAGTAATTTGTAAGGTTAAAAAATTTAATGTACTACAGAGCAACACATACTAGAAAATACGTAAATTACAAAAAGAGACAAAACCAGGAGTTTGGAAACTGTAAGCTCAGAAAAATTACAATAAAAATACTAGCAGGAAATTTTACATTCTAGGAAAAGTTAAGGATGAATTAAAAAGTTGCTGTAAGGCTTTGAAACAGCTAGCAAAGCAAAAAGATCAGTATATCCAAAGTTTCTTGATTAATTTTTTTCATCATTAATGCTATCTAACATGGTATGTTACAAACTTCCATCACTTTCTCCAAGGGAAAAAAACCTTTCATTTCAACATGCCTATCAACAAGACGACAGTTTGTTGTTACAAAAATTTTGCTGCCAACTGTCAAACAACATGGGAAAATCTACCCAGAGATGCAATATGTTTGTCATAGGTCAATCCCTCACTCACCCTGTTGTTATGATCACTGACTTTGATGATAGGTTCATTCTTTCTAAGGTCCCACACAGTTGCCCGTCCGCTAGGACTTGCTGATGCTAAAATATGCTGAACTTGCCTGTTCCATGCAACGCAGCTGATATCTTCTGGAGGCTATAAGGAATACGTTATTAAATCATTTTTTAATTTTAATCAAATTTAACTACAAAATCTGATTTCCTTTTAAAAAAGTAGGAAACTTAAAAATCTGATATTTCACTGCATAGATTTGCTTTATATTCCCAAGTTCTCAAAATGTACAATCAGTTTCAAGTATATGTACATGCAACTTCAAATACTGTCTCATTCAACAAGGATTTACTGAGCTCCTACAATAAATCAAGCACTGTTCCTGTATTCTACAAATGTCACTCAGCAGATCACACACCACAAAGTAGATGGTTGATATGCCAGACAACTACGCAGAGCAAAATTTAAGGTCTGGACCATTAGAAAAATAACTTTATTAATAGCAAAACATATGTTAACATTATGCTACCTCTCTCAAATCACGAAAATGTTAGGGGCAAGTTTAACGGTTCTGAAACCGAGTAGTCTTTGCAACATAAAGAAACTACCTAATCTATACATACAGAATATACAGAAAAAGGAGTTTCTTTCTTTTTTTTTTTAAAGACTTTCCTTTATTATGATGTTTATTCAATAGCTGGATGCTGTTCAAATAAAGAGCAGCTATCAGACAGAATACAAAAATAATTATCTGAGGAAATTACTCATGCTCTTTGTCCATCTAGGTCATTTCTATATGCCTAGTACATAAAGCAATGTCTGGCAGGTCGTAAACACGTAATAAATACTTCTGTTTGAACAAAATATTCACTAATGCTCTGAAGAAGTGTATTTATTAATATTTTACTATTATGAAGAAAAATCAACAACAAACAATAATTTTAGGCATGTATTTTGTGTGAAAAATTTAAAACTGAAATAAATTTAGAACAACTGTCTTTGGTCAGTTTTTCTTCAGATTTCTTAATCAAAATTAATGAAGTACCTGTGTTTTAGCTCCTGGTGTCATTGGAGTTGCAAAATTGTTTAGATCCCAAATATAAATTTCAGATTCATTAGCACCAGAGGCTACAAGATTAGTCTGCAATAAAAAATAACTAAATAGCATTTATGAATACTTAAGAGAACTTAGGAGAAAACAGTTGAGAGCCAGAAAGATCTATTACAGTGTAAGTTTGTACTAATGTTCCACTTAATTAAAAAAGCAAAACATATGCATAAAACCAACATTCCCAAATACTTAAACATTATAATTCTTTTTTTTATTTTTATTTAACATAACTGAGTGAAAATGTACATTCACATGTAAATTTACATGCCCCCCCATACGCAGCTTCCACTGCTCTCCCTGTCCAGTGACTGCACACTATTCCTCTCTGCTCCATACATGTCTCATCCTCCCAACAGTCTCCTTTCCCCTCCTCTCCGTCCACTCCCCTTCCTCCAGCCAGAGGTCAGCAAGATGATATCCTACAGATGTATGGAACCATAAAGTGCTTCCAATATATGGTTACTCTGCATTGCCAAGTCCAATCCATTCCTGTCCAAAGAGTGGACCTTTGTTATAATTGATGGGAAAGGGCAGCATCAGGGAAGGGAGCCATGCTCTCAGAGGAACCCCAAAACCGCTGGACCATCAACTGAGGTCTAAAGGAGATCTCATGATACACCTCTTTTTATTCTTGTGTTGCCATTGAGGCTCCTCTCTGTGAGCTCCGTCATGGCTATCACTGGTGGTGGCCGGGCACCATCCGGTTCTTCCGGTCCCAAGTCGATGTAGGCACCCACTCTTGTGGGTCTCTCTGTCTTCTCGGTTGTCTTTACCACATGCCATTTTGGCCCTCGGTGAGCATCCGTTCCTGCTGAGGTGGGACCATTTGCTGTGTCCTCGGATGGCCGCTTGGCAGCTTTTAAGACCCCAGATGCCACTCACCAATGTGGGGTGCAGAGAGCTCTCTTAGCAAAACGCTAGTTGTGCCAATTGGCCTGGAATTCACCTAAGAGCATGGTTCCCCGCCCCCTGCCCCAGCTACTCTATCCTTGCAGTATTGAGTTAAGATAGAAGGAGTACTCAAGTTATGCTGAAGTCCACTTAATGTTGTTCTTGTTCCTAATGTGTGCTGTCACCGCTTTCTCCTAACTAGATTTCTAGTAACTATCTAAACTAAACCCTCCCCGCCTTGCCCTCCCTCCCCTCCCTTGCAACTGTCAAAGAGTCTTTTCTTGTATACACAAGTCTGTTAAACATTATAATTCTTTAACAAAATGTACATAATTTTTTTAGAAAAATGCGTTATAATAAAGCCATTAACAAAGAACAATAATAGAGGTAAGTTCTTAAAAAGGTAACCACAAAACCCTATACAGATTATCATTTGTGGCTCTGCATCTCTGGTAGGGGTTCTGATGTAGTGGACAACAGAAGGTTACCAATTAATTTCCCTTTAGGACAAATAGCTGAATCCTAAAACAAAAGGCAAGTTTTGGAGCCAAATAAGACAGAGCTAAAAAATAAAATCGCTTGTCTTAAATCTCCATTTTATTTCTTTACACTCAATCTTGTTCCATGTGGTATTATTTCTAAGGTATTTCTGTGGTACACATTTATAGTTAAGAAGGTCCTGAGTTTGGTCTAACAGAGTATAGTAAGATAGAGCCTCAGAGAGTAACTTCCATCCTTCATCATCAATGTCACATATTCTTTTCTAATGAACTGACAAATTACCATGCAAAAAGGAATTCTATGGTAGTCTCACATAATCCAAGACCTAAAACTCGCTGCCACTGATTCAATTTCAACTCACAAGGACCCTACAAGACAGAGCAGAACTGCTTCATAGTGTTTTCCAAGGAGTGGCTGGTGAAGTTGAACAGCCAATTTTTTCATTAGTAGCTGAGCTCTTAACTATTGCATTACCAAGGCTCTGTACTGCAAGACACTTTTACCAAAACAAAGCATCAGCTATCACATTTAAAAAGACACCACGACTGTACACATGAGGAAGTTTGGGTTTCTGGATTTCCATATCCCATCTATTCACAATACAAGAAAAATATTCAGAAGTTTCTTACTATAATATTCATTTGTGGGTTTTTTGACTCAAGATCTGTTAGTTATGTTTGTGACAACAGTAGTGAAAAATTAAAGAATCTTACCTGCTTATTTATAAAATTTGAATTATATTTGTGTCAAGTACATTTGCACTTATTTGATGGAGTACTAATCTCTCATAATTACAGGATTTCTCACTTAAATAAAAGAGAATTAACAGAGAGAACCACAGCACCAGCTGGGTAACAATTATATATACTAGAATGGCACAAACTTTCAAAAGCCAAGGCTACTAATCTACGGGGCTAATGTTTAAAGACTGAAATATCCAATCACCCAGCAGTGAAACCTCCAGACTTCTGGAATCAAATCTACCCATCTGACCTCTGAGCTAGTACTACTTAGCCTGAACTCAACTCTGAACTCGTTCTCAAACATATACCACTTACTATTCATCAACCTGCACGGCAGTATTTTTAGTTTTCAATTCCAAGACCGAGGAACAGAAAATTTATATACTTATTTCAAAACAGACTTGTACACATTTCCAAAATTATTAAGTGTCAAAGTCTAACCTGGAAAAGGTTCACATCCAAGGCTCTCACTGGGCCAGTATGCTTGTTATTCTGGGCAATCACTACTTCTGTGTCTCCAGCTGTAATTTTAGAAGGATCATAGAGAATAATATTTCCATTCTCACCACCTGCAATCAGAACTCCAGAGACATTTCCTTTTGAATCCATCTTATGAGGCCCCCAAATCAACTTGTGGTACCTTGTAAGATAAAAGGAGTAAAATAACTCATTGTTGAAGTTAAAGAAAACAATCTGAAATTATACACTTGTTTGTGCCTTCATAAATACTCCAAAACAGGGCTGCCCTTTTCCTAGTAACTGTGAATAAGTACTACGAAATGGCATTTTAATTTCTTTTTAAACTCATATGAGCATACATTCCTCTGCTCATTGGTAGAAGGTAAAAACTTTTGTAGAGGTAATGTAGAAGGACAAAGCATATTTGATTTGTGTGTCAAAAAATATGGGCTTGAGAATGGTTTTACCATACAGAAACTGTGAGACCTTGGACAAGGTACCTAATCTTCCGAAGCTACCTCTGGTTCATCTGTAAGATGGAACTAACCATTTCCCTTGAAAAATATAGTATTAATTCTATTTAACTACAAAAGTACTCACTAACAATCCGTTAAATAGTAAAGGTGTTAAATCTGAAATTTTGTAAGAAAAATAATGCATTATGACACTAGAAAAGAGACACCAAAATTCCATTTATTATGACAAGGCCCCCTACTGGTGGAGAATAAAGTATTATGGTCCAGCATGAAGAGCAATATAAAGGTGATGTAAGTATGTATGGCATATGTGTGAGAAGAATTACTATGTAAAAGGCATCTGGGGTTCACACTGGGAGGATCAACATATTCTCTTAAGAATACGCAAGATTCTATGAGAGAGACACCATGAGCTGAGCAGTAGTCTTTTAGCTAAGGTAAAGGTACACTCTTTTCACCAAAACTTGCCAAGTTACTGAAGCAATAAAGCTTATTCCATTACTGAAATGTCAGTGTCCTTTGTCTGCATAACAATAAGGCATGAATACTTGGAAAGTTGTCCTAAATACCTACTGTATCAGAAATCATGTCGACTAAATTCTATGAGATGTATTTTTAAATTCAGATAACCTCAAATAAGGAAACAAAAATCCCATTCAGGGAACAACTACTATTAACATTGTAATATACCCTCAACTATTCCTTTTTCTGCTCCTATCTACTCTTTCCTGTAAATAGGTAAAGTAAGGGAGATGGGAAAAAGTAACTCCACTACACTATGAGGGGGGAAAAAAAACACTAGAAACCAGAGTCTCCCTTACCCTACACATAACACTAATAATAAAATCAACAAAATACACTAACGCTTCATATATTTCAAAAAAAATTCACCCACATGCCTTTTCACAAAATATTACATTTCATGGATGGCATTCCTATAGTTTCTAATATTGGCACAACTGTAGATTAACTGGGGATTACCTATAAAATCAATCGCAATTTAAAAAAATCACAGGGATTTGAAGCTAAACCTCATACCTGTGAGAAGAGGAGAAAGTGGCACAAGATTTCATATCCAAGGATGGATCTGAAAGGTCTAATTCAAATATCTCAAGGGAAGCATTGGTACTAAATGTTGCATCCAACTGCTGAGCAGATGTTCCTACAGAAAATACATTTAAAGTAACTATATATGCAAAAATAACAGAAAACCATACAAAGTCAAAAATAAAAGCATGTTTTTTCTATATCTAGCTCATGAATTCTGCATTAGTGGCTGAAATCTCAGCGTATGTCACTGAACACGTGCTTAGATTGCAACAGAAATGATATTCTCCCAGAATTAAACATGGCTGGGAAATGATGCTTAAACGGGTAGTTTGTAAAAGAGGCACAGATTATTTTTTGAGCCTACAGATTTTCTTAAGGGCTGTCTATGTAAAAACAATATCAAGATTTACTATATTCACTTGTAATTATAAAGACATAAGGTCAACGCTTTTTATACAAAAATAATGGCATCAAAACTGCCTTTCATTAATTTAAACTGATATTTACTAACTGCCTTTTACATGTCAGCCATCATGCTTAATACCAAAGATGGGCAAAACACAATTACCGTGAGATGAGAAGATACTATATATACAATATATCATGATCAATACTATGGGAATACAGAACAAAAATCATTCAACTCAGCAGAAAGAGAGGATGAGTATCTTGCCAGGGAAGGAAAGGCTTTCCAGAAGATACGGCCTGAAATGAATCTTAAAGGACAAGTGCAAACAAACCAGATATAAGAAGAACTTACGTGATGCACAGTTTTTTCTTTCAAGCTTACCTGTAGCTAGGTAAATGGGATGATTCTGGGCAGGGCTCCATGCCTGCATGGCAGTACGATCTACTTCCTTTAATTTCATCCTGCTGAAGAGAATATTCCACACCGAATATATTGAAAAAGTAACAAAGATCACAGAAAGACAATTACAAAGAAACATACAGAACCAACCACTGCAACATTATTAATATCAATGTGTCAATGAATTAAACTGATTTAGGTATCATTTGTTAAAAATTAGAAAAATCTGTTTACTGTCAGACTATATAAAACAAGGACGAATACAACTGCTCAGATTGCAGCCCTTCACTTAAAAATATCAGTTTGGGGGGAAAAAAGATAATATCTAAGGAATTAACTATGACAGACAAGGTGCTTCTCAAATAAGAATGGTAATAGAAGTCATATAATAAACAAGGTGCATCTTCCTGGATTCAATGGTAAGCCAAAAAAAAAAAAAAAATCCACTTGCTCTCACATCAGTAACAACCCTATAGCCATTTTATTTGACACAGACTTACTACAGAGAATATACAAGTCCACAGAATTTTAACATAAAGCATAAATTTTTAGGAAACTGGTCAATTCAAATCACAATCCCTTATAACCAAACCCACTGCTGTCAAATCCATTTCAACTCATGGTGACCTTATAGAACAACAGAGTGGAACTACTCCATGGGGTTTCCAAGGAGCAGCTGGTACACATATATATATATATATATACATATATATATAAATATATGTATCTACACATATACATATATATGTATGCATAGGTAGGTAAGTAGATGAAAATGCATATAATGTTACGGAAATGGTGATCAATTACTGTTTTATTAATACTACTTTTGAAGACTGGGTGTTGAATTCTGTCAATTTTTTAAAATAATTTATTTTTGTTGTTGAAAATGTACAAAGCAAAACATACCAATTTGAGTAGCGTCTAGGGTCTTAAAAGCTAGCAAACGGCCATATGAGAAGCATCCATTGGTCCTGGCCTACCCGAAGCAAAGAAGAAAGAAGATCAAAGACATAAAGAAAATATAAGTCCAAGAGACAGAAAGGTCACATAAACCAGAGACTACTTCGGCACAAAACTAGAACTAGTTGGTGCCTACCACAACCAATGACTGCCCTGGCAGGGAACACAACAGAGTCCACAAAATAGTGGAAGAAAAATGGGGTGCAGAACTTGAACTTGATTAAAAAGACCAGACTTGATGATCTGACAGATTGGAGTGTCTCCAGAAGACATGGCCCATAGACTCTCTGTCATCCTAGAACTGAAACCATTCCCGAAGTCAACTCTTCAAAAACCAGACTAGACTGTAAGACATTAAAACGATACTGGCAAAGAGAGTGCTTCTCAGCTTAAGTAGATATAGGTGACTAACTGGGTAGCTCCGGTCCAGAGGTGAGATGAGAAGGTATACAAGGGGACAGGCACTGACTGAATAAACATGAGAAAAACAGAGTAGAGAGGAGAAATGTGCTGTGACAGTACGGGAAGAGTAACTAGGGTTACATAAAAATGTGTGTATAAGTTTCTGTATAACAAATTGACCTGAATTGTGAGCTTTACCTTAAAAGCACACACAGACACACAAAATACACCGATTCAACAGCTTCTACATACACAATTCAGTGACATTACATCCTTCAAGCTATACAATCTTTCTCACCCTCGTTTTCTGAATTATTCCTCCACAGTTAACACAAACTCACTGCCCCCTAAATCTTTTCTTTAACCTTTCGAGTAACTGTTACCAGTCTGATCCCACACATACAGTTCTTTAAAACTGCAAAATGCTCAAGGCAGACATTCTTTACTAAGGAAAGGAAATTACCATTTGATTTAAAGACCATCTCAGAGGATATTTTTGGTTTAAAAGTTTAGAGTATCACAGGGCAAAGGTTCTGGTGATTCATCCAGACTGTATGGCTCCAGAAAATATGTATTCCACAAGTACCAAGTGATTTCCACTTGGCAAATGGAGATGGCTGTAGATTTTTTTCCTTTGGTGCACCAGCATGACAAGTTATACTAACAGATTGCTTAATACTGAGTCTTCATTCTTGGAATAATCTCCTCTTGAACATGATGCCATTACTCAGCTAACATACTGAGATTCTTGCTTCTAAAGTCTTAAGTGAACTTGTGTCTATCATTTTCTTTGTGCGTTTTTCGTATCAACGCTACCCCTTGCTTCATAGTTTTCTTTCTACGCTCTGGAACAGTTTCAATAGTAGCAATAGAATTATCAGTTCTTCAAGGATTTAAGTGAACTATCTGGGCCCAGCGCTTTTTAGGGAGCGTGCCTCCTTTCATAATTTTCTAAATTTCTTCTACAGAAATTAATCTGTTTGAATTTTTTCTATCTTCTGGGGTAATTTTTTTGTAAATATACTGTACTGATTATTTTTATATGGTTTTTAATTGTGTAGACATGAATAATGTAGATTTGTGATGCTTTCAATTTTTGTCTGTTATTTGTATTGTATGTACACATCCATATACATCTCTACTTAATTTTTCCTTTTAAAAAATAGATTCGCTTAGCTAGTAGTTTATCTGTTGTACTAATTTTTTTCAAAAAATAACTTTCAATTTATTAGTTCTGATATTGTTTTCTAATTCATTAATTTCTGCTTTTTTTAAATTAATTCCTACTTTTATCTTACTTTGATTTAGTTTGTTCTACCTTTGGTACTAAACGCTTAATTCATCCATTTTTATTCTTTCTTCTTTATTTATGTATTTAAAGCCTTAAATGTCCCCCAGGCACTGCTTTTCCTTCATGCCTCAGATTCCTAATGTTTTTCTCACTACTGTGGTCATCCATATATTCTACAATTTTACAATTTTCAATGATGAATGAGCACTTTATTAATTTCTTTAATATTCATTGTACCTCTCCTGCACTTTTTTAAAATTTACTATTTTACACAAATAATGCACATATTACATGTTTTCTGCCAAAACTCCCTTGTACATTGTTATCTAGTGTTGCTGTAACAGAAACATCACAACTGGACATGTTTCACAAAGAGAAATTTATTCTCTTATAGTCTAGGAGGCTAGAAGTCTGAATTCAGAGTGTCAGCTCCAAGGGAAGCTTTTCTGTATGTGTTGGCTCTGGAGGAAGGTCCTTGTTACCAATCTCCCCCTGGTCTAGGATCTTCTCAGAGCAGGGACCCTGGGTCCAAAGAATGCACTATGCTGCCAGAGCTTCTTTCTTGGTGGTATGAAGTTCCCTAGTCTCTCTGCTAGCTTTTCTCTTCTACATCTCAAAAGAGAATGGCTTAAAACACAATTTAATCTAATAGATTGGCTCCAGCATCATTAATAAAACTGCCACTAATCCCAGGTCACTAACACCATAGATGCAAGATTTACAACACACAGGAAAATCACATGAGATGACAAAGTGGTAGACAATCACACAACACCAGTAACTATGGCCTAGCCACGTTGACACATATTTTAGAAGGACACAATTCAATCCATGACAATGCACTAACTGCTTTATATATGTGGGCACGTTACTCACCTGGTTTCAATACAGTCTAAAAATACAGTATTGTTACTTTCTTTAGGGCTTGATAGTGAGTTTTTATGAATGCTCCATGGGGACTGAAAAGGGATGCTCTCTATGTTTAGGGGTCCAGAGTTTAATATGCATTAATTAAATCTCCTTCACTGATTTAATTGTTAAGATCATATATATTCTTTTTGTCCACCTGATCTGTCTTGGACCACGAAGAATACATTAAAGTCTCCTACTACTAATGCATTTGTGCCTACTTCACCTTTTTATCTCTTTAAATTTCTGCTTTCTTCTTTATGACTGTTACTTTGTATTGAGTACAGAGCTATATGGTACACAGATATTCTTAATTTTAAACGTTTACTTCGAATGCACATTTTAGTTTTCTGAACTTTTTTTCCTCAAGTAATGCCTTCTGGCTGCAATCCTACACTGTCTCATTTTTAGATCAGTACCATGAGGCTTTCTTTTTACTGACATTTTATGTGTATATCTTTGCCTTTTCAACTTCTGGACACTTTGTTTTCACTGTCCATAATGAATATAGCATATAATCAGATTTTGCTTGGTGACTCAATTGGAAAATCTTTTAAAAATGTTAGCTACAGCAATTTACAACTTAACTGATATGACAGAGATACTCATAGTTCTATTATATTTTGCTACATTTCGTTGTAGCTTTTCAAAGTCTTTCACTATATTGTTTATTTTTTTGTATGCATATTTATAATTTTTCTGATATTTATGATAATTTGTTATTTTGTTCTAGCGGTTCTTTATAGGTTTATCTTTGTGACTATAATTTTAAATAATTTTAATACCATTCCCCTTTTATTTCTTTACACTATAATTATTGATTCTCTACCAAGAACACCAATGAAATTTATTTGCATAATCTTATTGACCTCTTTCACTACACAATTATAGACAATAATATTCTTTCTTAGTATTTACCTGTGTGCTATCAAATATACTTCTAATTGATATGTCAACTTTAAACGAGGTCCGGACTCCCAGCCACTACAAGTAAGGCAATCCACAAACCTATTCTACCCTCAACTTTCTTCCCACTCCCTCCTTTCCTTAATTTATTAGCTGCACTACCAATCACTACATTATTAAAAAGTCTAGCATTCATGTTTTAGCTTTTCCTCCTCACTCCCACTTTTCACTCTCAGGTCTATGTTAAATACATTTGGTGCTCTCCAATAGTACTTTTGCCAGTTTCCTTAGTGATTTCTACAGGATGAAAGCCATCTTGTAAACATTTCCGTAAGAAACCTCTAACAGGGCCTTAGATAAACACAAAGGAATCTGGTTTTGCAGTGGTTAAAGTAGTCAGCAGCTAAGCAAAAAGTTAGTGGGTACAATTCATCAGCTGTTCAGGATAAAGATGAGGCAGTTCACTTCTGTAAAGATTTACAGTCTTGGAAACCCTACAACCTCTATGAGTCAGAATCAACTCAATGTCACTGAGCTTGAGCTTGGTAGATTAACACTATGCCTCAGTTCTTACACGTTCAAAACCATATATAGCTTGTATACTTGAAGAACATTTTATACAAGATAAAATGAAAGAAAGGTCGAATTGTGAAAGCTAGCAAGGCGCAATGCCAAAATTTGAACTCAGAAATTTATCTCAAAGTCCAAGCTCCTACTTGCTGCTCCCAGCAAGTTTAGGCCTTAAATCTTCAATCACAGGAGAAATATTTACATTTAGAAAAAATAATTTAACAAAAAAGTCCACTGCTGTCCATTAGATTTCGACTCACAGCGACCCTATAGGCAGAGTAGAACACCCCCATAGTTTCCAAGGAATGCCTGGTAGATTCAAACAGCAAATCTTCTGGTTAGCAGCTGTAACAGTTAACCCCTACACCACCAGGGTTTCTGAAATAATTAATTAATTTCACTGTGAGACCACCATACACAGTGAAAGCAAAAGAGGAAAAACATTTTAGAAACAGTGCTAGTTTAAGAAAAAGGGGACTAGGAGGCTATAGCCTATGGTTAGAACAACATTCAATCCTTGACAAATATTGCTTCTGCTAGTTAAACGCTATGAAAATTGTGGTACATTATGAAACCTCTCTGAAATTGTCTGTACATTTATAAAATGTGTATAAAAGTGACTACCTCATGGGATATATTGGTTTAAATCACAACACCTCGGAGTACTGCAGAATGCCTAGCATATACATTAAGAGCTGCTTTAACACCTATTTTTTAAAAAATTATTACTACCCTGACATTATCAAGAAAACCTCACATGTAGTTTTCTAAGATTACTGGGGGAGGGAGGGAGGGGGGAATCCAATTTTCTAAAAAGCAACAAAGTAGCCTATTTTCTTTACATGAAATTTCTTTCCTCAGCCAATTTTCTAATCTCGTCTTTAGTAATTTGTTAATGTCCCAGTTGCTTCACGAAAACTGCCCTAATGATTCAGTTCACACTGATCTAATCTCTTAACTGTATATATTTGTTTGTACCAGACTTTAGAGATATAAAACACCTTATCCCATCTTCACTAAAAAATTTAGACCTTTCTGTTAGCACTTATTGTGTATATATTTTCCAACTGCCTCTTTTCAACAACTGTTTTACTTGTCACCTTGTCCCATTAATGAGACAAAATGTCTTTTTTCAATCAAGTGTTACTTTTACCCTTCTGGGATTCAATCTTTCAGCACTGAGTGAGGTACAAAGAAAGTTTTATCAACTGATTCTGCATGCTTATACTTAGACAAATATGAAAAGAGGGATGAACTAGAAATACCAGTTTTAGGCAAAACATTTAATTTTACAATTCCTAAGTTTTTCACAGATCTATTTTATAAAAACAGGACAAAGTACTATTGGCGGAAGAAAGGTTTTATAAAATGCCTTCAGAATGACTTCTAAAAGAAAGAAATACATATATTTAAAAAAAACTGTAGAGAACTACACTTATCTTTAAAAGCAAAGGTACACTGCTACCTAACTCATGTATGCTTAGTTAATGTGTAACATTTAGGAACAACAAGAAAATTGACAGAAACATAAAATGGTTAAAAGGGAATGCAAGGCAATTATAAAAATGTATTTCTTGGTCTGAGTTCTCAGTGTTCCACCAGAAGCAGTTCCATAACCTGTATGTACCACAAAAGATTAAAAATCACTGCTCTTTACAGTCTGCACACTTCTTCCTACTGTTGCTATTAGTTTCAAAAAAGAATCTGCTTATATAAAACTGAGCAGTATAACTGCAAACCCATCCACAAAAACTATGGATATGCTTAATATAAATAACTACAGAGACTTTTCAAGTTATACAAAAGTTCTCTGGGTCTACAAATCTTTTCCAGAGCTGTAACTAAGACGTGATGGCAAATAAGAAGCAAACCAAAACGGAACACACACACACACACACACACACACACAGAAAAAGGAGTCCGCTCTAACCAACTCTAGAAAACTCAGTATGCACAGAAAACGTTAGGATACGATCATACAGGCACCAGCCTCTAACTGCCGATTAAGCACTGTTACAGCTACTGACAAAGTCAACAAAATTTGTTTTCTGTAGTTAGAAAAAGTATTTATAGAGGAAGGACTACTCACAGACCATCGCATTAGTGCAACTTCAAAAAATCCTGGAAAATAAGTTTCATGAGCTCACAGCACAGGCTGTATTTTCACTTATTTTACAATCACTGCGTAATTTAACCTCTTAATAAGACAACTCACTAAGTGAGAACTGCAACACTTTATGACACTTCCTTCTAAAGATGAACTGCTACTGGCAACTAACCCAATCCCAGCGGTCAATAATCTAAACCTGGTTAAATGACAGTAGCCTTCGGTTCAAATCTCGGAGCCTTTAAAACAGGCAACAGCTCAAATACAAACAAAAAACCATAATCAAGCTAAAGTCAACCTTAGTAATTCTGAGGTTTATTTCCTTCCACCGCCCTTGGGGACCGCACCTCTTTGTGCGCTCGAGTTCCAAGGTCTCCCAACCTCAGATCTCAGTAACCTGACCGGCTACGATTCCCCGTCAGGACACTCTGTCGGTAAGCCTCGGGAGAGCTCCTAAGGTTTTGAAGGCGGCGAACGTGGACAGGCACGATCCCCGCAGCAGTGCCAACGCCAGACTTTTTCCGGCCGGGCCCCAAAGGAAGATCAGAGGCGCGCCGCCACCGTGACCGGGCCTCGGGCTGGCTGGGGCCCGTGGGGGCCAAGGCCGGAGTCCGAGCTTTGGGCCCAGGCTCTACCTTGAGGCCCCGGGACTAGAGATGTGAGGAGGCGAGAAGAGGCTGACTCACTCGGCGACGACCCTCAGCAACCAGTTCCTGCGTTAGCTGGGTGCCAGTCAACTCGCTCCGCATTCGCCGCCGCCACTCCTCCCCGGACGGGGGCCCCCTCCACGTTCCGCTCCAACGTGGCAGCCGCAGCCGCAGCCCCGCCCGGCCGGCCAGCAGACGCTTCCGGGAGCGACGCCCCGCCCCGCCCGCTCCGTCAGCGGCCTGCCGCTGCACTTCCGGGAGCGGCCCGCGAGCCCGGCCGGAGCGGGGCGCGGCGGGGGGCTCTGGTGTGCCGGGGGTGGTTCCAAAGCTTCACGCGCCCTTGAGGTTAGGGGAGGTCATTGAGGGGCAGCGCAGGGCCTGGAAGCGGCGGCCCAAACTACGGGAAATGGAAAGGTTGGGCTGGGTGTTCCGTCAGAAGGGCTACGGCCCACAGGAGCGCCACGTAGCACTCCCAAGCCTGTGAGCACAAACACGGCCTACCCCAAAGCAGTGTGAAAATCTGGCTGCAGGGGCCTTATTACTGTAATTTGTGACAAAGTCCTAAAATTTCTTATGTGATTTTACCATTTTGCGTTTTGAGAGAGCTTGTTTAAACGAAATCATCTGGTCATACCCAAAGACTGGGATGCAAATACTGATTACTTCTTCCCAAAACTGTCCCTATGTACAAAAGCAATAAAATTTACCATGCAGACCCATAGCAATCCTTATGGAACCGTCCCTTTATGTGGCTTTTATGAGGCTGACCTTTTGGAAGCAAAAGATTATTGTGATAAGGTTACCAAAGGGAACTGGATCTGCCACATAATCAACATTTCGTCCAGGCAGTGATGCAAATTTAACAATTCCTCCTTGCAGTTGAAATTTCAAACCCAACCAAAAACCGTGTCACTACCAGCCTCCAATCTATGACATCACTCCCTGCTTTTGCCAATAAACGGAACCCCAAAATCTATACAGAATCTTTCTCCACTCAAGGAGACTGACCCGTTTCCTCTTTGGAATGTACTTCTGCTTAATAAAGGTTTTCTATTTGATGTCGAAAAGGTTGCATCCTCATGTGCTTTGGGGCTGAGGGGGAGAGGAGCCCATTTCTCCACCTGTTGGGAGACCAAATTTGCCAGCTCCGCCTGAGGAACCTGAACCAGGTCACTTGGGGTCTACTCAGTTGCAGGACCTCCACAATTGGACTCTCCAAGGTGCCTGCAGTGTGGTTCAAATTGCCAAACTCAGTAGGCCAGTGCTTTCACTGCTTACACCACCCAATGACTCCATCCAAATACATAAGGAAACTGAAATGGTAGCTCACGGGTTACTCCAGGGCCATAAATAGGGAGAGAGACATTCGAGTTAATATTCTTTGGTGCTGACATACATAAGTACTCACTCTCTACCCGTTACTGTACCATCTTCATTGGTATGCTCCTTGGAAGCAAGGATAGCAAAACTTGTGTCCTATACTTTGGGCACATTATCAGCAGGGGTCGGTCCCCCAGGACAGCATGTTTGGTAGAACCAAGAGGAAGACCCTCACGGAGATGGACCAACACAGTGGCTACAATGGGCTCAAGCCAACAATTTAATGGTGCATAATTGCGCACTGTTTCATCCCGTTGTACATAAGGTAGCTGAACTCAAACCCACCAGATGGCACCTAACCTCTATTTCCTTACCTAGTGTAGAAATCATTTTACTGCAAAGCAAGTAAAGAGGAAAAGGACTTGCTACAGAATTAAATTCAACCCAGGTCTTCCAACTCCTAGGCCAGTTCTCTTCCTATTATTCTTTTCATTCAAATTCAACTGCCTTTTCTGGTACCTCCACCGTTTTTCTGGTAAAGCAAAATTTAAGTACTAAAGAGATACCTGTTTACACTCATTGCACTCAATACTCTGATTCAGATTTTTAAAAAAGGTATTTCTGTAGCATCTAAATAGACTGGCTCAATCAGCTTACAGTGGTCATAAATGCCTGACTTAAAAAGTGGGACCATCATTTTAGGCAAGAGAAAATACTGAGCTCTTTTTCCCTTTCTATCACCACATTAACAAAAGACCTCCTTCTGGAATTGTGCAGTGGCATAGAAACAGATTTCATTTAAAGTCTTAACTGATAAAAGCAGCAGTGGTTACATTTTCTGGTGCCATTTAATCCACAACCTTACAGTTAACTGTAATTCAACTTTCTACTCCAAGAGTCAGCAAACAAATCTTCCCTCCCAGGATTTTGTTAAGTTCCATCAACTAAGAATGGTTCTCAAATTTTTAAATAATGGTGGTGGGCAGGGAGGGGCAACAGAAGTAAAACATAACTGTGATGTCAAAAATTATGAAACCCAAATTTTGGTGGCCGTAATGTTTTACTGAAACACAGCCACACTCAAAGTTTTCTGTATTGTTAGGGTTAGGGTTAGGGTTAGGGTAGTATAATGGCAGAACTGAGTAGCTGTGACAGAGACCACATGATCAGTAAAGCCTAATATTACCAGGTGGTCCTTTACAGAAAAAGCTAAAAACCTTGTTCTTTAGGCAGGATTTTGCATACAAATACACTAATACTCAAACATTAGATATTCAATATTACAATTTTTTTATTTCAAAGCTTTAATAGCATACAAAGGCAGTATAGAAAGTATATGTCACAGTTTCTGTACTTGATGTACACTTTTGCTTAAATATAAGACTCAAGTGCCTTTGGCTATTTTGTTGTAAGCGCACACAGCCCTTGTATCACCCATGCAGGCTGCAACTGTGTGAAGTAATCTTTATTTTTTTCCCAAGCCAGGTAATCTTAATAATCTCTCATAGTTGGATAACCTTTAAAATTTGTCCCAAATAAATTTAGATATAAAAATATAAAACACAACTAACGTTAATACATTATAATTTAAAACATTAACAATATTGAAAATTATTCTACTTCTTTGTAAAACAATTATCAATAGCTTGTATGTTGCTGGGTGCCTTCTCATCATCTTTTTTATGACTCATCAAGTTGTGATACTCCAAGTAAGGGTCACCACCTTCCAAAATTTTATCCTTTGCACTCTGTATGAGAGCTCCTTTAATGTGCTAGCCAGCATCACTTCCTCTAAGAAATCCTTTTCATCAAATTCCTTTTCCTCATCCATGTTCTTAAGTTTGCCTTCACTAAGTTCCTCTGGGGCATGTACAGTCTCCTGAGTAGCCATGTCGACATTCCCATGGTCATCTTTTGTAACTCCATTTACATTCCAGATGAATTCCACAGTTTTGACTACAGTATATCTTGTACTACTTTGCAAACGAAAAACTGTCTATACTCCTTAGAATCTAGGTGCAAATATTCCAGCAGTATCTTTATCTGAGCTAGGTGCTTCACCAGCTAGCTTAACATTAATCAAGTCATGCCAGCTTCTGAAATAATGAAACCAGTCTTGAGTGGCAGTACAATGTTCTTTTTCAGTCTCTTTGAAATTACTGATTTCTTTCAATGCCTTGACCTGAATGCTAGCCAAACGGACTGAGATCTGTTTTTGAGTAGTCTTCAGCCTAAAGTAGAAATAAATCCTCCACTTCAACTCTAAGCAGCTTTTAGTTCCAAGTAGAATTTAAACAGATGTTGAAGTGACTTTACCTTGGTTTTTATATTCATTCCTTTTGCAATACTGTTCACATACTGTAGGTTAATTAGAAAGGCCCAGTTAGCCCATGTCCTATCTTCACTTTGTTTTTGCCAGTTTCAAACTCTTCTAAGCCCTTGGCTGGCTTGACAAGCATGTTCAATTTCTCTTGCAGCTACCACTTTTTATTTTTTTGCTGCTCTTTTATCTCTGTTCACCAATTCCCTTGTTTGGTTATCCATTTTTATATAATGGCACATGGGCCTATCACTGGGAGGTAAGGAGGCACAACCACGCTGTCTGTCCCTGAATTGAGTAACATATGCTTACTGGAACAATTGCCAACATATTTTGATAAAAGTGCTATCATTGGTCACAGAAGATGATGAGTATTTATTGTTTCTAACTAGCAACAAAAATTTGTACTTAATCCTATTAGTTAGAAGTTGTGCACTGACTAAAAATTTTTCCATCATTGGGGACTGATATTATTTAACTGAACTGTGGTAACTGATATATGTGTATATTGGAACTGTGTAAGAACCACCAGCACCTAAAAAGAGAAATGTGTGTTAGTTCACAAAAGTCACTTTTTAATCCAACTTAATCAACTACCACAAGCAAGCCTAGTCCTAGATCAAATTAAATCAAACAAAATTTCTAACAGAAAGGTAAGTTTCAAGACTGCATTATTCACTAGAGCTATAAAAATGTTTGTAAATAATGCAACCCAGAATTTTTCAAGATTTACAGATTGTCCGAGGACATATTCTTGGAGAAATTTAGATTCTTTAATTACATTTCAAAATCTTGTTCTTTCACAGTAGCACTAAACAAAAAAAAAAACCAAACCCAGTATTGTCAAGTTGATGTCAACTCATAGCAACCTTATAGGACAGAGGAGAACTGTCCCACGGAGTTTCCATGGTGTGCCTGCTGCATCTGAACTGCTGACCTTTTGCTTAGCAGCCATAGCACTTCACCATTATGCCACCAGGGCAATGTAAGAGAAAAAAACCCAGTGCTGTCCAGTCGCTGACAACTCATTGCAACCCTATAGGTCAGAACAGAACTGCCCCACAGAGCTTCCAAGGAGTGCCCGGCAGAAGTAAACTGCTGATCTTTTTGGTTAGCAGACATAGCACTCACTTAACCACTATGCCACCAGTGCACTAGAGGTCTACAAAGAGCAAAGCTGTGGAGAAAACAACAGCAGAATGTATCCCATTAATGCTGTTTCAGCTTTATTGTTTTTGGTTAAGGACTATAAACAAAAGTTTATATTAACTTTTATGTCTGTATACATTTAAGAATTAAGTTAGGTCAACAGTGGGTATTCACATAAATATCCCTCCTCATATAAGGTGTACACATTCCTCAAATTTGAGAAACACACCAAAATAACATACCTAATTGATAACAGTATTAGATTTGAGATTAACAATTTCCCACCAACATTCTATTATTCAACAAAGCTTAAGTTGGATGATTATCCACAGGCACATCTGACAGTCATTTAAAAGAACATCCAATGCTTCAGCAAATCTGAAACTGGGCACATATGCCAAGAATTTCAGGAGCGAAAGGATTACATCAGTATTTCTAGGAAAGGATGGTCATCAAAATTAACAGTCTCTCTAAACCTTCCCTTCCAATGCCTAGGCTCAATCAAATCTACCGATTCGGAAAATTATAATCTCTCTGAAAACATATTTATACTGTTTTTGAAAGCTGAAAGATTAAGGGAAAACTTTTATAATTCAGAGTATAATGTCTACATTATACTCAAATGTCAGTTTTTCACTCACATCTGATCTTTCCAGTGTTCTTTTGTTAAAAAATAACACTTGTAATCCCCTTACCTTATATATAAATCTTCAAATTACTGATTAATCTGACAAATGCTGTTACTCCTAAAAGGAAAAAAACATTTAGACAAATCAGTATACAGCAACCACATCATATACACGTCTTCTTCTTTTCATATTGTCCTCATCCACATACAGTAATCACAGCAAATCATGATGTGAACAGCAGTGGAAAGTTTAATCATTGGACACATTTTATTTTCTCATTGTGATTTTAAGCTGTGGTCATGAGGTTTTCATTATCATGAGGTTTTCATTGTTCAGTTCTTTTAAAACTATATATGTAATAAATTTGCATTTCTATAAATGATCTCAATCTTTTAAGGTAGCATAGGTAGGATCTTCAACTTACTATGACTGGGCAAAAGCTTGAGAATGATGATGATTTCAGGTATATTATTACATCTGCTTTGCAGATTATCTTATACTAACATGGAGGTATATTATTCCCAACATTGAGGGCTGATAAGGAAAGGGTTACCCTAAAATATCCCCAAACTTGTTATGCTTCATTAATGCCTTTGTTAATTATGATTTTCCAACTGTAAGAAAAAAACCACTAGAACATTAAAGAAAAAAGCGTAGAGGATATCTCTGCTATGAAAGTCTTTAAAGCAGTCATAAAGGAAAAAGAAGCCTCAGAAGATTACAAATTTCCAGTGCTTATTAACATTCTGCCAGTAAGGCACATTCTGATTGTCTGATGCAGTCTATTTTGCACATAAACAAGACCAAAGGCCCAGTGACAGGCAGCAGCTAGAGAAGCAAGTACCTGAAGCAGACACAGCACTTCTTGTTAGATGTTGTTGAGTCAGTTCCAACTCACAGTGACTCTATGAACAGAATGAAAACACTGCCTGGTCCTGTGGGATGCCCCCAACCATTTTTATGCTTAAGCTCCTTCCTGCAGCCACTCTGTCAATCCATCTCGAGAGTCTTCCTCTTTTTCGCTGACCCTTGCTTTACCTAGCATCACGTCCTTCTCCAGGGATTGATCCTTTCTGACATGTCCAAAGTAGTTAAGACAGTCTCACCATCCATTTTCCAAAAACACTCTGGCTTTACCTCTTCCCATACATATCTTTTTGTTCTTTTGACAGCCCATAGCATGCTTAATAATTTTCTCCCACACCACAGTTCAAAGGCATCAATTATTCTTCTATCTTCCTTCATCAATATCCAGCTTTCACATGTCCATGATGCCACTGAAAACACCATGGCTTCGGTCAGGCATACCTTAGCCTTCAAGGTGATATCTTAACTATTCAGCATTTTAAAGAGGTCTTTTGCAGCCAATTTTTCCAATGCAATGTGTCTTGATTTCTTGACTGCTGCTTCCATGGACACTGATTGTGTAACCAAGCAGTCACAGTACCACCAGAAAATTCTATGTAACATCTTTCTATGTGGTCTCAAGGAAGGAAAGAAAAGGGAGCTAGCTAGGTTAAAAAATTTCCATGGTACCAATTAATTTTGTTGCTTGCCCACTGCTGTCAGGTCAGCGCTGACTCGCAGTGACCCTATAAAGCAGAGAAGAACTGCCCCCTGGTTTCTAAGGAACACAGGTGGATGCGAACTGTTGACCTTTTGGTTTGCAGCCATAGCACTTAACTATTAGGTCCCACCAGGGTTTCCATTTAGCTGCTTATACATCTTGCAATGATAATTTTGAATCATCAAAAGATTGTGTCAATCACAATTGATGGTCCAGCAGCTTCGGGGTTCCCCTGGGAACAGGCCCCCTGGCCCTGATGCTACCCTTGCCCATAAATCATAATGAAGGTCCACTCTTCGGACATGAATGGACTGGACATGGCAATGCAGACTGACCATACATTGGATGCACTTTATGGTTCTATGCATCTATAGGATATCATCTTGCTGACCTCTGGCTGGAGTAAGGGGAGTGGGTGGACAGGAGGGGAAAGGAGACTGTTGGGAGGATGAGACATGCATGGAGCAGAGAGGAATAGTGTGCTGTCACCAGGCAGGGAGAGCAGTGGAAGTTGCATATAGGTGGGCATGTAAATTTAAATGGGAATGTACAGTTTCACTCAGTCATTTAAAAAAAAAAAAAGGATTGTGTCAAGTGCTGATTCAGAAGGCAGGGAAAGTAGAGTACACTCATTATCTTAGATAAAACCAAGCTTTCGGGGAAAAAGGCCAAACTGTTCCAGTGATGCTATGTATCTTTACTCCATTCTGAGGCAAATATTTGTATAACTGCTAATAACTAACTATACACCATATTCCTCAAAAAAACCTTAAATTTGCAGAAGCTTCAACTTTTTCATGTGCGTTAGCTCCCCAAAGCAAAGCATAAGCGCCAGGAACACCCAGTTTCTAGCTACAGGCTTGTTTTAGTAGTTCCTCTAACCACCTCCACCTATGAGGGACTGCGGAAGGAGGAAACAATCCAATAAAAACATACACAGTCAAGGTAAGAGTATTCTGTGACTATAAAATAAGCTTCCTAATAAACTTCCTAGAAACTTTACAAAATGAATACAAGCATTTTATGTAACATCACATAAACTGTGTGTATATTAGCAACAAAAGACACTGCACTTTACACAATTCACTGGGATGTACATGCTCTAAGATGTCTAATTCACTTGGCAGTCAAACACAAAATCCTCTGACTCACAAAAAGAGCATTCAAGTGTGGTAGACAGACTCCAATACACCTGTCAACACTCCCTTATCTCCTGGTACACATACCCTTGTATAGTTTCCTCCTGTGCTGTACCAGGATTGGTCTCTGTGACTAATAGGATACAGAAGTAATTACATCACTTCTGAGATAAGGTTTTAAGACTAAAGCTTCTATCTTGATCTTCTCTCACAGATCACTCACTACGGCGAAAGCCATCTGCCATGTTGTGAGGACACTCAGGCAGGCTATAAAGTTCATATGGCCAAGACGAACTAAGGTGGCCAGCCAACAGCCAGCAAGGAACTAAAGAATGCCAAGTGTAAGAGCTTGGAAGCTGAGCCTTCAAGTGACTCTTACCTTTTGAGAAATCCTCACCCATATAAACTCTGAGATATCAAGTGTTTGTTGTTTCAAGCAATTAGAACTTTAGGGTAGTTTATTACATGTCAATAACCAATCACAATCCATATCTAAAAGTAAAATGTACAATTTATGAATTAACTGAAAGATCTGAAATTCGGGGAAAAGAATCAGATTCAAGACTATCTTCACATTTGTCACCAGTAATCTTAAAACTCCAAAACTTTCTGAAACAAAAAAAAAAAGAACTCAAACGGTAAAATTTTCATCAACAACATGGAAGAGTTACTGGAAGCACATTTCATTATATTCGAATATCAAATGAAAGATTCTAGTAGAACTCACCAGGTGGTATTCAACAAAGAAGTTACCAGTCCATCAAACAAAAGCCTGCATCTGCTTTCACAGGGTTGGCGTACTAAATGATGCTTATAAACACACACACAAACACACAATATGAAATGCTTAGCACAACATCTGCAATATAGTACTACGTTTTTCAATAAGCACTATTTTTTTCCCCAAGAGGTGTGAATGAGATTTTAAGTCATTAAATAGGAAATCAGATCCATATATTTGTGTGTGGACAATCTCCTATTTCCAACTCAACGTCACTGTGCCAAAACCAAACCAGATTTGTTGTTGTCAAGTCAATTCCAATTCACTGAGCAACCTAGTAGAGGACAGAGTAGAACCACCCTATAGTTTCTAAGGAGCGTCATCAACCTTTTGGTCAGCAGCTATAGACTTCAAGGTTACTGTACAGAAATACTTTAATACACTCCAAACAGAAAGATATACCACCTTCTCTCATAGTTCAAGTAACTATCCTCCACAATCCAGGCATTTTCCAGCATCTCCAAGAGAATAATTGCTAAAAAACGGTATTTTAGATTATTCTGCGCAACAATGCCTTTTACAAATTACACTGCCTTTAGTATAGCTTACGTATCCTCATTTAAATATTTAATAATCACTACAGCTCATTATGTGAATAGCAGTGAAAAGATTTAATCACTATGAAGTTACTGGAGGACACAAAGATATAACCAAAAAAATCAAAAACTAAGAATCTCAATATCACCTGTAACACGATGTAAACAAAAAAACATGTTATTTAAGAAAAAAAGAACCACATCCATACCACTAGGGTATGAGGTGGCAGAGAAATACTCTCCAGGTAAAACCAAACCAAACCACTTGCCAACAAGGTGACTGCGACTCACAGCAACCCCATGTGTATCAGAGTAGGTGTGCACTCCAGAGGCTTTTCAACATTCTGATCTTCCAGAAGCTGATTACCAAATCTTTCTTCCAAGACATTTCTGAGGGGGTTCATAGAGCCAACCTTTCAGTTAGTAGCTGACTTCTTAAGCACATATGTCACTTTGAGACAGTATTTCCCAAGTAGTAATGAGGTGTTTTGTTTTTTGTTTTTTTAATTTTAACATTCTAATTATCAAATAGTGTAAATATTGAGAATCCTGTTCATACGTTTCCCATAAATTCCGCTTTCTTAAAATCGCACAAATTTGCTGAATGTGAGGTTTTTCAGGACTATACACATGACAGAAACATATGTATCTATTCATGTGCCAATGACTGAAAAGACGGTTATCATAGAGCCCAGCAATTTTGCTCCTAGGTATATATTCAAGAGACACAAAATGTATGTCCACATAAAAACTTGCACGCAATCCAAATGTCCATCAATTGATAAATGGATAAACAGATGTGGCATAGTTATACAAAGAATATCATTCAGTAACAGACATGAACGAAGCACTGATACAAGGTACAGTATGGATAAATCTTGAAATATCAGGCTGAGTGAAGAAACCCAGTCACAGAAGACCATATATTATTGGATGATTCTACTAATATGAAACATCCACAAAAGGCTAACCTATAGTGAAAAAGGAAATTAATGGCTTTCAGGTCTTGAGGAGTCGGAGGGGAAACAAGGACACAGGGAGTGCCTGATAATGGATATGGGGTTTCTTTTTGGGGTAGGGAAGATGTTCTAAAACTGACAGTACTAGAAAAGGCTCTAATAATCTAGTCAACTGACACTAACTTAAATGCAGGTCCTGCTTTCGTTAACATCTTGCAGCCCCAAACCAAAATCGCACTGCCGTCGAGTTGATTCCAACTCACAGCAACCTGGTAGGAGAGAGTAGAAGAATAGAACTACCCCATGGGGTTTCCAAGGAGTGTCTGGCCGATCTGAACTGCAGTCCTTTGGTCAGCAGCTGTAGCACTGATCACCACACCAGGGTTGTCACCTTACAGGCAGGCAACCATTTTGGATGCATATTTCCAAGGGATCAATTCTTGCAAACTTCACAGACTATCCTTAGGCCATGTGAATTAGTAGGTAAACTACAGAAGCAAAAGCTTCTTTAACTCAAGTAAGGTATACACAAAGCATAAAGGAAGACAGGTGTGAATAAATAATGTAAGAATCTCTTTTTGGCTAGAATCTGCACAAAATAAACCAAATACAGCTGGGAGAAAAGAAGCAATCTTGTTAACGCCTAGAAATGTTGGAATCATTTCTGGGAGCCAGAGAAGGCACTCAAAAAGTTAAAAATGTTTCTTCCAACCTTACGCAGGAGAAAAAGAAGTCACGTAATGTTAAGGATTTTCTCAAACCAAAATAAAAACTAGGCCCTTCATTAGCCCTGTTTCACAATGAAAACCGAAATCGCACACCTTAACCATGAACAGACATTGCTCCAGATCCTCTTACTACTGAAAGCTATCCACGATGCCTTCTCATTCAGCCACTGTATCCACCAGACCATATGCTTCTCCTCAAGTCTCAAGCATCCCACCTTAGTTACTTTTGAATTTTCCCACTGCAGCAAGATGTTCTTCTGAATACGGTTCGAGGGCACATCCTACTAGCATTTCCAGCTTCTCTGAGGTCACATACTTGCGGCTAACCATGCCAACAGCTTCTACATCATTTCCACATGATCAAGCTACAAAATAAAGCCCAAGTCGATGACGTGAATCTTAGTAAATCACCTATTTGCGGCCCGGCTTTGTCTTCAGCATTTCCACCGCACCGCGTTTATCTCTCTCGTGCTCACCCGCATTCTTGCCTCACATACTCCCGTCAGACTTAGAGCTCGCCCCCGACGACCCATTCGCATGGCTCTGGATTCGTTTCCATTTATGTCCTGACTCTCCGCTTCGCATTCTCAGTTTCAGCCTCACAACCACAGTGATGGCAAAGGATTAAACCAAAGCAGGTAAAGCCACAGCGTTGCAAAAAATCCCCCTAGAACAGACAGGTAGGGGCGTCCTCTCCGTCTTAAAGCCCTTGGCTTTTCCGATTGGCTGCTGCGGCTCGACGTAGCCAATGATTGGCCGCGGCATCTAACGCAGCACCCGCGGAGAGGAAGGGTGGGAGTCCCGGGCTTCAAAAGCCCGCCTTTGTGCACAAATGAAGGTCGTAGCCGCTGAGTCAACAGGCGGAGCTAAATTTATCGTGGTTGGTTTGCCAACGCAAACACGAAAGTGGAGCTCCACGTAACAAGAAGATGACCCAAAGCTGCCGTGCAGTGGGCTGCAGCACCCGCGACACCGCGCTGAGCAGGGAGCGCGGCCTCTCCTCCCACCAGTGCGTGTGAGCGCACCCTCGGAACCGTCTCAACTCCCAGCTAGGCTGGCTGGGGACTGGGCCACGGGCGGGCGGGGGCGGGGAATGTGTCGCGCCGTCGACGTGACGTGTCGCGACGTGTGTAACGTGAGGCGGGGTCGTGGAGCGCTGAGAGCTCAATTTGTTGTCGCTGTCTCCCTCTGACTGCTAGTTTATAGTGATTGTCAGCTGCTTGATTAATGGCTTTTGAAGACAATTACTCTTTAAAGTGAAAGGACTTATGTCCCACGACTTGCCTAGTGGCTTTTAAAGACAATTACACTTAAAAAAATGAAAAGATTTCTGCCTTCTTCCAGGGTCTTACAAATGAGGAGAGAAGAAAGACAGTTTAGGAGAACTTAAAGGCCTGTGCTCTCGTCTCAATATGCTGGCATTAACAGTACAGAACAGAATTCTCACCAATACTACCTGGCATTGCAGGTTATTCAGTTGCATTAGCCGGGCTTTTTTAAGGCTGGACACGTTCTGCCTGGATCTGATCATAGCAAGAAAGTTTTACTTGGCTAAAGAGTGCAGCGGAATTTCAGACCAATGTAATCTGAATTCACAGCTATGGCACCGACTGGTGTAAGTCATTGAAATCCTATTCAAAGTACAGTGGGAAGGAGTGAAATGGATGAACAGATCCTCAGTCAGGGAAGAAATGTACTTCAAGAGATAATCTATTCAAAGGTAGCACCTTAAATGGCACAGTAGTTGAGGGCCAGCTGCATCTTGGAAACCCAGTGTGGCAACTCATTATAGGGTCCCCGTGAGTCAGAATTGGCTGCACCAACAAGTTGGGTTTTTGGTTTGTGAAATTTCATGTATAGCCAAGAAGGGCCGCTCTGTGGCACCTACAGTTTGCTCTTGACTGCTAACCACTTAGTCAGCAGCTGAGCCCGTAACCACTGTGCCACCGAGGGCCCCACCTTTAAATAATTGATGTCTATCATTTTAGGAGAAATAGCATGGAGAACTGTAAAGATACAGAAAGTACAGATAATGTACAAGAGTGAAGAGGTAGCTTGGGAACCAGTTACCTAAAAAGTTAAACATAAGATAAAGGAGCTCTTACTTCATAGGCACTTTTTCCAGATTTTATTTTTTTATTCTTAGACTTAAACCGTTATGAACTATGTTCTTTCCCCTCTCCTTTGGGTTTTTTTTTCCCCAGTCAGTTCCCTTTGTCTTATTTTAAACTGCTCACTCTCCTAGTTACTTGTTTAAAGCGAGGAAGCGTGCTGACTCATGTCAGTTCCTTGAATGAGCACCTTTACACTGCCCTACCACTTTCTCTGCCTTTATAACCAGGGTCTTTAAAGCCAGAAATGTACACTACTTCCTTGCTTTCCATTGGCTTTTCAACCTCCAGTAGCTAGATATCTAGCACCACAGCTCCAATGAACACTAGGGACAAAGGGTCCTAAATGGTCTTGCTAACTTTAATGAGCATATGGATCTGAACTAAAGGTTTATCAGAAAGGTATATGGGAAGGAGGAGATTAGTCACATTGTCCTTGCAATTGTCAGGCTGTCTTGGTAAAAAAAAATGAGTACATGCCCTTGTTATATGTATAGTGATGCCAGTACTGTGCTAATATGCAATATAAAATGTGAAACTAAATTAATTCTGATGTTTTCTTTGACTCTCAGGAGATGCTTTGGTGGTTGCTAACCTAAAGGATGGATCCAAAACTTATTAGCATTTAGGACCCTTTACAGTCTGGCCTCTAGCTACATCTCCAGGTCATCTGTAACCACTCTCTGCTACCTCTTGCACTCTTCCACCATGACATACCACCTGCCATGCCTTCCCAGCCTCATCCTCCTCTTAAATTTTTGGTTTCTTTCACATCCCTTTAGTTCAGTGCTGTGTGTGCTTTGGCTCTCTTAGCTCACTCTTGGCATTAGCTCTCTTCACCAGGCTCTGCCCCAGTCCTGTATGTGATGGTTTTACTGATTGTATTTTATCTTGTAAGTGCTAAGGTGTAACAAATTTTAGCATTAAATATCCTTGTCCTTGAAAGTACTTTAAAGGCTTTCAATAATTTGTCAATGGCCTTCTTTCTTTAGAAGACTGACCTATCATGTTGCTTGACACAGTTACTCTTAAACATCCAAATTAACCACTTTTTCAATGCTTTATAAGCTAGTAATATTCAAGACATTATTTTATACTTCTGGTTTTGCATCTGTTTTGAATGGCCTCTGTATACCTGGCAGGGGTATAATTGGAGGGGTGTAGACCTCAACAGGTGATACTTCCAGGGGTGTTTTAGTCAGCTAGGGCTGCTCTAACAGAAATACCACAGAGTGGATGGCTTTAACAAGGGAACGTTTATTCTTACTTAGTCTGGTAGGCTACAAGTCCATATTCAGGATGTCTACCCCAGGGGAAGGCTTTCCCCTTGTCAGCTCTGGAGACAAGTCCATTATTGCATCAGTCTTTGTCCAGGGAGCATCCTGGCACAGGGACCTCTGGTCTAAAGGATACGCTCTTTTCCTGGTGCTCTTTGCTTCATGGTGTGAGCTTCCCAACTTCCTCAGCTCACTTCTCTCCCTTATGTTCCACAAGCTTGTAGCTTGGGTCCTGCCTCACTAACACAATTGCAAATCATTCTCCATCATCAGTAACACAGAGGCACGGTTCACAACACATAGGAGGAATGGTATTGTACTGGAACTCCTGACCAAGTCAAATCAACACATACATTTTTGGGGGGACACAATTCAATCCATGACAAGGGGGGGTGATACAGAAACAATTATTACTAAATTTTTTGTGGTGTGCTTTGGGACACATTTATTATTTTTCATATCACTCTATTTAGGTGGTATTATAACAAAAACATTTTTTGGTAAACTGGCTTGCATGAATCAACATACCTACAAGACTAAAACTCTATGCTCATTTACTTTGCGAACCTTCTAATGTGCTCCATCAGAGCTGTCATTGTTACTCAATTACAATGGTAAGTGCAGTCTTGGTTTCAGCTACACTGACCACAGATAGGCGCTGTTGTTTTCATTGCTGCTGGTGTTTTTATAGTCCTAATGTTGTCAGATTTTCTGGTGTTATAAGTATAATAAAGGAACCCTGGTGGCACAGTGATTAAAGCCATAGACTGCTAGACTAAAAGGTTGGTAGTTTGAAATCACCAGCAGCTCAGCAGGAGAAAGATGTGGCACTCTGCTTTTGCAGATATTTATGACCTTGGAAAACTTACATGGTGGCTATGAGTTGGATCTGACTTAACAGCAGTGGGTTTGATTTTGGGTTAGCTATACTAACCAAAAAGTCAGCAGCTCAGATTCACCAGGCGCTCCTTGGAAACTCTATGGGGGAGTTCTACTCTGACCTCTAGGGTTGCTATGAGTTGGACATGACTCTACAGCAGTGGTATATTGTGATAGGAAACCCTGGTGGCATAGTGCGTTAAGTGCTACATCTGGTAATATAAAGGTCAGCAGTTCAAATCCTCCAGGAGCTCCTTGAAAACGCTATGGGGCAGTTCTTTTCTGACCTCAAGGGTCACTATGAGTCATGCTCTACTCAGTGGCAGTGGGGATATTGTGATACTTATTATTTGCAAACCTGTATCGGTAACTTTTGAGAATGAAGTACTAATTAAAGGAAAAGGAGTGGTCATACAGGAATAAAGATTTACTAGTAACATTAATACAAAAAAGTACTATAGATTCTGTAAGGTCTGCTACAGAAGGAGGTCTGTGATGTACAGGGTGGAGGTAACACCATTTACTGCACTGGGTGACACCAGCCCTTGTGATACCACTGCTGTATTGCAGACTCCCTTTGACCCTTCAACCTTAGCTCTGATCTCTCTGAAGCCTTCTCCCAAACCCCCTGGTGGCATCACCAGAGCTGTGAAAGAAGTGGTAAGGACATAGGCAACAAGCTCTGGTGAAAAGAACGAGTCAAAAATGGCTCAAAGGTATAAAACTATTACTGGGACAACACTGATGCCCTGTCAAAACCGTAGATCATCTATATACAAGGTGGGACTAGCAAATTAAAGATGAAAATGACCTTTTAATTCCTTCTCGTTTTGCTGGTGTTAACAATGAGATTAAGAAAATGAATTTTAATATATATGTGATAATCTGCATTTTTTTTGCCTCAATTGTCATAATGTATTATATTTTTAAACATTTAATTTTGAAAATTTTCAAGCACACTGACAGGAAAAAAATAATATATAACAAACACCTGTACACCCACCACTAGGACTGAGTAGATGTTAACATTTAGCCTTGTTTCAGATATGATTTTTCCCTTTAGAACAGAACCAAGTTACAGGTATGGTTAAAACCTTACCCTTCAGTTCCTTCTCTTCCTCTCCAGAAGTATCCACTGTAGAAGAGGTTTTCTTAGCTAATTTTCTGGCAAGTACTTTATTGCAGAGAGCCAGAGGTAAATTCCTACCATTAGTGTAAAAGTGCATAAGCAACAGGAAAAAGAAAATGTTTTCTAGTGCAATGTTGTCCAACTCATTGTGTGTATGAGGTGACTAGGATTTTTCTTCTACCAGAGGTGGCTTAATAATAGAGAGACATGAATTCCAATTTTAACTTGCTGTTTAGTGCTTGAAAACCCTAGTGGTGTGGTGCTTAAATGCTTAAATGGCTGCTAACCAAAAGGTTGACATTTGGAATCCACCGGGTGCTCCTTGTAAACTCTCTGGGGCAGTTCTTCTCTGTCCTATAGGGTCACTGTGAGTCAGAATCACCTCAACACCAGTGAGTTTGGAGTTTTTGGTTTACCCACTTGCAGAATATAAGACTAGTACCAAATCTTTATAGCATGTATGTAACAGAAGGTAAATGCTTTAAAAGGGGCATCAATTTATTATTACCCATTTAATTTTAACCAGAACTCAAATTAGTCTAACTGGTAAGTACAGTATTTGTCAACCTTTCTCAAGTCATTTTACACATAGAAAATACTTGTTTACTACTGCAGGGCAAACTGACAAAGCTGTGTGGGGCTGGCTTGAAGTAACTGCTTCAGGGGCTCTAGGTGTCCCAGGCCACCTAATAGGATAAGGAGATCAATCAGTGTATTTACCAGGCATACATGCCAGAGAGGAGGCTGTTATGTTAACTTGATGGATTTGAGGATTTTTGAAGTTCCTTTGCGTAGTTGAGCCCACATTTAAGGAGTG
This sequence comes from Heterohyrax brucei, assembly GCA_028571685.1. Classification (NCBI taxonomy): domain Eukaryota; kingdom Metazoa; phylum Chordata; class Mammalia; order Hyracoidea; family Procaviidae; genus Heterohyrax; species Heterohyrax brucei. Next base: position 107,533,880 of record CM053143.1, on the reverse strand, counting down.
GGTTATTAGACTCCAGCTCTTGAATAGAGGAGTGTGAAAGAATCTGTGGGTGTATGTTAAAAGCAACACAAGAAAGGAAAATACCACCCATGTTTTTTAGCTAGTTAAATTTAAGAGATTCTTCTGTTAAGTATAAGCAGTGAAGATGGCATGTAGTAGGACATATGAGAATTGCCTCCTTATACATTAGATCATTTACGTAATGAATCTTTTGGTTAAAAAATTAAAGAGCTTATAAAAATGAAATCAGATAAGTCAGTTCATTGGTTGGACTTTCCATTTGTGTAAAACAGTTTAATAATAAATGAGTTCACGTAACATACTGCCAGACTATTTTCATGTTAATAGAACTTTAATATGGTTGTTATAGATTTCCAAGTGATACCATACAGTACTCAAAATGGATCAGGGCTGTTAATCATGCAGACCCCAGAAGCAAAAAGATTTGGATCCCAGGACCAGGTGCTATACTATGTTCCAGATGTTTTCAAGAAAGTAACTTTGAGTCATACAGCATGAGAAGAAAGTTGAAGAAAGGAAGTGTGCCTTCTGTTGCTCTATACAAGGTATAAATAGGTGAAAACAAAGCTATATTTTTATAGAAACTTTAAAAATGATATACATTATAGCTAATATTTGCGGATTAAAAACTAAGTCTTAAGTTCAATGTTAGATTGAAAATGTTTGGGAGAAAATTTTATAAGCTTATATGTAATATTTGCATTCTGCTTTGAAGCCTTTTAAAAAAATAGAGTGTATAATATAAATGCAAATCGTTTGTCCAGACACATAAAGATTACTGACTGATCACAAAAATCAGCCATACACAGCTTTAGTTAGATCCCAGAAAACTTTTGTAGTTGAAATTACCTGTTATCGGGGGTCTCTTCCCAATGATGTTACTGATCATTATGAAAAATATGTCTAATTATTAGCATTCATGTAGAAAGAAGTATATAGAAATATGAGACTTTTTAAGAGGCAGTCACCTTTATTGGTGTTGCATTCCGCTATTTCTTTTGATTGTTTTTATTTTATCCTTTCATTCCTTAGTCACAACTCTGGCTCATGACTTAGTTGCTTTCTGTATGGTCGATACGATAATCATCCAACTGTTCTATCCTGACACTAACCTGATCTTCCTTTATTTCTTAGGGTTTCCTTCCTCCAGCCAAGCCTCCTCCAGCACTGTTTTATGTCGTTTTCCCATTCATAAGTCTACAACCCAGTGCCTTCAAGTCAATTCTGACTCATATTGACCCTATAAACAGAGTAAAACTGCTCTACAGAGTTTCCAAGAAGCACCTGGCAGATTTTAACTGTCAGCCTTTTGGTTAGCAGACATAACACTTAACCTACTGCGCCACCAGGGTTTCCTCACAAGTCTGTAGCTAGTGTCAAATTCAAACTCTTAGAAGTTTCAAGTGCTTCCTATTAATTGATTCGTACATTTCTAACAGCCTTGAATACTTCTGAGCCACGCACACGTACCTGGTGGTGCAACAGTAAAGAGTTATGGCTGGTAACCCAAAGGTCAGCAGTTGGTAGCCATCATCTGCTCCTTGGAAACCACAAAGGGGAGTTCTGCTCTGTCCTGTAGGGTTGCAGTGAGTCAGAACAGACTCAACAGCAGTGACATGTTCAGCTGCTACCTGAAAAGGTGGACAGTCAAGTCCACCTGGAGGATCTATGGAAGAAAGGCCTGGTAGTCTACTTCTGAGAAATCAGCCAGTAGAAAACTCTTAGGATCACAGTTCTACTTTGACACAAATTGGGTCGCAATGAGTTGGAATTGATGCTATATTTTTGATACACTGACCTGATTTGGGCCATCTGAGGTCAACCATTAGTCCTCTGTTTGCCTGGGTCAGCAAGGGAAAAAGACAGTCAGGAATAGGAGGAGGAAATGGAATGTGTAAACAACTGCCTCCATTGCAGATTGAAAGAACTAGATGATGCCTGGCTACTGTCAATGGACATTTTGATCAGTCTGTAGCAGAACCCTATACAAGTGGGGGGAAATGGGGAACAGAATTTCAAATTCTTCTGAAATCCACACTTCATAGAGCCATGGAGGCTGGATGACATGCTGAAACTATTGCTTTGGGATAATCTTGAAATCTTAAATGAAATATATTCCCCAAAGTCTTCTTGAAACCAAACAATAGATCAGCTTAACTAGTGAAGAATTTTGCCTTGAGCATTATGCTCTTTTAAGATCTATTTGTATGGGACTAAATTGACACACAAAAAAAAAACAAACAAAAAACACTGCTGTCAAGTTGGGTCTGACTCATAGTGACCCTAGAGGTGAGAGTAGAACTGCCCTATAGACTTTACAAGGAGCACCTCATGGATTTGAACTGCTGACCTTTTGGTTAACAGACATAGCACTTAACCCACTACACCACCAGGGTTTCCAAATTGACAGAAGCAACTTGAAATATTAGATAGGAAACTTTAGGGGTAGTGAGTTTATGTTAATGAGGGAGGAACAATTTGGAAAAGGAAGATTATACAACTTGGAAGAATGTCACCGAATTGTACATGCAGAGTGGTGTATGTTCTACTGTGAATATTCTTAACAACAACAACAAAATAAATTAGAAAACATCAACCGGCTGTGGAAAGCCTAGTGGTATAGTGGTTAAGAGCTATGTCTGCTAACCAAAACGTTGGCAATCCAGATCTACCAGGGACTCCAGCTGAATTCTCTGAGACATTCTGCTCTGTCCTCTAGGGTCACTGTGAGTCAAAATCAACTAGACAGCAATGGCTTTTTTTCATGCTTCTGTATAAAATCATAAACCAGAAATACCAAACCTGTTGCCATCAAGTTGATTCCAACTTGGTGGCCCCATGTGTTACCTCTATTGGGTTTCCTTGGCCATAATCATTACAGAAGCAGTTTGCCATGCCTTTCTTCTGCAGTGCTCCAACCTTTAGATTGGGTCAAGTACATACCAGGGACCTAAAATCAGTAATAGTTACCATGTATTGAGACCTATTATGATTCAGCCATTGAACTACAAGGTTTACATAAATTATTTTAGCCTCGAAATATCCACGTTTTACTGATGAGGAGACAAAGTATTGTAGAGATTAAGTGACAGCTAGCAAGTAGTGGAGCTGGGACTTAAAACTAGGTCAGTCTTAATGCCAAAGCCCGTGTGTTTTCAACTGTGCTTTCCTCTTTCGCACAAATAACTGTCCCCTGTGTTATATCATGCTATTGCTTCTTAAAACTCACTTCTATGAAGCCTTTCCAAATTAACACCACTTTTTGCTAGTTAAGGAGCTCTGATGGTGCAGTGGTTAAAGCACTCAGCTGCTAACTGAAAGGTTAGCAGTTCAAACCACCAGCCACTCTGAAGGAAGAAGATGTAGCAGTCTGCTTCTGTAAATATTACAGCTTTGGAAACCAGTGGAGCAATTCTGCTATGTCCTTTAGGGTCACTGTGAGTCAGAATTGACTCAACAGCGGTAGGTTCAGGGTTTTTTTTTCAGTTACTTTAATCATTTCAGAAACTTTTCAGCATCATGTTAATATTTCTGCACGGGTGAAATAAAATCTATTTACTTGCACTCTCCTATTGATTATACATTTTTTTAAAAAATTCAGAAATTATACTATTTTTCTTCCATAGCTAATGCTTGATAGTAGCCAGGTGAGTGCATATTTACTGGTATTCTTATAACTAATCAATTGTGAGGTGATTTATAAAATAACCTTAATTTTCTATTTCTGGGATAGGTTCCTCAAGCTGCACACTTTAAATATAAAGCAAGACAGAATTTTTTTTTTTTATGATTGAATGAAAATGTACATTCCCATATAAATTTGCATACTGACCTACATGCAGCTTCCACTGCTCTCCCTGCATGGTGACAGCACACTCTTCATATCTGCTCCGTACATATCTTCACAATAATCTCATGTCCTCTCCTCTCCACCCAATCCCCTTCTTCCAGTGTGAGGTCAACAGTTCGACTTCCTATAGATGCCTAGAACCAGAAAGTGCCCACACAACATGGCAACTCTGTGTTATCAAGTCCAATCCTTTGCTGTCTGAAAAGTTGCCCTTCAATATGATTTATGGATAGGGGCAGCATCAGGGCCAGAGGCCCTGCTCCCAGGAGAACTTCGAGGCCCCTGGACCATCAATTGCGGTCTTTTAGTGGAGATCTCAGGGCGCACCACTATTTATACATGTGTCACCAGTGGGACTCAACTTTGTGAGCTCCATCATGGCTATCACTGGTGGTAGCCGGGCACCATCCTGTTCTTCCAGTCACAAGTTGATATAGACATCCACTCACATGGGTCTTTCTGTCTTCTGGATTCTCTTTCCCCCATGTCATTATGGACCTTGTGATCATCTGTTCCTGCTGAGTTGGGACCATTTGCTGTACCCTCAGATGGCAGTTTGGCAGCTTTTAAGACTCCAGACACCACTCACCAATGTGGGGTTCGGAGAGACCTCATTAGCAAAACACTAGTTGTGTCAGTTGGCCTCAATTTCCCCTGACAGCATGGTCCCCGGCCCCCTGCCCCAGCTACTCTATCCTTGCAATATTGGGTTAAGAAGGGAGGAGTACACAAGTTATGCTGAAGTCCTGTTAATATTGATTTTCTTACTAATGTTTGCTGTCACCAATTTCACTCAACCAAATTTCTGACAACTATCTAAACCCTCCCCCCCTCACCTTTACAGCCATCAAAGAGTCTTTTCTGTTATGCATGAGTCTGCTTTTAAGTTCTTATCATAGGGGTCTCATACAATATTTGTCTTTCTGTCACTGATTACTTTCACTCAACATAATGTCCTCCAGGTGAAACCAGGTTAAGAGATGTTTCCTGCTATCATCATTGTTCTTTATCATTGCATAGTGTTCCATTGAGTATATATACCATAGTTTACCTATCCATTCTTCTGTTGTTGGATATCTCGGTTGATTCTATCTTTTTGCTATTGTGGACTGTGCTGTGATGAACATTCGTGTTCATGTATCCATTGGTGTGAATGGCCTTGATTCTGTAGGATATATTCCACGCAGTGGAATTACTAGGTCAAACGGTATATCTATATCCATTATTTTAAGATAGCACCAGATTGCTTTCCAAAGAGGTTGCACCATTCTGCAATCCCACCAACAGTGTAGGAGAGTTCTGGTCTTTCCACAGCCTCTCCAGCATTTGCTGTTTTGCATTTTTTGGATCATGGCCAACCTTGTTGGGGTGAGATGGTATCTAATCATTTTGATTTGAATTTCTTTAATAGCTAATGATTGTGAGTCTGTCCACATGTGTTTTTTGGCTGTCTGGATCTCCTCTTTAGAGAAGTGTCTGTCCATCTCCTTTGCCCATCACTTAACTGGATGATTTATCTTTTTCTTGTGGATATTTTGAAGACAAAAAATTTTAAGACAGTCACTTCCACATAATTCTGAAAAGGTTAATACTGAGGACTGTAACTATAGTTTAAGGAGACCCATGACAATAAGTGCAGAGAAACTGGCCGAAGTGCAGCATATGTTACAAGTGTCCAAGAAAAGACTTACTTCTCTCAAAAATTACAGAATAATAAAGAAGAGAAGGGGCTTGCAATTAATTGACACACTTTCAGAAGAAAAACCACTTTCAGAAGAAACAGAGTGCCTGCTGTGAGCACAGTCTTCAGGTATTTCCGCAAATAACTTGTAATACTTACAAAGTAGCTCTATATTTTTCTGTAATATCATTAAGTAATTACTTTGTGATTGCCATGAAAATATGCTTTTAGCTGGAAAGTAGTCTCAGTTTCATGAACAAGAATGAAAATAGGGGGGCAGAGTAAAGATGGCAGACCAAACACATATCTAAATCCCTCTGGATTGATAATTAAATGGAACCTTCTGACACCTAGTGAGCCCTAGGACACAGCATAGGGCTGTTAATTAGGACTTCATACCACTAAACGAAAAACGTCCTTGGTTTTGCTAACTCCTGCTCTTGGTGAGTACTGGCTTTCATGGACCAAAGGTAACTCACCATTTAACTTTTTTCTCTGTCGTAGCTGGCGGGTGGAGCTGGGACTTGACTCGCAGCTAATCTCAGAAGCACTGCTGGTGGGATCAGCAGGTGAAATTGCCATTATTTTGAGAGCATGGCTTTGGACTCTGCATCCCGGCACCTTTGGCCTCTCTTTCTGCCTCTGCTATTGAGTAGCCAACACCAAGGCAGGCAGGGAGCTTGTGCGAGACACCATCTTGTTCCACTGGGAGGCGGATTACCCATACGGAGGCCTCAGCTGGACCTAATTCCTAATGCCTAGGCAGCCCCTGCCCAGAGGAGAGCATTTTTCCAGCAGAAAAGCAGCATTCTACACAGTGTCACCTATGGGGCCCAGTAGCAGAGGCCAGCAGGGCATTAGCCTTTCTGTATTTTGAACTAGTTTATAACATCTGGGGTTGGATACAGAGGTGCTTACCTTGCCATCTGGGAAGAGGGACCTGTACACCTGAAAACCTGACTGACTTTGGAAGTTTCAGATACCTTTTACCTTTGATTTTAAGATGCCCTACAGAAACAACTGTGGTCCATTCTCACAGCATCTCTCCCAGCCTCTGTTGACTCACATGATGCCCAGAAAGCAACAAACTCTGGAGAAAAGTGTAACAAAGAAATCACCCGTGGCTTCAGAAGGCCCCCAAAAGAAAGCACCAAAGAACTTCTAAGACAAAGAAACCTTTCTGAAACTGTTGGAAGGTGAATACAAAAGGATTATATAGACAGCCCTCCTAGATGTTGTACAAAATGCAGCAGGCAAAAATGAAAAATTAAGCAAGCTGTTTGATCTGATGGAACACCAGTACTCTGAAATCCAACAGATCAAGAACAAAATCAAAGAGATAGAACCTTCAATTGAAAGCCAAAAAAGCAGAATGGAACAAATGGAAAACAGACTTTCTGACTTGGCAGACAGAGCTACTGACTCCAGCATCTGTAAGGAGAATCAGAAAAGAGAAACAAGAAAAATGAAGAAGCATTAAGAAGCATGTGGGACTCTATTAAGAGGAACAATGTACGATTAATTGGAGTTCCTGAACAGGGTGAGACACTTGATAACACAGAGAGTATTGTTGCTGAGCTGCTGACAGAAAAATTCCCAGGAATTATGAAAGAAGAGAATATAGATATCCACGATGCATATCAAATGCCACTCAATATTTATCTCAAAAGAAAGACTCCAATACATACTATAATCAAGCTTAACAAAATGAAACATAAGCAGAAACTCTTAAAGGTTGCAAGACTCAAAGCAAAGCTAACATTCAAAGGGAAACCTTCAGATTTCTCAGCAGAAACAATGCTGGCATGGAGACAGTAGCTTGACACATTCAAAGCCTTGAAGGAGAAGAACTTCAACAAAGAATCATATATCCTGCAAAAATCTTTCTAATATGAAAATGAAATTAAGACATTCGCAGATAAACAAACTCAGAGACTTTATAAAAAAACAAACCAAAGCTACAAGAAATACTGAAAGAATCTCTTTGCTTAGAGGAACAAAACCACTAACTTTATATTTTAGAAGCAAATATAGGACACATCACCCAGCAACCTACTCAGTTAGGGAAGGCTCCAAATGCATTCAATGCTATAATAGTGAAAGAAATGATCCAGTGATTGTATCATGAAAACTCTGATGACATCATATTAAAAAGAGGGATGTACTACAGTTGTTATAGTCCTTCCAGATGGAGAGGAAGGTAATAAGACTGGTAGTAGTTAAAATTGGGTTTAAACATAGACCTTTAAGGGGTATCACAGGGACAGCCAGAAAGCACAATAAAGATGCAGCATATCAAATCAAGAAACATAATACTGGAGTCTCAACAACCACAAAACCAACCCTGGAAAAGGTGAAAAATCAACTCATAAAGAAAGCCCCAGAACAGATTAATAATAACAACAGAGAAAACATCAACACAAAACTAAATGTATCACAATGACAGCACTAAACGTATACCTATCAGTAATTAAATTGAATGTGAATGGACTGAGCACTCCAGTAAAGAGACATTGAGTGACATCTTGGAACAGAAGACGTGACCCATCCATATGTTGCCTACAAGAAATTCACCTTAGACTTAAAGATATGAACAAACTGAAAATTAAAGGATGGAAAAATATATATCAAGCTAACAATGAACAAAGCAGCAGGTTTGGCAATTTTAATCTCAGATAAAATAGGTTGTAATGTAAAATCCATCATAGTGAAGAAGGATGGACACTATTGCGGAAAGGTTCAATACACAAGCAGGACGTAATATTAAATATTTATACATCAAAGAAACACTGACTACACTCAAAAATCAGATAGATCACTCCACAATAATAGTGGGAGACTTCAACACTCCACTCAATATTGGACAGATTATCTAGAAAAAAGCTCGGTAAAGACACAGAAGACCTTATTGCCACAATTAACCAACTAGGCCTCATTGACATATGCAGAACGTTCTATCCATCAGCAGACAACTACACCTTGTCCAGTGCACATGGAACATTCTCCAGAATAGACCATGTGTTACAATATAAAGCAATTCTCAACAAAATCCATACCATTGAATTTAATGCAAAGCATCTTCTCAGATCATAAAGCCATAAAAGTTGAAATCAGTAGTAGAAAAAACATAGAAAGTGGAACTCATGGAAACTGAAGATCATCTTGCTCAAAACGCCATGGGTTATAACCGAAGAAATTAAGGATGAAATAAATTTACGGATTCCAATGAGAATGAAAACACTTCATACCAGAACCTATGGGATACAGCCAAAGTAGTGCTCAGAGGTCAGTTTATCTCCATAAATGTATACATCTGGAAGGAAGAAAGAGACCAAAGCAAAGAACTAACCCTACAGCTTGAACAAATAGAGCAAGAACAATAGAAGAACCCCTCAGGCACCAGAAGAAAACAGATCATAAAGATTAGAGCAGAACTAAACAAATTAGAGAATAGAAGAACACTTGAAAAAATTGAAAAGACCATAAGCTGGTTTTATGAAAAGATCAACAAAATTGACAAACCTCTGGCTAAACTTAGTGAAGAAAAAACAGGGGAGACAAATAACCTAAATAAGAAACAAGAGGGGAGTTGTCCCCACACATGCAACAGAAATCAAAAATATCGTAACAGAATACTGTGAAAGACTGTACTCTAAAAAATTTGAAAACCTAGAGGAAATGGACAAATTCCTTGATTCATATCACTTACCAAAATTATCACAAGCTGAAGCAGAAAAACTTAATAAACGCATCACAAAGGAGGAGATTGAAAAAGTCATACAAAAACTACCAACCAAAAAAAGCCCAGGCCCAGATGGCTTCACTGCAGAATTCTACCAAGCTTTCAGAGAAGAGTTATCTCCAATACTACTGAGACTATGTCACAGCATAGAAGAGGATGGAATATTCCCAAATTCATTCTATGAAGCCAGCATAACCCTGGTACCAAAGCCAAGGAAAGACCCAACCAAAAAGGAGAACTACAAAACAATATCCCTCATGAATCTAGATGCAAAAATCTTCAACAAAATTCTTGTCAATAGAATACAACAACATATCAAAAAAATAATCCATCATGACCAAGTTGGATTCATACCAGGGATGCAAGGCTGGTTCAACATGAGAAAACCAATTAATGTGATCAACCACATAAATAACACAAAAAGCAAGAATCACCTGATTTTGTCTATTGATGCAGAAAAGGCATATGATAAAGTCCAACACCCATTTATGCTAAAAACTCTCAGCAAAATAGGAATAGATGGCAAACTCCTCAATGCAAAAACAGCCATTTATACAAAGGCAACTGCCTACATCATCCTCAATTAGAGAGACTGAAACAATTGCCCGTGGGAACAGGAACTAGACAAGGATGCCCACTCTCACCTCTCCTATTCAACATTGTATTAGAAGTTCTAGCCAGAGCAGTGAGACAAGACCAAGAGATAAATGGTATCTGCATCGGTAAAGAAGTAAAAATCTCCCTATTTGCAGATGATATATTGTATATGCAGAGAGCCCTAAAGAATCCATAAGTGTTAAAAGAGTTCAGCAAAGTCTCAAGATACAAGATAAACACAAGTAAATCAGCAGGATTCCTTTATACAAATGAGATTATTAATGAAGAACTGACCAAATCAATACCATTTACTATAGCCCCTAACAAGATAAAGTACCTAGGAATAAATCTAACCAGAGAAATAACAGACCTTTACAGAGAGAACTACAAGTCTATGCTACAAGAAACTAAGAGAGAGTTACATAAGTGGAGAAACCTGCCCTGCTCATGGATAGGAAGACTTAACATTGTGAAAATGTCTATTTTACCCAAAGCAATCTATTTATATAATGCAATCCCAATACAAGTTCCAGTGAAATTTTTTTAATGAGATGGAGAAACAAATCACCAGCTTTGTTTGGAAAGGGAAGAAGCCCCGGATAAGTAAAACACTACTGAAGAACACATTGGGAGGCCCCTCACTACCCGACTTTAGAACCTGTTACACTGCCACAGTAGTGAAAACAGCCTGGTACTGGTACCAAAAGTGACAGATAGCTCAGTGGAACAGAATTGAGACCCCAGAGATGATGCCATCTTCCTGTGAACAGCTGATATTTGACAAAGGCCCTGAGACCTTAAACTGAGGTAAAAACAATCTCTTCAACAAATGGTGCTGACAAAATTGGATAAGTTGCAATAAGTTGAAGCAAGACCCATATCTCACACCTTATACAAAAACCAACTCAAACTGGATCAAAGACTTAAATATCAAATCTAAAACGAAAAAGCACATCCAAGAAAAAGCAGCAACAACAATGGAAGTTTCAATACACAATGTAGACAGACTTCAAAATCTGTCAAACAAACCACAAACAACAGAAGAGAAAGTAGATAAATGGGAACTACTAAGAATGAAACACTTTTGCTCATCCAAAGAATTTATTAATAGAATTAAAAGGCACCCTACAGAATGGGAAAAAATATTTGGCAACTGTATGTCAGACCGATGTCTGATCTCCATAATCTATAAGGTACTACAAAATATGAATAAGAAAAAGACAAATCATCAAAATAAGCGATGGGCAAAGGAGATGGACAGACACTTCTCTAAAGAGGAGATCGGGCAGCCAAAAAACATGCGGACATGCCCACAATCACTAGCTATTAAAGAGATTCAAATCAAGACGACAATGAGATACCATCACACCCCAACAAGGTTGGCCATGATCCAAAAAACACAAAAAAAAAATGCTGGAGAGGCTGTGGAGAAATTAGAACTCTCCTACACTGCTGGTGAGATTGCAAAATGGTAAAACCTCTTTGGAAAGCAATCTGGCGCTTCCTTATAAAGCTGGACATAGATATACCATTTGACCCAGTAATTCAACTTCTCAGAATACAGCCTACAGAATCAAGGCCATTGACATCCACTAATACATGCACACAAATGTTTGTTGCAGCACAGTCCACAACAGCAAAAAGATGGAATCAACCCAGATGCCTAACAGCAGAGGAATGGATAGGTAAACTATGGTATGTGTACTCAATGGAACACTATGCAAAAATAAAGAACAGTGATGATTTCTAGAAACATCTCATAACCTGGTTTCAGTTAGAGGATATTATGCTGAGTGAAAGTAGTCAGCGACAAAAGGACAAATATTGTATGAGACCCCTATGATAAGAACTTAAAAACAGACTCATGCTTAGAAGAAAAGACTCTTTGACAGCTGCAAGGGTAGGGAGAGAGGGAGGGTAAGCGGGGGATGGTTTAGATTAGACACTTTATAGAAATTTGGCTGGGTCAGATCTGTGACAGCACATATTAGAAAGAAGATCAGTGCTGACGGGACTTTAATATAACATGATTACTCCTCCCATCTTATCCCAATATTGCAAGGACAGAGTAGCTGGGGTAGGGGGCCAGGGACCATGCTCTCAGGGGAAATCGAGGCCAGTTCACACAACTAGCATTTTGCTAAGAGAGCCTTCTGCACCCCACATTGGTGAGTGCATCTGAGGTCTTAAAAGCTGCCAGGCTGCCATCTGAGGATACAACAGATGGTCCCAGCTCAGCAGGAATGGATGATCACCAAGGACCAAAACAACATGGGGGAAAGAGAACCCAGAGGACAGCGAGCCACATGAGTAGGTAACTACATCAACCTGTGACTGTAAGAACTGGATGGTGCTTGGCCACCACCAGTGATAGCTCTGACAGAGCTCACAAAGTTTAGTCTCACTGGCAACACAGGACTAAAAAGGGGTCCACCGTGAGTTCACCACTAAAAGACCGCAAATGATGGTCCATGGGCTTTGGGGTTCCCCTAGGAGCATGACCCCTGGCCCTGATGCTGCCCCTGTCCATAAATCATAATGGAGGTCAATTGTTCGGGCAGAAATGGATTGGACTTGGTGACACAGAGCAACCATATCATGGGTGCACTTTATGGTTCTATGCATCTATCGGATGTAGTCCTGCTGACCTCTTACTGGAGGTGGGGGAATGGGTGGAGAGGAGGGTATAGGAAATTGTTGGGAGGATAAGACATGTATGGAGTGGAGAGGAAGAGTGTGCTGTCACTAGGCAGGGAGAGCAGTGGGAACTGCATATAGGTGGGCACGCAAATTTATATGGGAATGTACATTTTCACTCAATCATAAAAAAATGTAAATAATCCAAATCCTTTTAAATTTTACAGTTTTGGGGTTGTAAAGGTAATGTGCTCATTATAGGAAAAGCAAAAAAACATACAAATGATAGAGGTAACCCATAATCCCACCACCCAGAGATAAGTCATATGGTTTACACAGTATTTTCACATTTTATAGTAGCATTTCCTGATACTACTACAAATTCTTTATATAAACAGTTATAACAGCTACAAGACTTGCTACCAAAATGTTGTTACAATGGACATTAACTATAGTTTACCAAATCTGAGCTTGGAAATTGTATGAACCTCTGTACTTTTTTTTTTTTTTTAATATTCTATAGAGCAGATACAAAAATCTATTGACAAAAATACTACTGAGGCCTTTCTGTGGATCTGGATATTTGAAGAGAAGCAACACAAGAAATGCAAACTTACTTTTTTCAATGAAAGCTGCAGAGATTTTGGACTTGTTTTAGAAAAGTTAATCATGTTACTAAAAGGAGTAGATATCTCCATAGGAGAATTACTTTTTTTTTAAAGAGGGGACTACGGGTAATACAGTCTCACTAGAAACAGAGGGTTATTTTTTTCTGTTGTAAGTGACATTGTGTAGTCTAAATAGTACCCTGTCCCCAAAAGCTATCTTGTATCTAATTTTAATCCTCAGACAAATAGTAACAAGGGAAAATAACAAATGCCCTCATAATTCTTATTTTATCCATTTATTTCATTTTATCCCGTTCCTCAAAAAAATTATATACATTCTGCCAGTAATAGTAAAGCATAGTGATTCAAGTTGAACCTTTTCTTTTTTCTATGCCTAGTGAAAACATCCAGAGTGAACAGGGTGAATTGTTCAAGACGGCCTACAATTGGACAATAATCTCTAGACAAACTTAGTTAAAATGAATTTTATTTACATTTGAATTTTGCTGCCCACTGTATTTTATATCCAAATGCTATCATGTGTACCTAAAAGTACTAGTATACATATTTTTTATCACAAAGAATAAATTTATTTCAACAGATTTTAAATGGGAGTTGTATAACTGGAGAGAAATAGCAGTGTACTTGACAGAAATGAAACCGTTTGCATGTACCCTCTACTTGTGCAGTAGCAAAGTCTACGATTATGTAAGAAAAATTCTTAAGCTACCTCATTCTTCCATCCTCAGAACGTAAGTGGGTTGTTCTTCTATTGAATTATATATATATGGCTATTAATATTCATACTGTGGTTAGTACATTTTCTTCTAAAAAAATTTGAGTTGATATTTGCATATTATTATGACAGTGCTATTGTCACTGGCAAAAATGAAGACAGAGTTTAACAAATTTTTTGCATCTTTCAGATGTTAGAAACATTCTGGGTAAGAATTTGAAACGTGAAACATTGTAATTTCTAGTACACTTCAGCAAAGCCCTGGTGGCTCAGTGGTGAAGAGCTTCGTTACTGTCTAGTCATCTACTGCTGCTGTAACATAAGTACCACAAGTAGATGGTTTCAACTAAGAGGCATTTATTCTCTCACAGTCCAATAGGCAACAAGTCTGAATTCAGGTTGCTGGCTTCAGGGGAAGGCTTTCTCCAGAGGAAGTACCATGTCATCAATCTTCCCTTGGTCTTGCAGTATTTTAGCACAGGAACCTCAAGTCCAAAGGACTCACTGTGCTCCGAGCTCTGTTTTCCTGGTAGTATAAGATTCCCATGTCTTTCTATTCATTTCTCTCTTTTAGATCTCAAAAATCACTAATCTTGTAGACCTCATCAATGTAACTGCTGCTAATCTACCTTATCAAATCATAGTGATGGAATTCCCAACACAGGCAAGTTCCATCAAATGACAAAATGGTGGACAACCACACAATACTGGTACACAAATTTTTGGAGGAACACAAACTGATACACAAATTTTTGGAGGGACACAATTCAGATCATAACAGCTGTTAACCAAAAGGTCAGCAGTTCACATCTACCAGGCACTCCTTGAAAGCCATATGGGGCAATTCTACTGTGTCCTATAGGGTTGCTATGAGATGGAATTGACTTGAAGACAATGGGCTTGGTTTTTTATTTTTAACACACTTCATTAGTTTTAAGACCTGAAACATCTGGAACAATTGTGGATTAATGTTATTGCTCTGAGACAAAGGATAGAAATCTGCATTTTTAGTAAGCACCACAGTTGATGGGAAGGTACTTAAATAGCATGAACAAGTGCTGGACTGCTAGTAATCCAAAGGTTGGCAGTTTGAACCCACTCAGTGATAGCAGAAAAGTCATAGCTATCTTCTTCCGTTAAAATTATAGCTAGCAGGAAACACAATGTAGAGACCCTGACATAACATGAGAGAAAGGGGTGTGAAGATCTAGAACTCTGTTAAAAGACCAGACCTGATGGCCCAGCAGCCTCTAGGGTACCCTGAGAACATGGCCCATAGACTTGGCTATAGTCCAGAACCGAAACCAGTATTTAAGCCAAAATTTCAGACAAAACATGGACTTGACCTGGGGACACAGAACAATGCAGGTGGTGTGTGTACTTTATGGATTAGTACATATATGAGGCTGTCTTACTGGTTTTTTAGAGGGAAGAGGAGAGGGTAGAGAGGAGGGGACAGTATTAGTTGATTGGGTACTGGAAGTAGAGAGTGGAAAAGAAGGGTGCTGTCATAGGATGAGGAGAGCAGACAGAGTTGCAGAGAGATGGATACTTGAGATTTTATATTGCAAATTGACTTGGATTGTAAACCTTCACTTTATCACAATAAAAAAAAATTTAAAAGAACTTATAGCCAAGACATAATCAGAGTACAGAACATTGCTAACAATACACAGACACAGAAGAGAAAATAGATAACTAGAAACTCCTATAAATCAAACCCATGTGCTCATGCACAAGACTTCACCAAAAGAAGAAAAAGACAACGTATCTACTGGGAAAAACTTTTTGGCTACAACAGATCTGACTAGCAGCTGATCTCCAAAAATCTACAAGATACTGTGAAACCTCAACAACAACAAAAAAGACAAATGATTAAAAAATGGGCAAAGGATATGAACAGATACTTCATCAAAGAAGACATTTAGGAGGCTAACAGATACATGAGGAGCTATTAGAGAAATCCAAATCAAAACTATAGTGAGATACCATCTCACTCCAGTAAGGCTGGCATTAATCCAAAATCCACAAAACAATAAATGTTGGAGAGACTGTGGAGAGATTGGAACACTTATACACTGCTAATGGGCAAGTAAAATAGTACAACCACTTTGAATATCAATTTGCCCTTTCTTAAAAAGCTAGAAATAGACATATTGCATAATCTAGCAATCCACTTCTTAGAATATATCCTAGAGAAACAAGGGCTGTCACATGAGTACATTCATGCACCCCAGTGTATACTGCAGCACTGTCCACAACTGCAAAGGATAGAATCAACCTAGGTGCCTATTTTGATTGCTGCTTAACATGGGTGTTTGTAGAACCAAGTAAAATAAACCCTTTGCAACCTCAGTCCTTTCTCCATCTATCATGATGTTGCTTACTGCTCCGGTTGTGAGGATTTTTGTTATTTTGATGTTGAGGTGCAATCCATACTGAAGGCTGTGGTCTTTAACCTTCATCAGTAAATTTCAAGTCCTTTTCACCTACAGCAAGTAAGGTGGTGTTATCTGCATAACACAGGTTGTTAATGAGTCTTCCTCAAATCCTGATGCCTCCTTCTTCATATAATCCAGTTTCTCGGATTATTTGCTTGGCATACAGATTGAAAAGGTATGGTGAAAGGATACAATCCTCATGTACACCTTTCCTGACTTTAAACCATGCAGTCTCCCCTTGTTCTCTTTGTAAGACTGCCTCTTGATCTATGTACAGAATCCTGAATAGCAGAATTAAGTGTTCTGGAATTACCATTTTCCACAGTGTTAGCCATAATTTGTTATGATCCACACAGTCCTTTGCATAGTCAGTGAAACACAGATAAAGATCTTCTGATATTCTCTGCTTTCAGCCAAGATCATCTGACATCAGCAATAATAGCTCAGGTTCCACATCATCTTCTGAATCCGGCTTGAATTTCTGGCAGTTCCTTATCAATATACTGTTGCTGTCACTTTTGAATGATCTTGAGCAAAATTTTACTTGCCTGGGATATTAATGATACTGTTTGGTAATTTGCACTTTGGTTGGATCACCTTTATTTGGAATAGCCATAAATACAGATCCCTTCCAGTCAGTTGGCCAGGCAGCTATTCTCCAAATTTCTTGGCATAGATGAATGAGCATTTCCAGCACTGCATCCATTTGTTGAAATATTGCAACTGATACTCCATCATTCCTGAAGCCTTGTTTTTCACCAGTGTCTTCAATGCAGCTTTGACTTCTTCCTTTAGTACCACTGGTTTCTGATCACATGCTGCCTCTTCAAATTGCTGAACATCGACCAGTTCTTTCTCGTATAATAACTGTGAAGTCCTTCCATCTTCTTGTGATGCTCCGAGTCATTTAATATTTTCCCTGTAGAATCCTTCACTGTTACTCGAGGCTTGAATTTTTTCTTCAGTTCTTTTAGCTTGAGAAATACAGAATATGTTCTTCCGTTTTGGTTTTACATTTCCATCTCTTTGCACATGTCATTACATAGCAATGTCTATATAAGTTTTTCTATGACAAGTTGATCTGGACTGTAAACTTTCATTTAAAGCACAATAAAATATTTTTAAAGTTAAAAGAAAGATTATAGCCAAGAAAACTCCATGAATCAGTTCTATTCTGAACACATGGGGTCACCCCTTGATGGTATTAAGCAACAACAAACAGTTGACGCCAATGCAGGCTGTCCAGGAACCAGATTTTGGAAAACAGAGGTTTCGTTTGTTTGTTTTTATTGTGCTTTAGGTCAAAGTTTACAGCTCACGTTGGTTTCTCGTACAAACGTTTATACACATGTTAATACGTGACCCTAGTTACCATCTCTGTAAAGCACACTCCCCTCTTTCCACCTAATTTCCCATGTTCATTCAGCCAGCTCCTATGCCTTTCTGCCTTCTCATCTTGCCTCTGAACAAGAGCTGCCATTTAATCTTGTATTATCTCCTTAAACTAAGAAGCATACTCTTCACGAGTATCATTCTGTTTTATAGTCCAGTCTAATTTTTGTCTGAAGATTTGTTTTGGGCATGGCTTCACTTCTGGTTTAACAGAGTCTGGGGGCCTTGTTTTCTAGGGTTCCTTTAGTCCTAGTCAGTCCATTAAGTCTTATCTTTGTATGTGAATATGTTTCGTATCCTAGTTTTTTCCTGCTGTGTCAAGAACTCTAGGTTGTGTTCCCTTGTCAGGGAAGTTGGTGGTAGCAAGGCACCATCTAGTTCTTCTGGTCCTGAGCTGATGGGAGTCTCTGGTTATATGGCCTTTTTTGTGTCCTAGGCTCATATTTTCCTTGTGTCTTTGGTGTTCCTCATTTTCTTTTGGTCCAGGTAGGTTGTAATCAATAGATGCATCTTAGATGGCTGCTTGCAAGCTTTTAAGACCTAGACACCACTCACCAAACTGGGCTATAGAACATTTTGTTAATAAAGTTTGTTAAGCCACTTGACCTACATGTCCCATGAAACCATCCACCAGACACAC
Source organism: Heterohyrax brucei (assembly GCA_028571685.1). NCBI lineage: Eukaryota > Metazoa > Chordata > Mammalia > Hyracoidea > Procaviidae > Heterohyrax > Heterohyrax brucei. The sequence continues at coordinate 107,515,535 of CM053143.1, read as the reverse complement.
TCCTCTGCTGCTTGGTCCCTGGAAGTATTTGCTTGTATTTAGGAAACTTCTTCGCTTTTGGCTTAGTCCAGTTGGGCTGACTTTCCGTGTGTTATATGTTGTCCTTCCCTTCACCTAAGATAATTATTGTTTACTATCTAGTTAGTAAATTTCCCTCTCCCTCTTTCCCCACCCTCATAACCATCAGAGAATAATTTCTTCTGTGTGATAAACATAGTTTTAAGATTTGTGGTGACAGTACCTAAATACAATTCTCATAGCCTATAGCAGATAACACCACCAATGACTTCTATAGCAGTGCTTTATAAATTTCACACTTCTTAGATTTTACTGTTTTCTATCACTGATTTTGTAAACTCCCGTTTTAAAAGATGGTGAACATTTTCCTTCACACACTGTATAACGGTAATACTACTAATAAAAAATTTAGAAAAGGGAAAAAAGCTTATATTTTATGTAAAAAATCACTACTAGCATTTAGTGTATTTCCTTTCAGTCTTTGTTCTGTGCTTAGATTTACTAGTTTTGACATAGTTATGATCTTTTGTATATATTTTTAACCTGCTTTTTATGACTTTATAAGACTTTTAGCCATGTTATTATGAGCTCTTTACAAAGTTCACATAAATACCAGCCATCAAACAAGTTTTAATGGCTGCTTTTCTCTATAACTTATTGGACATTCATAGTTTCCTTTTTTATTATAATTGCTATTTTGTACAGTAATGAAATGAATATTTGTACATAAAGCTTACTCAGTCTTTTCCATAATATGATTCTCCCCTTCAGCCTAGATATTACACTTATTTATAAATGTCTACCTTTTGCTGAGCGAGAGACATTCTTGTTTAAATTACTCTTTCTCCATTTTTCTTAATATATAAGTGCCTTATAATTCTTGGAGCCCTGGTGGCACAGTGGGTAAGAGCTATGGCTGCCAACCAAAAGGTCGGTAGGTCAAATCCGCCAGCTGCTCCTTGGAAGCCCTGTGGGGCAGTTCTGCTGTCATGCAGGGTCACTATGAATCAGAATTGCCTCAACAACGAGTTGATTGTCTTACAAATTTTGATCATACTCCTCCCTCCTCCTTTCCCATAGCTTTAAAATCCTGTTAAATATAAATATAGCAAATACAGATACTATACAGATATTTCCCCCACCACCACTTTTTGGTGGGGGGAGAATAGGTGGTTCATTGACAGACTTCTTGCCCTCCATGCAAGAGACCTAGATTCGATTTCAAGCCAGTGCACCTCATGCAGAGGCATCACTCCCCTGACATCAGAAGCTTGCATGTTGCTATGATGCTGAACAGGTTTCAGTGGAGCTTCCAGACCAGGACAGACTAGGGAGAAAGGCCTGGTGATCTACTTCTGAAAATCAGCCAGTGACAACCCTATGCCTCACGGTGGTCTTACCCATAACTCATCACAGGGGTGGCACAGGGCCGGGCAGCATTTTGTTCTGTTTACATTGGGTCACAATGAGTTTACATTGATTTAATGGTGGCTAACAACAACAACCTACTCATTAATGAAGTCTTCTCCACTGATTTTAAAACATGACTTACTAGTTTTTAAACTATGACTTACGTAAGACATTCCATGTGGCATCTCATCTTTTTTTTTTTTTTTTTTTTTTTTTTATAGCTGCTCTTCATGTCCTGTAGTTCTGTATCAACTTCTAGATTAAATCTTTCCTGGCAACACCCAACTCACGAATCCTTTCTTTCTTCATGTCATTTTGCATTTTACAACTTTCGTGTAACATATTTAGCTTTATAATTCCAGTACTCAAAAAATTACTTCTCTGGGTACTTTGTAATTAAGGTCCTTTGTTTAATGTGGTATTTAACATGTACTTATTACAAAACATTCACATAATATGTAAGTAGCAGAAAATGAAAAACATTTATAATGCTGCCCTTCTAATCCCACAAGATAACCACTGTTAGCAGTTTGGTATATATCTTCCAGGATTCTTTATTTACCTATCAGTAAAATTTAAACACGGGCACACATGCACGCATACACACACACACACACACATGGCACACACAGTTTTTCTACAGTGTGAATTTTTCTAGCATTTTTTTATTGTGGACATGTTTCTATTGCAAAATACATCCTATCTAATCTGTTTTAATGGCCATATATTATGTATTACACTAATATATTAAAATACCTAGATTTTATCCTACAAAGTCTATAAATGGTTAAACATATTAGTATTTGATTATATTCTTCATTTCCCATTTAAAAATTTTAAAGTTATATCTGTTTTTAGCACATCGTGTTTAAGTACTAGATCACTGTAATCCTTACACTTAATATGTATTTGTTCAGTAAGTATTTATTGAACAGAAGCAACCACTGAGGCAGGAGGAAAACCAGGAGAGTGTGACAGACTGGAGGCCAAGTGCAGAAAGTATTTGAAGCAGGGAGTCATCTAGTATGTCAGATGCTGCTGGAAGATCAAGTCAGATGAGAATAGAGAAATAATCATTGAATTTTACAAGATGGAGATCACTGATGGCCTCAGCAAAACCAGTTGCAATAGAATGGTGCAAAGGATAAGCCTGGTTGAAGTGGTGTCAAGAGAGACTGGAAGGTAAAGAATCAGAGACAATGACTGTGAACTTTTCCAAGGAATTTTGCTATGAAGGGGAACACAAAAATGACACTGCAGGTAGAAGCTTTCTTCAATATAGGTTGAGGGAGAAGGTTGTTTCTGAAAAGCATGCTAACAGGAACAATCTAGTAGAGAGAATAAAATGGTGGCAGACAAGGGAAGGGGTGCCATGGATTGAATTGTGTGCCCCCCAATAATGTTTATAGCAATTTGGCTAGGCAGTGATTCCTTTTATTGTTTGATGTTCCTACAGTTGTAAATTCTTCCTCTGTGATGTTCACGAGGGAGGATGGGCAGTAGTTGTGTTTGGTAAGGCAGGACTAAATCTGCTAGATTGTCTTGTGGCTTGAGGCAGTGTCTTGGGATATGAAGGAAAGGGAAGCAAGCAAAGGAAAGGGAAGCAAGAAAGAGTAGGGTGTGCCTCATACCAGCAAGAAGCCGTGGCAGGAACAGAGCACAGCTTTTGGAAAGGACCCAGGGACTCTGTGCCTCAGAAGCTCCTGGTCCAGAAGAGTGGGAACGCCAGCAGAGAAAGACTTCTGGAGTTGATGCCCTCAATTTGGGCTTTTAGCCTACTTTTCTTTCAAAAAAGTACGTTTCTCTTTGTTACAGCCATCCACTTGTATTTCTGTTACAGCAGTACTAGATGATTAAGACAACGGGTAATTGCAGGAGTCAAGTCCTTGACTAAGGAAGAGAGTCTAACACCTACGCCACTGCAGGTGGAGATCTGGCCACAGAAGCAGCCATAGTTCACCTATTTAAAACAGAAGACAGAGCTTGAGATGCAGCAGGCATTATATAAATACATGATGAAAGTGCATAGCATGTCAGGAGTTGTTTAATGAAACTTTTTAAATAAACATTATGCTTTAGGTTGTTTGTGAAACTTCTAGATTATGGCAAAAATATTTGCAAGCTCTGTAATAATTAGGGAAGCACCTTAAAATCTCAGTGAACACAGGTTTGCTATCCAGGAAGAAACTTTTCCTGTCTAGAATATAGCCTCCCAAATCAAATAATTGGGGAAGCACCTTAAAATCTCAGTGAACACAGGTTTGCTATCCAGGAAGAAACTTTTCCTGCCTGCCTAGAATATAGTCCCCCAAATCAGAAAATTAACCATCACTACCACTCCCAAAAAGACATTTGCATTACAAAAGTATACTTTAGTTGCAGTAAGGGCTTGGGTCTCTACCTCAGAATCCATTTAGTCTTATTGTAGACAATTATTAAACTTAGCTCTTTCTTTCCTTGATATACAATAAATTAGAAGTGAGTGAAATTAGGAGTAAATTACAAGTTACAGAGAATTCTAAAGACAGACATAAGCAGTTAATACCAGTTGCCACAGAGTCAGTTCTGACTCACAGAGACCCTACACAGAGTAGAACTGCCCAGAGAGTCTCCAAACAGCACCTGGCAGGTTTGAATTTGAACTGCCGACCTTTTGGTTAGCAGTCATAGCACTTAACCACTACACCACCAGGGGTTCCAGACAGCAGTCATAGGAAAAAATAGTTAGCAATCTGGGAAGTTCAGTGACACTATCAAAGAACTTACAAGATAGTAGTACAGTACTCTTGATTCAGACAGCATAATTGCCCTAAGGTGCATCATTTTGAAGCTGTCAGTGAGCAGTGAGAAAAGCACTGGACAGGACCATCTGGAAAGCTGGCTTCCGGATTTAGTTGTAACTAGTAGCACAATATGGGCCAAATTTACTTAACCTCTCTGTTCACCAGTCTTCTCATTTCAAAGAATTTATAGATAAGACTGGACATTACAGATACCTCAATTAACACAACCAGGTATTTGATGTATATACTTTCTTAATCAGCAAATGAAGCCAAATGCCTAATTTTTGAGATTACATCTTAACTTGCTTTGTGGTAATTTAGACTCTTAAAACACTTAATAGTGTTAAAACACTATTAGGTCTATTACCTTTTTTATTGTAGCTATATACATGTATCTTGAAAATGTCTACAGAATTTGACTACATAATCGGGCTTTATATCCAGAGATTTGAGGCTACCACAGGATACTTCCCCTTCTATCTTTTTATTACTTCATTTGAGTTTATTTTTCACTTTTTATATTTTCCAGTTGGTTATCCAAGTGCAAACCCAGTCCAGGTTTCAACGGCAACGTTTTTTTTCTGCAACACAGAGTACAGAATAGAGATCAAATATATCAGTATTGTTCACTGATAATAAAAGGTATCTCCCTCAAGCAACAGCTTCAGTGGGACCTCTGCAGTCACCATTTACAAGGATTTATGGACTTTGGTCTTGGTAAACTTGATGATGATGAAACCCCACTAGCCTCAGAAACTGTTTTGTTAATGGCAGTAGGTATTTTTGGTCACTGGAGAACACCTCTTGGTTCTTTTTTTGTAAACAGGGCCTCTGGGTATTTGCAGGCTCAGCTGCTTCATCTGGCTATTGGCAGACTGAGTGACATTGGTGTCACAGTGCTGGCTGCTACATCTGATGCTACAACTCACAGCGCTCAAATGGCAAAAGCACTGGGGATTCATATCGATGAAGACAACATCAAGTGTACGTTTCAACATCCTTCATCTTCTGGTCAACAGATTGAAAACTTTTGAGTCTTGCCACTTGCTTAGACTAATAAGGAATGCATTTCAGAATTTTCAAAGCATCCAGTTCATTAATGGTGCAGCATACTGGCAGCACCTTGTGGACTTAGTAGCACTAGAAGATCAGGAATTATCAAGTATGGAAAGAACACCAGATGTACTTCCAGATTTGAAAAATCATGTACTAAAAGTGAATCGTGCTGCCCAAATCTTTAGTGAGTGTGTAGCCAGCGCATTAGACTGTTTGCTGTCGACAGGCCTGCCTCCTTTTCAGAACTCTGTTGGTACCAGCAATTTTTACACTTGATTCACAATCTGTTTGATGCCTTTAATAGTAGGAACTGTTATGGAAAGGGACTGAAGGGGCCGTTATTGCCCAAAACCTATAGTAAGATAAATCATGTGTTAACTGAGGCAAAAACTGCGTTTGTTACTTTGTCTGATACTAATAATAATCAAATAATCAAAGGTAAGCAAAAATTAGGATTCCTGGGATTTTTGCTTAATGCAGAGAGCTTAAAATGACTCTACCAAAATTACATGTTCATAAGGCTGTGCCTTTTAGGTGTCTTCTGACTTCCAAATTCAGTCAGAATCATCTGGAATCATTTCTAAGGGGGCTGAAAAAGATGTTAGTAACCAATTCGAGCCCTACCTACATTGCATTCCAGAAAGTCTACCATCATTTGGACACCAGATGCAGATTTCAAGGCAACATCTTCCTAAGTGAAGTAAGCACTCTCAACATTTCAGTTTCTCGAAGGGCAGACTTGGCCCTTTAGACAGTCCAGCATCAGTATGGCGGTAGTGTTATAAAGGCTGTTTTTCACAAGGAGGACATTTGCCAAGACTGGTCGAGTTGTTCACTGAGTGAGGCATTACTAGACCTGTCAGCTCAGCAGCCAAGTGTCACCTATTATGCTGGCTATCTGCTAATAAATCATCGGCTCTTTTAACCTGTGAGGATTGTATCACAACGCTGTATGCATCAGATGCCAAAGCCTTTAAAATTGGATCACTGTTATGTGTTAAGAAGAAGAGTGGTTTGTATTTCCCTTCAGAAAGTCTGTGTCAGTGTTCACAATCTTTAGTTATTAAAGAAATTCAAATCAAGACAACAATGAGATACCATCTCACCCCAACAAGATTGGCCATGATCCAGAAAACACAAAACAACAAATGCTGGAGAGGCTGTGGAGAAAGTGGAACCCTCCTACACTGTAGGGTTGCAAAATGGTCCAGCCTCTTTGGAAGACAATCTGGCGCTTCCTTAAAAAAATGGATAGCGATATACCATTTGACCCAGTAATTCCAACACTTGGAATATATCCTACAGAATCAAGGCCTTTCACACCAACAGACACATGCACCAGAATGTTTACCGCAGCACAGTCCACGATAGCAAAAAGATGGAATCAACCCAGATGCCCAACAATAGAAGAATGGATAGGTAAACTATGGTACGTATACTCAATGGAGCACTATGCAATGATAAAGAATAACGATGATTCCGGTAAACATCTCCTAACCTGGTTTCAACTGGAAGACATTATGTTGAAAGTAGTCAGCGACAAAAGGACAAATACTGTATGAGACCTCTACGATAAGATCTCAAAAACAGACTTGTGTATAGAAGAAGAGACTTTGACAGCTGCAAGGGAGGGGAGGGACGGAGGGTAGGGGGAGGGTTTAGTTTAGATAGTTACTAGAAATCTAGTTGGGAGAAAGCGGTGATAGCACACATTAGAAACAAGAACAACATTAAGTGGACTTCAGCATAACTTGAGTACTCCTTCCATCTTAACTCAATACTGCAAGGATAGAGTAGCTGGGGTGGGGGGCGGGGGACCATGCTCTTAGGCGAATTCCAGGCCAATTGGCACAATCAGCGTTTTGCTAAGAGAGCTGTCTGCACCCCACACTGGTCAGTGGTGTCTGGGGTCTTAAAAGCTGCCAAGCTGCCATCCGAGGACACAGCAAATGGTCCCAACTCAGCAGGGGTGGATGCTCACCGAGGACCAAAATGACATGCGGTAAAGACAACCGAGAAGACAGAGAGACCCACAAGAGTGGGTGCCTACATCGACTTGGGACCGGAAGAACAGGATGGTGCCCGGCCACCACCAGTGATAGCCATGATGGAGCTCACAGAGAGGAGTCTCACTGGCAACACAAGCATAAAAAGGGGTGCATCATGAGATCTCCACTAAAAGACCTCAATTGATGGTCCAGCGGTTTTGGGGTTCCTCTGAGAGCATGGCCCCCGGCCCTGATGCTGCCCTTTCCCATAAATTATAACAAAGGTCCACTCTTTGGACAGGAATGGATTGGACTTGGCAATGCAGAGTGAGCATATATTGGAAGCACTTTATGGTTCCATACATCTATAGGATATCATCTTGCTGACCTCTGGCTGGAGGAAGGGGAGTGGATGGAGAGGAGGGGAAAGGAGGCTGTTGGGAGGATGAGACATGTATGGAGCAGAGAGGAATTGTGTGCAGTCACCGGATAGGCAGAGCAGTGGAAGCTGCATATAGGTGGGTATGTAAATTTATATGTGAATGTACATTTTCACTCAGTCATGTCAAATAAAAATTAAAAAAAAAAAAGTCTGTGTCGGGTCATAGCTATCTGTGAGCGAGTTGTAAGAACCCATTCAAGAATGGCAATTTATGAACTAGTTCCTAAAATCAGGGACTTGTATTTTCAGCAGAAGATACTATATGAGCTTTCTGGACATATTTACCTTTTTGTAGATTTAGATGAGCATCTCTTTGATGGAGAAGTGTGTGCCATCAACCACTTCGTGAAGTTGCTAAACAATATAGTAATTTGCTTCTTAAGTATCAGAACTAAAGATGTACCTCAGTATCCTTTAAAATACCACTCAGAAAGAAATGAAATGAAAGCTTTATCAGAAACACACCTGTCATCTTTGCAAGATTACAGTTGCTCAAGATTTACTAAAACCAATAAATTCAGACATTTGCTAAGTAACAATGATTACTCATTCAAATGAAATCCTAAAATACATTAAAAACTTTGTTAAGAGTAATTGGTCAGCATGGTTTCATTTTAAAAATTCTCTTTACATTATTTTATAAGCCAACCATTATGTACAGTGTTCAAATTTGTAGTTCTGACTCATTAGAATTCCTAATTATCCATATCAAAAAATCTGCTCATACTTCGGTACGACTTGCAGCTTTCAGGCTTACTCAAAATGAAGCCAGCAGTAAGTCAGGAGGAGCAGATGATCCAACAGGTGCTGTCTTTGAATTTTCTACTCTTAAAGATTGAGTAGTATGACTGGACTTACTTTTAACATGTTCAGTCTACTTTAAAAACAAGGAGAACAAGAACTAGAAAACATCTACTCCTTTTGTAAATATACTGTACTCACTAGAACAGCTTTGATTCGTGCCGGAATACCTATAAAACCTTGACTATGTCTTTAATGTAAATATGAAAATTAAGTTCTGGTTTTAAAGTGAAGCTAAGGCAAAATATAAAATACCACAAAAATCTTACTGGATATCCTACAATATAGAAGCAATCAAACTTTGTTAGGCAGAAAGCTTGCGTGTGAGTCATGAGATGGTTCCTTATGCTGCAAGTAAGCTGGGGAGAGCATTCTGGGTAGGACACAGGTGACATGATTTTCAAAATCCATTGTCCTTGAACTCTGAAGATTAACAGAATGGATACTCACTTCACTCCTGCTGGGGAAGCCCAATGCTCGTTAGAGAATGGTGAGATGCCTTTATTTCTACACCTCTGCTCCTGCTGAAGTCTACTTGTGTTTGTGGGAGACTAAAAACACATTTTCAATATCAAATGAATAACGGAACTGCATAGCATGTGTAAAATTAGGAGAAAGGTAAAATAATGGGTATAATTTTTTTAATTATGAGTTTTTCATAAATTCAGAAGCTTAATAGAAATGAAAAGTTTTCTCCATTCTCTCACCCAGATTTGAAAAATAAGTAGAAAAATACATACTCAAAAATAGAGTATTTTAATGGCTAAAAGAAAATTGCAAGCAACACATTATTCACCTGTGTATGTAAAATATCTACTCTGTCATTGAGTGACTTCACAAAATATGCTTAATATGAAATATTAAAATACCAAAAGATTAACGATTGGGTAAAAATAGAATTTATCTTCGGAATTCCCTTTAAAAAGTGTAAATATTTTGTTATGCTTCTCTTTATTCTACCTAAGATCTTAAATGTAGCCCCCGGTATACTGCGTTATATAAAAGCTATTCCTGAGCTGTTTGAGTATTGTGGTTTTTGTTTGCCAACAGAATGAACTTAGATGTACTAGGATAAATCTCATTTAAAGGAACCTGTCTGTAAAAATTGCCCTTAATTTATTGCTTATATAAATCCAGTCTTTTTAACCTAATGTTGACTTAAAACTACAGGTATGTGTCTGTGGTGTTTAATGTTCTTGGTTGTTGTATTAGACTAATATACTGACAGTATTCTGCATTTTGAGAAACTAGTGCTTGCATTACTTAAGCATTGGATAAAATGGGGCATACAGATGTTGAATATTCCTATCACTGTTTTTAGCACAATTATTCTTACCCTTGTGAAAGGGTCCCAAATTCTGTATCATATTTACTTGATATGCTTTATAATGAAAACAATTTTCTATACCTTATTCATATTTGATGAGGGCAGTTTGACTATGATTTCTACTTTTCATCTTTGTTCTTTTCTCTCCTTTAGAGAAAACAGACATGCCCTCTGAATTTACCTACTTTTCAATAAATGGTGCTAGGACAAATGGGTAGTCATATTCAAAAGAATAATGTTGGACCCCTGCCTCATACCACATACAATTAACTCAAAAACCTAAGTGTAAACACTAAAACTGTAAAACTCTTAAAACAGAGTAAATCTTTGTGACTTACATGATAGTTTCTTAGATATGACAAAAGAAAACATAAATGACTTTCTTAAAATTAAAAACCGTTGAGCGTCAAATAACACTATCAAGAAAGTAAAAAGCCCACCCATAGACAGGCATAAAATTTTACAAATTATATATCTGATAAGGGACTTGTATGTAGAACATATGAAGAATTTCTGTAACTTCCTGAGGGACTGAATTATTAGAGCTGAGGGCTAGAGACCATGGTCTCAGGGAATATCTTGCTCAGATGGCATCTACATGTTACTTTGATGGTGTCTGGGATCTTTCCAAGGAGGGTCTGGTGGATGTGAACTGCCGAACTTCTGGTCAGCAGCCATAGCACTTAACCACTATGCAAACAGGTTTTCCAGCCAAAGATTAGGCAGGCCCATGAAACTATGAGATGAAAGGAGTACACCAGCCCAGGGACACGGACTAGAACACAGGAGAGGACAGGAAAGTTGGTAATGGGGAATCAATCCAAGGTTGAGAAGCGGGAGTGTTGACCTGTTGTGGAGTTAGCAATCAGTGGCACAAAACAGTGTGTGTACTGTTTAATGGAAAACTAATTTGCTCTGTAAACCATCTATAGAACAGCAAAAAAGTCCTATAACTCAGTAATAAAGACAATACAATTAAAAAATGGGCAAAGAATCTGAGTAGACATTTTTCCCAAGATAACAAGTGACCAGTACACACATTTATGTTCAGTCGTCATTGGCCATAATCATAGCAACTCTATAGGACTGATCAGAACTGCCCCATAGGGTTTCCAAGGAGTGGTTGGTGGATTGGAACTGCTGACCTTTTGATTAGCAGCAGAGCTCTGAATCACAGGGCCACCAGGGCTCTAAACCATCAAGGAAATGCAATAAAAATCACAGAAAGATACCACTTTACACTTACTACCCATAGCCCATCGAGTGTGGTCTGATTCATAGCGACCCTAGAGATCAGAGTAGAACTGCCTCATAGTTTCCAAGGAACACTTGGTGGTTTTGCCAACTTTTGGTTTCCAGAGGTAGCCCTTAACCCACTATGCCACCAGGGTTTCATCACACTAAGATGGCTATAATTAAAACAAAAAGAAAAAAATGTCAAGAATTTAGAGAAATTGTAACCCTCATGCACTGCTAGTAGGAATGTAAAAACAGTGCAGATACTTTGGGAAAACTTGGCAGTTCTTCAAACTATTAAGCACATTTGCAGCATTATTCATAATAGCCCCAAAGTGGAAATAACCCAAAAGTCCATCTACTGATGAACAGATAAAAGAAATGTGGTGTATACAGATGATAGCATCGTTAGGTAGGGATATGTCAGTTCTAGTTGCCCCACTTTCTCAGCACTGGATATTTTCAGGTCTTGAAATTGGTATGAATCCTCCAACTTCTCTAAAAAAATTTTGGCTACTCTAGATGTTTTAACCTTTCTATGTAAATTATTAAATTAGCTTGCTATGGCTGTGAGACTGTTTGATCTGTAGATCAATTTGGGAAAAGTTTACATCTTAATGAAGTTTCCAATCCATAGATATGATAG